>CM042165.1:26700048-26747548 GCA_023376005.1 Doryteuthis pealeii
TATATATATATATGTGTGTGTGTGTGTGTGTGTGTGTGTGTGTGTGAAAACCTACTAAAACAAAAACACACCAAAAAGCAAACGTCCGTCAATAATGATTGTCTCATCATCGCTTTTGAGTAACAATTGAGTTTGAGATTTAATACGTTTTTACTTTATAAGTGTCTCTGTCGACTGATATCGAACTCTGTTACTGTAACTATACAGTATAATTGTAAGTCATTGCACTTTATACACATTTGCACAGTTATTTAGTCCGCTTTAGAAATTGACCTTGTGTCACATCCTGCGTAGGAGTTGGTGAATGTATATATAGTTTCAAATAACTAATAACAATAATCCTAAGTAAACAGTTATGGAATTAATTTTAATACAAATAATTTGCACATAGTAATATTGTTTATCCAATACTAATAATTTTCAAACAGACCTATTTGACCGATGGGATCCTAACAGGTAGGTACTACCACTCCGGGTCAAAATGGAGTAATGGCAACACAGGCATGACACCACACTTCTCAGAGCTCCGGAACTGGAGAAGGGGTCTTAATCCTCTTCAGGGGACCCAGTTGTCGTATTTTAATCACCGTTGACAGAGTGTGAGTATGCGTGTGAACAGAAGTCATTAGTCAATTAATATATAAAAACTCCAGTGAATTGTATTTTGTAATATTATTGATTGTTGTTTTACTTCTGTCTGGCCTTTATATATGAAAACCAATCCAAATAGAAGCAAATATGGTAAATAAAGAGCCGAAACAACAAAATTATCTTAGTGATGATCTTTTTATTTGTCAGAAAATATAATCGCACTCATTTAAAAGTGACTCAGACTCGATGTTAGGATAATGTGCTGTATAGCCTGTAACACGAGTTTCTTTTTTTATTTAATTTCTTTTTCTCATTTGTCGTTTTCATTTGCCACCCCCATAACATACCAGAAGATAATGGTGTCTGGTCGCGTATTTATACAACCATTCATCTTTTTTATGAGATCAGGGGCGTTTTATAATCTCCGCGGGTTAAAGAGTTTCATAAAAACGAGAAGCACCATTGGATCTCTTTTCCCACGTTATAAATACTTGTTTCGATTTCACCATTTTACCTGCTCTTTTGATAAACACATACACATACACACAACAATATATATATATATATATATATATATATATATATATATATATATATATATATATATTCTTTTGTTTGAAGCGAGGAGGTCCGGTATGACCAGATTCTTGTATATATATATATATATATATATATATATATATATTGTCCTTCATCCAAATAAAATAAATAAATAATAAGACTCTGCCCACACATGAGAAGTTTGTGATTGTCCTTCAAATGTCCTTCACTTTTTACAGATAGAAACGCCACTTATTGATTTTTTAAAACAAATCAAAAGCTGAAAAATTCTCCAGGTTTTACATGTCAATAAATACAAAAATTCCCAAAATATTTTACAAGCATTTTGTTTATTGCACGTTTGTGAAGTAGTTATTTACTAATCTTAGCTTGGTTCTGGCCAAGAGTATCGGACACCGAGTGAGAATCGAACTCACCAAGAATGCTTTGCTAGCCTAGTTTGACTAACCATTTCACCACGTGTTGAGTACTAGATATTTGATAAGTAGATCCGAATTGAAAACAGGTAGAATATTTGGGCACCCGGTGTGGATTGTACTCGCATTATTAACTGTGGTCGTTATTTACTAAGTTTAACTTAGATGTAGCCCAAGGCCAGAAGTATGAAGTTAGAACCACTAATAAGGGTCTGCTAATCCATTGCACCACGCACAGCTTGTCAACAATCAGTTCAACAGACGCCTCACTAAACATATTACTATGACGTAGTTTGTATGTGTGTGTGTGTGTGTGTGTGTGTGTGTGTGTGTGTGTGTTTTCAGATCCAAGCTAAAGGGAAAGTTTCAGGAAAATGAAATTTTCCATGGATATTAATGACCTCTACTTCCATTATAGACTGTTCGAGGTTGACCCACGAGTTCATTTGAGGTCACCCAAGGTTATCAGATGGCATATATATTTCTTTTCTTTTTTTTTTGGTTTAACAGAAAAAAAGGGACTTTGATATTAAATTGAAAAATGTTTGTTGATTTCATGTATGGTAGGACAGATGAGTCATGTTTTTACCTGTCCAGATATATGTCGGATGTTCATGAGTAATTAGCGTAAAAGATAAATTTATAAGAAATATTAGACACAAAGAAGATCTGCGAAACTAATCCAATTTGTTATATTAAAAACTCGTTCTGTTATGTATACCCGTTCATATTTCTGTATCCATAGAAACTTGTGTTCTGTAATTAGATGTCAGCTATGTTTGATGTCACTGAGTCCACCAGGCGAAAAGAGAGAAGTAGATATATGACCCAGAGGATGACCCTAAGAGGCTACAGAAAAGATCGCACAGGAAATCTGTTATAGGCTTCTGTTGGCGTGCCGATTGGTGAATATAGATTACGTGAAAGGAAACAAAATCAATTTCATTGTATCTAGATTACATGAGAGTCCGGATCATGAAGTGAATGGTTCGACAGTTATAAGGAAACATCATGGTCGCTTTCTGGGGAAGGGGGACCTAAAAGCCCGGGTATAAGAATTCTATTCAGTTAATGTTTAACAAAGTTTTTCTTATTTCCAACCAATCTGCACTACCAAAGTCTGTTTAAACTCACAGTTTAAAGTGAGCATAAATTATTAAAATACTTTTGTATTTTGTCTATCGATGTCAAAAACAGACAGTTTACGACGATAATTTGCAGTATTAGGGTCTTGGTCGGGAAAAAGTGATGGGAAAAAAGTGCTCGCAACTAATAGTCAGTTGTTCACCCGTCTACGCTACATAAAATTGAACACTTTTCATAATTTGTAGCACTTGACAAAATATACATGGGAATTATTTCAGCATTACGTTTTGTCTTATCTCTTCCACCCGAAATATAAACGGGTACATGTATACAGAGAGTATTTACTAAATTTACAATAGCACCACAAAATTGAGACAATATGTCAGTATTAAACATATATAAGCGTATAGACTGATAGATTAACTACACATTTTTCTACAGCAGGTTTTTAACAAAGATGCGACACAGTAAAGGGTTAAAATCATTGCAGAATGAAGAATGAGTGAAGATAGGAATATGAATGTATTGCTAAGCCGGGAGTGACTCAGTCGTCTTGAGGCCAATTAGATACTCAGACTTAAATAACTCAAGGTTACATCTTGCTGGTAAACACCCACGGGAGAGTTTGTTCCATATTTTAATTGTTCTAGGATAGAAGCTGTTTAAGAGGAACTTTTATCGAGAAATATCAAGAAAGCCAGGATTAGATTCACAAGACTAGACAAATTGTGTTTCGACTGGAAACTCCCAGATTGGTGGTAACAGGGAATTAAGTTTTTCGGTATTATTTCCTGTCACCACCGTAGCAGATAAAAGTTGTTCAAAATTGTAGGGGCCAGATTTTCATTATCCTTTTATCATTACTATTTTTATTATTATTACTTTTATTATTACTATTTTATTTTTAAAAAAATACTTTTATTATTACTATTTTAGAAAACATTGATCATGATATTTGAATTACAAGAAAATGAGCTGATTTTATTATTTACATGTTTATTACCAAAACCATCTTACTATATTAGTCGACTGTCTTTCATTTCCAAGAAGAATTTTTCAATTCAAAAGAATACTCATCTATAAGTTACCTGTCAACAGCGCTAACCCCATTCGAGTATCCATTCCTTCGTGCTGTATCAGCTATGTTGTTTTTATGTATGTTTTTAACGCCATATTTCCTCAAGATTTGCACATGCTTTGTAAATTGTGGACCTCAAACGCGATCGATTCGCAACATATTTCTATGGATTTGATTTTTGAATCACACGAGGATCGTTGTGATAGAATCTTTATATTGTTTTTTGGATTTTTGTTGTTGTTTTTTTTTTGTTTTTTATGTCCTTGATATTTCTTAACACATGCAAATTCTCCGTATAACAATCGTTGGGACATTTGCTGCTTTTCTATGCAAGGGACATGTCCAACATGTTGTAATTGAACCTTTATAAGCACGCATTCTATGCTGGTAGAATCAGCTCGTATTCAATACTTCTTGTTTAGTGAGTTGATTCTGCTATTTGATGCTAAATATAAATAGAAAAGCTCGCATTTGTTTGCGGAAAATTATCTGAAATTCACATCGGTGAAGGAAAGAATTTATATAAAAACAGCCATATTGAATTGTTGGATATCTCATCAACATGAAATCTCATTTAGTTGATTATTGGAATGATATGATTCGAGTGGGAGGGGGGGGGACGAACAGCAATGTTTATTTGTCGGAGTATATATAGGATGGCATAAAAATCACCATTTTAAGAATTGAACAACTTTTGAATTAAAAAAAAATAATGTGGTACCTTGACATACGACTGCCTCAACTTACGTATTTTCCGAGTAACGAACTGTCACTCAGTCGATTTTTTGCTTTGTGTTGAGAGCTAAAATTTGAGATACGAGTGATGTTTAGATAGGCTTATGTTAATAAGTTCACTAAAGACATTTATATCTCGAAATTTATTACTCAAAAGAAAAATATTATAGATAAAATATAAACTTTAAAACATATTACAGCACATAATTCATTTCATTCTATCTTATTATGTTTACATTGCTATTTTTATTATTTAAAAAAAGTAAGAAAAAAAAGGGTATTTGGTGGGGGTGGAACGGATGAATGGCATTTCAGTATTTGAATGGGGAAAATTGATTTGATATACGAGGAAATTGTGTTTCGAGCGGAACGAATTAAACTTGTAAGTCAAGGTACCACTGTACATTTTTTTTATCAATTCTATTCATTTTGATTCTTGGACATTATTTGGAACTGTTTGTGGAATATACATTTCCTTTAAATAAAATAGATTGAAATTCTTTTAAAACGTATTTATTTAAAAAAAATAGTAACTTTGGAGCAACTCTATAAATAAAACTAAAGAAACACCCGAAGTAATGTTAGAGAGAGAGAGAGAGAGTGTGTGTGTGTGTGTGTGTGTGTGTGTGTGTGTGTGTGTGGGAGAGAGAGAGAGAGAGAGAGAGAGAGAGAGAGAGAGAGAGAGAGAGAGAATCTGTCAACCACACCCACACACGATGAAACACAAGGTCGGGATGAACGCAGAGACCTTTTCGCAAAGGTAGTGATAAAAATTATGCAACTCCGGCAGCACTCCCCTTTGCAGGGCACCCCTGAAATCAGGCTATAGACCTGGCCCTACCCTTTTTAATCGAAGTGGGTAGGTGTAGTCTGGGGTAGGGACGCCCCCACTCCAGGACAGGACACAATAAATCTATTCTGTTACCGAAGCCAGATAATTGAGAACTCGCATAACAGGTTTTGCGCAAAATTCCTCTCGCTAGGGCGGGTATTATTGCGTGTCTCTGCTGATGTCAGAGATGTGTGTGGAAGAGAGAGGTAGACAGAGTTAGAGAGAGGATGAGAGAGAGAGAGAGTGAAAGTGAGAGAGAGAAAGAGGGGGTGAGAGGGTGAAATGGAAGTGAAAGAGAGAGAGAGAGAGAGAGAGAAAGAGGGAGAGAGAGTATGTATGAGACAGAGAGAGAAACCGAGAGTGAAAGAGAAAATATAAGAAAGATGAAAAACAAACGTAAAATAATTGGCAAATGTTCCGGTCAATAGCGTTACATGATTGACGGACACATTTACGACTTAAAATAAAAATGTCAAATCGAAAAGTCTAATAAGACAAAAGACAAAAGACAAATTCGGATACAGCATGAGTAGATCTTAGATTCTGATTCTTTGGGAGATAAAACTGGTAAACTTCACCGGTCAACATGGGTTTTAGACAAAATAATCAAAATTGCATCCCTACCTTGTTATATATAATTGGCAATGTAAATTAGGAAAAAATAAAATAAAATACGACATGATCCCACAAATTTGGATAAAGAATGTCTGAAAATGTTAAAAATATCAGTCATAAACTTTATCATAAAAACTGAAAAATGGAATTAAGAACAGGAGGATAAACCCTAGCTGAAGTTAAAATCCAAAAAGGCATCTTCCAGAGAGTTTCACACTCGTCACTATTATTTTTTCTTATAGCAATGATGACACTTAATCATCAGAAAAATCATAAGAGGACATAAATCTACAAAGACACAAGAAAATGTGAACCATCGCATTTATATGGATGATATTAAGATATCCAAAATACCAAAAATGAAAAAGAACAAGAAACCTTTATGCTGACATCTACAGCCAAAATATAGGAGTGGAATTTGGGATTGAAAAATGTGCCATGCATTGAATGAAAAAAGAGAAAAGAGAAACAACTGAAAAAAAAAAAAACAGAAAAAATATTTATCCTACAAGTAGGATTTAACACAAGTTCACAAGTATGAGGGGGCATCCAGTGAAGGTCGAACTCGCTTTTCAGTAGTAATGGATTTCTCAATCATAAATGCACTAGAATGCTTAGAGAAAAAGACAATTACAAATACCTGTGGACATTGGAAGCGGACATTATCAAACAAATAGGAATGAAAGAAAGAGTAAGAAAGCAGTATCTCAGAAGAAGAAGAAAACTTCTTGAAATCTGAAGCAGACATCTTATCAAAGGAATAAATACCTGGGTAATCCACCTTGTAAGATATTCTGGATCATTCATTAAAATGGACAAGGCAAGGAACTTACGTGGATCGACTAAAGGAAATTGAGGATTATGCACAAATCATTATACTTGAGATAACTCAGTGTTGAGGATTGCGTAGATGCGACAATCCAAGGACTCGAGGAATACACAAAAAGCAGTAACAGCAATATCAACAGAAATAACATAAGGCATTTCAGTAAAACAACGAAAACTAGAAAACAAAAAAGTAACAAGAAAAACAACTGTATGGATACTCCAAGCACCAAACCAAGGAAACTAAATCGTTGTTTTTCTTCGTATTATTCGTTCTCGATTGCCTATTACACACTGTAATGTTTCAAAATATTGTATTTCCTGGGAGGGATTATATGATTTCTTATGCAATAATATGTTTATTGTTTCCCTCCAAGCACCATATCATTGCTTGAGGTTAAGTGAGAATGTTTCCGGTGTGAGAAGTCTCTTCTTGGACCCCAGCATTGTGCTCTTTCCTGGGGCTGACTGAGAGGATTTCCGGACCTCTACATTGTGTAATTTCCTGCGTCTGGATGAGAGAGAAATTCCAGTGTAAAACGATGTCCTTTCTTGGAGACCCAGCATTTACAGGAGGGTGGGGAGGTGTCTATTTAAATAGTTTAAATCGAACATAAATAAACAAAAAGGTGATTAGAAATGATCTTGCCAAGAAATGGTTCCAAATTTATAAAACTCAGACAAGAGAAATTTTGCCACACGTTTCAGAAGCATTCACAAATAATACGACTCCGTACAGTTGCGATCGCTTCATTTACTAAAATGTAATAACTATTGTTGGTTGGTTGGTTGGTTCGATGGTTGGTTGGTTTGTATTAGGGCATATCAAAACTTTTCGGGTAATTTAATGCCAAATCAAGTCATTCGGGTTGATTACAGTAACTGTTGGTGCTTAAGTGGTCCCCCAATTAAGTATTGAACTGGCTCATCATTGCTTAACTTCGGTAATCTAGTGGGAATCAGTGCTTTCAACGGAACTCGACCGTAATAATAACTATTGTAAACCCTTGTTGAAATCACCTAAATGATGAGACTCTAATTCTGAAGTTTTGGGCAGTATGGAGTCACCCATTTATTGCCATTAAACTCAAGTCTATTCTGACCCTGAGTGGTAGTATCTGTTGAGGTCCAATTTCCAAATAAAGTATGTTTGAAAATTACTTGTATTACATTAGAATACTTAATACATTGTAACTGCAAATTATTTGTGTTAAGAATTATTACTTGAAGCTATAATTATTTACTAAGGATTGTTACTTGAAACCATATATTTATTTGCAAATTATTTGTATTAGATAGGAATACTTAAAACCATACAACTACGTGCAAATTATTTGTATTAGAGAGGAATACTTAAAACCATACAACTACGTGCAAATTATTTGTATTAGAGAGGAATACTTAAAACCATACAACTACGTGCAAATTATTTGTATTAGATAGGAATACTTAAAACCATACAACTGCGTGCAAATTATTTGTATGAGATAGGAATACTTAAAACCATACAACTACATGCAAATTATTTGTATTAGATAGGAATACTTAAAACCATACAACTACATGCAAATTATTTGTATTAGATCTGAATATTTGATATCCTACATTTGTATTCAAACAAATGGTTATAGGCATTATATTTTTTAATTGTACTTTTTTAAAAAAGTGCAATTAAAGAAATATAATGGCACATTAGAAATTTAATTATGATTCTAATCAAACATTTAGAAATTGATCAAATTTCGGCATGAAATAACCCATCATCATCATGATGTCGCGCAATTAGCACGGATATTCATGACAATTTCTCATCAGCCTTCTCTATCATTCATGATCCCGGGGAGGTCCTCTGTGCAGCATCCAGTATCCACGCAGAGTTGGTCAATGTAAGTCCTTGCTGGGCGGCCCACATTAGCATGTCCATGTGCTGGCTTCCACAGAAGAATGTCGCTTATGAGTTCGTCCTTGCTCCTCCAGCAGTGTCCAGCATGTCTTGTCCGTCTCACTCGGATGGTCTGTGAGATAGGGGGCAGGTGGCCATACAGCTGCTTCCTTGTGGGGTGCTGTTTCCACGACTTGTTCAAGACCGCACACAGCATTCTTGTGCAGCTCCCATCTATCTTATTCTCAAGGCGCCTCGTTAGAGTCCAAGTGGTGCAGCCATACAGCAGCACTGATACAACCCATAATAAACCAAACCTAAATCATTCTACTTACGACAAGAATCCAAAGTTGATAGTTTACCTTTTTCTTTTTCGTGTTTTTGTCACAGTCTGCGTGCGCATCCAAGATCAACCAACTAATAATACGCACCCCTCCACACATCTGTATGTATGAGGGAGTTCAATAGGTCCGTTGTTGGACGTGTAGTATTTATCTAAATTTTTATATAATCCGTGAGAAAAGCTTACTAACCGTATTAAATTGTTATTTAGTCTGACACAAGATCATGATAATGACTACCAATAAGGAAATGAATTATTAATAATTAGTGACATAGCTTGCTAGACGAACTTACTACGGTAGGCACCATTTTTTTTTTTCGTTCTTATGCTATTTATTATTTCGTTGCCGAAACCCAGAGAAATTAAATGAGTCAGCTGTGATGTCATTCTGGGTGGTCACAAAAATTGTATAGAAAGAAGATTAAAGCTTTCACAACTTTACGGCTGGGTTGCTTCAGATAAGAATAAAAAATATATTTGTGAGTAGTAGAAGAGAGACGGCTTTTCTGTTTTTTTTTCTTTTTTCATTGGAAATCATCGATTTAGAACTGAACCGGCTTAGATAAAAATAACTCTTCTGGAATAATTCGATCGGACATGAATGAACCTTGGTATAAATTTTGGCGTTTTCTTGGATTTTTTTTCTTCTTTTTTTTAATAATAAAATTCATTTTTTTCACTCTTTTTTTTTCCTTCACATTTCCTCCTTCGTTTCTTCTGGATATTTAATTTAGCTAAAGTACACCACTGGACCAAAAGTTTATTTCGGTACAGTGACCCCTTATTCACGAAAGATATTTTAAAGACCCTAACCAGGAAATGAAATCGACGATCCGAGTTCAGATCTTCGACGAAGCTGTTTGCGTTTCATTTCGCGTAAATGCTCTTGGGAAAGGTATGAATCCATCTATTCTCCCTCCAACTACAGATTAATAGCAGGTCAGACTAGGTTCTTTAACCTTTGAAAAACAACCTGTCTAGGAGAAGGAAAATTCAAAATTAAAACTAGCTGTACCCCGCTTAAAAATTGATCTTGTGGTGGAGGGGTTGGGTAAATACATACATACCTATGGGAATATATTATACTATATATATACTAGCAGACTACTGTTAGTGAGTTTTATTTTCACTAGGTACCCCATATTTCTGTCCTTATGCCAAACTAAGCAAAGCCTGTGTTAAAAATTAAGAGGTATAGAAAAAAAAGCTTATTAAATGATTGCACACATGCCTAGCATGAAATTTAATTAATAAATTAGACTTAATTTACAATAATAATTAATACTAAAATAAGAAAAAATATAACTGTCTCTAAAATTCTTATTATCTTTGTACCCCCACAAATTAATTGAGAAACACATTTAAAATTCTTTAACTTCGAGAATAAGGCAATTTCCAGGCTAATCTGCAGCTCTGAATGTTTTCATTATCCAAATTGACAATATAACTATGCAATTCTTCTTAAAAAGAATCATCAGAATCATTGTGGGTCCCTGTTACAATGCGAACCCAATGGGTTTACCGGTCGTCTAGTCCTGAAGCAAAAGTTTTATCTGAATGACCAATCTGTGTTTTGGGACTATTCACGATTTATTTATTTTTGTGATTGGCTGCGTATAAACTGGAACCATGAAAAAGGAAACCGCGAATAATTATGGCTATTTAGCAAAGTCCTCATTAGATTTGATTTGACTTCAACCATCAGACAAAAACTGATGTTTATATTCCCTTATTCTTCCTCTTAATCTCCTGATAATCCTCAGATTTTTAGATTTAGATTTTATCTTCTTTCTGTTTCTGTGTTGAATACAGACAGTAAACAAATAGAAAATAAATAAAAATGTTCCATTTTGGAAATTACACAATACGAAATAAAAATGAAAATAATTGTGAAACCTATTGATGCAAAGTAAATAATCCTGACCGTTAAAAAAAGAACCAAAAATTCCTGTAATATTTACGTTTTGTTTTAAGTCGACGCCTCGATGTATGTTCCCTTCCTAACATAACAGCATTTATTATACTTACACCTTTACAGTAAACTAAAAAATATTAACATTTGCCCTTTTTTTTAATCGTTGCTAGGATACAAACATCTAATGGAACTTCTTGTGATAAGACTATCATAAAAAAAAGAGCTCAAAAGAGTAGAGCATCTGCCTTGAAACCACAAGGTTCCGGGTTCGATACCGGATTAGATATGTGCGGTAAAGAGGTGGAGCTGATGGCAGGTGCGACGCTCCACCTCAGATGTAAAAACAATTTCCCTGATCTAGCTCTAGAGAAAAGGAGATTTCCTCATTGTTCGGCTGATATTAACGATAGGCCACTCCACTTACTTACTTCTACTTAGAGTTCTTATACTGCTCTGCTGGCCAGCATTTCAGCACTTTTTGATTTAACAAACGTTTTGAAATTATTTTTTTACTCATATATCTGTTCCTTCTCCCCCCCCCTCTCTCTCTCTCTCTCTCTCTCTCTCTCTCTCTCTCTCTCTCTCTCTCTCAATATATATATGTGTGTGTGTGTCTGTATGTGTGTGTGTGTGTGTGTGTAAAAGTATGAGTCAAAAAGTAATGTCATTTTCATGTAAAGTTTTTTTAGATAAAAAATAAGGCCTACATTGAGACCGTAACGAAGCTCAGCACAAGAATTCGACGAGTAAGACCCATCTTGACAATTGACAATGTCCTCCTTCTGCCTGACAATGCTCGACCACACACAAACATCAGGACAAGAGAGAAATTCGCCACATTCGGGTGGACAACTTTACCGCTTCCCCCATACTCAATAGATTTAGCGCCTTCTCTTCGGACCCATGAAATAGGGCTTGAGAGGCAAACATTATTCCAGTGACAAGGAAGTGAAATTTATAGTGAAGAAGTGGCTCAAAGAACAGTCAACAGAATTTTACGGGGCAGAGATACATGTTCACATTCCAAGGTGGAACATTGCTATTGAGAGAAACGGTGACTATGTGGAGAAGTAAGGATGTGATCCACAGAGGACCAGGTTCATTTTTATGTATGATACATGTTCCTGTATTGATAATTATATCTATCCTAAACAAAATGACATTACTCTTTGACCCAGCCTCGTATATATATATATATATATATATATATATATATATATATATATATAATGTAGTTTGCTATATTTATAAATAAGGAGTGCTCAATATCGGTAACAGAGCATATATATCTAAGGTTAGCGTAGATACAGAGTCAATGGTCCTTGGCAACTCTTTCGTGTCCATGCGATTATCAGACCAAGTGTCTATGCTATCCTATATATGGTGGACTCTCATCTATCGAGAACGATAGATGAGGGTCAGCAGTGAGTCATGTTGTGCATGCTGTCAAGAAGACATTTTATGTTTCCTCGAGTGTGGCAGCAGCCCAGCCCTGCTGCGAGCCATGAAGCCACACTGACAAACGAAATGCTCCAAGACAGGAGTTAAATGTTTTTCTTTTAAAATTAGGTGGGGCCGATCTCTATGCTTCAGTCTATTTTGTTCAAAGCTCTTTAGTTTAGCGAAACATGTCTTACGCCATTCCTTCCGATCCGATGCTAGATCTTCCCAAGCACTCAGGTCAATATCTAGGCGTTTCAAATTGTCCTTCAATTTGTCCTTGTAGCGTAAGCGAGGACGTCCAATAGAACGCTTAGCATTTGGTAGTTGCCCGTATAAAATCTTCTTTGGAAGCCCGTTCTCATTCATTCAGACAACGTGACCAGCCCACCTAAGTTGAATCTTGGCTAGTAAGGTTTCGATGCCAGCAATATCGCATCTTTTTAAAATTGTGCTATTTCTTACTTTATCATCCCATTTTATACCGCAAATGACACGAAGACAACGTATGTGAAATGCGTCAAGTTGGTTTATGTGCTTGCGGTAAAATATCCAAGTTTCAGCACCATACAGTAGAGTAGAAAGCACGACTGCTCTGTAGATGTTAATTTTTATTTTAAGAGATACATCTTTGGTACTCCATAAACGATGTTTCAGATTGCCGAATGCAGTGCTAGCTTTACCTATTCTGGAATGGATTTCTTTGTCCATTTTTCCATCAGAAGTGACTATTGATCCAAGATATTTAAACGTGTCAGCAATCTTCAATGCTTTTCCATCAATGAAGACAGATGGATTTACAAGACGTGGATTGCAAGCTGTGGGCTGGTACAGTAGTTCAGTTTTTTATACTGATTGTAAGTCCAAATGCTTTTGATGTCTCAGAGAATTTATCAATAATGGGCTGGATGTCTTTTAGGCTGTGTGCTAATAGAGCGGCATCGTCTGCAAAGAGAAGATCACGTACTAGCTGCAAGGAAATTTTTGACCTAGCTTTAAAACGTTGTTGATTGTATAGACCACCACTTGTTCTGAATTCAACATTTATTCCTTCGCTTAGATCTGAGAATGCTTTCTCGAGCATGGCAGAAAAAACAATGCAAATAGAAGTGGAGCAAGAACACAACCTTGCTTAGTACCGTTTGAGACAGAAAAGGTACTGGATTGCTAGCTACATGATCTCACAGAAGTCCTCATTCCTTCATGCAAAGAGATGATGATATGAAGCATTTTATCTGGAACTCCTAATTTCGACAAAACTTTCCACAGAGCAGACCAAGACACAGTGTCAAAGGCTTTTGTGAAATCTACGAAAGCCATAAACAAGTCTTTGTTTTGCTCTTGAGCCTTCTCCTGAGCCAGTCGAAGACAGAAAATCATATCTACTGTTCCTCTACCTGAGCGAAAACCACACTGAGTTTCTGGTAGTGCTGATCCTGAGACAAAGTCATTAAGCCTGTTAAGGATGATATGACCAAAGATTTTGCCAGCAACCGAAAGAAGAGATATTCCTCTGTGGTTGTCACAGTCGTACTTGCTTCCTTTGTTCTTGTACAAATGGACAATTGATGCATCCTTAAATTGTTGCGGGACTTCACCCCTGTCCCACACAAGGTTGAAGAATTTGCAGAACCTGTGTGTCAAAATAAAAGCTTTGAGAATATACACATTGAAGGGAATATTAAAATAAATAAAGAAAATATATTTAGTATTGTAAAATAACGGGTACAAGAAAAATAAAACATTTATTGCAAAAACACGGACATAAAATGAGGGTTCAATTTATTTTATGGCAGGAATTTACGAGGAAATAGTTAAGGATTACCAAATCAGTTTTAATACAATACAATAATTTATACAATACAGGGCGAAATGTAATAATAAAAGTGTGTATGTATGTATGTATGTATGTGCGTTTGTTTGTATGTATATCAGATAAATAGAAAACATTCCAAAGTGTTTCTGTATGTTTTTTTTGTTGTTCCTGAGAATAAATCAAGCAATATGTACATTCTAACATTATTTACTTCATGTACACTCCTTAGTTTGAAAAAAATCCAACATTTAAAAAATTATATAAATATATTCATTACTTCTATCGCTATAAAACCTGAAAAACACAAGTGAAAAATAAATATATAAAAACAATATTGTCGTTTCTTTTCTTTTTGTTAAAGAGTCCTACCTATTTCATATGATAAGGTTATCATGACCATAAAAAATATCCCACGGTGTCGTCTTTGCCTTTTAAAATGGACTGAATTTTATATCGACATTTTCTTTTTTTATTCAGCCGCTTTTAACTTGGTTATTTTTATTTTTCAAAACTTCACCGGTGAAATTAATTTCTGCTGGGAATGCCTGAATATAAGTCGAGAGAGAAAAGCTCTTCTAACAACCTACTCTCTTTTATAGAGGTCGGAAACTTTGCAGTTAATCAAAAATTGTAGTATAACTCTATTTTTACAGATTGTGGTGAAAACTGGGTTTTGAGTCAAAAATCAAAAAAATATAAAAGATTTAAAAGAATTTAAAGATTTTCAAGCATGCCCTGTTAAGCGAAATGTTTGATATTAATGTGAGTTAGTAGATGAAAAATTATTACAAATCTTTGTTTGTTTGTTTGTTTTTGTTTTTTCCTGTCACGTTGTCGTTCTTTTGCGTCCTTTAAATAAAATGCGATCAGGATAAAATATGACATTTGGCGATAATTATCATGTTCTCTGTTTTTGAACACAGAAATCATTACAAGAATGTTGATTTCAGTCTTATCTAGCCATTTCCATTTTCGACTTATAAAATCATAATTAAAAAAAAGAAGACTTCCTTTTTCATCAGAATAACTATAGTCACATGACGAAAAAAGAAGGCAAGATTGAATTAATCTATTTTTATTCTGGTCTTATTTCTTTCTGAAATTCTACAATTAGATATTCATATTCAGTGAATATTTTTGAGTATCCTCGTTTTCATTATTTTTTTTTTGTCTTAGAGACTTTTGTTTTGTGCTGTTGTTATTTCTTATCTTTGCTTAGTCTAACACTGACCTTAGGTTACTTAAAGTACCTGCCGTTCAATAAGGGGAAACTCATCTCAATCGGTTTTTTGTACTTAACTTCCTCCTATTTTTAAAATATTTACTTAGGTATCTTACCTTACCAACTATAGGCTCATCGTTTTTTACCTTAATTCTATCCTTTTCTTGTTATTTCCTAAGGTTTTCTTAGTCTATCATATAAGCATTACGTGAAGCGCAACGGTTATCGTCGTAGGAAATGAACTCTAGGAACTAAGTTCAGTTCCTGATCATGGCTGTCTGCGCCTCACTTAAAGCAAAAGGAAAATTATGATTCTTTCTCTTCTCACCTATTGGTAAATAGAAGAGTAGACGTCACTCATTTTGGGTAAGACAGCAGGTTTAGGAGAGGGTAAAATCAGAAGGGTTGGGTTTTAATCTCGGTCTGCCTCGACAATAATTAGCTATCTACAGACAAAAATATTGAATTGATATGCTTACAGTACCTACTACTACTAAGTGGGCACCCTTCTAAGTACTGAACTGGATCATTGTTGCTTAACTTCTTAGCTTTTTCTTATCATTTACTAAGTTTTCTTCGTCTGACACTTAGGCCTTCAACTGCTTACAGTACCAACTGTTACTAAGGGGTCACCCTTATAAGTACTGAACAGGCTCATCGTACTTAACTCTTCCTATTTTTATTTATTTTCTATTATTTACTAAATGTTTCACTGTCTGGCACACAGCACATTTTTTCTTATTCTGTCTCCGTTGACAAGCATTCGCTATCTGCAGACTACAGAAAATTATATGATATGCTTACAGTACCTACTGCTACTAAGTGGTCACCCATTTAAATATTAAATTGTCTCGCCGTTGCTTAACTTTCCTGATCTGGCTGGAACATTTCCTTTTAGATTGACCCAACCGTGGACCGAGGTATTTTGGTTGTTACTCAAAGGATTTGATTAAAAACCAGTTTTAGATAAATAAAGATGCGTGTCTGTATATTCCAGATCATTGAACAAGCCTTTTTTAGTTTCATTTTATAATCTTTAATTTAAAATCAAACGGGAGATAAAGAAAAGATACAATTCACATAAACTGAACTTTAATTAAGAAAACAATTTCGTAAATGGGAAGATCAAAAACAAACAATAAACTTTAAATATTCTTTCCAAATAAAACGCTTCTGTAATTAAAAAACAAAACAAAAAAAAACTGGTTCGTGCGTCATTTACCAGGTTTTTTTTTTTTTTTTTTTTACGTTTAAAACGATCGGAAAAAGCGAATATGAAACTCATCATTTTCATTGAATCTTAGAACAGGCAAAATAAATAAATAAATGCTGTAATTAAATCTTGAAACAAATGTGTCCTTTAAGTGGACTGGACGAACAGCGTCAAAATGAAAGTCAGAATAGAGGATTTAAATATGAAAAAAAATGAAATAATTCTGAAGTGATGGAGCAGTAGATCGATTAAACCAGTAAATCATGTACGAAACTTAATTGTTAGCTTCAAGACAGGAACCACTTATATTCAAATGATATTTAGATATTGAGACATCTCTCTCTCTCTCTCTCTCTCTCTCTCTCTCTCTCTCTCTCTCTCTCTCTCTCTCTCTCTCTCTCTCTCTCTCTCTCTCTCTCTCTCTCTCTCTCTCTCTCTCTCTCCCCTTTATAATGAAATTGCTAAAATGAAAGGACGTTATTTATAATTTTTTTTAAATACTCTGTCTGGTGGTCAAAAGCTGGTGTGGCGATAGGGTTGGCAGTACCGCCTTAAGCCACTGAAACTGTGTTACCACCTCGGGTTAACGGCTGAGGATGACAGGGTATCGTACGTGGTATTCATTATACGTTGTATGATAAAATTAGGAAAGATTTCCCCTCGAATGAGAATGGCACAACAATATTACTATCCCCTTAATCTCTGTATTCGCCCCACAGTAAGGAAACATTTAACAAGTCTTAGCTGCATGAAACTACTCTCCAAGTACACACACACACACGCACACGCACACACACACACACACACATATATATATATATATATATATATATATATATATATATATATGTGTGTGTGTGTGTGTGTGTGTGTGTGTATTTCGTTGAACTGTGCAGCCATTTTGTGTCTGGAAATAACAAAATGCCCCCTCAATTGGACTGTTGCAAAAATTACTGTTGTAATATATTAATTCCTATGCCCATTGGGAGAATGTATCTCCAAAAACAATATATACATCGGTTTAACGACAACAACCCTTTCGATGCGCCTTACTATGTACCTTTCTGACCCAACTCTTAAAAACACATTCTTGTTCTACTACCAACTACCGAAAAATACTCACAGAGCATACCATCATATTAGAACAACAAAACTGTAAACAAAGACAAAAGATTTCATAAGCCCTACAAATTAGATATAAAAATCCTAACCGTAATAAGATAAACTTTGATACTAGCACTAACGTTCTAAAATGCCTGTAACCAGTACCACTGACTACATAACCCCATTAATAATTACTACAATAATGATAATGACAAATAATAACAATAATAATCAGAATATAATAAAATAAATAAATAACAAAATACAACACCTATATAAATAGAACACCAGCTTAATGGAAAAAACCCATTGTTGTATTGTTCTTACATTCCCCCTGAAGATGGCCCGTGACGGGGTAGAAAGTATACGGGAGCTAATAAGCTATGGTAAATACATCAGCCAATTTCAGCCTGATATCATTATATTTATTCGGCAACTTGAAAGGGCTAACGTTCTAAAAAAAGATTACAAATATATTAAATTTAGACATTAATAACCCATAAGGTGTTGATATGCCGTTAAACAAATAAATCAAACTCAAAATACTGACCCATATGTAAATAATGCAGTCATTTGTGACGGGTACTATGTGAGTATATAAATATGTTATGTGACTCATTGTAGACTAACTGATATGAAATATCAACAAGTTGTTTGAGTGAGCGATGAAATAATCGTTTATTTCTGCCCAGATGTTTATCTAGATGGAACGCCCTTCTAAGATTTGAAAAAAAAATCATTAAATGAAAATGTTAATAACAACGTTACATAAAAGTTAACAGATAAAACTATTGAAGTTGCTATTGTTACACGATGGTTATAAAATGAAGACGAACTTTTAAAATATGAGGGTAATCAAAAAGGTAATGTCGCCAAAATATATAGAAATCACAGAAACGTTTATTGTTTATTGTCAATGATGTTTACAACATTTTAAAGTTTCAATATGTATCTACCTTTCTACATAATTGACATTTCGGTCGATGCATTTTTGTGGGTCCCATCTATGGGTTAAATAGAAAAATGTGTTTTTAAAAAAATTGTATTATCCATTAAGAATTGATTTATTTCAAAACTTTATTGGCATTAAATGACCCACTGAGGTTGATATGCCGTAAAACAAAACAAACCAAACCAAACAAAAAAAAAAAAAAAAAAAAAGCATTTTTGTGGGTGCTTTTTTGAGTGTTTTTGTATGCCTGTGTCATACTAGTTCACTGCCATGTCGTTGAGGAAGCGTTGAACCATGTCGTCGTTGCAAACACCACTTGTGGACGATGTTTTTGGCATCCATGCACGACTTCCGTTAATTGGTGATAAAATTCAATCGGTTTAATGTCTGTTGCGTACCGAATAATTGTGTGAACTTCACACTTGGCATTAAGTCCATCAGAAACGACTTTTCAAGTCTGAACATGGCAACGAGGTGCGCACAGGAGCAGGCGCAAGCACATGTACAACAAACACAACAGTGTTGCCAATAGCCGCATGAACAGTTTCCCTGCAACCCCCGCCCTAGCACTTTGGAGACTTTTCTTTTGCGATTACTCTCGTACAATATCGGTGATATTCATTACCAGAAACACTGACGGAAAAATATTTTATGAACAGATCAACAAGAACTTTTCTCTTGCCTACTCATATACTTTTAAAATCAATAGAGTTACACTTGTGCCAAAGAAGTAAAGTGTAGTATCTGTGTGCTCGGTCAAAGATCAAAATGTTACTTGCCGGCATTTTGCCACTACACAGCGTTTGGTTTTGTACAAGGTGGATGTGCACTGTCTTCCAAAGATTGCACTTTTTAGAGAATTGTTCAACGACCATCGTGTCAGAGGAGCGCCACGAAAGAGACTCAAAGGCACCCTTAAAAAGGGAACTCACCTCCTGTGAAATCGACAAGGGGCAGCTGCCAGCATTTGGGGGGGGGGACATACAATAACCAAAGTTAGCTCACTCATAGAATCCAAGCAGAGGAAGAAGCCGCAGTGCCGTAAAAACAGCCGTACTACAACGGAACCAAAAACCTTCCTCTGTAGATAATGTGCCAGATCCAGCATCTATATCCCATTCACCAGTGTAACTGCACCAATCAAAGAATACCTTCATGATCACTCATTTGCAAACCAAAGCCATATGTAATATGTAATTCGTACCTACCTTACTAAATACTTACCTACGGTGTACGTAGCGCAAATAGACCTCACTGTGTAGGGCTTTGACCTCGTGTGACCAACAACACCAAAATCGATTTTGGTGACGACATGAATCATCGTGAAAGCACAAGTAATTAAGTGAAAATTTATTATTTCCCACATTCAATAGTCTGACTAGATGGACAATTGGCGCTATACAATCAGGAAGACATAGTTGAAGGGGTGCTAGGTCAAGCGACATTTTCTAAATGTAATACTAGTTAATTTTGAATTATTTTCTTTAGTGTTTATTCAAACTAACATTTGTGAATCTACTAGATTGCCTAGTGATCACGCATTCATTGATTAAATAGTGGAACACGGCAGAAGATGATTGTCATTTCTTTGTTGATTTGACAGAAACGAGGCTCACCTTTGAAATATGACATTCGTCTATCTACAGTTACGTGACGGCAATCACAGTGATACGAATGGTAACTATGATGTTGTTATAAAAATGCATAGTCGTTAGAGCACTTGACTAGGAATCGAAAGGTTCCTAGTTCGATACCGGTCCTTGTCCACTCAGCATATGAGTAGCACAGGGATCTGTGCGGTAAAGTGAGGAGCTGATGGTAGGTGTGGCGCACCACCTCAGACGCCAAAAACAATCTCCTTTGTCTAGCGCTAGTGAAAAGGGGATAGACTCCCTCGCTGTCAGGTTGATACCGACTTTAGGCCACCCCGACGACTTTACTTACTTTATTACTGATAGAATAAGGATATTATGTACAATTTAAATACATTGCTAAATATCTTACTATAAAAAAGCATAGAAAATAAAGAAAGGGATTGTCAGTGGTCAGGAATTGATGCAAACGTTACTGATAAAATAGGGGTATCATGTATAATGTAAATACATTGTTAATGATTTTACTACAGAAAGCCATGAAAATGGTTAAACAAGGGATTGTCAGTGGTCATGAATTAATACACACACACATCCTCATTATCATCAGGTCGTGTTGACAGCATGGATTCCCATGACTTTCTCTGTCTCTCTCTGTCTCTCTGTCTTTCTCTGTCTCTCTGTCTGTCTGTCTGTCTGTCTGTCTTCTTTCTCTCTCTCTCTCTCTCTCTCTCACAACACACACACCAACCGTCCCCATCAGGTCTTCCGCACGGCATCTAGTATCCGCACAAAGCTGATTGATGTAGGTTTTTACTGGTCGACCTACACTGGTGTGTCTATGTGTAGGTCTCCACAGGAGAATATCACTTATGAGTTTGTTCTTGCTATTCAAGCAGTGTCCAGCGTGTCTTGTTTGTCTTTCACGGGTGATTTGTGTGATAGGAGGCAAGTGACCGTACAGCTGCTATTTTTGGTGTGCTGCTTCCAAGATTTGTTCAAGACACCACGCAGAATCCTTGTGTAGTTCCCATCTAGCTTTTTCTCTAAGCGTTTCGTTATAGTCCGAGTGGAGCCGCCATATAGTAGCACTGACACGGCTATAGCAGGTAAGAATTTTCACTATCTTATCAGAAAGGTCAAATTTCCATATGATCGATAATCTGTCTCTTTCCAATTCGTATATTGACATCGCTTTCTGTTGATGAGATATTACTACCTGGGTATGTGAACTGCCCTATTAATTTCAGAGGCTTACCATCCAGTATATATTCATCTTGATCGTAACACATGGACTACGTTTTATCTGAGTTCACAGAGGCCAATGCCTCTTGCTGCCTTCTCTAGGCTTATGCAACGATGATTCGGTTGGTGCAGGTGTATTTGTGAGAAGCGCTAGATCATCTGCGCAGTCCACGTATGTAATAGTTTATGTGGCATATCACCTGCTTCTTATCCTTTTGTTATTTATTTGTTTTTTGTTTTTTATCGTAAAGCCTTTTTTAGTCAGAATCTGAGGATCCTAATTGCTGATAGAATAGGCTTATTATGTGTATAATATGGCTAAAAATATAACCATAGAAATGCACTAAAAATAAAGAAGAAATGGGTTGTCAGTGGTCATTAATAGATACAAGGATTACAGATAAAACAGGGTAATTAATTGTATAATGCATTACCAATTATTTTAATATATTATTATTATATGCATTACCAATTATTTTAATATAGAAATCCATTGAAAACAATGAGAAAGAGATTGTCAGGGGTCAGGAATTAATACAAGCATTACTGATAAAATAGGGGTATAATGTAAATCCGTTGTTAATCAATTTACTACAGAAATGCATTGAAGAGAGCGATTGTTAGCGGCCAGGAATTGATACGAGTATTATAGATAAGAAAAAGCTATTATATACATAATATAAATGCATTGCTGAATATGTTGCTATAGAAATGCATTGAAATTAAGGAAATGATTGTCAGTGGTCAGGAAATAATATAATCGTTACAGAATGAATATTATATGTACAATGTAAATACATTGCTTAGGTTTTTACTACAGAAATGTATTGAAAATTAGAAAGAAGGGGATTACTGATAGAATTATATGAATAATTCTATAACTTTAGGCAAAATTCGAAAATGTAGATGTTGACCTATATATATATAATATTATATATATATATATTATATATATATATATATATATATATAAATGTGTGTGTGTGTATGTGGGCAATTCTTTTTTTTTCAATGCTGAAGAGTTTGGTAATGAATAATACCTAATAATATTCGTTTTGATTGTATAATATTCCGTTAGAAATGATGAAATCTTGAGATGTTTTGTTTAGAGGAAATTTAACTTTTTATAAAAGGAATCGCTAGAAGTGCTACTGAACACGTATGATGGTTCAATTCCATTCAGAAAGAATATATAATAGACACTTCCGATAATATAAATGGAATAAAAATTCATGTTGTGTTAGTAATGATAAATAAAATTCCATAATTGTGAATATGAATATTCCAATGACATATTAGCAATATAATTTCTGTTATCTTAAACTTTAAATATAAAACGTAATTTATAAATTATGTGGATTACCGTTATTTTGACGGCATGGATAAACTGTTTCAAAAAACTCTAAAATATTTTAAATAACGAGAGATGAACTTGCCAAAAAGATGGACATCTGTCTCATAAAGGACTATTGCTGAGGAGCAATTACTACAGATCGAACCTGTGACACTATCAACAGACTAGGAGACGAACTTGCTAGCCACAAATATAGACTCTTCTTATTTGTATCATAGAAAGTAGAGCCTTTTCGCTTGTTCTGTGTGGGAACTATAACTATTTTTAAGAAACAGGAATAGAAATTGATTGCAATGTGATATTTATTCTCAGGAGAGATGATCGGAATTAACCTGACAGAATAAATCAGTCATGATAGATGGACAGTCAGTCATGATTGTTATGACGTAATCGAGCATTACACACGTGTTTCTATTTTATATTATGTGCTCAGCGGTTTTCTATTTGATGATCGCTGTAGATAAAGATATTAAAAGAAGATTATAGAGATATTTTTACATTTATCTCATGTCTCGAAAACTCGTTACAAGAATTTTACGAGGAAAAAATAAATAAAAGGAGAAACTTTTAAATCTTTATAAGGAAAGAAAATGCAAATGACTCCGGTTGTTTTACGACAATTATTTTTCAAATAACTAAAATTAGAATGTTGTCATTATGAATTTAAAAATGTTTTATACTATTGTTGTACATTCCATCAAGGAACCGCAAGGTTTCGGGTTCGTTACCTGTCCTCGCCATCTCAGTGCATGAGTAGCACAGTTTGGGTAATCTGATCTGTACTGTAAAGCAACTGGGAGGTGATGGTAGGTATGTCCTCCTCCACCAAGCAAAACAATCTGGTCTAGTGCATGCGAAAAGGATTATGGACTCCCTTGCTGTTCGGCTGATACCGACAATATGTCGCTCCACAGACTTTACTTACTACCATCACACAGCAAAACTTTTTGTAAAATTCATTTTAGCAGCCTAGAGTTAAAATGCTCTTCAAGGATAAAACAATTTGCAAACAAATTTGTAACTTAATATAAAGTGTAAGGTTATCATTCACGCTCACCCTAGTCATTATAAGTTATCAGTGAAGATTAACCCATATGAACCCAGCATGCAGCTTATTATGAGACATTATTATTTACAAACTATTTGCCAATTTGTTAAAAATATTTTATGGCATTATGCATATATATATAATATATATATATATATATATATTATATATATATATATATATATATATATATATATATACTATGTGGACTCTCTCGTCGATTTTCGACGCTCAGTGTTCATTCAGTGAACAACCAATACGGTGTTTTGTTTATAGTGGTGAAGGCTTGTATTGGACCATCCGCACTTTTTGGCACATTCGATCGGAAAGAATTGGTGCACAAGGAATGCCACAAACCCAATCAATTAATTTTACTATATATATATATATATATATATATATATATATATATATATACATTTCCCACGACTCTAACCATTAAGCCACGTGTCTCCATATATATATATATATATATATATCATGTCACGCAGTTAGCACGGATATCCATGACAATCTCCCGCCAACCTTCCCTATTATTCATTGTCCCAGGAGGTCCTCTGCGCAGCATCCAGCATCTTTGCATAGTTGGTCAATGTAGGTCCTTGGTGGGTGGCCCACACTAGCATGTCCGTGTGTTAGCTTCCACGGGATAACGTCGCTTATGAGCTCGACCTTGCTTCTCCAGCAGTGACCAGCATGCCTTGTCCGTCTCACTTGAATGGTTTGTGAGATGGGGGGCAGGTGGCCACACAGCTGTTTCCTCATGTTTCCACGATTTGTTCAAGACTGCACGCAGCATTCTTGTGCAGCTCCCATCCAGCCTATTCTCAAGACACCTCGTTAGGGTCCAGATGGTGCAGCCATACAGCAGCACTGATATAACCACAGCATGGAAGAATTGTCGCTTTAACTTGTCAGTGAGATCGGATTTCCATATTACTGATAATTTTTTTGTGGCCGACCAAGCTTTTCCTATTCGTGTATTTACATCACTTTCTGTGGATGAGATATTACTACCTAGGCACGTGAATTATACTACTGGCTTATCGTTGAGTGTAGATATGTCTCCTTTCCTTTTGAAACATATGAAAAAGTTTTTTCGGAGCTCACATATAGGTCAATATTCTTTGCTGCCTTCTCCGGCCTGTGCCGGTGTATCTGCAAGAAGTGCAAGGTCATCAGCGTAGTCGGCATCTGTGACAGTCTGTGCGGATATCGCCTGCTTCTTGCCTTTTTAGTGTGAAGCCTTTTCTTTTATGGTATCTAATGATGTTCGGAGTACAGTCTAGGCATATTATAAATGAATATTATATGGTGCTAATGTATCTCCTTGTAGGACTCCAGCGGCGATATATATATATATATATATATATATATATATATATATATATATATATATATATATATATATATATATATCACCATCATGTTTTGCTAATAACATGAATATCCATGACTATGTTCACCAGCCGTCGCTATCCTTCATCGCCCTCGAGATGTCTTCTGCGCAGTATCCAGTATCCACACAGAGCTGATCTTTGCTGGACGGCCCACACTGACGTGCCCATGTGCAGGTTTCCACAGGAGAACGTCGCTTTTCTCAGTTTGTCCTTACTTCTTCAGTAGTGTTCAGCATGTCTTGTTTGTCTTACTCGGATTGTTTGTGTGATAGGGGGCAAGTGGCCGTGCAGCTGTTTTCTTTTAGGGTGTTGTTTCCACGATCTGTTAGCACGCAGCTTTCTTGTGTAACTCACATCTAGTTTATTCTCTAGAAGCTTCGTTACGGTCCAAGAGGTGCAGTCGTACAGTAGCAATGATACAACTACGGCTTGGAAGAATTGTCGTTATAACTTATCAGTGAGATCAGTTTCCATATGATTAATGATCTGTCTATAGCAAACGATGCCTTCCCTATGTGTGCATTAATAACGCATTCTATGAGTGAGATATTAATACTTAGGAAACGTAAATTGTTCCACCGGCTTTAGGGGTTTACCGTCGAATGTGGAGATGCCCCTTCTTTTTAAAAACACAGGAATTCATTTTTATAGGCGTTAATGTAGAGGCCGATGTTCCCTGCTGCCTTCTCCTGGCTATGTATCAAGGATTCGGCTTGTACAGGTGTATTTGTAAAAAGTGCCAGATCATCTGCGTCGTCTGCATTCATAATAGTCTCTGTGGGATATTATTTGCTTCTTTCCTTTTTATATATATATATATATATATATATATATATATATATATATATATATATATATATATATATATGGACATTCAATAAATCAGGTTGATTTGCCTAAGAAGTTGGCAATAGTAACCAATGTTTTCAGTTGCATCTTTTTAAAGAAAATCAATAATTTATGAATTTTTAAAAAAACTAAAACACGTTTCTTCTGTGTACACAATACACAGTTTTCTGTAAATTCCACATGGTTTGAACTCCTCAGCCAGTAAAAATTTGAATAGAGACCTCTATTCAAACTGGAGTTTTAGCCTGTAGATAAATATTTTTCTGAGATTTAAATAATTTTGGCTATAAATCAATTCCATACAATGAAGGAATTTTACATTTATGTAAAAAAAGGAGAAAAATCATATATATATATATATATATATATATATATATATATATATATATATATATATATATATATATATATATATATATATATATATATATATAGTTAAATTGTTATTATTATTGGGAAAAGATTTAATGGCTCAATTACTTCTGTAAGAGCTGTATTTATTTATAAAAACAGAAAAACAATTTAAAATAGAATGGAAAAACTAGACCAATCGAAGCCATACATAAATGGGTAAAAAATGTTCATTATGCACAACAGAAAAATTCCGTATTCTTCAAGGAATAAACTCCGAAGACAATTTCCTAAATAACAAAACAGAAATTTTTAGGGCATCCACAACGAAAAAATTTAAATATGGAATTGACTAACCAAACCTCAGAAATAATTAAGAATTCACATATAAATAAACACACACAACTAAAATAAATAAAATTTAAAAAGATAAAATAATAAAGAAAAAATTTAAAATCATCATATAAACACGAGATCCAATGACGACAAATATGATGAATGACGAAAGCAAATCGCAAGAACGATAACGGATCACGTAAACACGAGCAAAAAGTTTAAAACTGTTTTTTTCAAAAGTCAACGTCTCTGACGACGAATAACACCGAAAAAGTGATATTCCAATGGTTAGACAGACTTTTCTTTTGTATTAGTTAAATTGAATAAATAAATAAATATATATATTATATATATATATATATATATATATATATATAAGGACTATATTTCTGTAATTTAGTCTCTGCGTTGTCTCAGCCTATGTAGATACAGAGGCGTTGAAATAACCAGTTTTCTCCTAGAGTTTGTCCCAAGTTCTGGATGCTGACACACCTAAAATTACGGTAATAACCTACTGCATACCTCTCCGTATTTTTTTTCTATAGTTGCTGCTAAGGAATATGTTTAATCGATTCCCACTCACCAAGGAGCAATAATAATACTTGTACATCCATTAGTATATCCATATATATATATATACTAACATTGAACACAACGGAAGGAAAGACAAGATAAACTCATTTAGACATACAAGAACATTTAACCTTTATATACACCTATACTGCCCGATCGTATTAAGGAAAATGTCCAAACGTGTTAAAACAGCTTGAATATATGTTGTATAGCCCTATATACTCAACATCGTACATCATACATCGGTTATATAATCGAGAGAGGACACTCGGGTGATAGAGAGAGAGAGAGACAGGGATAGAGATTTGAGACTTACTTGTTCTTCATTTCTTCCTGCTATCTTGTGTGGCTGTTTACTTTACTTCTCCTTTAGCCGTCATCTTATCGTCTAGCTGTCTCCTTACTAAGGGCTTCTTCTAAGGGCTAACTTTTTAGTCATGCAATTAATTAAACCACAAGATATTTTTCCTTGGTCATTCTTATTCGCCGCGCAGGAGAATAAACCTCACAGTGGCACGTCTACTCTGCGTCGATCTCAGGTTGAAACTAACTAAATCACGTGACGTGTTCTCTAGGGGTCAAATGGGGTTACCAACAGTCCTGGTATTTTTCCACTGGTTGATCTGAAAGCCAATGGCCCATTCAGCTACAGGGTTTGTTAACAATTTATGCTACCACATAAAGTATGTAACATATACACATATTGTTCCATGAACTACAGTATGTGGAAAGGGTATAAAAATGGAGAGAAAAAATTAATTGATAAAGGAAATGAACTAACTACGTGGGTTTGAGTTACCAGGCAAGGTTCGAGACATGTCTCTCCTGTTCAAAGAACAGAGGCAAAAGAGATCGATAATATTTGTTTTTTCTTGACAAAGGCATATCCCTTAAAACCTTTTAAGAATATTCATATTACTTATTTATTAATATCGCCTTTCGGCTCCTGCCGTAGAGTGGTTAGTAGCAACAGGCCACTGTTGATGTAGAAAGTTCGATCCTAATTGGGTTTTTCATATAGTGTCACTAAGCTATGGTTAATAAGAATCTACTTTGGACTCTTGCTATAGAGCAAGCATTAACAAGTTAGTTCTTCAGACAATTGGTAATTTAGAGAGGCTACCCCACTATTAGCCTTGTACCAGACTAGGCTGAGCTCGGTAGGTATACTCTAGTATAACAAATTACCATAATATGTGTGGTTCATACATCCATACAGGTTTTATAATACTGTTAATCTTCTAAATGATTATCTCGGTAGAAAATAATCAAAAGTACAGACACTCATTACCGATACTCTCTATGAGAGTTTTACCAAACTTAATCCATATAATTGGGTATCAATAAAAAAACAACTCTAAAGAGTATCCGATGGTGAGGCTCCAGTTCAGGAGATCTGGTAAGTATGGAGTACTCCTTCATTATCATTACTCCCAGGTTCACTCTCACTCGAAGTGGTAGCACCTGTTAGAGCCCCATCAATGAATTTTAAAGATCTGTTTGAAAATTATTAATATAAGATTGAAAGAATACATTTTTTAAAAGTGTAATTACAAATGTAATCTATGGGTCAAATAAATTTGTGTGAGATAATGTTTCAAATTATTGTGAACTATAAAACATTGATATTTTAACTAAATAAGAAGCGTTTAGCATTTTAGAATAATTGTTAAGATACATTTTTGTACCGTATATAATTGAAGATCACAAGTGTGAATTCAGCACCAAATAACTCAACAAGCGTTAATATGTCGAAACCAACCAACCATCCAACCAACCACACTTTCAACAAGAATTGACTATATTTGTGTGAGAGACACTTCACTTTCTCTGACTTTCAGTGTCTCTTAAAATTTGTTTTAAAGTTATTTGTATTAGATAGGAATATTTGATACCATATGACTGTGTTCAAATTATTAGTATAGATAATAACTCTCAGAAAGACTTAAATGACTCATAGATGGGACACGAACAGGTACTACTATTCTGAATCAAATTGGAGCTGGGTTTAATGGTAACGAAAGTGTGAATCCTCATTCCCCAAAGCTTCAGAACTGGAGCCTCACCACTAGATCCCATACTAGCTGTTGTAGTTTAAAATGATTAGGAGGTATTACTTTCGGAGTGTTCCTCGGGGTGGCATGACGGTACTTGTCCATCGCTAACGAATATCGATTATTGTTATAGATTCAGTAGAAACAAATAGAAGGCATTACTTTTAGAACACCTCTATACTTGCATTTCATTATTTAGATTATTTTTCTCAAGCCGTTCACAATGAAGCCATCGAGTACCTTGACTTTAATAAAGGAGTTGTTTTTGTTTTTTTAAGTCTCAGGTGAGTTTACCACAATGACAATGTATTCCATTATTTCATTTACTTATGATTACGTACTGTCTGGGAAAAAAGAAATCTGCCAGTGTCTTTTATTCATGATTTTCCGCCACAATTCTTTCCATGTTAAACGTCGATTGTCATGTTGCTTATTTAGTCATTACAATAAAGCTTTTAGTAAACATAAAACGTTATGTCGCAGTGTCTTTCACGCCGAAAGGGGGGGGGCAGATTTAACTGTGGTTGATAAATATCAAACACTAAAAAAACTTGCTTTATGGATGTAATAGTTGCGGCTTTTCTGTTAGGGACACAATATTCAAGTCAGCATTTCAAATAGTGTTTTCCAAAAGCGGTTCTTGCTAAAGAACATACTCATCAGCAGGTCACGCCAACAGTACGGATATCCATGACCCTTCATCTCTAACCGTCCCTATCGGTCATCAATCCTGGAAGGTCCTCTGTACAGCATCCAATATCTGTTCAGAGTTGATCGATGTAGGTTTTTGCTGTATGACCCATACTGGTGAGTCCATGTGTAGGTGCCCATAGGAGAGCGTTACTTATGAGCTTGTCCAGCGTGCTTGTCCATCAAGTTCGTCTTCTCCTAATAATAAACATTATTTTATGAAAAGATAACATTCATCACCTTTAAAATAAGTTATCGCACAGGTTGTTTACAGTACAAGCTGTTCCTAAACGCCAACCCATCTTAAAACGGAACAGGCTCAGTGTTGCTTAACTTCTTCCGTTCTTTTTCTTGTTAAATTCTTAAGCTTATTTAGTTTAGCAGTCTTGCGTACATTACCTGATGTTATTGGTCACCCATATCATCACTGATTAACTTCTTATTTTCTATGCATGGGTCTTAATTTCCTTACACAAAATATTTGTCCACCACGTGCACCATGGATAGGATGTAACACTATCGAACTCGCTATTCAGGAATAATAGATCTGCGAGGCTAGCTTGCTAACTATTACACCACGATGGATCACAAAGGTTGCTTACAGTACCTATTATTATCTAAATGGTCGCCAATCTCAGAACTGATTAACTTATTACTTACTAAACTCTACATCGTTTGGCACAACAGTCTAAGTTTGTTTACAATTCATGCTGCAACTGTAGTCATCCATCACTGATTAACTTGTAATTTTTGTTCCTAAGTTGTCACTCATCTCAAAACTGAACAGTTTCACCGTCGTTAAATATCAATCTACTTATTTACTAATCGTTGTTTAGTCTGGACTAATTCCTCAGCATTCTAACACTACCTACTTTTCCTAAATGGTCACACATTTCAGATCTGAACTGGATTATCGCTGCTTACCTTCGGTAATCTGACGGAAACTGACGATCAAGGAACATGAATTAAATCTTGATATGCACAGTAATCTACGGAGTGACAGAGATAGTCGGGTTTGGAGTAGGGGGTTAGTGTTAGGCAGCAAGTTAGGCAACAGAAAGAAGTTTTTCCTTCAGTCGAATGTATGCGCCTCGGGAGCTGCACTCATCTCGTTAGTATTCTCTATGAAATTTATTGTTGATAAACATCGGGATTTATCAAAACGGGATATTCCAGTTTTACTGTCGTTTGCAGCAACATGTTAGTATGAATCTGGCTTTTAAGAATCATCAATAAATATGTATATCTACAAACAATTTTAAAATAAATAAAATGTTAATTTTATTGTAAACCAAACCCACCGGGATTTTATTATTTCTTGTGGAACAGTCAAAACGGACATTATTAGGTATTATTTATTTCCCAAAGGTGAAGTGAAAGCAAACTGTCACGGTCGGAATTTGAAACTGGCTGATTCCATTTTTTGTACCGTGAAGCGTTAGGGTGCCTTTACTTCCAGAATGTATAGAATAGTTGTGTATTTTGCACCGGTGTTCGAACCTATAGAAAAGCCATATTTCAAATGCTGATTTTCACGGAAGACAGGCAGGCTCATTTGCAATAAATATTAATAAAAATGTCATTATGGATGACCAATTATGTTGTACTATTAATTGAGTAAGTAAATATCTCAAATATACATTAATAGAAATACGTATAAAATTCTTTATATAACAGCATGATTCTGTTTGTCTGTATGTGTAGACATTCCTGGTGAGTCAATATTTATCTCAGTATGTTCATATCTATCTATCTATCTATCTATCTACGAGGGAAAGTAAAAAAAAATTATCCGCACTTTCGCCATAGCATCTTTATTATCATCACACTGCGTTCTGGGCATGCGTGCTTATAGTTAGCATTGTTATGATCACGTGATCGAAGTTTGAGTATGACCGCGCCATTTTGCTTGCTGTCTTTACAGTGTAAACATGACCACACCACTAGCAGCATACACCAAGGAAGTGACTCATTTTCTCTGGTTGGAAGGAGTGTCATGGGCCGAAATATTTCTGTCCATATTGTGAAAAAAAGGAGTAGAAGGACTGGTGATGTACCGGTTGGAGCTACTGGTTCAATTAAGGGAGACTAAACACGAGTCCAGAAATGGATTAGTTCATGTAGTTTCCTGTCGGAAGTTGGAAGGTTCACCAATGCCTATAAAATAGGTTTTCCTCCCCGTCCAACGACTTCTACTTACTGTTATTACTACGGCTAGTTACTTCTGTGCTACCGCTGATCAAGTGAGAGTGGCCCTTCAAGACCAACTACTACCTTTGCTCCCTGTTCAGCAATCACTTATCTCTGTGCTGCCGCTGATCAAGCAAAGTGCTGACTGCTTCACCTTAAAATAGTTAATGGCTTAGGTGAGAGTGGTCCTTCAAGACTAACTACGACCCTTGCTCCCGTTGATTCAGCAATGGTTACAGAAGTTTCTACACCAGTGTTACCTGACCCCAAACAGGATTGGGTCACAGAAGATTATTCTTTTTGTAACCCCGACTCGTCGGCTTACTCCACCTGGGTCACCAGAGTTTAACTATTTTATTTTTCTACAATATTTTTCTATCTGTCACAGTCTGTTCATATTTATCTATCTCTGTTCATATCTATTGATCTATCGATCTGTCTATCTATCTCGGTATATTAATATCTATCTATCTATCTATCTATCTATCTATCTATCCATCTATCTCAGTATGTTTATATCTATCTATCCATCTATCTCAGTCTGTTTATATATCTCTATCCATCTATCTCAATATATTTATATCTATCTATCTATTTATCTCAGCCTGTCCATATCTATCTATCTCAGCCTATGCATATCTATCTATCTATCTATCTATCTATCTATCTCAGTCTGTTAATTTCTATCTATCCGACTGCTTTTATGATAGAGCTATGGCAAAAATGATCAAATCATTAAAATACCGCACTGCAACAATTGTAAACAACCTTCAAAATTGAACTGTTCTGAAATATCAGACTGAAATATTCTGTCTTTATTAGGAAATGTTTCGTGTTAAATACATTTTAATTATCGTCAAATATTCAGATAGTAATATGGAACCTTTCGTTCTGCATTACAACAACTTAGCTGTTCTAAAAGGAATTTCAAACATTTTAATATGAACTACGATCACCGTTCATTCAGAATTACAAAGCCGTAACAGAAAAAAATGCAGAAAACGTTGGTTGAGGTTTAAATGGTTAATAAACTCGACTCGCAAGTCATTGTTAATGAGTTCAACTTTCATTGGGTGCCTCATGCCTCTGGCCTTGTGCCAATCTATTTTAAACATAAGAACTGGAATCAGGAACAGGTATGATCGCATATCAAAAATTCTCAAAGCATTTCAAACCAATTATTTTATAAATAAATCTCCTGCAAATTTTTCGCGTTCCTCTTTCTATAAGATCAACATTGCATGTTAGAACCGCCCAGCAGTGCGTGAAACCGTGGGTACACATATAATACTAAGTAGATTCTTAGCAAGCTGACTCATGATTGTTCCACAAGAGCGAATTTCTTGCGACGTCTCAAAGAATTTATTCAGCTTTTATACAAAACGAAAACTTTTATTTATAAATCAGTGGCACGAATCCAAATCTGAGTAACCCGGTGTCCCGTAGGCGATTTTCTTTAATACACACAAGCACCTGTTGAAAAAAGAATTCTTTAACCGTGATAATCACTTAATCTTGGTATATCTTAGTGGTAAAGCGGAAAACTATAGGGCTGAAAATCCAGAGTATGGCATCTAACTTCATGGTGAACCTTCAGTTCTAAAGTTTTGGGGAATTGTGGGGGTCAGTGCTACGTTGCCATTATTCCAAAGTCTACTCTAATTCTGAGTAGTAGTAGCAGTTAGGGTCTCATATGTAGGTAATATAGATACATTTGAAAGTTATTAGTAATAGATAAGAATACTTGTCGCATTATAACTGTGCGAAAAATATTAATTGTAAGAATAGTTACTTGAATAATTAGTTACTATAATTGTTTACAAAGTATTATCATTAATTACTTGAAAGCATATAATTTTTTGAAATTATTTGTATATATAAACTTGAAATCAACTCAATTATTTGTATTAAATAGAAATTCTTGAAACCATGTAAATGTGTATAAGTTAATCTTATTATAATGGAGATTGTGTGTTTTTCTGTCTGTAACCGAAACTATATTACTAATCGAGTCACAATTAACATAGTTATTTTCATTACATTCTTCATTATTTTATTTATATTTAAACCTCAATTATTAATAAAATTGCTTCACCTTTTTATTAGTGTTGTCCATATCTACATACTAATAACATGCTATTGTATTTATATATACAAAAAATAGTGGTTTGCAGTGTGAACGGGAAGGCTAATTTGCATATTGATTTTAAAAATGTGATTTTATTAAATATGTGCTTAGAATTATTGATTTCTAACTGCTTGGTTTTATTTTAATGAATATAAGCAAAAATCTCTCCAATGAATCTTAAATGAAATCCATTAACAAGAAAAAATAAGTGTAATTTTATTCTTTATTTCCTAATTTAACTAAATAGTTAAATAAGTAAAATTCAGCAATGAAAGACGGCAGTGATGGAAGAGTAAGTTTCATTTCTATTTTTCTATTATACCCCACTCTGTTTCAAATCTTTTTATCTGCATTCTTATTAGACTTTCTAATTTAATACGATATTTCATTACATTAAAACTTAAATAGTTGCACCCGGAGGGTGCATATATTTACTAGTATTAATAAAGTATAATTACTTGAAGTTATGATTGTTTATAAATGATTAACATATAATTGTTTGAAAACAAAAACAAAAAAAATTCAGTATAGAATAACCCAACAAAGGTTGACTATAAAACCAAAAAGATTAAAAGTCCAGTTTCAACGATTCAAATTAAAATTCTGCAGAGTAATGGATAATATGTTATGAGTTCAATCCCCACCAAACCCTTGTGGGGTCTTGTAGAAGACTAAGCCAATCCTTATATATACAATGGTATTTTGTTTTACAAGTGACCCAACTTAGGAGTTTTTTGTGTTACGAGCTGTCACTTAGTCGATTTTTTGCTTTATGTCGGAAGTTAAAATCTGAGTTACATGCGAGCTTCAATACGCTTATATTTCAGTAAAAACATTCAAGTTTCCTAATTTATAACGCCAAAGAAAATATTATTGATAAGAAATAAATATTAAAACAAATTCCAGCACATAATTCATTACATTCTATTTTATTATGTTTAATACAATACAGTGATATTTTTCTTATTTAAAAGAAAAACTAACAAAAAATATTAGGGTGTGTTTTTTTGGGAGGGATGGGGCTGGAACGGATTAACTGCATTTCAATTTATTTCAATAGGGAAAATTGATTTGATATACGAGGAAATTGAGTTATGAGTGGAACGAATTAAACTCGTAAGTCAATGCATTAACGTGCGCTTGCCCCAGAGAATAGACAAAAAGCTAATCTCGCAGGCCATTGATAGAATAGTTGATTAAATACACAATAGTTGCATAATGATTGTCTCTCCACGCTAATTTTGTATGGCAACTGCCATGGAGCATTTTATTAAATAATCAAAATTTGCACTTTATGCACATCACATTGCTATTTCCAACACTCTCATCCACAGCAACTCTAACTATTTTCATACATAGACGACATCTTGCTCATTTACCCTAGAGAACTTAACATAACTGAGATTACAGATAGACTAAATAGTATCAAATTCACCATACAGTTTACTCACGAGTTAGAAGACAACAATTCTCAACCTTAGACATTTTACTCACTAAGCTAATTCACAAGTTAGAATTAAAAGTCTATCACAAACCACCTCCAAAAATGATCACATACATTTCTACTCACACCACAACACCAACACCAAAAGAAGAATTATAATAAGCTTTTACCTTAGGGCACACCTAAATACTTAAACGACGAGTTCAATCACATAGAAAATTATTTCCAAAACTTTCTCTATCCTAAACCCTTCACTCAATACGCTAAATCTAAAACTCTCAAAATCCATAAAAGAAACCAATCCAAAAAAGACCCTACCACACACCCTCCAACACCTCCAAACTCCCCACATACATTTAATTCTACTTAATAACTTCTCTGAATCCATAGAAAAGAACCTACATAACCTGAGTATAAAAACTGTTACTTTAGCCTCTAAGACGATCCATAACATACTTAACATAAAATCCCTCCAATGCATAATGCCAGCGTTTACATGATTCCATGCAAAGACTGCAATAAAAAATACATAGGAGAAACTTCTAGAAACCTCAAGAGACGCATATATGAACACCAGCAAGACATTGAATTATGAAATGTTTCAACTCAAATCCGAAATTAATAATGCCACAATGTTAGCTGGAGTTATCACTATCTTACCACAATAAACACTAGGCCAGAGTTCTTCAACATTCAACCGTTCCTGGGAAAATTAGTTCTAGATAGTTACAAAACACCTAAATTTAACTAATACGCCCCTCTCCACTGCACTAATGCATACCATCATTCACCACTTTAAATTTCACCATTGCAACAGCACGCACACGCAAAGCTAAAATCCCATTTTATCTCAAATACAACACATCTTAAAACAGATTAGACGTCTCAAAGTACACATTTTTACAACCTTTATCTTAAATGTCTTTCACTAATGTTTAACGATACTAACTTAAACCCATCTCCCGTCCCATATCTATATGCCCCCCCTCTAAACACAACACACTTTCTATCATCCGGGAAAAGTAGTTCTACATAGTTATTGAAATCCTAAATTGAACTAACCCGCTCCCATACTAATGCACACCGTCTTCCACCACTCTGAATTTTACAACTAGCAAAGCATCTACCAACAAAGCTGAAATCTCACTAGACCTACATCAACATCTTATCTTATTATAATAGAGATTGTGTGTTTTTCTGTCTGTAACCGAAACTAAATCACTACTCAAGTCACAATTCCCTTAGTAATTGACGCCACATTCACCATAAATTTATCCTTATTTTAACCTCAATTATTAATAAAATTGTTTTTCATTATTTATACTGTTAACCATATCTACATACTAATAACATGCAATTGTATTTATGTATACAACAAAATAGCGGTTTACAGTGTGAACGGAAGGCTAATTTGCATATTGATATTAAAAATGTAATTTTAATAAATATATGCTTAGTATTATTGGTTTCTAACTGTTTGATTTTATTTTAATGAATATAAGCAAAAATCTCTTCAATGAATCTTAAACGAAACCCATTAACAAGAAAAGATAACTGTAATTTTATTCTTTACTTCCTCTTTTAACTAAATACTTAAATTAGAAAAATAACAATGAAAGATGAGAGTGATTGAAGAGTAAGTTTCAGTTGTTCTATTTTTCGTTTATATCCCCCTCTGTTTCAAATCTTTTTATCTGCCTTCTTATTTAGTTTCATTAGCCTTTCTAATTTAATACAATATTTCATTACATTAAAACTTAAATACTTGCACCCGGAGGGTGCATATATTTGCTAGTATCTTTAAACAAATTAGACGTCTCGATATACACATTATTATAATCTTTACCCTAAATCTCTTTCACTAAAGTTTAACGATACTAATTTTGGACATTTCTCATCTCATATCCGACGAAACACAACACACTTTTCACCGTTTCACGAAACATACGTACGTGGTTCAGAACTCATGCCATGCTAGACAGGGTTACGCTCCTTTCGCCTCACAAATTACCATTCGCCCATTCTGAATAAACTGAAACGTTAGAAAGTCCACTTCTCCACCAAGAATAAATTCATCTTTTGGGAATAATTTGTTTTTCTATTTTCTACATACCGTCGAATTTATTCCGTGTATATATATATATATATATATATATATATATATATATATATATATATATATATATATATATATGGAAGTAAATATGGAAATAAATCCAACAATATGAAGAAATTTGAAATAACGGAGTGTTCCAAAATTCATCTTATTTTGGGAAAACTTTGTTTTTCAAATTTCTTCATATATATATATATATATATATATATATATATATATATATATATATATATATACAGAGGTCACCTAGAACTTCTCCAGTATGGCTTTTCTGGGTTTAATGACTAACAATGTATACACACGCGTGCTTTGTGGGGCTTAGAATACGACAAAAATGGTCCTTTGGTTAGACAACCAATGTAGGAGAAGGGAAACTCTGAATTCAAACCAGACGTACTCCGCTTAAAACTTGACTTTGTGTCATCTCTTATCTGTGGCGGAGGAGTTGGGTAAATACATACCGCTATTTGGAATTGAAACCGTTATGCCGGTTCCATCTCTTTTATTCATTCATTTATTATTTTTTTGCATTTGTCATAACTTACCGAAATGCAAATTACAATACAATCTTATTCAGTACTTGATGAAAATGACTGCCTGAGACCGACATAAAAAACATGACGTTATGGCAGAGATAATTTAGCCTTTTGCGTGCAGGGGCGTGCTCACACACATAGATACATTGACACATCTGATGAAATATTAACTCACACACATATGCACGCATCCAGTTGCACATGTGCATGGAAATATACACTCTCATGCACACACAGAGCCTCCTCACCCTCTATTATCCATGCACATATACACATATAAGTGAGTCATACACATGGACATACTATCAAACACACAATAATCCATGAACAATATAACATAATCCCGTTCATAAAAATTCAGAGCAATTCAATTTAAAAACGTTTTCGTTTCGATATATCTGCTTTACACATTTTTGTGTATCGAACACATCTATTTATGACTGAATTTACAACCGTCTTAGTTTTAGACACACGATCTCCCTACCCCCCCTCTCTCTCTCTCTCTCTCTCTCTCTCTCTCTCTCTTCCTCCCTTTCACTCTCACTCTCTCTCTCGCTCTTTCGTATATATATATATATATATATATGTGTGTGTGTGTGTGTGTGTGTGTTTGTGTGTGTGTGTGTATGTGTGTGTGTGTGTGTGAATAGCGTAAACATACAGTCAACATTGTTTTGTGATGTCAGTTTCTCGCCTCTGAGATCCTCAGTAAACTTAGTCATACAGTAAACAAACGTCACCAAGCCCCGCATCATGAGCTCTATATCTCTTATAACTACATATGTTCTATCGTCGATATTGAGTACACACACACACACACACACACACACACACACACACACACACACACATATATATATATATATATATATATATATATATATATATATATATATATAATATGTAATAAGACCAACGTGAATATATTTTTACAAATTTGAATTGTTCTCAACAAGTTTGACCTTGGTTCCTCGTCAGAAGAAAAAGATTTTTCTATGGACGTTTTAAAGATTTGATATGCTGCCAAAGAAGCAACAAAAATGAACCAGTAACCTCAGAGAGAGAGAGAGAGAGAGAGAGAGAGAGAGAGAGAGAGAGAGAGAGAGAGAGAGAGAGAGACTGTGATTTTTTAAATAAACAAGGATTATTTTCTTCGATAAAATCTACCAAATCTACAAAAATCTACGAAACTCTTCAATATTCCCTAAAACTTTAAAATCCACGAAATTCTACAAAATTAAATCTACAAGATGTCCAACATGAATCCACTATCAAGATTATCACTTATACATACATACATTTATATATATATATATATATATATATATATATTATGCGTACATATATATATATATATATATATATATATGTGTGTGTGTGTGTGTGTGTGTACGCATACACATATGATCCACATGTACACACATATAACCATTAATTCTTAATTAACTTTTATGCTTGTGATTTTCCAGTTGTTATATAGGAGTTTTTTTTCTAAACCTGCAATCTGTCCTCAAATACCGTCCGCACCCTGTATATATTCACATGCACACACACATTTGCTCCTCCCCCCCCTCTCTCTCTCTCTCTCTCTCTCTCTCTCTCTCTCTCTCTCTCTCACTCACTCTCTCACTCTCTTCCTCTCTCTCTCTCTCTCTCTCTCTCCGCATTTCTATATTTCTTTATCTATATCTCATACACACCATTCCCTTTCTCTATCTATCCCTCTGTTTCTTTGATGATACATCTTTTATTTGAATAATTGCATTAATCCAATTTTAAAAGCCTTCATTTATTTTCAAGCCGACACATTGTAAATGTCGACAAAAACCTAAATGCATTTATTGCTGGGTGAGTGGAGTAACGATGGAAATATTATGAGGTCAGTCTGGTCAACAGTTAAATTCCAATAGGATGCAATACTATTTGATCTTGTAGTTAAAGTTTAGAACAAAAGTAACAATGTAACATCATTGGTTAAGGATTCAACAACGACAAAAAGTCTTTACTTTAAAATAATTAAATTTTAAAAAATAAAAATAAAATAAAGAGTTGTAAAAATATTGTATATTAAGAATTCTTTGATTGACCTGTAAATTGTTTAGTAGCTGAGAATTTTGTATATTTCACATTGCATCTAATGATTGGTGTACAACCAAAACAGGCCACAATGATGAGTTTTAAGGTATTCATATCCTCTTCATTTACAATATTGGCGCATCACACTCTTCTTTACTCTATTTTCAAATCCAATTCTAAAGTTATTGACAATATCTTATTAAATTGAAAGAATATAATCCTTTTTTACCAGGGTGTCTATTTTAGTCTTAGTCTACTCTGTGTCAGTTCGTATCTCGCTATATATCTCCGTATGTTAGTCCATCTGCATCTATCTATCTATCTATCTATCTATCTATCTATCTATGTGTCTTTCCGCATCAACAAAGATCGTTCAAAATGTTATAAGCCTAACACAGAAGGAATTGGAGAAACAGGAGAGTTTTTCACTATATTTTCAGTATTCAATATAGTCCACCTTGGCATCAATGTACTTGGTCCAATAATGCTAAAGTATCACAATCCCATTACATAAGAAAGTGGTATCCTGCCCCCCCCCAAAAAAAAAACTCCTTAGCACATATGTCCTCATCATTGTTTCCAACATGGAGACTACACTTGTAGGATTTGAGTTTAGGAAACTGGAAGAAGTCAGATATGTTACATAATCATTAGATACCTAATGATTATGACAATAGTGTAGAAATCATTATGGCGATCAGTATAGCTGATGGCCTTGAGAGTGACAATGCTTGACCTCACTCTGACCTTGCCTTGCGGGAATGGACCGTGAGAATCGGAAGGCAATAGAAGCCCCCTTCCGGTTTAAGGAGTAAGCAACTCAGTCAGTTACAGTTAGAGTTAGAACTTAGAAGCGAAGCTAGCAAGATGTAAGGATCCGCGCGCATTGTCTGGTCTGGGGTTCTACGAATAAAGTAACATCATCGTAAATCGAAGTCTTGTTGTTATTACTAAAAGCTAGCAATAGCACAAGGCTTCTGATAAATCCCCAACAGAGACCAGACCCGGAACCCCAAGAAGACCAGACCTTAGAAGATATACCAGACCAAGATAGATGATAGACGGCCGGACAGAAGAATAGACGACCAGAGTAAGAAGACGTAAGAATGTATATAACATATAGATATTTAGTGCCGTCACAGAAAAGGAGCTAAGTTTAATGAGTAAGGGGTGGGATAGCAATTCAGCTTCGGCAACTGAAACCCACGCAGTTTAAACAGGCGCGGTATTGCTGGAGTAGTAGTACACCGACCCCAGTTTCCCTCTGCGTTTCGACTTGATTGCTTCCTTCAGATGTCTTAATTCTGATGCATAGCACTGTCTATTGATAGTTTTTCCTTTTTACGGGTAATATATCATGATTAAGCCTTCGAATAAAAAAAAACGAAGTCGTCACCTTTGCCAAAAGACACTGTCTGCTTGAACTTCTTCTGGGTGTAGAACTAGAATGTTTCCACTGTTTGCTTTGAATCTTTGTTTCAGGCTCGAAATAGTGAACCCAAGTTTCATATTGAATTACAAATCTGCATTGAAAATTCTGAACGTTAGCCAGGAAATGAGTTAAAAGTGTCCTGGAAATGCATATCTTTTTTAGTCTTGTGCATTGGCATCGACATTCATGGGAACCATCTCGCAGAAAATTTGCTCATTCCCAAGAACTCAGTTAAAACCATGTGAATCTAATGTCTATGGAGTTAGCTATCAGCTGGACAGTAAGACGTCTGTCATCCAAAACCATACAGTGACTGGCATCTTGTCAATCAGAGGTTGAGGTTTTTGGACTATTTGACCGAGGGTGTCTTCTGTGCTGTCACTGTCTCACTTGAATTCCATAGCCTACCTCTTCACAGTTGCATAGGAAGGGGAGTCCTCAGCAAATATCTGTACCATATCTTCATAGATATCATTAAGTGTCATATCGTTCTTTCAGATATTTTATCATTGCTCGGGTTTCTGTTTTGTCCATTTTTAGATTTGTCGAACAAAAATGTTCAGCAATGGCTTTACTTTCTGGCAACTTTTTGAACGAACATCGGTTCTATGTTTTTCAGTCTTTTCTACGCTCTGTCGATGAGGCTTAGAATATGCCAAGTACACCCGCTGTAAAGGGGGTAGACCCCCCCTACAAAGGGTTTTCCAGAGTATGAAAATAAAATGCATTTGGTTGTGAGGCTTCAGTTCTGGAGCTGGTGTGTAGAGTTCCCCTTCATTACCATTACTCATAGATTCACCCTGATGTGGAGTGGTATCACCAGTTAAGGTCCCATCTATGAGTGTAATACATATTTTTATTAATATTGGATAGAATACATGAAATAATCCGTGTGCAAACAAATGACGAAGAGAATTATTAATATCTGGATGTTTGCGATTCCTTCTGTAATTTCCAATTCATCCAAAATCTTGGAGATCGTCCCAAGGGCACCACCTACAATTGTTACGGCCTTTACCTTCATATTCCACAATTTTTCCGGTTGTCTAGCAAAGTTTAATTATTATTATTATTATTATTATTATTATTATTATTATTATTACTAGCAAATATATGCACCCTCCGGGTGCAAGTATTTAAGTTTTAATGTAATAGAATATATTAAATTAGAAAGGCTAATGAAACTAAATAAGAATGCAGATAAAATGATTTGAAACAGAGGGGTGTATAATCGAAAAATAGAACAACTGAAACTTACACTTCTATCACTCTCGTCTTTCATTACAAAATTTTCCTAATTTAATAACTTAGTTAAAATAGGAAGTAAAAAATAAAATCAGAATTATTTCTTCTCGTTAATCGATTTCTTTTAAGATTTATTGAAGAGATTTTTTATCATATTCATTAAGATAAAACCATACGATTAAAAATCAATAATACTAAGCACATATTTATTAAAATCAAATTTTTAATTTCAATATGCAAATAAGCCTTCCTGTTCACACTGTAAACTGCTATTTTAGTGTATATATAAATACAATTGCATATTATTCATTTGTAGATATGATAATGTAAAACAATTTTATTAGAAATTGAGGTTTAAATAAAAATAAAATCATGGAGAATGTGACGTAAATAACAAAGGGTATTGTGACTTGAGTAGTTATATAGTTTCGGTTACAGACAGAAAAGCAAACAATCTCCATTATAATAAGATTATTATTATTATTATTATCAAATATATGCAAGTATTTAAGTTTCAATGTTATAAAATATTATATTAAATCAGAAAGGCTAATGAAACTAAATAAGAATGCAGATAAAAGATTTGAAATAGAGGGGTATAATCGAAAAATAGAACAAATGAAATTTACTCTTCCATCACTCCCGTCTTTCATTGCTAAACTTTCCTGATCTAACATTTTAATTAAAATAGGAAGTAAAGAATAACATTACAGTTATTTCTTCTTGTTAATGGATTTCTTTTAAGATTTATCCCCGATATTTTTGTTCATATTCATTAAGATAAAACCAAACAATTAGAAATCAATAATACTAAGCACATGTTTATTAAAATCAAATTTTTAATATCAATATGCAAATTAGCCTTCTCATTCACACTGTAAACCACTATTCAGTTGTATGTATAAATACAATTGCATGTTATTAGTATGTAGATATGGTCAACAATATTAATAATGTAAAACAATTTTATTAATAATTGAGGATTAGAAAATAAACTCATGCAGATTGTGATGTTAATAACTAAGGCAATTGTGACATGAGTAGTGATATATTTTCGGTTACAGGCAAACAAACACAGAATCTCCATTATAATAAGATTATTATTACCATTGAATAAAAAAGATGCATTTAAAAATGTTTGCAACGTTCAACATATAAAGTTATGATTGTAATCCCACATTTACAAATGAATCTAATTTCGGCATGAAATTACTCATAATTAGTTTATGTTGCATTAAATAAACAAATAATTAGTATGTGCTTATTTATCTATTTAATAATCATCTATCTATCTATCTATTTATCTACCTATCTATCTATTTATCTACCTATTTTTCATATCCGTCTGACTGTCTAACTAAACATTTTATGTTTGGCTCTATTTTGATCAAAGTCTTGGTAAATAAGGTCAACGATTTTTTAAAGCTGTTTTTCAAAGCAGTCCGCATTAAAATTGGTGTACTACAATTTTTCCCTGACACATTTAATCTTTACTTTTACTGTCTTTAGTACAATTGAAATTCACGTGGCATCTTTCCATTACTTGACAAATTTATTTGCCAATCACGAATCGAATTGTCCGTAATTCAACACGTGGCTGACATGTCTTCTAATTCATTTGTCATGTGTATCCAACATTAGGACACACCTGCAAATGTACACGTTAAGGGAATGTTTCCAGTGGGAAATTAGGTCAACGTTTTCTTTTTATGATCAAAAAGAAATCAATTGTCTTACATCTGGCACCAATGAACAAAAGAATCCCAGATAAACGAATTGGCGCCTCAAATAAATCAAACTTGATATAAGCGTTAATATATGGTGTCATTGATTAGTGTACTCGATATATCGATCTCCAAAGAAATCAATAATAATAATAATAATAATAATAATTATAATAATAATAATAATAAGAAGAAGAAGAAGAAGAAGAAGAAGAAGAAGAAGAAGAAGAAGGGGGAAGAGAAATTGTCTGCTTTTGCCGTTCCAGCAGAATATAGAGTGAAATTGAAAAAAGCCAAAAGAACTAGATAAATACCTGGACTTTGCCAGAGTATCGAAAATAAAAGGAATAATAATAAAAAAGGAGACTCGGCGTGGGGGGTGGGGGTAAAAATCCGTGGAAGGAGTAAAACTGCCCAGACCACAGCACTGTTGATATAGACTAGAATACTGAGATGAGTCTTAGAGAAATGAGGAGACCTCCTGTCTCAAAAAAAACAAAAATAGGAAGAAAATAAATTTTATTGAACTTCAAGCGACAAACTTAGAAAATTGCACATGAGACGATCTGGACATGGTTAAGAATGGGAAAACCTTAGTGAAAAACCGAATCTCTATTAAAAGCAGCAGAAAATGATGTCATAAGGACTAATATCAAAGCAAAAATTAATAATACACAGAAGTATAGCAAGCATAGATTATGTGGAGACAGAAATTAAACAGTTAATCACATAATAATCGAATGCAGCAAACTGACTGAAATGGGATACAAGACTAGAATTCTAAAAGACTGGGAATTCTGCAAGAGACTAAAATTTGACAATCCTGACAAATGGTTTTTGTACAAACTAGAATCTGTCCTAAAGATGAGATCTATAAAATCCTCCGGGACTTTGAAATAGAATCTAAACCCGGTGATAAGATCTGACACCGTGTAAATTAACAAGGGGAAAAAAGAATTTGTTATCTAGTGGATTTTGCCGTTCCAGTGAATCATAAAGTGAAAAGAAAAGAAAACGAAGTGATCGATGAATACTTGAACCTTGCCAGAGAGCTGAAAAGGCTGTAGAACAAGAAGCTGGTGCTAATATCAATTATAGTTGGTGCCCTTGTAACGGTTCCCAGAGGGCTGGAAATGAGACTGTGGAACTGAAGATCAAAGAAAGAATTGAAACAATTCATACCACAATTAGAGAGAATACTTAAAAGAGATTTTGAAGATCTGAGGAGCTTGCTGTCACTTAGATTTCAAAGAAAAATTATTGGTATGAAAGATTTGCATTTTAAGATATAGACGAATCACCTAATGCCGACTAGCAGATCAAACATGGTGTTGATGAAGAAGAGAACTTGTCATCTCGTGGGTTTTGTCGACCGGGTGGATCATAGAGTGAAAATGAAAGAAAACGAAAAGATAGACAAATACTTGGACCTTGCCAGAGAACTGACAAAACTGTGGAATATGAAGGTAAATGTAGTACCAATTGTAATTGGTACCCTAGGAATGGTCCCCATAAGGGTTTGGAAAAAAGATTGGAGGAATAGGAAATCGAAGAAGAATGAAAACCCTCCAAGCAACAGCATAGTTAAAATCGGCTACAATAGTCAGATGAGTCCTGGAGACATGAGGAGACTAATAATAATAATAATAATAATAATAATAATAATAATAATAATAATAATAAAGGGATCTTCAGATACAAACGGATCACGTAAGTCCATCCACAAGACCAGACCTTGTGTTAATTAACAATAAGAAAATATGTAATCTAATGGATTTTGCCGTTCCGGTCAGACCACAGACCAATGAAAGATTTGAGCGCAGTTTAATTCAAATCGATGGCAGCCATTAAATCTTTCTGAACATTAAACATATTATTTTTTAAGGAAAGCATATTGAGTAAAATATTTTTCAATATAAAATCAATCTCGTTTCGGACAAGCGGTTTGAACTGGATTTTTTTTTGTTTAACGGCATATCAATTCCTTATGGGTTATTTAATACCGAAATTGAATTGAAAATACAATTATTACTACTAAACATTTACATATGAATCCTCATTTGTAAATGTTTAGTAGTAACAAGTGTTCCATTGAATTGCACTTTTTATTTGTCCATAATCTTTTATTTCTATCCAAATCAAATAATTTGCGCACAGTTATATGGTTTCAAGTATTCCTATCAAACACAAATAAATAGCAAGCAATTATATGGTTGCAAGTATCTACTACTACTACTACTACTACTACTACTATAAAATAATAATAATAATAATAATAATAATAATAATAATAATAATAATAATAAAATTCTCTGGGACTTAGTGTTGATTAACAAAAAAACAACTGGTGGACTTTGCGGTTCCAGCAGATCACAGGGTGAAGTTGAAGGAAAATGAAAAGATGAATAAATACCTGGACCTTGCCAGAGAACTGAAAAAGCTGTGGAAGATAAAAGTGAAAGTGATACCAATTTTAGTTGGTGCACTTGGG
>CM042165.1:26752548-26790048 GCA_023376005.1 Doryteuthis pealeii
AACCAATTAACTATGTCTCATGATCATTAAGGCGTGTCGACAGCACGGGCCCCAATTTCTATGGTGCTGCCATACTATAGTACTGACACAGTACAGTTTGAAAAAAAAATCCTGTAAATACGTATTGCTTATTAATATCCTAGTTTTGAGTTACTAGGTGCATGGAAAGAATATGTAGCGCCGGCCTATATTTAAAATTAGTATTAATCATTGTGGCATAAATCTAAGTTTCCTAAGAAATAGTTATCGATGCCCTCGATAACCACATATTTCTTCCATCATATGAATATTTTTATAAATATACAATTTCTAGCAAAGTAGAAAGAATGTATAGCGCCACAAAACGATAATAGTTTTGGTTATAAAATAAAATTTGAAAATGATCATATTCAAATGTCAAACTACTTAGCTTTTCGACTTCCTGATATGTTCGTAGATATATATATATATATATATATATATATATATATATATATATATATATATATATATATATGTGTTGTGTGTGTGTGTGTGTGTGTGTGTGTGTATTTGGGCAGCATTTTTCATTTATGTATGTTAAATTAAACAAAAGACACATCTCGTGTTTAACAATTTTATTTGTGATTTTTTCAAGTTTTCTGGCCAACTTTTTAATATTTGGGTGAAATTCGTGGATTAGTCCACCAAAGTTCAGGTCCAGATGCAGTACTCACCCCTCACTTAACTTTTTATTATTAGGTACGACTCCAATTGAGCCAGCCGTGTTTACAACTTATCATATCGTCATTAACCTACTCTTCGTAAAATCTAAGAAGACATCAAATAATAGCTCTGCTGATGAGGCCTAATATGTACATACAGCCATACGAATTAGGTACGACTCCAATTGAGATTGTATTGTGTTTACAACTTATCATATCGTCGTGTAATAAAAGTCACGAATATTAACCTACTCTAAACAAATCATCGGCCTGTCACATCAAATCACGCACAATCTATAGCTCTGCAATCAGCCATACATTTAAATAGGTATTCCGCCTAATTCAATTTTCACGACTCCAATTAAGCACTTATTCTCCCCATTCCAAACATACAACTTATCATATCATATATTAACCTACTCTATCGTAAAATCTAAGAAATATTATGAGATCTGTCAGCTTTCAATCACGCACATCTATAGCTCTGCTGATCTAATCGAAATGTACTTAGAGGTACGACTCCAATTCTTATATATATATATATATATATATATATAGAGAGAGAGAGAGAGAGAGAGAGAGAGAGAGAGAGATTAAATGAGAGAGATACATAGATAGATAGATATTTACTGAGAAAGATAGGTAGATAGTTAGATATGAACTAAGATAGATATATAGATAGATACGGGGTAGATTTTTTTAAAATTATTTTTTAGAAGTCGAGCTCATCGTAGATGATTTGGCAGAACCATGCCTAATCTGCAGAGAACAAGCTACCTCATCGATGATAACCTGCCGGTTCGCCATTAACATCTCTGAAACTTGCTGAATCTTCTCATCAGTGTTGGAGGTTGATTGGTGCCATGACCCCTCTTCTCTATCACTCATATACACTTCTACACGGTGGTGCACCGATGAATGTCTGACCCTGACACTCTTTCCCAACCCGAGAATTTGGGCCACTTCCTCAGTGCATACTGCTAGTGGAGTGGCCATGTTTACAATGTAAAGAGAACAAGCAAAATGGCGTGATCAGGCCCAAACTTTGATCACGTGACCACAACTATAAGAATGCTAGTGCAGACAGCAGAGTGACAATAATAAATATATGTTATGGAGTGCGGATTATTTTTGACGCTCCTTCGTAGATAGATAGATAGATAGATAGATAGATAGGAAGACTAAAATAGATAGAAACAAACGAACAAACAATCGGTCGAATAGAAATATCTTATTGTACCAATTGTCTTAGGAACTTTGGCTTCAAAATAAATAAATTTTCTTTTTTTAAAGTCTGGATGAGATCAATGAGTTAAGAATAAAATGTCACCAATTCAGATGATATTGACTTTGGCAATGAACTAAAAACATTCATATCGATTGTTACAACTTTAGAATAAATCATTAAAGCTTGAACATTTATTTCTCGTCCTCGTTCTTTTACCCTCTCTCTCTCTCTCTCTCTCTCTCTCTCTCTCTCTCTCTCTCTCTCTCTCTCTCTCTCTCTTTAAATATATACATTATATGAATAACAAACAGGAATATATATATACTAGCAGCGGCTACCCGGCATTGATCCAGCTACTCTGAAAAGAAATGTTAATGTCTACTATCTAAAATATTAAATTTAAAAAATCCATTTATCATTTATCATTTAAATTTTATTTTTTAATTATCTTCACGAATATAAATCAAATCTCTATTATTTTGGCTCAAAAACCAAACCCTGTTGATATGTGTATATATATTTACTTTGTCGATATGTGTATATATATTTACTTTGTCGTTAATTGTTTTATTTTCGCAGTTTCCTCCGGACATACATATAAACACAACTGCCCCCCCCACACCCACACACACGAGCAGGATGCGACACAAGGTCAATTTCTTAAGCGGAGTTCAGCAGGTTTGAATTCAGAGTTTTCCTTCTCCTAGGCCGGTTGCCTAACCAAGGTTAAAGAGCCCAGTCTGCCCTACTATTTACCCATAGCTGGAGGGAGAGTAGAATTCATACATTTCCCAAGGATATTAGCGCTAAATGAAATGCAATTACCACGTCCAGGATTTGAACTCGAGGCGACGAGTCCATTTCCCATGACTTTAACCATTACACCACGCGCTTCCTACAATATATATATATATGTACTAGCATCGACTATCCGGCGTCGCCTGGGTAGAATGGGATTTTTTAAGTTAGTCCCGCAGATCCATTATTACTGAATCGTGAGTTGAATCCTCGTGGGATGCCCCATTTAAATCCCTATGTAAAAAAAAATAGACCTTGCATTGATCCAGCTATTCTGAAAAGAAATCTTAATGTCTACTATCTAAAATATCAAATGAAAAAAAAAATCATGCTGTTATCATTTGAGCTTTATTTTTTAATTATCTTTACAAATATAAATCAAATTTCTATTATTTTTGCTCAAAAACCAAACCCTGGTGATATTTAATGTGTATATATATTTACTTTGTCGTTAATTGTTTTATTTTTTAAGTTTCCTTCGGACAAATATACACACAACTGCCCCTTATATATATATATATATATATATATATATATATATATATATATATTCCTGTTTGTTATTCATTCAGTTTGTTAGTCTATTTTTAAGCAGTTTAAAGATGGTTTTAATTCAGAGTTTTTCTTCTAAGAGAAGGGCCGGCTCGGCTGAGTCGATACAGTGTCCGCCTAGAAACCTCAAGGATCCGTGTTCGATACCGGACCCCTCCAACTCAGCGTATGAATAGCACAGGGATCTCTGTGGTAAAGTGAGGGTTGATGGTAGGTGTTGCGATCCACCCCAAGCGCCAAAACAATCTCCGTGGTCTAGCACTAATAAAAAGGGGATAGACTTCCTCGCTGTCTGGTTGATACCGACAATAGGCCACCCCGACGACTTAACATACTTTACTTTTTTACTCTTCTCCTAAACAGGTTGTCCAACACAGTTCTGTGTATATTTTATTTTCTGTGGTAATCTAATTTCAGAGAACCGAGTTCGAATTCCTGTCAAGACTACTCATTTTACTCTCAATAATTACAAGAACCCAATTCTCTTCAAGGAAGAGTCCCTGTGGCGTAGTGGTTAACGTACTGGACTGCGACATCATAGTAAATGAGTTCGAAAGGTATGGACCCTCTCATCTCCCTCAGCTATGGATTAAATAGTACCATAACTGTTCTTCTACAAGTACCTTTTTGCATTAAATAACCGACAAATGTTGATATGCCATTAAACAAAGAAACCAAATGAAACCAAACCAATTCGCTTTGAGCTTTGACCGAACATTCTACTTGATGGTATTTTAACCGAAATAACGTGATGTGTCACATCTCAAATTCTCCAAATTACTTGTTCACAAGACAAATTCTATGAGAGAATGCTGAAAAGTTCTCAACTCAACTAAGAATAGCATTTTTGGTGGGGAAGGGTTTTAATTACTTTAAAAATCAATAAACGGTGTGTCACGTGTGTTAAACTCCGTGATGAATATGTGAAATAGGATCAACGTTTTATGGTTCTAGATCATTTACTTCTTGGTCGGACTAAGAACTTTTCAGCACCCCCGTAGCATTTATTTGTAGTTCAAACATTTTTCATTTATATTTTCTTACTACTTTTCGTGCGTAAGGGTTACCGTCGTAGGAAATAGAATCAGCAATCCGAGTTCAAATCCTGGATGAGGATATTTGGGTTTTATGCTTGAGGCGGAGGGGTTGGGTAAATATATTCTAGTAAAACCCTGTAAAAGAAATGTTGCATATTAGTTTGTTTCATCTTTTTGTAATTACAAAATTTTTCAAGGCTTTAACGAGGGGTTAATTTTTCAATGTAAATAAAATGTTAAACTAGTCCTTAATTGTCAAACCTAATCTTCTGTATGTCATACCTAATCGCCAACCTCTGTTTAACCATATAAAAAAGACTGTGCATATCCTCCCACCAAGATTTGACTTAATAACAGGACAGACTAGGTTCTTTAGACTTGGTAAGGCAACCAATCTTGGAGAAGGAAAAATCTAAATTCAAATCAGCAGTAATCCGCTTAATCTGATATCATTTCACCTCTCTAACCGCCTCTCTCTTTCTCTATTTCTCTCTCTCTCTCTCTCTCTCTCTCTCTCTCTCTATATATATATATATATATATATATATATATATATATATATGAGAAATAAACAAACATACGATGTTTGTGATATGGCTATTTTCAGCCGACAATATTTGGGAGAATATGTGCTTAATTGAAGTCGAACCTAATTTTATGAAAGATGAGGCCTAATAGGCCGAAATGTACATACAGATTGATTTTTCTCGATTTTTTAGCCTTACATTTAAATAGGTAAATCCTGCCTAATTAATTATTAATTTCATAAAATTAGGTTCGACTTCAATTAAGCACATATTCTCCCAAATATTGTCGGCTGAAAATAGCCATATCACAAACATCGTAGGTTTGTTTACTTCTCGTAAGTTCGTGTAGAGGTCACTTAAGAGGAATATAAACACCTACTACTTAACAAAACGAAGAAAATCTTGCTAAGTCCGTTTGGTGTGGAGGTAAGACGCTTGCCTGTCAATTTGACAGACGGGTTTCAAATCACACAAGGGGCGGTCTTCGTATCTATAACTCTGCTGATGAGACCTAATAGGCCGAAATGTACATACAGAGATTGATTTTTCTCGATTTGTTTAGCCTTACATTTAAATAGGTAAATCCCGCCTCATTAATTATTAATGAATTAACTTTCATAAAATTAGGTTCAACTTCAATTAAGCACATATTCTCCCAAATATATATATATGTATATATATGTATATATTCTCTCTCAATTTCTCATATATATATATATATATATATATATATATATATTCATCACATATACTATCCTTAAATTATAGCATCCATTAATCTTTTGAGACCCCATGGATCTGGGCACAAGGCTGATCAAGGTTTTGTGGAAGGCCGGCAGTTGTCTCACTCTCCCAACGCCACCGTTGATGTCCAAGGAAAATACCAATGGCTGTTACAGATCGGCATCAAAATTTTCGCCGGAGATGGAAAGAAAAGTTAGATTGCATGTGGAACTCCAGTGTTATCCTTCTTCTAGACTGGATAGCTACCAAGGCGAGAGAGGCCTGTCTGCTCTTCACCAAAAATAAACCGGTATCAAATATCAATACTGTGTTCCCCAACCTGTAAGAGCGATCGGTTTTTCAGTCTAAGAAAGCAGGCAGTTCTCACTATATTTGACATTTTGATAAATCTAATCTCAATACATATTAATGCCAACTTGGAAGCTACAAAGTCATAGTGATTTAATTCTTACGCACCCTGTTGGTATTATGCTGGGGAGTAAGACCCTCACAAAATAAAGGGATGTCTTCGGTATGATATTAAACCTCATCCGATGGTGAGATACCATTTCTGAAGAATGTTTATTGCCATTACATCCAGTTCCACTCTTCCCCGGGGTAGTAATACATTTTAGGGTACGTCTATTGATCAAATTTTTCTGTTTCAAAATTATTCGTATTCGATAAGAATACTTGATGCCCTCTGTGTATAATTTGTTTGTATTAAGAATAGTTACTTGAAGTTATATTTTTTTTTTTTTACTAAGGATTATTATTATATTACTTGAAACCATGTAATTTTGTACAAACAGATAATTATTATTAAATAGAAGTGTTTACCTCAATATATTATATATATATATATATATATATATATATATATATATATATATATATATTGTTACGCATGCACACTCGTTAGGGACGACCAGTGTCCCTCCGCAACATAAAATAACGAAAAAAAATGCAAAAGGTCCCAATGTAAAAAAATAAATAATACAAAAGGGATGGGATTCAAAACTTTTCTCTTTGCTCCCGTGAAAAGGGAAAGAGGACCGATGAATGGCAACAACACTGAATGACGAAGAACAAACAGGATTTCTGATAAACACACGAACGTTTATTAACATTTAATTACAATTATTTATATAAAAAAGGGTAATGCATGTATACAAATCTACACGGATCAAGGGAGTAAAATGAATATATGATTCGTATTGTTAAATGAGTGGGCGAGCAATTGAATACATATACCAACCATATCAAAATTACATAAAATATATGACAGACAATAGGAATTTACAAAATACAAAATATGATATGTTTTTTGTTAACTCACTGTGACGTTGTAACTCGACAGAATGTCCTTTTTATTAAATTGTTCATTTCCTTTTTGCTCTCTTTTTTATCAACGGTGATTCGTTCTTTCCATCCAAAATGAATTAGCTTTAATTCGTAGTAAAATGTCTTTAATTCCTCCGTCCTCTCGTCTTTCGATCCAAATATCGAATTTTTGTAGAGCAGGTCGTTTTCAGGTGCTGACCGTCGGGTGATTCTTTCAACTGTGTCTTGCCTTGCGCGATTTCTTCGCGCGAATAGCCGTCTCAGTCGTTGTCATAGCAACAATCCTGGGGTAAGGTGTACTCTTAGGGTTACGGGGTCGCAATTGAAATCCACATGCATACTTTCCCCATCATCTGAGGTATGGGAGGGAGAGTACAATTGTTTTCGTACATAGGTAGTAGTAGGAATGTTAACATCCCTTCGTAAAAAAAATACAAAACCGGTTGAATCTTACTTCCTTTCCTCTCCTACACATCTTTGGGTTTTCTTTTCTTTTTCTTTCTTTCTTTCAAATAAAGTTTTCTTATAATTCTAACATATGTATACTGGTTGATGTACCAGCGATATGTCACATATATATATATATATATATATATATATATATATATATATATAGAGAGAGAGAGAGAGAGAGAGAGAGAGAGAGAGAGAGAGAGAGAGGGAGAGAGAGACAGACAGACAGACAGACAGAGTGGTAGATTGATCTATAGATATTTATGTATATACAGACTGAGATAGATATAAATAGACTGGGATAGATATTATATAATTGTGTATATATTATATGTATTAGATAAGAGTGCCTGAAGCCATAAAAGAGTATGCAACTTATTTGTATTAGATAGGAATACTTGATATAATATAACTGTATGTAAGGAAAAAACGCTTAAAGCTTACTACACAAATAAACGTAGGTATTAACGTATAATGTATGTGACTTCCTAACTATTAAGCATAAAATAACCCTAGGCTGGATTGACATGTCGTTAAAATCAATCAATGATTCAATTAAAGCATACCGTTTTCAGTATGTTTCTAAATGTCAGCCTTAGTCAATTCTTTCGCTTTGTCTCTGTAGGATTTTTTGTTTTTGGTTTTGGTTTTTAATTTTCAGTCTGTGTCCATGCTTCTAAGCAGGTCTACCCCTTGATTATTCAGACTGTTACTGTTTCTCGACTAGCCAAGCGATTCGTCTCAGCCATAAGTGGTTTGACAATTTCAGATGAGCTTGTCCCGTACCTTTAATGTTTAGTTAAGGTTCTGCGTTAAGGCCTTAAGCGCTCTTTAAAAAGATTCGAATAGCAAAGGTTAAATGGACCAATAAAAGTAATATATGTTTACATAGAAAATCAATTCTTTGACGCTTATTCTATCGACACGTTACAACTTGGAAAGCAGGTAAATTATATTTTTGTTCTAGATGAACAATTTAGCTGTTTTATTTATTTTGTTAGGGTGAATTGTTTTACACACGTAACACAATATATATATATATATATATATATATATATATATATATATATATATGTGTGTGTGTGTGTGTGTGTGTGTGTGTGTAGTGTCTTCTTAGCCAATAACTGTTTTAACTTTTAATCTTCCCTTTATGTCATTCTTTTTTCTTCTGTTTTATTCTTGAATAAAAGTTTTGAATTGACCTTTTCAGTCGGATTTACTATGAAGATCCTTTTTAGGTGAATTCTAAGTAGATATCTTCTGACTCATTTTAGGTTCTTATATATATATGTAATATAATGAAAAAAATTGAAAAAAAAACACAGGTTTAAATGAGTTAAGTAGTGAGTTTATTGGCCGACGCTGCAGTGTTTCGATCTATTAATTAGATCATCTTCAGGGCTTTTTGTTGGTATGTGGAAAGTGATAAAAATTTCTATCTCAGAATAAGGAGAAAGGCGAGTAATAGTCCTTGTTTATCTCTGTTTAATTTTTTTTCTATTTTTATTATACTACATACTGTCGGATTCACTTCCTTTTATTCACACACACACACACACACACACACACACACACATATATATATATATATATGTATGTATGTGTGTGTGTGTGTGTGTGTATAATCTGTCTGTTTCCATCAATCTATTTATCTATCTATCTCAATCTGTGAATATCTAAAGTTTATAGAAACTACATAAGTATTATAACAAGCATAAATCTATCTTTTCTTCCTAAGATTGTTGTGGAGGCCCAATTACTCGTCTGGGAATTCTTCCAAATAACAATTTAATTCGCCTTTATAATCTCTTTGATCAATTCTATAAAAGATCTTAGAAGGAAAGAAAAAAACAAAGAAAAAAAATTCTAATCTTATTGAATTTATAAACTCCAAAACCCAAACGATTCGAAAATCAAATTTTCTGTTTGAATACTATTTGAAACACGATATATACTTATACGCACACACAATTACACACACACACACACACACACACATATATATATATATATGTGTGTGTGTGTGTGTGTGTGTGTGTGTGTGTAAGTGTGTGTGTGTGTGTGTGTGTGTGTGTGTGTGTGTGTGTGTGCGTGCGTGCGTGCGTGCGTGCATGTTTGGCAAAAATTATAGAATTAGCACACTTTGAGGATGTTCAGTTAGATTTTTTATTTAGCAATAAATAAACTAACTGATAAGATGCAAAATATTTTTTTCTTTAATAGTTCAACATTTTCGCTACATAAAATATATCTTAAACAAAACTAGATCTGATTATTTAGATTAATAGTATCATTTTTCCAGGCCATGTGGGGGAAAATCTTATACAATACCCCAAATTGAGCAAACTCTGTCGGTGGTGATTAGAATACTCTAACTGCATTCTATAAGGAGGTGCCCTGGTGTATGATGGTGAGAATCCAGTTCTGGAGAGTTTAGAGTATCCGTTAATTGCCATTAGTCACGGGTGCAGACTCGGAGTAGTAGTACCTGTTAGCGTCCCATCTATGTGTCAAATGTTATGCTAAGACGCAAAATATAAGTGAATATTTTGACTTCATAAAATATTCTTCGAATAAACTAGATTAAATTATTCAACTTGATATTTAAACATTTTTCTGGAATTTGGATATATGAGCAATATTTAAGGAAACATTTTTTTCTCTTAAATATGGTTTGTTAAAAATTGCAGATAAGATTATTTTTTAAAAATCTGATTTCATTGATTTTTTTTTTTTTCTTGTTTCAAGTTTGTTTTTATTTTCTCAAAAACTTTTTCGAATTTTTACCCTGAAGATCTTTCGATCATCATTTGTTATTTTTCTTCTCATCTCTTTCATCAGTCGGCGCAATTTCTCAACTGTTTGAAAATTTCTTTGGTAGAAGGTTTCCTGGACGTTCATCATTTTCATCTTCCTTGAAGACGATACCGGTGAAAAATCCAGGAAAAATTGAATGCAAATCCTTTTTTTTATTGTTTTCTTTCACAGGAAAATGCGACACGCTGAGAAAAAACTATTGAAGACGTGTAAACAGCTGAGCAATGTATGCAATAAGGTTATTTATTATCTAGACGTCTAGACAGGAGTCAATTTCAGTTCAAAAGGGAATTATGAAGACAGTCACGATAAGTAGAAAGATATAAATAGACTGAGATAGATAGATGGATAGATAGATGGATAGATATTAACAGAATAAGATAGATAGGTATATAACAATAGAGTGAGATAAGTAGATAAATATATACATTTACTATCGGTCATAAATAAGTAACAATTTTTATAAAAAGTTATTTTCTTCTAAAACAAAGATATTAGAATTTTACTATTTCTAGTGTATAATCATATAAGTAAAACGGATATTATTTGTTACCAAACTCTACAGAATTGAAAATCTCAAGCCAGAATAGATAGATAGATATGAATAAACAGATAAGCAGACTGATATATATATATAGAGAGAGAGAGAGAGAGGAGAGAGAGAAGGAGGAGAGAGATAGAGAAGGAGATATGCCCGGACTGAGAAAGAAAAGAAAAAAGAGAAAACTATGATAAAAGAAGGCGGGTACCTGTTGATCAGTGACGCTGACCAATGAAAACCTCACCCCCAATTCCTCACCCTTTCACTTTACCCCTAATCACTGGAGACAACCAAGCAAACAACTCATTTCAACCGCAACAAACTTTCCTAACGAAGCTACCGTCCATTCCCAATGATTTACTAGTTTTAGTTCAGGTGAATTGTCGACTGAATTGTCAACGACCAGTGCTTAACTCACCATCGGCTTATCGACTTGCGACTTAACAGAAATATAAAAGAGACAGTGGACATACCTTGTGGTCGACGGCATAAATGCCTTTAAGGACTATAATCCTGCTCTATCTAACATTACATTTAATGCACTTGGATAGAGAGAGAGAGAGAGAGGGGAGAGAGAGAGGGGGGGGAGAAACTAAGGGTAGGAGTAGAGAGGGAGGTGGTACAGCGCCATGACTGTACGACACTTAGTGTGGGTCAAAATCATTTCCATTCTAATTATATACGAGACTATCTTAATAACCACTGCTCCACGGTGATTCATCTATATCTATAAGTATTTACCCAACCCTTCCACTGCGAACAGGATGGGAGACAAGGGCAGTTTTTAAGTTGAGTACAACTGGTTTCAATTCAGTGTTTTTCTATTAGACCGGTTGCCGGACAAAGGCTAAAGGGTCAAGTCTGCATTTGTTCATAGCTAGGGAGATAAGAGATGGAATCAGGCATTCACCAAAGGCATTAGTGTAAAATTTAATGCAAACAGCTTCATACAGGAATTGAACTCGGTTTGCCGAATCCATTTCATACTATGATAACTGTTACTCAACATGCGGCTCCATCGTAGATGCAAAAGAACCGAGTGAGATATCAATAAACTGAGTAGAGGGAATGAGTAAGTGAGAGAAATTAGGATAACAATATATATATATATATATATATATATATATATATATATATATATATATATATTGAGTTGGCGAGGGTCGGATCGAACCCGGAACCTTGTGGTTCCCAGTAGGACGCTCTACCGACTGAGCAAGTAGCACAGGTAGTGAGGAGCTCCAGCCCAGACACCAAAACAATCTCCTTGGTCTAGCGCTAGTGAAAAGGGGACAGACTCCCTCGCTGTCTGGGTGATACCGACTTTAGGCCACTACCACGACTTACTTATATATATATATATATAGAGAGAGAGAGGCCCCTTCGATCAGTTGGCTGGTCACGTCAAGTCCTAGCATCTATATGATTGTCCCGACTGTATACTCTTATGGCAACCCCCAACCTTTTTTTTATTATATGTGGTAGAAGATGGTGGCTAAGGGTCTTCGTATCTTAGACTTGTTACCCGATATCGAACACTGTAACAAAATATTTCAAGCTTTGTGCAACTTCCAAGTTCCTCTATGCTGAAATTTAGATTTAGTCATGCGCATTATTTATTAAATAAACTGAAAAGCACTTTGAACATAAAACGTGGTGATTTACAGCTCAAACTCACAAACCTACTAATATTTATAATCTTCTCGGTGTCTACCAAAACCCGTCCCTCTCATTCAAAAATAATTCAAGAATTAAAAGTGCATTTGTATTTATAGTCTCTTGATTCTTTTCTCGTGTAAATTGTCTTAAACACGGATACATTATTTGTTTTGTAATTTGATATTTAATTTATTCATGAGGTGAATGGAAATCAACTTTATTTACATGAAGTAAAACGTTTCGTATGCCCTGGTCTTGTAGAGAGATTATGTCATTCGTTTTCGGATAAAGAAATTGTCAAATCCGAACGATGACATTGTTCTCTTGCTGAAGATAATTCATCTTATTTTTCTTGTGGAATTCCTGTGACAAAAATCCTTTTATAACAACAGGGTTTTTGTTTGTTTGTGATATTTTGATAGTTATTTGAACCAAAGATCAATCGGTGATTGTTTCTTCCTCGATAGGTTTTTTTCATCATTAAATCCTCAACTGTTAATTTAGTTTATTATATATTAAAGATCGTAGGTAACTGCTATTTTGTAGGGTGCTATTTCCAGGTTTTGTTCAAAACAGCACACAGCATCCTTGTGTAGTTCCCATCTAGATTTTTACGAAGCGTTTCGTTAAAGTGGTGTATCTATACGTTAGTACTGACATGGCTACAGGTTGAAAGAATTCCTCATTTTATTTTATCAGATTTTTATCAGTTGATCACTGATCAATAACAATTCATGCTTTGTATGTTGACATCGGTTTAAGCAACACGAAACAGCAGTTGTTTGGCTATCCACCCTCACCCCACCCCCAATGTTGCAAACCATTCAAAAAGAAAAGATGAGACTGCTGGAAAGGCGAACTCATAAGCAATGTTGTCCTATGGATTACTACAAATGAACACACCAGAATTGGCCGACCACCAAAAATGTCCTTAACTAGATTAGTGCCGTTTAGAGGACCTACAAAAAGTGATGTCCGATAGGGACCGATGGTGAAAGAGAGTCAAAGGAATCAGTGTTGTCTGTATGCCTTGATGATGATGATGATGATGATGATTAACAACATTCTCACCTTTTTCACTTCTCAATCTGCTTTTAACGCTACACATCTTTTTTGTTTGTTTCTTTTTTTCTTCTTCTTTTTGTTTGTTGGTTTTTAATGTCCGTGTTACGTCTTTTTATTTCCCTATTTATTCAATTATTTATTTCGTAATTTTAACACTCGAATTATTTTTACATTCTCCATTTTCTAATCCCAACTATAGGTCAGATAAACTTGCTTCGAGCCTGAAATCTCATTTTATAATTAACCTAATAAACTTCCAGTGGGCGTAGGGATACAATAAAATGTTTTCGGAGCAAGGACTTTTTTTTAAATGTCTGTGATTCGGTTTACCTATGTTTGCCTTTATAGCGAGCTGTTCTCACACTGCACTGATTTGTTGGTGACAAAATGTCAAACATCTGGTGTTGTGTTTCGGGAACAGGACGGTAATGTCTGTTAGATGAGTTTATTATTTTGTTCCATATGGCCTGCTTTTTCTTTTCTTTCTTTTTTTCTTTTTTTTAAGGAGGGTGTCTCTTTATTATAAAAAGGGAAATTAAAAGAGATTAAAGGAAAGAGTTTGTATTTTTAGGTGAGAGCAAAGTGAAATATCAAAAAAAGAAATATGAGTGTGCAAAATGTGTGGAGACATTTTGAATTTCGAAAGAGGTTGAGAAATTAGTTGTCTCTCCGTGACGATGTAGGCCATGGCTCTAGTAGTAGATTTTTATCTCTTTGCTCCACAATTGTTACATTGTACTATTACAAGATAAGATCCGTAAATCTTGAGGGAGAGGGGGGGGGCTAAGAGACAGACTGGGAAAATACATTGTCCAAAATGCATAATCACGTATTTGTAACTTTAAATAAAGTTAAATTGAACATATATTGAAGGCATTAAGTTTATTATTGTTTTCCAAATGTTTATTTTAGGAGGGTGTCTATTTTATAAGCTCCATATCTATTTTAAGAGACAGAGCCAGCCAGACAGACAGACAGAATACATTGTTCAAAATGTTAAATATATTTAAAGAATTAATAATTTACGAAGCTTTGTTTAATTGTGGCACAAGGCCGGATGTATGGGGCACCCAGTTAGACTCGAACTCACTAATAATGGTTTGTTATCCTATCATTTTAGGGCCGGTTTAGCTCAGTCGGTAGAGCGTTCGGCTAGGAATCACAAGGTTCCTGGTTCGATACCGGTCCTCGCCAACTCAGCGTATGAGTAGCACAGGGATCTGTGTGGTAAAGTGAGGAGCTGATGGTAGGTGTGGCGCTCCGTCTCAGACGCTAAAATAATCTCCTTGGTCTAGCGCTAGTGAAAAGGGAATAGACTCCCTCGCTGTCTGGCTGATACTGACATTAGGCCGCCCCGACGACTTTACTTTACTTTTTATCCTATCATTTTATGATTATGAACTTTGTCATTATCTCATTATAACAAACAAATCTGGTTGAGCCATAAATTGGATCCTGACAAGTACTACCACTCCGGGTCAGAGTGAAAGTGGGATTAATAGTAACGAAGTGGTAACTCTACTCACCCAAGAGAATCAGAACTAGAACGGTACCAATGGATGCAATTCACCCAAAACAGATTGCAGTACCTGCTGTAACTAAGTGATCGGAGTTCAAAACATGTACGAGGTTGTTTTTGTTTCATTTCGCACTAATGCCATTAAGAAAGGCATACATTCAACTCTTCCCCCCCCCAGCTATAGGTTAATAGTAGGGCAGATTTGGCTCTTTAGCCTTGGTATGGCAACCGGTCTAACAGAGGGAAAACTTTGCACAAGCCATTTATACTCCGCTTTAAAATTGACCGTAGAGGAGGGGTTGGGTAAACAGATGCTCCAGGCAAGATGTGACACAAGCACAATTTTCAAGTGTAGTAAAGCTGGTTTAAATTCAAAACCGGTTACCTTACCAAAGCTAAAACAAAATCATATCTTACTATTTACCTATAGATACAAAAGAATAGATATTCATACTTTTCAGAAGGCGAAGTGAAATGCTATCAACCTCATTCAGGATTTTAACACGAATTGCCAGTTTCATTTGGTATGACAATAACCGTTACACTAAATGCGTCCAACTGATGGAATGGAGTAAATCCATGCTAAATGGTCACCCATATGCGAATTGAATTAGCTCATCTCTGCTGAACTTCGGTGATCTGATGGGAACTGGTGCTTTCAGTGTGATTTGACTATAAGTATCGCCGCTAAATACGTTAACCAAGCTGCATAATTGATGGGCGTACTATCAATTTTGCGCAGTTAGTGTAGAGAATATTATTTGAATTCAAACCTAACCGTTAGAATGGTTAGAGATTTGATGGACATTTCGTAACAATAGTTTGACTCCCCGCTTCCTGTTTTGTGAGGCAAGCGTGAGAGAATATAGTTGGCTAGGCAGTCTCTTGCTGACCGCCGACCGATGAAAACATAATGGCGGGAAGTTAGCTAGACTCGCACACGTGGTTAAGTGATCCAGACTTAAATTAAGTAAAATGTTAATTCGCTAAAAGCAATGTCTTGAGTTGGTCACTAAAAACAAACTACAACAAGGTCGTATCGACAGCATCTTTAGAAGTTAAGAAGAATACCAGCCAGATAGCAGTAGGTTGACCGTTAGACCGATAGACGAACCAGCCATCAACTAAGAGCTACTCAAACCAAACAGAAAAATATAAAAGCTGCTACTCAGAATCGTAAAAAGAATTACCAGCCCAAACTACAAGACGATATATAAACATATATATATATATATATATATATATATATATATATATATATATATATATATATATATATATATATAATCTAAAAGGTTATTTTACATTGAGCTCTCTTTAGTGATTTAATGATTCACTGTATTTATACATACTGGATCATCAATATTAGTACAGTGGATCTTGAAATCACATATAGAATCATCCCTTACTACCAAGTTTTGGATAAATCTCTTATATATATATATATATATATATATATATATATATATATATATATATATAGAGAGAGAGAGAGAGAGAGAGAGAGAAACAGAGAGAGGATAAGTAACAGATTAAGATTAAGTATGAGAAATACAACCACGGGTATTTCTCATAATATAGTATACGTCTATGTCAAGACGGACATACACAGAAGTATAGATTATATGTAAAGAGATGTGTATATAACAATAAGAGATATACGAATTTTAGTTAGTCATTCAAGGTTATGAATATTTACGATATTTTACTTCGTACTGTAGAGAGTGACATACAAGGAATAAGAGGTGTAATAGAAATCCTCGAAGGGGAGAAGTCTGCGTTACCTTTAAAAGTAATCAGTAATCGAAATCCAGGTAAAAACCTGGACTTGAAGATATCTGTGATAATTACTAAACGAATTCAGATACGAGAGAGGCGAACAAATTTGACTATAGTTACGATTATAAATAATTTGCTGTCAGGTGAAGGATTATCTCTGTTACTGAAACCAAGTAACCAAATACTATCTGCCACATATTTGGAGAGCAAACACATATGGCCAAATAAAACCTCTTGCTTGCTGAAATGCCAGGACTAAATGTCAGTGTAGTTCAATTCGTCATGACATGTTGATAACCTGGGATTAATAAAATACAAAAATGTACTTTTGTATGGCGTAAGGCCGTAAAGATATATTGAACATTCGGATTTCTATTCTTTTTTTAAAATCAAATCTAATACCAGTCATGATTTTTTTTCGTAACTACACATGTGAAAGGCATGACCTTTAAATCTTCAACTCTTAGAAATAAGCAGTCATACATGAAAACACGTCCAAATTCAGTTTTAAACTCAGTTAAAAACAAATTTGACAATAATTGCTTTACACTTCCAATTATACTTAGTATCGTGGGCAACAAACACACCCTAATTTGGCATCAAAATAGCCAGACTATTATCAAAACACCCCTAAATCCGGGATTTTTGTTTCTTCACTATGATAATGGCTCAAAATACCATCAGACAAATGAGGAACTAATCTGAAAGCTTTAAACATGGTTGTGTTGAATTTATCGGTCGAATCATTGAATTTCAACTCCAAAAGGAAAGAATCAAAATGAACATCTAACACAATCATAGAAACGTGAATAATCTCATGTAAAAATAAATGACCATCTTGTCGTCTGGAACTAGAATAATTCAATATACAAATGTGACCAATCATACAATAAAGTCGGGCACGTTCTCAATGCTGCACCTGGTCGCGGCACTAATATAATAACATAAGTTGGGCACAGGGTTCGAATTATGTTATGTATTGTATGAGAACGATGCTCCGGCACAGTATTACAGTCGTCGAAACCGCCCGTTCCAACCTCCCGTTCTTATGTTGTCTGTTGATTTACAGGAAGGCTGAAAAAGAGCTGGTTTCGTTTTTTACCAACTCGGCTGAAATAAGATTAAATAACCAAAAGCTGTCAACGATCAACAAAACAATTGAACACAACGCCCTTTTTTATACTTATGTACAACTTATATACATTTATTTTACAAAGGGCGAGGTGATTTCTTGTCAGCTGATTGGCGATCTACAACTAGTTTTTGGCTAAGTTATCAATTCTGTACCGAGTGGCAAGGCATCAGAGTGTATCGGTAAAGTTTTATCAAGGGCCCAGAGCCATGGCAAGCTCTCTTCTCGGTCTTCGTTCTGTCCCGGTCTCTCCCGCTGTCGACTCTGACTCGTCCTGACGGTCTGTGATTTATGGGATCCAGACCTCCCCACCCCTAACATATGTCTCTGATTGGCCAGCCACTCGATAACATTGCCTACGTGTCTAAATGATATTGTGCCAGCCTAGCTCGTATCTTTCCATTTGGAGTCAAGGCCAACCATTGTTTTATTTATCTAAGTTTTTGAAATTGTTGCCGAACTTTTCAAAAACTGGAATCTTATTTATTAAATTTATTATTTCATTTTGTGAAATTTAAAATTCCGATGATGTATATCAAATTCCATAATTTAAGGAATCTCTTTGTCTAGGTGAAAATTCTTTGCTTAGATGAATTTATATTTTTAATATAAACAATTATTATTATTATTATTATTATTATTATTATTATTATTATTATTATTATTATTTTTAATTTTAATTTTAACAAACCACCATAATTAATAATTAGGGTAGTTTTAATTAATTAGTAATTAATTAATAGGTTGCCAATCAACCCATAACACAATAGTGTTACACCTAGAATGATGCAATATACTCATATTTGTAGATGTGGGCTAGAATGAACCCATGTACAAATATGATCGCCCTGGTGGTTAGAATGATCATACGTATGGCCACCCTGAAAAAATGCTGTCCTTGGTAAACACTTTGTTTTGTGGAGTCACCCCTTCGTTGTGGAATCTTTCCCACTGACCCGGAATCACTGAACCTGTTAGAGTTCTGTGGGTAAAATAGATTTATTTGAGATAATGATGTATTTACCTGATTTAAATGTTTGTGAAGATACATTTTTGTACCATATATAATTGGGTATCCTGATTGTTAAACTGATTTCGGTATTAAAAACAAACATCAAAGGAAATATTCCACTGGAAGCTGTAAGAGATATAATTGCATTAAATCCTCGTAAATTCAAATGTCGGTTTTTCGACAAGGCCTTAAAGTTTGTTCTTTATTTACTCGTTTAATTTGTTTGTGTATTGATAGATAGATATTTATAGAGAGAGATAAATAGATATCAATAGAGTGAGATAGATATATATCGATATATAGATAGATACCAATAGAGATAGATAGATAGATAGATTCAATATCGCTTATGAATAATTCTTTATTTAATCGTTTTATTTGTTTGTGTGTATTGATAGATATTTATAGCGTGAGATAGATAGATATAAATAGAGTGGGGTAGATAAATATCAATATATAGAAAGACATCAATAGAGATAGATAGATTCAATATCGCTTATAAATAAGTACGCCCCAATAATTTTATAAAAAAATTATTTTCTTCTAAACTAAAGATATTATATTATTTCTTTTAAACATTATTCAGTCAAAATAGATTTTATTATGTATTTTTATAACTAAATTCTATTGCACTGAAAGTATCAAAGATATAAATATGTAACCGTCAAAAAATAATGATGTATTAGAGAGTTTGGCAGAATTATCAACCGGGTTTGGCTTGAATTAAAAAAGACAACATAGATTCTTTCAAATTTTTATTTTACAGTAAGAAAGAAAAATATTTGCCATTTCTTTTTGCTGCTGTTATCATAACATTTTTTAAAGATTATAATGTACAAAAGCTTCACTCCTGAAGTCTCATCCTGAAATTAACAGAGGGCACGACAGAATGGTCTCTTAGGTTTGGAACGTAAATAGAAAATGTAAAATCGATTCTATTCGAAAATTGACCAGAAAAAATGTTTATCAATTCAGGTAAAACAAAACACAGTTTTAGGAAAGAACAATATTTGGCATCTATTTTTGTTACAGTCATCACTTTGTATCAATCCAAAATTCTTGCTCTCATAAGCTATACATTCTTAAGGCCTCACCCTTGTAGTGTTTCTTATTGAAAACGACAAAGCTGGTGTTGATTTAAATCTTTATTCCCATTTCTAGGGTACACGCTGCTTAAACTCCGCATGGCGGAAGTACCAGGGTGAACCAGGAAATGTTGTACCCTGTGTAGATATATACATTACATCTCCCCCTCAAGATTCTTTTAGGGGGAGAACGGTCTGGGTAGACTGTCCTTATGGCCATTTTATATTGCCGAGGATTATTCTGCCTCAAATCGGCCCATGTGTTAAAAAAAGCTTCTTGTTTTTGGTTTTTTTTTAAATTCTTATATATATATATATATATATATATATATATATATATATATATATATATAAGTTTTGTTGAACTGTACAGACAATTCCTGTGTCTTTCGTTGATCCGTTCCAATTTTCGGGCCATCCTTCTGGTGTCGGGGTGTAACTGGTATAACAGTCCTCCAAAGGTTTCAAAACGAGTGCTTTCGGAAATACTTTTTTTATTTTAATATATATATATATATATATATATATATATATATATATATATATGTAAGTATATTGAGAAAAATGAAAAACACAGGTTTAAATGGGTTAAGTGGTGAGTTTATTGACCATATATATATATATATATATATATATATATATATATATATATATATTAATCAGGACTAAACCGATTAGGAGGTTTTATTATCTGTCCAGTTTGTCGTGGAAGAGACGTGGCGGGCGGTTCACTATCAGGTGAACTTTCTCTTGTTACCTTCTAGGGGTGTTGCATTTGAGGGCATGCTTAGTTCCACGTCTTCGCGATCTAAGTTGTCTTCCACTTGGGGTTGGGGTGTTATAGTGGACAAGATCTGACTTAATCCTGGTGACGACGGACAATCTGGCCATCCTCCAGTTTGATTAGGAAGGATAAAGATATCTTATCCTCAATATGACCAGCCAGCCACATGGGCCCTTGACCAAAGTTGTGTGCAAAGACTGCTTGTTCTTTACTAAATGAACGCATCTGAGCAGTTCTGTCGTGAAAAAACTTCTGGTCTTCTTGACTGTTGTAAACAGTGGTTGAAGTAGCAAGCTTCATGCGGTCCAGATTTGTTCGTAATCTTCGCTTCATCAACAATTCTGCTGGGGTAGTTCCCGTGGCCGTATGTGGTGTTGTTCGGTAAGTCAGCAGGAAACGGGATATTTTTGTTTCCAGAGTTCCTCCTGACATCTTTTTCAACCCATTCTTGACCAGTCCAACGGAACGCTTAGCCAGGCCATTTGATGCCTGATGATGTGGACTAACACGTTTGTGTCGGGTCCCGTTCCGTTTTGTGAATTCTGCAAATTCCGAACTTGTGAAGCATGGCCCATTGTCACTGACTAGAATGTGTGGCAGTCCATGGGTGGCGAAACAGTGCCTCAACCGTTCAATAGTGGTGGTTGACGTATGGTTGTTGCATGCACATCGATCCACTTTGAATGTGCATCTGTGATGATGAGCAGGTTTTTGCCATTGTAATCTGCAAAGTCAACATGGACCCAATGCCACGGTTCTGCTGGTCACTCCCAAGGATGGAGTGGTGCCTTGGCAGGTAAACCTCTGGAATATTGGCATGGGTAGCAGTTTTTTACCTTTTCTTCCACGTGGGCAACCTCCTTCTACACTTAGCTCATTCTGGCGAGCACGAAATGGCAAATACGGAGTATCCTATGGGATGTTGTTCCCTCCTGATTATACAGCCTGAAGAACCCTGGGTGTGATTTCGTATATCCATGGAATCGATCATAGAGTTGTTAAGGCGATCCATGAGATGTATGTCACAACCTCGTGTTGGGACATCCAAAATTTCCTGTAGAGGTATACGACTCATTGCATCAGCAGTAACGATGCGCGAACCAGGCTCGTACTCAATTGTGTAGTCGTAGGCACTCATCAACAGTGACCACCGTATGATTCTTGGTGGTAGGATGTCCAGTGTTGGCTTGGTTGGGCTAAAGAGGCTGATAAGTGGTTTGTGATCTGTGATGATACGGAATGGACGCCCGAAAAGATATTGGTGGATTTTTTTACTTCAAAGATTGACTGAAGTTCTTCTCAGCAGGTGACAGCGTTCTGGAAGCGAAAGCAACAAGTTTTTCCGATTCGTCAAGTAACACATGTGACAATATGGCCCCAACGCCATACTGACTGGCATCGCATTTTCGGGGTCATAATGGACTAAAACATTTGCACTCTGCAACGAATCCTTTGCTCGTTGAAAAGCTGTTGAGTAGCTCCCCATTTCTAGGAGACACCTTTCCACAGCAAATAATAGAGAGGGCCTAACTTATCTACAACATTAGGAACGTATCTGGCATAAAACTGGAATAAGCCCAGAAAAGCCTTGAGTTCTGTCTCATTGCGAGGGGCTGGTGCATCTCGGATGGCGCGGATTTTTCTTCTGTAGGATGGAGACCTTCAGAATCGATCAAATGTCCGAAGTACGTGACAGATGACGCCATGAATTTACATTTGTCGAGGCAAATACGGAGACGAGATTCTGATTGTTTCTTTAACTTCCGAAACTTAGGCGGTTGAATATGTAGAGGCCTCGTTGTGTGTTAATTGTGAGGTACTTCTTTGAGTTTTCCTCTAACAGCACCTGTAGGAATGCTGATCGCAGGTCCAGCTTGTAAACTTTTGCCCACGCACCAACTTTGGATATAAATCATCAATTCTTGGGATGGGGTACTGGTCGAGATTTGAGCATTTGTTAATAGTCATTTTGTAATCCCCACACAATCGAATTGATTAGTCTGTTTTAACAACTGCTACTATGGGAGCAGCCCATTCCGAGTACCTTACTGGTTCAATAATGCCTTGAGAAACCAGTCCATCGAGTTCTTTCTCCACCTTTTCACGCAAGGCAAAAGGTACATGTCGAGCCTTGCAAAATATGGGTTTTGTCCTCGGGTCAACACTTACTTTTGCTGTGAAACCCTTTAGTGTGACTAATTCATTCTTAAAAACGTCGGGATATTTCGCTATGATATCTTCGATGGCAGGTATCGCATTTACGGATTTTAGCTGTTGGATGTGTTTCCAGCTCAGTTGCACAACCTGTAGCCAATCTCTGCCTAGAAGCATACGGCCAGCACCAGGAACAACTACCAATCGTAGACGATATTGTCGGCCGTTGTACTCAACTGACACCTGGCATCTACCGCATGGAGTGATGCTTTCTCCTGTGTAGGTTGCTAATTTCTGTGACATGGTCTGAAGCGTTGGCTTATCAGCTTCACACCACAGGTTATCAAATGCAGCACGACTGATCAATGAAACTGCAGCTCCAGTGTCAATTTCCATCTCAACGTTGCGACCATTGATACCAACCAACACCATCAGGGGGTTGATTCTGCCATTTCCCTGAAGATTGAAAAGTCTGTGTAATGATGCAGATTCACATTCATCTGCTGCTTCTCCACTTTGAATGTTGTGTGTTCTAGTGCTTCTGGTTTTCTCCACATTTTTTCGGGTCAAGCAAGCAGGTGAAATGTGACCAGTTTTGTGACAAAAATTACACACTGCTTCTTTGAACTGACAGTAAAACAGCACCAACAGGAAATTTTCCAAAATGGTGTCGCAAGATATTTTCTAGTTGCAACATAGATTTTTCTTAACTTTCTGTACAACCATTTTATTTCGTGTGGATGGATGTTAAGATTTGCGTCTAAAGTTCTTCCTCCCAAACTCCGATCAGACGCTCCCAATACTCGACCATCCTGAAAGGTTGAACGTTGTGCAAATCTAGTAACAGCCTGCTTTACTGATGCGCTATTCTCTGGTGTTCAAACACTGCAAGGACTACTAGGAGATCTCCTTTTTAAAGCTAAACCCGTCTCTCTGAAATTTTCAAACTATAACAATATGTTATTTTTTTCTTAGAAACTTTTCCATGTCGACCGACTCCGAAATTCTTACCCGCCTTTTCGCCGGGGTTTAAAATAAACTCTGTATAGGAGTAAGATCCCCGTCCCCAAAAAGAGATGTTCTGGATGTGACATTAAACTGAATTCGGTGATGAAACTCCAGTTCTGGAATTCATTGCAATTACATTACACTCAAATCTACCCTGACCTCGAGTGGTATTACCTGGTAGAGTCTTATCTATGGGTTGAATAGATTTTTTAAAGTTATATGTATTAGACAGGAATACTTGATACCATATAACTGTAAATTATTTGTTTTAAGAATAGTTAGTAAAGACAAAATAGTGCAATAAAATTCTTTTTTTAAATCAACAGCAACAATGGAAAATTAACAATATAGTTATTACAATTAAACCTTTTGAATTGAATCAAATTTCTCCATTAAATAACCCATAAGGGGTTAAACAAATAAACCGAAGTACTTTTAAAATAACCGCTGAATGATTGTGTTACAATTTTATAAATAAGTTTCAGTAACAAATACATGACGTTCCTTATTCCTTTCCATGATGACAATGAAATCGTATTAATATCATCATGAGTATCTGTTCAATTTTGAACCATCAAGAAATAAATATGAAATGATAATTAGAATCCCCAAATAAATAGAAGCATTAATATCATCATGAGTATCTGTTCATTTTGAACCATCAAGAAATAAATATGAAATGATAATTAGAATCCCAAATAAATAGAAGCATTAATATCATCATGAGTATCTGTTCAATTTTGAACCATCAAGAAATAAATATGAAATGATAATTAGAATCCCCAAATAAATAGAAGCATTAATATCATCATGAGTATGTTCAATTTTGAACCATCAAGAAATAAAATGAAATGATAATTAGAATCCCCAAATAAATAGAAGCATTAATATCATCATGAGTATCTGTTCAATTTTGAACCATCAAGAAATAAATATGAAATGATAATTAGAATCCCAAATAAATAGAAGCATTAATATCATCATGAGTATCTGTTCAATTTGAACCATCAAGAAATAAATATGAAATGATAATTAGAATCCCCAAATAAATAGAAGCATTAATATCATCATGAGTATCTGTTCAATTTTGAACCATCAAGAAATAAATATGAATGATAATTAGAATCCCCAAATAAATAGAAGCATTAATATCATCATGAATCTGTTCAATTTTGTAAAAATATGAAATGATAATTAGAATCCCCAAATAAATAGAAGATCTGACATAACGAAAATCTAATGGGTACACAGGTAGTCTTGTTCTTAAAAATCGAAAAAGATAATTGGAATTCCTTTAATATATTTTACCGTGATATTTTGTATATTAAAATTATGCGATGCTCGTACCGAAATAATTTTTTAAAACATGAGTTAAGAGAAAAAAGTACTTTAGTATAGGAATTATTTAGAAAATATCTAAATTAAATAAAAGGAAATAATTTCAATTTTTAAAACCTGTTGTTTTCATAAATTAAGTTACTCCACACATATACACGCACACACGCGCGAGCACACACACACACACACACACACACACACACACACAACAAAGACACACACACGTTTAAGTATATATCGTATATCAAATAAATATTTAGAGAAACATGATTTAATTGAAATAACGTTTAAAGAAATTAACAAAATTGAAAAGGCGAATTTAGTTGTTATTTGGAAGAATTGTCAGACGTGTAATTGGAAATTCCCTAAATTTATTAAGAAGTCTTAGTGTCTCCATCAATCTTGTCCAGAAAAAATACTTATAACCTGAAGTTTCTATATATTTTATTAGCATTACCTTATAAAAAGTAGGAGTCATAAATATTTGAACAATATAGATAGATAGATATTCACAAACTAATATCAACAATGTCGGTGGGGCTTAGAATACAACAACTGCATTCAAAGAAACAAAAGATTATCCTGGATATGACATTAAACTGGATCCAGTGTTGAAGCTCGACTTCCAGAGCATTGGGGGAGTGATCCTTTGTTGTCATTGTTCTGAGGTCCAGTCTGACCCAGACCTGATAGGGTCGCACCTATTGATCTTTGAATATTATTTGTACTGGATAAGAATACCTGAAATTATATAACTGCAAACATAATAATAATAATAATAATAATAATAATAATAATAATAATAATAATAATAATATCACCCCTTGCAAGTTTTTCGTTGTAATCTGAGGGACAGCAAGTCTCCTCATGCCTTTTTCCAAATCTCTGGGGGGTTCCAAGGACACCAACATCCATTGGCATCATACATATGTTTCAGTTTTTTAAAAGTTCTCTAGCAAAGTCCTAGTATTTGTTTCTCTATTTGTTTTCTTTCATTTTCACTCTATGGTCCACCGAATCAGCAAAATCCCCGAAGTGACAAATTCTCTTCTTTTTGTTAATTAAAACTATGTCTGATCTTCTCGCCGGGATTAGGTGCTCCGTTTATATCGCAAAATCACAGAGAATTTTATGTAACTCCTTTTTTAGGATGGATTTTTTTTGTGCATTTGGTAGAATGGTTTATTATGAGAGATTCAGTTTCTTTCTTGAGTTTTCCCTTTTTAGCCATATCCAGGTCTTTTCATGTGCAATCTCTTCAGTTTGTCGCTTGAAATATCCATATAGTGGTTTTTCTTCCCATTTCTGTTTGTCCATATGTTGCAATTGCTATTACTGCATTATTATTTCACTCCTTGTGAGTTTTTCACACAAGCCTTAGCTGATGGTCTTTCACTGGAGTCTAAGTGACAACAAGTCTCTTCAGATTTCTAGGACTCTTCTGAGTATTCTAGCCGATTTCAGCAATGTTGTTTGGGTGATCTCAATTCTTCTTCTGATTTCCAGTTCCTCCAGTCTTTTTCCAAGTTTTTGGGGACTGTTCCTAGTGCACCAACTACAATTAGTATCACTTTCACCCTCATATTCCACAGCTTTTTCAATTCTCTGGCAAGGTCCAGGTATTAGTATATCTTTTCGTTTTCCTTCATCACCCTTTGATCTGCTGGAACTGAAAAATCTACCAGTTGACAAGTTCTCTTCTTTTTTTTTTTTGTTAATCAATACAAAGTCTAGTCTTCTGTCTGGGATAAGGTGGTCCGTCTTAATCTCAAAGTCCCAGAGAATTTTATGCGTTTCATTCTTAAGAATAGATTCTGGTTTATTTAGTCTTTTTGCATAATTCCCAGTGGATAACCTTTCCAATTCGATCGAGCCTAGCTTTGTATTCTCATATTGATGGTCTCATCTTCGTCACCACATACTCTATTTTTACTGTAAGGTTGTGTCTTATCAATTTTTGATTTGATATAATTTGTTCTAATGGCATTGTTTTGTGCAGCAATTATTAATGATTCAGTTTCTCTCTTGGGGGTTTCTTCTTCTTAACCATGTCTAAGTCTTTTCCTGTGCTATCTCCCCAATTTGTCGTTTAAAGTATCCATATAATTGTTTTTCTTCCCATTTCTGTTTTCTTGTTTTCGTTATTTTTCTGTTGGTCCATATGCTGCAGATGTTATTGTTGGCTGCCATAAGTAATTGTTCTTTGCTTTTTAGTGTATTCCTTGAGTCCTTGGATTGTAGTATCTACGCAATCCTCTATGTGGGCAAAACATCTTCAGCCTTCCTTTCTTGATATATCTGTATCGTCTCTAGAATCTAAAGCCATTAATTTCCTAGTATTTTGGTCAATCTGTCTCAGAGTATCTTATAATGGGGACGGCCCATGTATTTATTCCTTTGATGAGATTTCTACTGCAGAGCTTGGTTTCTAGGAGTTTTCTTGTTCTCCTAAAGTATTCTTTTTTAACTTTTCATTTCATTTCTGTTTGCTTGATAGTGTCTGCTTATAAAATTCCTAAGTATTTGTAACTTTCTTTTTCTCCAAGTATTTTAGTATTGTCCTGATTTGGTAATTGTATCCGTCCATTAATTTTCTTTTTCCATTTTTATCACTAGCATGGCACATTCTTTCAATTCCGAATTCCATTCCCATATTCTGGCGAGATATTCTAATGGTTTCTACCAGGGTTTCGAGTTCTTTCAAATCTTAAAAAAAAAATTCATACCATCCATTTACATTTATTTTTCCTGCAAGTTAGTGAACCCCCTGTACATAAGTATATGATTGAGTGGCACCATTGCTATAATAAATACTAATAATGATAGTGAGTCTCCTTGAAAAATACCCTTTTGGATTTTGACTTCAGCCAGGGATTGCCCTCGTGATTATTATTATTATTATTATTATTATTATTATTATTATTATTGTTCACTCCTTTTGAATTTTCACACCAGTGTTAGCTGATGGTATTTCACTGCGATAGCAAGTCTCCTCAGGTCTCCAGGACTCTTCTGAGTATTCTGGCAGATTGCAGCAGTGCAGTGTTCTGAATGGTTTCAATCCTTCCTTTGATATCCAAACTTTCCAAACCTTTTTCTAATCCTTTTGGGACTGTTCCAAGTGCACCAACCACGATTGGCATCACTTTCATTTCATGTTCCATAACTTTTTCAGTTCTCTGGCAAGGTCCAGATATTTGTCCATTTTTTAATTTTCCTTTAGCTTCACCCTGTGATCTGCTGGCACTGCAAAATCCACCAGTTGACAAGTTATTTCTTTTTTGTTTATCAACACTAGGTCTGGTCTTCTTGCTGGGATAAGGTGATCCGTTTTTATTTCAAAGTCCCAGAGAATTTTATGCGTTTCGTTCTCAAGAACAGATTCTGGTTTATGCATATACCATTTTGTTGTGTGGTCAAAATTTAATTTTTTGCATAATTCCCAGTGGATCACCTTCCCAACCCAGTCGTGTCTAGTTTTGTATTCTCGTTGTGCTAGTTTGCTACATTCGCAGAGTATATGGTTTACAGTCTCATCTCTATTACCACAAAGTCTATATTTACTATTTTGTTGGGTCTTATCAATTTTCGCTTTCATATAGTTTGTCCTTATGGCATTATTTTGTGCAGCAATTATTAATGATTCTGTTTCTCTTTTGAGGCTTCCTTTTCTTAACCATGTCCAAGTCTTTCCATGTGCAACCTCTTCGATTTGTCGTTTGAAGTGAACATATAATTGTTTTTCTTCCCATTTTTTTTTAAATTATTATTATTATTATTATTATTATTATTATTATTACACTCCTTGCGAGTTTTTCACACTAGTTTTTACTGGAGTCAGAGTGGAAACAAGTCTTCCGGGATCCCCAGGACTCTTCTAAGTATCTTAACCAATCTTAACAATGCTTTAATCTGTATAAGCCTGATTCTTCCTCTGATTCCTCCAGTATTTTCCAAGCACCTAGGGACTGTTCCAAGCGCACCATGTTCCACAGTTTTTACCCAACTCCTCCTGCATCATCAGATGATTCTACTTCATTTTTATTTCCCTTATTCATATCCTGACTCTCCACAAAAACAAGAGATCGTTTCTACTTAACTTGCTTCCTGACTCTCTTCAATTTTCTGCCTCTCCTCCGCCTCATGCCTCTCCTCACAAGACTTTTAGTATGTCCTTCTTGACTCAAACCTTTTCTCGAATCACCTCGTTCGATTTTATTCTGTAACAAATCAAAATTAGTTGAGAACAATAAATAAAAAACTACAAAGGAATATTTCTATTTTCAAGTCTCTCTCTCTCTCTCTCTCTCTCTCTCTCTCTCTCTCTCTCTCTCTCTCTCTCTCTCTCTCTGTATATATATATATATATATATATATATATATATATATATATATATGGTTGCTCTATCTTCACAGATGATGAGTCTCTTTATTATCCAGCATCATCTGAATTGACCTTTTTCCTTCGATTGTAATCTTTCATATGACTTTTCAGACCAGCAGCAATCTTGAAAATCTTGAGGCAGAGATGACAAAATGACGGAATAAAGATTGTAAATGTTAATTTATGCGGTACTTGTAGAAGTGTTTTTGTATAGCGCTATTTGTAGACTTTACTACAAATGACGCAAGTGATATTGCCCGAAATGAAGTGTTTTATGTTTACATCTGCCATGAGAACCTAAAAGTCTAACATTGTTCTCTTCTTCTGCTGTTGCTTAAAACTTTCATGGTTTTTACATTAAAATTTTGTAACTAAACCCGAAAGCCAATATGCAACACCTCATGGAACTTTTTTCAAAATCCTGTTCAAAATCAGCACATCAAACACCAAGCAGAATTCCAGCAATCTAAACTAGAATTAACTTTCTCTATGCCAAAATGACAGATTGTATTTAAAATTCCATGGTCTTTTCCTTTGAAATTACCAAGAATAATGAGATTTTCCTCCTGATGTTACTATTGTAGTGTTAGGAGTATGATCAAAAATTGTAAAATGTTCCGCTAGAATTGTTGCAAATCGACCATACATTAGAGGAATATATAATTTTATAATACGATAACTATAGAATACTAAGTCCAATTACCGTCGAATTGGCAAGACAAGACGGCAAACAGTCGTAACTGAATACGATTCTGAGATGCCGTAAAGACCACTGAAAAGTGGCAGGATTTATGGAGCCTCAGAGGACCCTACAAACCAAGCAGCCAATCAGGACTCAGGGAATGGACTCACCCAAATGCATGGGTGGACTGTTCTGAATTCCCATAAATACCAGTTGTCTTGACACTGGTGCAGTTGGGCTTCGCCAGTCACATTGCTCAAACCAATTGTTGACTGTCTAACTGACTTACTTCAATAGCAAAACTAACACAACCAAGACGCTTTTAAACTGGTTTTCCAAATGGTGTATTCAGATCATTTTTCAATAAGATGATCTTCTACAGATATTCAGAAAGAGCTACAATCTTTGAAGCTCTTTAGTGATGTCTAATTCTACGCTCCTTTGAAGCTGGAGAGTCTATTATCTTGAAGGATTCTCACATTCCATCAGCAAATGTTAAGCTTGGGTCAATCTTTGAAAAATATTCTACTTTTCTGGTTTCTGATGAACCTCCGAAATTGCCACAGGAAATGAACCAGAAATGAACTATGAGAGGGAATGTTTGATGCACTTTATCTAGGATCGTTCAAGGATCGTTCAAAAAGTTCTAAACCCGAAGGAGTCGAAGAAACTGTTGTGATGTTAGTCCCAACAGTAAAAAGAAGTCAAGTCGAGATGGGGTAAATAAGTTTTTTTTTTTTTTTGGGGGGGGGGTAAAATAAGACAAGTGTATTTACAATTAATGGTACATGTACGACTAGCTTGTCGTTAACGGGAACAGTGCTCCCTTTCCACTCGGTGTCTCACTATTTATAGTGAGAACCGGTGCATGTTCTCCACTGTAGGAACGGCCGGTACAACAGAGACAAAACAATTTTTCACTTTATTTCAATATAGCCCCCCTCCCCCGACATAGATTCTTTTAGTCCAACGATTCTCAAGTATTGAAATTCTATCATGGAAGTAGGTGAGATCCTAGTCCTCCAAACGTTTTTTCATAGTAGATAAAATTGTATCATTGTTGCCAAAATGGTGAACCCATAGCTGGGATTTGAATTTAGGAAAGAGGAAAATGTCAGATTAAGCTATGTATGGTGAGTAAGAGGGATGGGGTAGCAATTCAAAGCCATACTAGAGCAATGTGAACGGACGCGTTATCCTGGAGCAAGAGCACGCCTGCACTCAACTTCTCTCTGCGTTTTGATTTTATTGCTTCCTTCGGTTGTCTTAATTCTGATGCACTGTACTTTCCAAAAACAGTTTTTTTCCAGAATTAAATAAACAGACTGCCTGTCTGAACTTCTTCTGCGTGTAGAACTAGAGTGTTTCAAATTATTTGCTTTGAATATTTGATTCAGGTTCGTAATGATGAACTCAGATTTCCTCTTGAGTTACTAATCTGCGGTAGAATTTCTTGTGTTATGGAAATGCCCTTTTTAGTTTGTGCTCTGGTGCCAATATTCTTTGAATTCATCTGATCCTCAAAATCTGTTAAAACAATATAAACTGAGCCAGAACTAAAGCCTATGTACTTAAAAAATTGAAAAGGTGAATTGACATTTTCATTTGAAAGTAAGAAATTAAATTTGTAAGAAATTAATTTAGATTCGACTCTTTTCAAGATCGTTAATTTTTCCTGCAGTTTTTCTTCTTGCAGCAAATATTGAAGATCTGTCTAAATTAAATATTGTTTTCTGTATATATTGATGAAATGTATGTTGCAGTATCGACAATAATTCAAACACTTCATAAACAAAACGAGTAAACTTCTTAACATTGGTATTGATTTGTTTGAATAGCATATTGACAGGCATGAATTCTAAATCTTCCCGAGTTTTGCCTCACTGCTGTTAAAAGAAAATAACCAAAGAAAGGAACGTTGCTACACATCAACACACGAAAACTAGTTTCGCAAGTAGATCAATATTGCACTTGAAACTAGAATAATTTTATGATTTTTGTTGTATTTAGCCAACCCGTCTGCCACGGGCAGAATATGACACAAGGTCAGTTTTTAAGCGGATTAAAGCTGGTTTAAATTCAGATTTTTCTTTCTCCTCGACTTGTTACGTAACCAAGTCTAAAAAAGTCTCTCCTAGCATTTAAGCAATGGGGAGAACAGATGGGTTTGTGCCTTTCCCAAGTGTATTAGCATAGAAATGAAACGCAAACAGCCTGGTCCAGAATTTGAACTTGGGTAGTTGATTACATTTCCTTCAATGATAACCGTTACGATAAGTGTAGAATTGTTGTCAGCTTAAAGTTCGTTTTCACATGAACTCAGGGAAGGCATGTGTCCAATATTGCACTTTAAGAGCTTTAATGACATCATTTCCGGTATTCAATCTTCTCTCGCATTCCCGTTTTCTTTTAACGTGTCATCATTTACTTTTTATTGTAATTTAAGGAAAAGTTCACTTTTTTCTTTGTGTTGTGATATAAATCTCTAATTATCATTTCGCTAGAAAACTGATGATAGAACTTTCTAGATGATGAGATAGCTGAGAATTTATCACTAGTTTTAGTATTCGACTCTAGAGAAAAACACAAGGATTTTCAGGACAGGAAGATGCTCATTCATCAAACTTGGGCCAAACTAACAAACATGGTGACATTGAAGAAAACACTAATTCGTGTCGCTCACCTGATGGCGACACAGATTTATTTGACATCACTGCTGCAGTCCTACAAGGAGATACATTAGCACCATATATATTTATAATATGCCTAGACTATGTACTCCAAACATCATTAGATACCATAAAAGAAAAAGGCTTCACATTAAAAAGGGCAAGAAGCAGGCGATATCCCGAACGAACAGTCACAGATGCAGACTACGCTGATGACCTCGCACTTCTTGCAGATACACCGACACAGGCTGAATCACTACTACATAACCTGGAGGAGGCAGCAAAGAATATCGGCCTCTATGTGAACTCCAATAAAACTGAGTTCATGAGCTTCCCCCCCCCAAAAAAAAAGGAGACATCTCCACACTCGGCGGTAAGCCTCTTAAGCCAGTAGAACAATTCACATACCTAGGTAGCAATATCTCATCCACAGAAAGCGATATTAATACACGAATAGGAAAGGCATGGTCGGCCACAAACAAATTATCAGTCATATGGAGGTCCGACCTCACTGAAAAAGTTAAAGCGACAATTCTTCCAGGCCGTAGTTATATCTGTACTGTTGTATGGCTGCACCACTTGGGCCCTGACGAAGCGTCTTGAGTATAAGCTGGATGGGAGCTGCCCAAGAATGCAGTCTTGAACAAATCGTGGAAACAGCACCCCACAAGGAAGCAGCTGTATGGCCACCTGCCCACCATCTCACTAACCATCCGAGTAAGACGGGCTAGGCATGCAGGACACTGCTGGAGAAGTAAGGATGAGCTCATAAGCGATGTTCTCCAGTGGAAACCAACACTTGGAGACGTTAGTGTGGGTCGCCTACCGAGGATCTATATTGACCAACTATGCGAGGATGCTGGTTGTTGCGCGGAAGACCTCCCAGGGGTAATGAGTGATAGGGAGGGTTGGCGAGAGATTGTCATGGATACTCGTGCTGCTTGCGTGACATGATGATGATGAACAAACAAAAGAGTTATGCAAAAATTAACAAATCCTGGAGACTAAAGAATCTGACATATTTCAATTGATGACATGACCTTTATTGCTTACAGTGGATTGAAAATGATATTTTGATTGGCTGTTAAATATTTTTGTCGATTATTATTTTGATTAGTTGGAAAATGTTATAATGGATTATAATCAATTCTGAATGAGGCAGTGAAATATCAGGAAAAATCTAAGAAGTATTTTGATTGTTTAAATAGGCTAAGAGATAAGATGTGGGAATGTACGCATTATTTTAATTGGTTGAAATATGGGTCAAATAGATCTGTTGGAAAATTATTAGTATTAGATAGGAATACTTGAAACCATACAATTGTGTGCAAATCATTAGTATTAGATAGAAATACTTGATATCATATAACTGTGTGCAAACAAAGGAGGATAGACAAATAGAGTGCAGTTGAAAATATGATTGATTACAATCATTTACAAATGGATCAAACTTCAGCATTAATTAACCCATGGGGAGTTGATATGCCTTTAAAAATAAACCAAACATTTACAAAATAATAAAATGTTACATTGAATAGCACATAAGGATTTGATATACCGTTAAATAACTAAACCAAATGTAAATAGGAATGATTACAATCAAACATTTACAAATGAATCAAAGTTCGGCATTAGATAACCCATAAGGTGTTGATATGCTATTAAACAACTGGAGAAAAAACAAGGCAAACCAAACGAAGAAAATAAAACAAGATAATACAAGGCAACTTTAAGTTGTGAAGAATTCGATTTATAAATAAAGTGTGATACAAAAACAATTATGAAAGGAATTTCAATATTTTCAAGCAATTGAATTAAGAAAGCTTAACAATTAAAAGTATTTTAAACGGACAAAAATTATTATAATACATTAAATAGGAGCCGGTTTTCCTAGAACTGAATTAGATTCGAAAATCTGTCTATTACAATAGTAAATCTCTGTGTGTTTCTCACCGAATTATTGGGAAAACATCAAGTTTTAGCATATATTTTTACGATAACAGCATAATTAGTCTTCAATTGATTCGTCTGCCAAGAGCCGAGTTATGGGTACTTTTTGATATATCAACTTGGAAAGTTTTCAAACTTATACACATCGCTACAATTGTCTCCCTTGTCTTTAACTCTTTCGAAAGACCGAAAAAAAAAAACCGTTCGCCATGGATAGGATGTAACCCAAGGTCGCATGTATGAAGCATCTAGTGAAGATCGAACTTGCTTTTCAGTAGTATTGGATCTGCGCGACTAGTTTGTTAACTATTACATCACAATGTGACTACTTACCAAATCGTACATTAATGTCGCATTGCTAAAAGAATGACAAATCAGACGAAAGGAAAGAAAAATAATGAAATAACATTCTCTTATATTTTTGTTTGTATGAAGGATCATGGTGTAATATTTACCGTGATAGGAAATGGACACGGCGAGACAAGTTCAAACTTTGCTTAAGAAATGTACCTTGTGTTGCATACTGATCGCTTGAAAGAGTTGGTAAAAACATATATTTTTTGTTTATAAATAAATATTTGATTAAAAAAACACTAAAAGAAAAGACTGTGGAATAATGACGATTATTAATATTCCTATTTTTCATGTTTTATTTTCAACGAGACGAAACATTTTCGATATTGATTTTAGAATGATCCATTTCAATAAACAAAGAAGATAAATAGGTAAATGAATTAATCAATTTAGAAGAAAAAATATGGAACAAATGACATGCTATGTTGTTATTTGTGATGTTATCCCTTCCACCCGGAAAATGTCCGATAACTCTTCTAGTAATTCAATATATATATATATATATATATATATATATATATATATATATATATATATATATATCATTTCTCTGAAATCCAATAGCTCTAAGTCAACGTCTAGGTGATAATGTCATCTATAAATTGAGTATGGTATTTATTACCAACACACCTACATTTTTTTATCACCAACGTACAATCATATTAACAAATATATAATTATTAGAAAGATCCGAATATATATATACATATATACAGTATATACAATAATATCTCTCTCTCTCTCTCTCTCTATATATATATATATATATATATATATATATATATATATATATATATATATGGATGCACCCACGATCAAAAGACTGGCATCTGATTGACTATGTGATTACAAAAAAGTGCGATATAAACAACTTCAAATTGACACGATCTTTTCATGCCACCTGCTATCTTTCTGACCATGCTCTCCTCCGCAGTAAAGCAACACTCCATCTGTCTCATAGGAGAGTGAAGAAATCCTCTGTGCCAAAGTGTATAAACACTCTTCCTCTAAAATCTGTTGATCGGCAAACTGTGCTTGCAGGTAATCTTAACACAGCACTGTACTCTGTAGAGATCAATAATGCCATTGAGTTGTCCTGGAAAAATTTGCGTGAAGCTACTCACTCGGCATCCCTTGGGGTTCTTGGAATGCTTCTCTTCAAGCACCAAGATTGGTTTGACGACAACGACACAGCAGTACAGAAGCTAATCCAGAAAATGCATAGCTCTCATAAGGCTTGGATTGAGGATAAAAACTCATCGAGCAAAACGAAGGCATACACAACATGTAAAGGCCAGGTTCAAAAAGCTCTGCGAAGAATGAAAGGGACATGGTGGTGTGCACAGGCTACCTGTCTCCAGGAAGCATTTGATACGAAGGACTCTAAAGCCTTCTATAACAGCATAAAGAAAGTGTTCGGTCCACAGGAAAATGGTGTCTCCCCGATTTCTTCGGCAAGCGGGGACCTCTTGACGGATAAGTCTGGTATCTTGAATAGATGGAGGGATCACTTTGATACAGTCCTCAATAATACCTCGTCCACAGATCATAATGTTCTTGAACCAATTTCCCAACGCCCAGAAATTCCAGAGCTATCATTTGAACCAACTATGCAAAACGTTCTGAAGGCTATCAAGCAAATCGCGTCTGGGAAAGCACCGGGTATATATATATATATATATATATATATATATATATATATATATATATATACAATTAGTTATAAGACAATTAGTTAAGATTATTAATAATTCTATTAGAATAAACTTTAAAGCCAATGCGTGTTTATTATTTCTATTGGTACCCTATATATTGGTACCCTATATAACCCTGTGTCACTTGAAGAGGAGGAGGAGAAGAGGAGGAGGGGGAGGAGGCCGTGCACAGATAATTCTTCTTTCCTTCATAAAGGCATGAAACCAACAAAAAGACATTGTGATAATCAGGGAACCTATTTCAGTTGTCAATGTTTATTTTTAGACTGATATATTTATTTTAACGTCATGTCAACCCGTCTAGGATTATTTTATTAACCTAGGGGTTAGGGAATCGCATTACTTGTATGTTCAAATTTACATATTTTTGGATAGTTGTTTTTAGAGGTTTTCTTTGGACACGGTGCAGTCGAATACTCATCATTTTCAAACATATTTATTTGACCCATAGATGGGACCCTAACAAGTACTACCAGTCTAGGCTAGAGTGGAGATCGGAGTAATGACA
>CM042165.1:26795048-26800048 GCA_023376005.1 Doryteuthis pealeii
ATCTCAATCTGTCTATCTGTATGCATGTATCTATGTGTTTCAGTCTGTTCATCTCTCTCTCTCTCTCTCTCTCTCTCTCTCTATATATATATATATATATATATATATATATATATATATATATATATATATATATTATTTTGTCTGTCAGTGAGTATGTATCAAAATATTATCTACCAATCTGTCTCACTGTCTCAGTCTGTTCATATCTATCATTGTATATCTATTTCTTAAATGTTGACACCTGTGGATTCAACAAAGTTATCTTTCTTCCTCATTTCTCTCTTCCTTTCTACTTATCTATCTATCTATCTATCTATCTATCTGTCTGTCTGTCTATCTATCTATCTATCTAAGTGTATTTATGTCTAGCTAGCTAACAAGACATCGCTATCTACTTACTCGTACACGTATACAGATACAAAGCAACACTCACTCACTTACACAACACACACACACACACACACAAACACGTGTGTAAACATATTTTTTTCTCTAGGACATCTGTATATACATATAACCATTTATAAGAAGATATTTATCAAAATATTTATCAAAATCTACAATATTGCTAACTATAAAAAGAACTGGTCAATATCAAATAAAAGTTAGGAATTTGAAGTCAGCTGTTTAGGAAAGAGACACTTAAAAGATTGGCGTTATACAATCTTACTTGTCATGTCATCCTCATATAAATTTGTTGTCAAACTAACCTAATATTATCCAATATCTATACGCAAAACTTTTTTATGGGTAGGAGACAAGCACACACACACACAACACACACACACATATATATATATATGTATAAGAGAGAGGGGAGAGGAGGAGGAGAAATTTCTAATTAACATGTTTGAAAAGATACATGTGAATAGATACATAGATATAAACATATTGGAATAGATAGATAGAAACAGAAAGAGATGGATGTTTAGATAGATAGATTTACTAAACTAAAGCGAGTCAGGCAAAAAGCCAATTAAGGATAGTTGAATTAATTGCGCAATCGAATGGTGTATTAAACTTTGTAAACGTCTCTCTACTGTAGACTCTCTCTCTCTCTCTCTCTCTCTCTCTCTCTCTCTCTCTCTCTCTCTCTCTCTCTCTCTCTCTCTTCACCTACATATATATATATATATATATATAGGATTTAACTTTGCCAACGAAGATTTTGAAGTATTTCAGAGACCCCCAATCAGTTTCGTTATTTTTATGTGTGGCTGTGACATTAACTCTTCCCTAAACATAATAAATATACACCCGTATGTGAGAATGTCTGTGTACCAATATAACAAGCATGTATGTATGTAGACGTGTGTAAATATTTACTTTTATTACTTTCGTTCTGTACAAGGCTAAAATGGTGAGTACTACATACACCTCGAACTCATTAGATAAGTGTGATGTTCTAAGGGATTAATTTGGTCACAATTAATCTAAAGTGGGCGCTGTCTATACATACATACATATGTGTGGGTGTGGATGTGTGTATTGGCTAAAACTGTGCTTACACGCCCCTATATGCCCCCTCTTTCTTCTCTCTCTCTCTTCTCTATATATAATATATATAATATATATGTGTGTGTATGTGTGTGTGTGGGTGTGTGTGTGTGTGTGTGTATTACCCCCCGTCTCTCTCTGTATATATGTGTGTGTGTGTGTATATATACATCAGAGGGATATATATATATATATATATATATATATATATATATATATATATATATATATATGAGAAGAGGAGGAGACAGAGAGGAGGGAATCTGACAGACTGATAGGCTGGAGCAAAGATAGAGATGTTAACCTCCTCCTCCAACCACCACCACCACGCTGCTTCAGGTAGACGCTTCGTTTTAATTCAGGTCAGTGAGTTCTAAAACAAAAGCATCCCTGGGTAGAGAATCTTAGCATAATATTGTTGTCGTGGCTCTTCTCCTAGCTACTCCCTCCCACCGGGAAAGCTCGTCCCAAATCCAGACTCAACTATAAAAGGCCGAGCAGAAATCAAAACGGTCACAGTTGGAAGAGCATTCGGAGCTTACTAGCTGACAATCGCCTCATAGTTTGGAGCCTAACCACCATCGGCTGAACTTTTTTTCTCGTCAAAGAAAGTTTTTCATATTTCAGTAAAACTTTTCATCCCAACAAGAGCCAACATGGAGAAACGCCATTCTATCGGTCATCCCACACCACGTGTGCATTCAAAAGCAGATTATTATTAATCGAAGATCTCATGTTGGCCCGTCTGGCGGTTTAAGTGCTGGAATGTCCATGGGTCATATGGCGGTCAGCGTGCATCTCTTGGCATGTCCTCAGGGGTTGCTGGGGACATCGCCCATAAGGGAGTCGGCGATATGAAACATAAACGAGAAGGGGAGAGAAGGATATGCAAAATCTGAATGACAGGCTTGCAAATTACATATCGCAGGTTCGATCCTTGGAAGCTGAAAACAAGGCGCTGAGGGAACAGCTCAAGAAGAGCGAAAGGACTTTGATCCTGAACCAATGAAAGACATCTATCAGACGGAAATCGATGAAACCAAAAAACTGCTTGACCTAGCCAATAAGGACAACGCTGAATTAAAAGTTAGCTTAAGTTCTTTGCAAGATGAACTGGAAGACCAGCGTGCTTTGTAAGTAAAAGTTTGTCTATTTTCGATCTATCTTAGTCTGTTCATATATATATATATATATATATTACACACACACACCACACACATATATATATATATATATAATATATATAATATATATGTGTGTGTGTGTGTGTGTGTGTGTGTCCAAGTCTGAAGTCTGGTCATATCTACCACAGACTGTTCATTTATTTATACCCTTTACTCCGCAATCTGTTTTTCTCTATGTCTGCCTGTCTGTTTCTCTCCCCCTCTCACTCTCGCTCACCCTCCTCTCTCTCTTCTCTCTCTCTCTCTCTCTCTATATATAATATATATAATATATATATATATATATATATATATATATATATTACTTTCTATCCAATTATCTGTCTGTTGTTTCATGTCTATCAAATTCGAAGCACATATCGACGTTGCTTTTTATTATCAAAGTAAGTTTTTTACAAAATGTAAAGATTGCAGGACTATTTTAAAATGTTAGAAATAATCCGACTTACCTTAATGACAATCCTATGCCGCCGCCTTATTGTGGCTAGATAAGTAACCATAAGCAACAGTTCTGTCATTTATGTCGTGTGTCGTAAAAACTGTCCGATACGGAGCGTGGACAAAGTTCTGTCATTGATCGGCGATGGGTGAAATCGAAACGATCCCACATATAAATAAAAACAATAGTTTTATTTGTTTTACTGATTTTTAAAGACTCTGAGATCATTTCAAAATACGTTTGGTGCACTCTTGCCTGTAATTACCTTTTAGTAGTGCTCGCATTTTTTATTTAACCGTCTATTGTTATTGATGTTTTCAGTGAAATTAATGGCAAAAGTGCTTTCCTTCTTCAACACCAGCTTGTTTGAACAGAGCATGGATTAACACCGACACACCCTATTTGATTCTACTATTCAATACACGCATAGACAACACACACACACGCACACACATACACACACCACATTTTTGTTTCACCAATCAAGATCAAAAAGTAGAGATAGAATACGTGTTAAAATCATAAAACTGTCGAATAAAACGAATCAAAAGAGATTTCATGCAAAAACATTTTCTCCGCGTTACTAGCAGTTTCATGATGCAAGCTCAATCATCAGACGCGTCATTGTTATTTTTTAAAGGAATTGCTTGTGCATGTAATGCTCTTATAATTTGTTGACGGTTTTAAGAGGATGTTATGGTTTAACACATACGTATAATATATATATATATAAATATATATATATATATATATATATATTAATATATATATATATATATATATATAATAAAAATATTAAAATTCGAAGGCAATACAATGCGTATAAAAAAATAAAAGACAAAATTTGAACATCCTTCTTTGGTGCATGTTTCATTTAAAAAAATGATTTACAAGATGTATCTCGTGATTTTTTACTCAATGTGTACATAAATGTGACATATTTTTAGGACAAAGTGTATGTTGGAATTGTCCCAAAGATTTAGATTACTCTATTAGTCATTTCCAAGGAATTTATAAGAAAATGGTCATATCAACATTTGGTTTTCTACTGAAATTTATGCTGATGTTGTTAAGAATGGGTTTTCTAACTTTTTCTAACTAATGCTTCCAAAATAAACACCCTTAACACTCTTAAATCTTTTGAAACAGTGCACAGTTACTACACTGATCTTCGACATTTTAGACCTAAGGTGAGCAGTCTAATACATTATCCTTGGCAGAAATGTTAACACACACACACACACACACACACACACACATATATATATATATATATATGTGTGTGTGTGTGTGTGTGTGTGGTGTGATGTTTTAGCATATATATATATATATATATATATTATATATATATATACTCGTGTCATCCAATAGTTGATCGTCTTTGGAAAGCTTATTAATCTAAGAAAGTACGCATGTTAGGCTGCGACGCATGCGCAGACGTGCAGAGGTCAAAACAAATGCTAAGCTTGGATTTGAAATGATTTTACGTTAAACACACAATCCACCCTTTGGTTTTTACCCCAGGGGACTTCATAGACATGTGGTTGCTGTTGTGATATATGCAACTATCTTAACTACCAGAAAATTCCAAGCAAATATTTAATTGATAGAATAAATGAACTGTTGCCATATGATAGTCCATAATTTATAATTATCGATGAAGAGAAACTATCCTTCCATAAATAGTGCTGGCCTATTACGTGGGAACAGCACCACACGAGCTGTATGTCCACCTGCACTCCATATCAACAAACCATTCGTGCTGGACGGATAGTTTATCCTCTTTCATGCGATAATTATTAATTATGACTATCCATCATGGCAACAGTTCAATTTATTCTACTCAATTAATACTTTGCTTGGAATTTTCTTGGTAG
>CM042165.1:26805048-26812414 GCA_023376005.1 Doryteuthis pealeii
ATGTTTCCGCTCTGCTGGAGCGTGTACTTAGCAGTCCTTGTCGCAGTTTTAAACTAACCAACTAATGCGGGGAGTGACGAGATGTTACCGTAGCCATCTTGTTTCGAACTCTTCATCTAAAGAAAGATTAATAGTTGCTAATATACTACTTGACCCCAGGCCAATGGTGTCACCAAACTGGCATCCATTTTTTAGATTTTAGAATTAGAGTTTATTGAGAATAGTCAGGAATGGTGACCAGCGGCACGGTATTCAATTCTAAATAAAATTAATGCTGTACGATGCTGATTTACAAGACATCAGCAAGACTGATGGAATCAATTTTTCCATCCAACTGTTTGCCAATTTTTGACACTTAGTATATTATATATATATATATATATAATATATATATATATTTATATATATATATATATATATATAGGGTTGGTGATCATATTTATCTATCTGTCATGAGATTAAATTTTTCATGTTTCATGAATTACTCTTTTACTGTGAAAATATTGTTTTTATCTTTGTACTTTAAATGCAATTCGGCAGTAACATATTCGGTCTTCTAAGTTGTATCTGCGTGAATGCACACACACACACACACACACACCACACACACACACACACACACACACACACATGTATGTAGGCGTACATAAGATTAATGCGAGTTTCTTGGTATTTCTTAATATACAATCTTAATAAATACACAGACAGTATAACACAGCAATTAAAGTCACATATTCTAACTAATAGTTTCACGCTTTCACGATAATCTGTAGTGATATTATTAATGAGTTAGTCAATTCAATTATTAATGAGTTAGTCAATTCAATTATTAATGGCTGTCCTATATTTCTAGTCTTCTACTAAACTCAGGTAATATTAGTAAATGATGACCTAAGATTAAACTTAACAGGTAATATAGCTAGATCTTATACTTGCACGAATTTCAAAATAAGAGAGCTCTGTGCAGACACCATGCACATACTCTAAGGTCAAGCAGCATCCTTTAGGGGTTTACAATTTTATTTTTTCGTTAATATATATATATATATATATATATATATATATATTAATAGGACAAATTCTACTAGTACATACTAAAACATGTGTAATATTTTCCCTTTTTACGTGAATCCGTTTAAAAGAATACAACTTAAAATTCATGGTCTCGGTGTGTTCCATATATATATATATATATATATATATATATATATATATATGAGTGTGTGTGTGTATGTGTTTATTTATTATATATATATATATATATATATATATATATGTGTGTGTGTGTGTGTTGTGTGTGTGTGTGTGTGTGTATGCAGACATGTACAATAGGTTTAATAGGATACAACGCCAATAATTGCAGGAAGATTGTATTGCACCAAGTTGAATGGCCTACCTACCTTGATAATTAACATTCTTTTTTCTTTTTTTTATCTTCGTGTAAAGTAAGTAGGCCATAAGAGACGCACCCACCTCATTGGCAAGATCTATCCCCAACATTATGAATGATCGTTCTGACAAAAAAAAAAAGCAATTAAAACTGTCAGTAAAAGGGAAGGACATTTTTATTTAGGCCGCCTATCTTTTTTTTCTTAACCAACATTTTGTAAACTTGCCTCAATATGGATTTCTCAACAATACATCCAATGTGCTGAAAAGCATTCAAGGTGAAAACTCGGCTTCTCATTTATCATACGTCAATGACTTTTTGCGTAGTTGAAGTCGAGATAAAAATGTTGTATGCAAAATGATAAATTTGATACTAGGTTTTATTCTAAACGTTATAAATCGTGAAGACATTCACCGATCTATTTGAATTTCAATGAGTGTTTCAAATAGAAAATGAATTATATAACATTAGTATTAGTATATTTAATATAATATATTTACTATAGAAGATTTTTAATTACCACATTTTACTTTGCTCCTAAGAAAAGATGTGGCTTGCTTTGTTCAAGTGACGCTAAGTATGCCTCGTATACTAATATATATATATATATATATATATATATATATATATTATATATATATATACTAGAAATATATGCACCCTCCGGGTGCAAGTATTTAAATTTTAATATAAAATATCATGTTAAATTAGAAAGGCTAATGAAATGAATAAGAATTCAGATAAAAATATTTGAACACAGGGGGTATGTTTGAAAAATAGAACAACTTTTGAAACTAACACTTCCATCATTTTCCCTTATTCCCGTTTTTCATTGGTAAATTTTCCTAATTTAACTATTTAGTTAAAATAGGAAGTAAAGAATAATATTACAGTTATTTCTTCTTGTTAATGGATTTCTTTTAAGATTTATCCCCGAGATTTTGCTCATATTCATTAATATAAACCAAACAATTAGAATCAATAATACTAAGCATATATTTATTAAAATCATATTTTAATATCAATATGCAAATTAGCTTCCCATTCACACTGTAAACCGCTTTTCTTGTATATATAAATACATTGCATGTTATTAGTATGTAGATATGGTCAACAGTCCTAATGATGTAAGACAATTTTATTAATAATTGAGGTTTAAATAAAAATAAAATCATGGAGAATGTGATGTAAATAACAAAGGGAATTGTGACTTGAATGGTAATATAGTTTCGGTTACAGACATACAAACCACAATCTCATTATAATAGGATATATATATATATATATATATATATATATATATATATATATATATATATATATATGTATGTGTTGTGTGTGTGTGTGTGTGTGTGTTTGTGTGTGTGCTTGTGCGTGCATGTAAGTAATGCATGGAATAAAAGGAGTGAATTGAAAATCTGACGAAAATGCAGCATCTTTGCTCGATTATTGTCCCTATCGATCATAGTTCTTGGCAATTCTCGACATGTCAACCAATGTCCAAGATCGATATATGTGTGTGTGTGTGTGTGTGTGTGTGTGTGTGAGAGAGAGAGAGAGAGAGAGAGAGAGAGAGAAGAGAGAGAGTAGGTAGATCATTAATTTCATGTACAATGATGAAATATAATTTATTTGATACCACAAACATTTATTTTTCAGCATAATCTCATTTTATTGTCAATGCACTTAATCCAACGAATTCCTATCTGTGAATGGAACATTATACATTGAAAATTAAAATCAAAATCCATCTATTAGCAAGTTGCAGACTAATTGGTTTTATTTTCGTAAGTACAAAAAGCACGTTCAAATACAAAATACAAATATGGACACATTTATAATTCTTAGTTACAAACACACACACATACACACACATATATGTGTGTTTGTGTGTATATATGTGTGTGTGTGTATATTTGTATAATATATATATATATATATATATATATATATAGATAGATAGATAGATAGATAGATAGATACATTTTGATTGCTACATATTCATATTTTTTGTGTAGATCATCAATGCTGTGATAATAAGTAACATATAATAATATACGATTTGATTGTATAATATCGTACTTGAAATGATAAAATTCTATTGCTTTTGGTTGAGAAGAAAAATAACTTTTGGTAAAAGATTCTCAGGCTGTACTTATCTATGGCACACACACACACACACACCACACACACATACACACACACACACACACATACATACATACATACATATATTATATATGTATTTATATATATATATATACATACATATATTAAAAACGAACCGTATCTATGATTTGATTAAACTTGTTTATAAAGACAGATTGTTGCATATTATATATATATATATATATATATATATATATATATATATATATATATATATATACGTGTGTGTGTGTGCGTTTGCTTCTATTTTTAGATTATTAAATAATAAGATGCATATATATTTCTACAAGAATATATGCTTTTCATAAGTAATCATCTAAACGCAGAAACACACCTATTAAAACATATTTATACCTGTAATCTTCCAACACCACATGCCTAATATATCTTACCTACACACTTACATACTCACCACACCTCTTACACACACCCTGTTAATGCAAATGTCTATGTCTTAATCAAAGTCCTTCATTAAAAGCGTTGGGTTTCCGTCTCGGAAAAAAAAGAGACATTTTCCGAGAACTTTAACGTGCTAGATTTTGTAAAACAAATTGCCTTGTCGGCGGGTCTAGATTACTGACCTAATCGTCTACAAAGACTAAAATAAGGCTGTCCTAGGTAGGATACTGTGGCGAGAGAAACCACAAACGTAGTGGTTCGAAGTGTGCACGACTGTGTTTGGCATGCAGAATGAGATCAGAGGCGAGTGGGGAGATTGAACTCACATCCTCCTAATCGTGAGTCGTTGCCTGACGCATGTGAATTACTAAACTGTCCAGAGTGGCCGGATGTGAAGGATTGACGCGTGCTGATTAATGTTGTACGTGCTGCACGGCAAGTCAGAGTAAGGAGCCCGGATGAACACTGTAATTGTGTATTTAATATCCTGCCTGGGAAAAAGCCTGCAGTAGCATTTGGCTGTCGCGACGAGTAGAAGAGAGAAAAGATATTTTGATAGTGCTGGTGAGAAGATGCAGCATTGTTGGAAGAGATTGTTTCAGACTGAACACTTTGTCAGTTGGGAGAGTAAAGCGTCGGACTATAACTGTGCCCCCCAGAGAACTTCTTATTAGAGATACTAAACCTGTTTCTAACAGCAAGGCTCCAGCTCTGGAGATAAGGGAGTGTGGAGTACGCCTTCATTGTCATTTACTCCGAACTCCACTCTAGCCTAGACTGGTAGTACTTGTTAGGTCCCATCTATGGGTCAAATAAATATGTTTGAAATGATGAGTATCGACTGCACCGTGTCCAAAGAAACTCTAAACAACTATCCAAAATATGTAAATTTGAACATACAAGTAAATGCGATTCCCTAACCCTAGGTTAATAAATATCCTAGACGGGTTGACATGACCGTTAAAAAATAAATATATCAGTCTAAAAATAAACATTGACAACTGAAATAGGTTCCCTGATTATACAATGTCTTTTTGTTGGTTTTTCATGCTTTATGAAGGAAAGAAGAATTATCTGTGCACGGCCTCCTCCCCTCTCCTCTTCTCCTCCTCCTCTTCAAGTGACACAGGGTTATATAGGGTACCAATATATAGGGTACCAATAGAAATAATTAAACACGCATTGGCTTTAAAGTTTATTCTAATAGATTATTAATAATCTTAACTATTGTCTTATAACTAATTGTAATAATAACTATATATATATATTATATATATATATATATATATTATATATATATATATATATATATATATTTACCGGTGCTTTCCCAGACGCGATTTTGCTTGATAGCCTTCAGAACGTTTTTGCATAGTTGGTTCCAATGATAGCTCTGGAATTTCTGGGCGTTGGGAATTGTTCAAGAACATTATGATTGTGGACGAGGTATTATTGAGGACTGTCTATCAAAGTGATCCCTCCATCTATTCAAGATACCAGACTTATCCGTCAAGAGGTCCCGCTTGCCGAAGAAATGGGGAACACCATTTTCCTGTGGACCGAACACTTTCTTTATGCTGTTATAGAAGGCTTTAGAGTCCTTCGTATCAAATGCTTCTGGAGACAGGTAGCCTGTGCACACCAACCATGTCCTTTCATTCTTTCGCAGAGCTTTTTGAACCTGGCCCTTTACATGTTGTGTATGCCTTCGTTTGGCTCGATAGTTTTTATCCTCATCCAAGCCTTATGAGAGCTATGCATTTTCTGGATTAGCTTTGTAACTGCTTGTCGTTGTCGTCAAAACCAATCTTGGTGCTTGAGAGAGAAGCATTCCAAGAACCCCAAGGGATGACGAGTGAGTAGCTTCACGCAATTTTTCCAGGACAACTCAATGGCATTATTGATCTTACAGAGTACAGTGCTGTGTTAAGATTTACCTGCAAGCACAGTTTCGCCGCATCAACAGATTTTAGAAGAGTGTTTATACACTTTGGCACAGAGGATTTCTTCACTTCCTATGAGACAGATGGAGTAGTTTTTGCTTTACTGCGGAGGAGAGCATGGTCAGAAAGATAGCAGGTGCATGAAAAGTCGTGTCAATTTGAAAGTTGCTTTATATCGCACTTTTTGTAATCAATAGTCAATCAGATGCCAGTCTTTTGATCGTGGGTGCATCCATATATATATATAATATATATATATTATATATATATAATATATACGTTAGAGAGAGAGAGAGAGAGAGATATTATTGTATAATACTGTATATATGTATATATATATATTCGGATCTTTCTAATAATTATATATTTTGTTAATTATTTGTACGTTGGTGATAAAAAATGTAGGTGTGTTGGTAATAAATACCCATACTCAATTTATAGATGACATTATCACCTTAGAACGTTGATAGAGCTATTGATTTCAGAAGAATGAATATATATTCATATATTATATTTATATATAATACCTATATATATATATATATATATATATATATTGATTACTAGAAGAGTTATGCGACATTTTTCTCGGTGGGAAGGGATAACATCACAAATAACACATAGCATGTCATTTGTTCCATATTTTTTCTTCTAAATTGATTATTCCATTTACCTATTTATCTCTTTGTTTATATGAAATGGATCACTTCTAAATCAATATCGAAAATGTTTCGTCTCGTTGAAAATCAAACTGAAAAATAGGAATATTAATAATCGTAATTATTCCACAGTTTTTTCTTTTTAGTGTTTTTTAATCAATACTTTATTTATAAAAAATATATTTTTTACACTCTTCAAGCGATCAGTATGAACACAAGGTACAATTTCTTAAAGCAAAAGTTTGAAACTTGTCTCGCCGTGTCCATTTTCCTATCACGGTAAATATTAACCTATGATGCCTTCATACAAACAAAAATATAAGATGAATGTATTTATTATTTTCTTTCCTTTCGTCTGATTTGTCATTTTTAGCAACTGGCCGACATTAATGTACGATTGGTAAAGTAGTCACATTGTGTGTAATAGTTAAACAAAACTAGTCGCCGGCAGATCCAATACTACTGAAAAGCAGTTCGATCTTCATAGATGCTTCATAACAGCGACATGGGTTACATCCTATTCTCGGCAACGGTTTTTTTTTTCGGTCTTTCGAAAGAGTTAAAGACAAGGGAGACCAATTGTAGCGAATGTGTAATAAGTTCTGAAAACTTCCAAAGTGATATATCAAAAAGTACCATATACTCGGCTCTTGGCAGACGATCAATTGAACGACTAATTAGTGCTGTTATCGTAAAAGATGATATGAGCTAAAACTTGATGTTTTCCCCAAGTAATTCGTGAGCAAACACACAGAGATCTTACTATGTAATAGACGAAGATTTCGAAATCTCATTCTGTTCTGAGG
>CM042165.1:26812514-26862514 GCA_023376005.1 Doryteuthis pealeii
TATATAACGAAAAAATAAATTGTTAAACCCCTAATAGGATCGCTGTCGTTGACTTAGAGTATGGCATTGGTGTTTGCACAGAGCTTCGTCTTATTTCGAAAATTCGTGCAAGTATAGAGCTAGTCTATATACGTTAAGTTTGATATCTTAGTCATCATTTACCTCAATATTACCTGAGTTTTAGTAGATAGACTAGATATAGGTACATGCCATAATAATTGAATTGACTAACCTCATTAGATAATTGAATTGACTACTCTTAATGAAATATCACTACAGATTCCGTGAAAGCGCTGAAACTATTAGTTAGAATATGTGACTTTAATTGCTGTGTTATACTGTCTGTTCGTACTTTTATTAAGAATGTAATTAGAATCCAGAAACTCGCATATAATCAATCTTAGTCGTAGCGCCCTACATACATGTGTGTGTTGTGTGGTGGGTGTGTGGTGTGTGTGTGTGTGTGGTGTGTGCATTCACGGCAGATACAACTTAAGAAGACCGAATATTAGTTACTTGCGCGAAATTCCTTTAAAGTACCGAGATAAAACAATATTTTTACACAGTCAAAAGAGTAATTCATGAACCATGAATATTATCTAGACAGATAGATAAATATGATCCACAAACCCTATCAATATATACTATATATATATATATATAATATAATTTATATATTATAAGTTAAGTATATATATCTAAGTGTCAAAATTGGCACAGTTGGATGGAAAAATTGATTTCGCATCAGTTCTTGCTCGATAGTCTTGTAAATCAGCACTCGTACAGCATTAATTTTATTTACGAATTGAATACCTGTCCGCTGGCTCACCATTCCTGACTAATTTTCAATAAACTCTAATTTCTAAAATCTAAAAATGGGATGCCAGTCTGGTGACACCAATTGGCCTGGGGTCAAGTAGTATATTAGCACTATAATCTTTCTTTAGATGAAGAGTTTTCGAAACAAGATGGCTACGGTAACATCTCGTCATCCCGCGCATAAGTTGGTTGTTTAAAACTGAAGACAGGACTGTCTAAGTACACGCTCCACATCGAGCGGAAACATTGCGATTTTTAGCAAGACCGATAGCGGCACTAGTCACCGTTTCCGACCTAAAGGAGATAATAATATTTTACTCGAATATCATTTTTACTTCAGAAGATTGTTTTAATGATTGTAAATGGAAAATTATATTGATTAAGTGCTTAAATTATTGGAAGCACATATATATATATATATATTATATAATAAATATATATATATATATATATATATATATATATGCCCAACTATTTATTTATTATTTACTAAAAACATCTATCTCAATCTGTCTATCTGTATGCATGTATCTATGTGTTTCAGTCTGTTCATCTCTCTCTCTCCTCTCTCTCTCTCTCTATCTCTATCATATATATATATATATATTATATATATATTATATATATATATATATATATATATTTATTTTGTCTGTCAGTGAGTATGTATCAAAATATTATCTACCAATCTGTCTCACTGTCTCAGTCTGTTCATATCTATCATTGTATATCTATTTCTTAAATGTTGACACCCCTGTGGATTCAACAAAGTTCATCTTTCTTCCTCATTTCTCTCTTCCTTTCTACTTATCTATCTATCTATCTATCTATCTATCTGTCTGTCTGTCTATCTACTATCTATCTAAGTGTATTTATGCTCTAGCTAGCTAACAAGACAATCGCTATCTACTTACTCGTACACGTATATCAGATACAAAGCAACACTCACTCACTTACAACACACAACACACACACACACACCACAAACACGTGTGTAAACATATTTTTTTTTCTAGGACATCTGTATATACATATAACCATTTATAGAGAAGATATTTATCAAAATATTTATCAAAATCTACAATATTGCTAACTATAAAAAAGAACTGGTCAATATCAAATAAAAGTTAGGAATTTGAAGTCAGCTGTTTTAGGAAAGAGACACTTAAAAGATTGGCGTTATACAATCTTACTTGTCATGTCATCCTCATATAATTTGTTGTCAAACTAACCTAATATTATCCAATATCTATACGCAAAAACTTTTTTATGGGTAGGAGACAAGCACACACACACACACACACACCACACATATATATATATATATGTATAAGAGAGAGGGGAGAGGAGGAGGAGAAATTTCTAATTAAACATGTTTGAAAAGATACATGTGAATAGATACATAGATATAAACATAAATTGGAATAGATAGATAGAAACAGAAAGAGATGGATGTTTAGATAGATAGATTTACTAAACTAAAGCGAGTCAGGCAAAAAGCCAATTAAGGATAGTTGAATTAATTGCGCAATCGAATGGTGTATTAAACTTTGTAAACGTCTCTCTACTGTAGACTCTCTCTCTCTCTCTCTCTCTTCTCTCTCTTCTCTCTCTCTCTCTCTCTCTCTCTCTCTCTCTCTCTCCACTACTATATATATATTATATATATATAGGATTTTAACTTGCCAACGAAGATTTTGAAGTATTTCAGAGACCCCAATCAGTTTCGTTATTTTATGTGTGGCTGGTGACATTAACTCTTCCCTAAACATAATAAATATACACCCGTATGTGAGAATGTCTGTGTACCAATATAACAAGCATGTATGTATGTAGACGTGTGTAAATATTTACTTTATTACTTTCGTTCTGTACAAGGCTAAAATGGTGAGTACTACATACACCTCGAACTCATTAGATAAGTGTGATGTTCTAAGGGATTAATTTGGTCACAATTAATCTAAGTGGGCGCTGTCTATACATACATACATATGTGTGGGTGTGGATGTGTGTATTGGCTAAAACTGTGCTTACCGCCCCTATATGCCCCTCTTTCTCTCTCTCTCTCTCTCTATAATATATATATTATATATATGTGTGTGTTATGTGTGTGTGTGGTGTGTGTGTGTGTGTGTGTATTACCCCCCGTCTCTCTCTGTAATATATGTGTGTGTGTGTGTATATATACATCAGAGGGATATATATATATATATATATATATATATATATATATATATATATATATATATGAGAAGAGGAGGAGACAGAGAGGAGGGAATCTGACAGACTGATAGGCTGGAGCAAAAGATAGAGATGTTAACCTCCTCCTCCAACCACCACCACCACGCTGCTTCAGGTAGACGCTTCGTTTTAATTCAGGTCAGTGAGTTCTAAAACAAAAGCATCCTGGGTAGAGAATCTTAGCATAATATTGTTGTCGTGGCTCTTCTCCTAGCTACTCCCTCCCACCGGGAAAGCTCGTCCCAAATCCAGACTCAACTATAAAAGGCCGAGCAGAAATCAAAACGGTCACAGTTGGAAGAGCATTCGGAGCTTACTAGCTGACAATCGCCTCATAGTTTGGGAGCCTAACCACCATCGGCTGAACTTTTTTTCTCGTCAAAGAAAGTTTTTCATATTTCAGTAAAACTTTTCATCCCCAACAAGAGCCAACATGGAGAAACGCCATTCTATCGGTCATCCCACACCACGTGTGCATTCAAAGCAGATTATTATTAATCGAAGATCTCATGTTGGCCCGTCTGCGCGTTTAAGTGCTGGAATGTCCATGGGTCATATGGGCGGTCAGCGTGCATCTCTTGGCATGTCCTCAGGGGTTGCTGGGGACATCGCCCATAAGGGAGTCGGCGATATGAAACATAAACGAGAAGGGGAGAAGAAGGATATGCAAAATCTGAATGACAGGCTTGCAAATTACATATCGCAGGTTCGATCCTTGAAGCTGAAAACAAGGCGCTGAGGGAACAGCTCAAGAAGAAGCGAAAGGACTTTGATCCTGAACCAATGAAGAGACATCTATCAGACGGAAATCGATGAAACCAAAAAAACTGCTTGACCTAGCCAATAAGGACAACGCTGAATTAAAAGTTAGCTTAAGTTCTTTGCAAGATGAACTGGAAGACCAGCGTGCTTTGTAAGTAAAAGTTGTCTATTTTTCGATCTATCTTAGTCTGTTCATATATATATATATATATATAATACACACACACACACACACATATATATATATATATATATATATATATATATATGTGTGTGTGTGTGTGTGTGTGTGTGTGTCCAAGTCTGAAGTCTGGTCATATCTACCACAGACTGTTCATTTATTTATACCCTTTACTCCGCAATCTGTTTTTCTCTATGTCTGCCTGTCTGTTTCTCTCCCTCTCACTCTCGCTCACCCTCTCTCTCTCTCTCTCTCTCTCTCTCTCTCTCTATATATATATATATATATATATATATATATATATATATATATATATATATATTACTTTCTATCCAATTATCTGTCTGTGTTTTCATGTCTATCAAATTCGAAGCACATATCGACGTTGCTTTTTATTATCAAAGTAAGTTTTTTACAAAATGTAAAGATTGCAGGACTATTTTAAAATGTTAGAAATAATCCGACTTACCTTAATGACAATCCTATGCCGCCGCCTTATTGTGCTAGATAAGTAACCATAAGCAACAGTTCTGTCATTTATGTCGTGTGTCGTAAAAAAACTGTCCCGATACGGAGCGTGGACAAAGTTCTGTCATTGATCGGCGATGGGTGAAATCGAAACGATCCCCAACTGAATAAATAAAAACAATAGTTTTATTTGTTTTACTGATTTTTAAGACTCTGAGATCATTTCAAATACGTTTGGTGACATCTTGCTGGTAATTACCTTTTAGTAGTGCTCGCATTTTTTATTTAACCGTCTATTGTTATTGATGTTTCAGTGAAATTAATGGCAAAGTGCTTTCCTTCTTCAACACCAGCTTGTTGAACAGAGCATGGATTAACACCGACACACCCTATTTGATTACTACTATTCAATACACGCATAGACAAACACACACACACGCACACACATACACACACACATTTTTGTTTCACCAATCAAGATCAAAAGATAGAGATAGAATACGTGTTAAAATCATAAAACTGTCGATAAAAACGAATCAAAAGAGGATTTCATGCAAAAACATTTTCTCCGCGTTACTAGCAGTTTCATGATGCAAGCTCAATCATCAGACGCGTCATTGTTATTTTTTAAAGGAATTGCTTGTGCATGTAATGCTCTTATAATTTGTTGACGGTTTTAAGAGGATGTTATGGTTTTAACACATATATATATATATATATATATATATATATATATATATATATATATATATATATATATATATATATATATATATATTATTAAAATTCGAAGGCAATACAATGCGTATAAAAAAATAAAGACAAAAATTTGAAACAATCCTTCTTTGGTGCATGTTTCATTTAAAAAAAATGATTTACAAGATGTATCTCGTGATTTTTTTACTCAATGTGTACATAAATGTGACATATTTTTAGGACAAAGTGTATGTTGGAATTGTCCCAAAGATTTAGATTACTCTATTAGTCATTTCCAAGGAATTTTATAAGAAATGGTCATATCAACATTTGGTTTCTACTGAAATTTATGCTGATGTTGTTAAGAATGGGTTTTCTAACTTTTCTAACTAATGCTTCCAAAATAAACAACCCTTAACACTCTTAAATCTTTTGAAACAGTGCACAGTTACTACACTGATCTTCGACATTTTAGACCTAAGGTGAGCAGTCTAATACATTATCCTTGGCAGAAATGTTAACACACACACACACACACACACACACACATATATATATATATATATGTGTGTGTGTGTGTGTGTGTGTGTGTGTGTTTAGCATATATATATATATATATATATATATATATATATATATATATACTCGTGTCATCCAATAGTTGATCGTCTTTGGAAAGCTTATTAATCTAAGAAAGTACGCATGTTAGGTGCGACGCATGCGCAGACGTGCAGAGGTCAAAACAAATGCTAAGCTTGGATTTGAAATGATTTTACGTATAAACACAAATCCACCCTTTGGTTTTTACCCCAGGGGACTTCATAGACATGTGGTGCTGTTGTGATATATGCAACTATCTTAACTACCAAGAAAATTCCAAGCAAATATTTAATTGATAGAATAAATGAACTGTTGCCATATGATAGTCATAATTAATAATTATCGATGAAGAGAAAACTATCCTTCCATAAATAGTGCTGGCCTATTACGTGGAAACAGCACCACACGAGGCTGTATGTCCACCTGCACTCCATATCACAAACCATTCGTGCTGGACGGACAGAGCATGCTGGACACTGCTGGAGAGCTCATAAGAGATGTTCTCCTGTGGAAGCCAACACACGGATATGCTAGTGTGGGCCGCCCACCAAGGACCTACATTGACCAACTATGCGAAGATGCTGGATGCTGCACAGAGTACCTCTCTGGCACAATGAATGATAGGGAGGGTTGGCGAGAGATTGTCATGGATATCCGTGCTTATTGCGCGACATGATGATGATAATGATTACGTATTGGTAGTGGATTTAAGTTCAGAGATGTCCTTCTACTGGTTTCTCTACCAACACCAAACATACTTGTTTGCTGTAATAATTTACCCATTTCATATCTACCTATCTATCTTTTTATCTATCTGTGTCTACCTTTTTATCTATTTATCTCCTAGGATTTATTCAAATCAAATAAATCTAATTAAATTAAGATTTATACAATTTGGCGCAAGGCCACAAACTGTTTATGATATTTGAAGATTCAGCCAAGTGTTATCATTCATTCTCCCTTCTTTTATTTCTATCTGTCTATCTATCTATCTATCTATCTGTCTGTCTGTCTGTCTCAGCATGTCCATACAAAGAGAATGGGATAGATAGATATTTTTTCATATAATATTATAATCAGTTATTGAATATTTGATTTAGACTAACCTTTCATAAACATTTGGCGTAACGGTGCCATGAAGGTCCATTACGTATTGGTAGTGAGTTTAAATTCAGAAATGCCTTTTTCCTAGACTGGTTTCCCTACCAAGATCAAAGAGACCTGTTTGCCGTGGAGAGAAAATATACACTTATTGCCTTTCATAAGAAAAGGTATTAGAATTCAGATTGTCGATTCCATTTTCCATGACTATAACCGTTTTTTTACCCATTACTTCTCCTGAATTACTGACCCTTGAGCAAGGTTTGAGTCCTGTGGTTGACTGAGAAAAACAGTTTAATGGGGTGGGTCACATGTATATTAGCTGTGGGTAAAAGTTTCCAACAAAACTTTGGCTTTTAAATATCTGTTCAGTTTATAGGTTTCAAAAAGAGCGCTGTGAAATTTTGCACACACCTAATAATCAGATTAATAAATCACTTTACGCTATTCAACCGCTATCGATATTTAATTAGAAAATATCATATTTTATCCATATTTTTATTCAATACTGCATGATGATAGTTCCTCCAAACATGGGATTGGTATACTCAATCCAGTTCTATAAATTTTCGGAAAAAATGTTTATGAAATGGTTTATCTGCCAATATGTTTAATCTTCGAGATAATCTTCGTTGTCTGACACAATCGGCAAAATGGGATGAGCTGAAAAATCCGGTGAATGAAGATTAGGAATAAATTTACTGCTATGTACTTATAATCTGGCTGGTTTAGTGAATCGCAAGGTTCCGGGTTCGATACCGGTCTTTGCCAGCACATGAGTTAAAGCTTGGGTAATCTTAACTGTGAAGTAAAGCATCTGGGACCTGATAATAGGTGTGGCGCTCCAATTCAGCAAAACAATTTTCCTGATCTAGCGCAAGCGTAAAGGGGATAGACTCCCTCTCTATTCAGCTGATACTGACAATAGACCTTTTCGCATACTTTACTTACTTGTAATCCTATTTTTGTAACATCAATTGATTATTTCCTAGTTTTGTTTTGTTGTTTTATTTAAGTTGATCTTTCAAATGATGCAGTCGACTAATAAGTATATTGATTTAAGTGCATCAAAGACTTTCGAGGGGACTTACCCTGTAAGTTCTTTGCTCTATCGGCACGGTTTAGAAATAGGAATACGCTGACTGTGTCTCCTGTCTAGGGGTAAGAGACCCCACCCCCCCATTAAAGGATCTGTTTTGGATATGATACAAAATTGCATCTGATAATGAGGCTTTAGTTTTGGAGATATGAGGAGTGTGAAGTAGCCCTCCATGGCCTCTAATGATGGTAATACCTGTCAAAATTCTATCTGATGGAGATGCACGTTGGGTAATGGTTGTCGGCTTGGCTAATATGATTGGCCAGCCGAGTTTAACTTTCGCACGAATCTCATTGGTAAAAGCATGGATCCCAGCCCTGTTGGTTCCCACCAGTAAAATAGGTAACCAATTCTACAAGATAACTGAATAGGATTCTACTTCCTATGAGATCTGAACTTTTAATTTCTGACTTCTCTAAAACTTTGAGCTACAGAAAATGTTAAATTTAGTGATATCTTGAGTTTAATTTGTTCCGCTCGTAACTCAATTTCCTCGTATATCAAATCAATTTTCTCCATTGAAATAAACTGGAATGCTACTAATCCGCTCCAACCACCCAAAACACATTAATTTTTTTGTTATATTTTTTTTTTTTTTTTTTTTTTTAGAAAAATAGCACTGCATTGAGTAAAAACATAATAAAATACAATGTAATGAATTATGTGCTGTAATATATTAAAATGTTCATTTTTTTTATAAATAATATTTTTTTCTTTTGGTGTAATGAATTTGGAAACTTAAATGTTTTTAGTGGATTTATTAATATAATCGTATCTGAGACTGGTTTGTAAATCAAATTTTAGCTCTCAACACAAAATAAAAAATCGACCGGGTGACAGCTCGTAACTCGGATAATTCATAAGTTTTGACATTTTTAAGTCAAGGTACCACAATATGCTGATTAAGACATAATTGTTTACTGATTATAATTAACTGAAAGGAAACACACAATTTGAATGTTTTTCTTTTCACAGTTTTTCTTTTCAAGAAACCTCTTTATAAGGTTTTTCTTTGTTTTTATTTAAGTAAGAGGTATGTTTCTTGATAAATGTGAATATTGTTTATGTCAGAGCTATCAGAATTCTAAAATAGAAAAGAAATATGCTTTACTAATTCATCCGATATACAGTGAGTAAGGAAATATATATATCAAAGTTATGTATTATATTTTCTAGTCACTCAACAAAATTATTTTAAAGAATACATAATTGAAGGTTGAAAAATAAAAAAATCTCTTCAAACTGTTCGTTCTATGAAGGTCTGGTGAAATATCAAGTCATAGTTTTTAAAAGGTTTTGGCTATTTACAGTTGATTTCAGTTGTTCACCCCCAGTTAGATATAAACAGGCTATATACATAATTAGGATACTGATATTCGACAGGATTGTTAAGAAAAATGAAAACCGAGTTCTTGAAATCAATATATATATATATATATATATATATATATATATATATATATATATATATATATATATTGTGTGCGTGCGTGCGTGCGTGCGTATGGAAAAATTGCCAAACTATTAATTTAATTAAAATTCCCACTGTATAATGACCACAACAATATTACTCAATAGAAAAAAGTTTTAGTTCTTGTTAAAATACATATTAGCAATACATTCTATAGTCCTTATGTGGCATTACCTTATAAGAAATATTGGTCTTAAATATTTTAACTGATACAAAATCGTTTTTGTATTGCCTAACATGCATATACTGTACCAGCGTCAAATTTGTCATCATACTTAAGGGCGTGGCAATTTTATTTTAGTATATATATATATATATATATATATATATATATATATATATATATATATATATATCGACGAGAGCTTAAATATTCAAATTAAAAACAGTTGTCTAATCATGAATGGTAAACACAAGAAAGATAAATACATTCCTAGGCGTAAATTGCAAATACTATAAGTATATGTAGTCAATGAAAGGAATTAACTAATGACAGGATAGTATATGTAGATATTTCTCCTTCCCTTTAAATTGTAGGGTGCGTCATAATAGCAATTAATTATAATGAGACAATAAATGAATAAGATTATTGTAATCATCAGTAATTAATGATGACATTATAATCACCAAAGATGTTTTAATCTGACAATTAACTGAACTAGTATAGAAGTGAGAAATCAAAATAGATATTTTTGAAAGACAATCCTAATAAGTCACTTGCAAATAACCTCTAGTATATATATATATATATATATATATATATATATATATATATATATATTATATACTAGAAGTTATTTGCCATGAGAGCAATTTGAAGAAGATGTTTAGGAAAATCATATAGGTACTAGAGTTTGACATGATCAACTGATAAATCGGGTGGAGTCTCTCCGACCGGCCATCTAGACCAAGTAAGGACCGAAGTGGAGTGTCGAATGTCACGGGACCACGTGGGTCACAGACCACTCAACCAGCATGATCCTGTCCTTAGGAATTACAGTTCACTACCCACGGCCAACATATGACACCATTGGGGAGATTTATCCCTCGACAAAGGTGCAGTCGGCGTATTCTATTATCCTAGCCGACAGGGTGGGTTTTAGTTTTTGTTCAAATATTATTATTAAATAGGAATTGTTACTTGGAACTATATAATTGCTTGAAGAAAGACTGATGTGTGTATTAAATAATCCAATCAGGGTTAACATGCTATAAAAACCAACCAATTTAATACGAATTATGAGATCCCTATCGGCAGTCCTTGGTCGATTATATCCCCTGCAGATGAGAAAAACCTGGATCTGATATTAAATTGGTTCTGGTGGAGAGGCTCTAGTTCCGGAGCTCTCGAATATGTGGAGTACCCCTTCATTGCAATTTTGACCGAAGTTGCACCCGTTAGAGTCCTATCAATGTGTCAAATAGATGCTTTAGAATTATTAGTATTAGATAGGAATACTTGATAGCGTATTAACGTGTATAAATTATTTGTATTAAGAATACTTGATATATATATATATATATATATATATATATATATATATATATATATATATATATATATATATATAAACACTGGAATATAACACTTGAAAATATAATTGCTTGATAATTAGTGAGGTTAGATAGGAATACTTTATATTAAATAACAGTGTACAAACAATTGATGATAGACAAATGAAAAAGTAGAATTTAAAATACAGTCATGATTACAATCAAACATTTATAAATGAATCAAATTTCGATTTTAAACAACCCATAAGGATTTGATATGCCGTTAAACAAATAAACCAAACCAAATCTGCCAAACCAATTATACTGTATGTGGGTCATAGAAAAACAACACATAGATGCACATAGATTAGGAAAAAGAGCAATGCAAGACTGAAATATAAAGACCAAGATCAGAAAGGGGAAGAGTATAGATGTTATTAAACAACAAACATGAACGTGAACAGAACAAATAGCTCGAAAGAAGGATAAAAATGATGCAACGGGAGAGCCATTGGCATTGAAGAAGAAAAAACATTTCAAAAGGTGCTCAAAAGAAAAAAAATGCTTTAGAATGACCCGATTCAATATCTAAAAAGTTTAAAAAATGGTCCACAATTTTATTTGCCTTCCATTACTTGGTGTCCATTGGTCATACGATCTTCAAATGCATTTAATCCATCTGCAGATCACATGACCAGTATACATGAAACTCCGAGTAATGGGAGGCAAATAAAATGGTGGACCATTTTAGTCTTTATATATATATATATATATATATATATATATATATATATGAATGCTGATTGGTTTTGTCATGGTCGAAAGTTGAGTAAGCATCTTTGGAAGGATGATTTATGCAAGCACTTACTTAAATAGTCTCTTCTTTATCGACTTCTATGACATTTCATTGATGAGGTATGAATGAAGATATGTGATAATGTTCAAGGATGAGTGTTTTTTGTTTTCCCAAATCGAATGTAAATATCCTTAAGGAAAATTTGAACCCTTTGTTGATTGTGCATCTTTTTTATCTTTTCTTTTAGGTGTCAGCATCATGAAACAAGGATTGAACAACTGGAAGACAAAGTCAGCTCCCTTAATGATGAAAACTCCCACCGAACTGCAGAATGCGATATGCTTCGTAGAAAGGTGGAGGAACTTGAGAAGCAAGTAGCTCACTGGAAGGCTAAATATAAGGAAGTCTACACCCAACTGCAAGCAACACGAAATGTAAGTATTAAAAGTATTTTAAGAGAAATGTTTTGGTTTGTTTGGTTTTTGTTTGTTTGTTGGGAACACACCAATCACAACTTCATTTTTCTTTTTGTCTTTAAGGAAAATTTGAAACGGAAAGTGTGTCCCCATACGTTTTGTATAAATACATATATCCCATTTCTTATGATATGTGAATTCCTTTTACGAAAAAGCATAGCAGTCTTTCACTTGTATTGTAAATTAGCATTATAACTCACACCCTTCTCACATTTTGGTCTCCTGTGATTTTTCGTAAGGACAGAATTGCCCTTAAGTTAAAACAATTGTTCATCTTATTTTTAATCTATTTTATTTGATTTGTTTGATTCTTTACACAGGATTTGAAAGATGAAACCAACCAACGTATCGCTGAATGTTCCCGTGCCGAGACTCTACAAGAAGAACTTGATTTCTTGAAAACCATCACTGACGCTGTAAGAACATTTTTTTAAATACATTTCGTAAATGTTAATTATACTAGGGATCTAAATGGCAATACTAAACATCCCTTATAAAAACCTGAAACGTTTTCAATCACTCAGATAATGATGGCTCTCATCCTCCACTTTGTATTCTAGCAATTATCACTTCTGTTGGAATAGTAAGATCCATTAATAGTTTGGCTTCGAGTTTATGGTCATCTCACCTATTTTGAGAGCTTCGATTGAATTCCAGTAGTTCGCGAGCAGTTTCTAGCTTGCGCTTATACCATTAATGCGCATAGTCAAACGAGAATATTTTGCACTATTCCCAGTTAATAAACCATTCGTTCCTAATTGTATCTATAAGGTTGGGTTTCTTAGTCAAGTGTTAGCCATTTGCATTATTTCCAACCAATCGCCGTTCCTGTTGAATCATGTCAACGCAGCTTATTATATGCCGGTTGCATCTTGTGTAGAGGAGTAAGACATACCAAGAGGTAGTGTCTCTCCAGTTCTAAATCTCTTGGGAGTTTATTGCCATTACTCACAAGTTCACTCTGATCCGGAGTGTTAATACCTTTTAGGATCCCATCATAACTTTATATTGATTTTTCATTGTAACTATTTAGATTAAAAGTGGAGAACCATTTTTAAGTTTAAAGATTACATTGAAATTTAATATCTACAAATAAGTCCACCACGGCCAAGAAATTTATTTGATCATGATTTTTTTCCTATAAGCAAAAATATTTCGTTCATTAGTTCAAAAAATGACCACAGGGGCCGGTGTAGCAGTAAAGTTAGTTTTTTTTACTCTAATTAGTGTATTGAGCACTTTTTGTATATTTGCTTTGTTGACTCTTTCAGGTTTTTTTTTTGTTTGTTTTTTTTTTGTGAAGTTTGAATTTTTTCAAAACATTCGAATGATCCGGCTTTTCCTATTTTGCTTTTTTCTCTGGCTCTATATTTGTAAAATTTCATTATTTGCAAATTAGATTATCTATTTTGTATTTTTTTTTTTTTTTTTGCCGTTTGACTCAAAAACAGAAAATCGTCACAATTTTTCAATTTATTCTTATTTAGGGCAAATCTTTTTTGTTTTTTCATCATCAATGTATATAAAATGATTGATTGATATTTTTTTTATTATTTCAAGGAAATCAAAGAATACAAAGCAATGTTGTCAAAGGAGGATGAAACAGGATCGAACGTACGAGAAGCTTGGAATGATGAACTTTCTAAATGCATGAAAGAATTAAGAGATGAATACGAACAAAGGCTGGGCGATATTTCTGAAGAAATGTCGAGTAGATACGAAAGTCAGGTGAGATTTAATGCAAATATTTACATTCAAATAATCATATAGATATATTTGCAAACTATGGACTGAATACACAATTGAAAAACAGGTATATTGCTGGAAACTTTTGCACATACCTAATAGAAATAATTCATTGTTAAGTTTAATTCAGTCTATCACAAGGTTATAGAAATGGTGCAACTAGAGGGAATGAAACTTACGACAAGAATGCTAAGCATCGCATCAAATGAAAATAAATATGAATTAAACATATATATATATATATATATATATATATATATATATATATATATATATATATATATATATATATATATTCCTTAGGAACAGACATGTTCTACTTTTATTTAAGGGTTTGTTTGTTTAGATTTAAATTTTAGAAACAGGGATTATATAATAATGGGACTTAGGATTAAGTCGATGTAGAAATTTAAATGAAATTCCTGTCATATCGTTTTCTATCTTTTCTTTTCTGTGTTTATAATTATACAGATCCATCAAATACGTCAAAGTATTCCGAAAGCCGATCAAGCAGGCATGGTGCATTCCAAGTCTGAAACTTCAAAAATGCGCGCGGAAAGTTCCCAGAAAGATTTAAGAATCAAAGAACTTGAAAGCCATGTAAGACAATTATGCCTTTCCTTTGTCAATACTGTTCTTTTAAATGTTTTTTTTTTTCTTCAAAACTTTTCCTCTAAACTTAGGTAATTTTATAATTACAAATTTTGTTCTCCTTCTTCTAATTTCTCTTTTTTTTTACTTTCTTTCCCACTTCTTCATCCCTCTTTCCTTTCTTCCTTAACCATTATTCCTCTTTCATTTCTTCTTTTCATTCATCATTCCACTTTTCTTTTTTCTTTTTGTCAGTGTCCTCTTCCTTGTTATCGTCGTCTTTCAACTTTTTCTTCATCGTTGCTCTCGCACTTGTTTTCTTTCATTCTTCATCTCAATATATTCCTCCTTGTTATCGTCCTCTTTCTATTTTGTTGCTTTCTCACTCTCTTTCTTTCCCCATCTCAACGTCCACCTTTTCATCTTCTTCCTTTTTGTTGTAGTCTCTCTCTCTCTCTCTCTCTCTCTCTCTCTCTCTCTCTCTCTCTCTCTCTCTCTCTCTCTCTCTCTCTCTCTCTTTCTTTCTTTCTTTTCATTCATTTTTATTCTCTTGATAGCTTGACAGAATGAAGATCGAAATCCGTAGCCTGTCATCACAATTGGAATCAGCACATGAGGAACTCCAACAGGAGAAGGATCTGAGATCTTCAGAAGTGAAGAAACTCCATGATGAAATGGAAACCATGATCAGGGAATTACAGATGTTGATGGATGCTAAGATGACACTTGAATTGGAAATTGCTGCTTATCGAAAACTCTTGGAGGGTGAAGAATCCAGGTAAGATTTATATTTAATAGCAAGGGCAAATAAATTGCCCTTAACCACATAGACATATCTATAATTTGGTCTATGCTGATTTGCAAGGCTTATGAGCTTTATCTCCTTGTCAGATTGGTCGTTAAACATAATAAATATAATCCTTATTTATGGATGTAAAACATATATAAGTACACTCACATGGAATATATATATATATATATATATATATATATATATATATATATAGAAAATAAACAATCACTTAAAAATGTTTGATAAATCAAAAGTATTCAAATTGTGGTCAGTAGAGCAGTGTAAAAACTAAGAGTAATTAAAATCTCACTTTCTTACAACCGTTTCATTACTACAAGTTTCATTTATATTTAAAATGGAAGACAATCATTAGATGTAACTTTAATAAAATATAATTTGATCATCGAATTTTCTACTTTATAGTTGGGATATGAAACTTATTTTAAGGAAATAAAAAAAAGGTGAGACTTTGATTACTGTTAGTAAGAGAACAAAAATCATTGGATTGTGTAGACTAAAAGATATTGTACACCCATTAGAATGCCTGAGTGGATGTGATGATTACTTGTGATGTGCAATTCTCAGTCAAAACATCCGGGTTGTTTAAATGAACAAACGATCTGGTTCCATATTTTTCTTTAAAATGTTGTTTGTCAATAATTTTTTTCTTTACTTTATCTTGACAAAAATATTGATTATTAATTAAAGTAAATTATTTTAATCAATTTATGGTATTTTCCATGAAGCTTTTTTTAGCTTTTAGTTTGACTATCAAATTAAATAAGTTTTGTCTCCGATTTTCGCTTCTATAAAAAAAAAGTTTCCTAAGAGTGGTGAGTTCATATATTTTGCTATGGGTTGTAGTAAGCCCAGCTTAATTTGGTAAAGGCCTCAATATTTGGCTTCTCAGTGGAGATTGAACTCGCGATTAATACCATAAGATACTGATTTGCTAACTGCTGCTCTACGGTAAGTGGCCAAGTCTGTTTGCCCCCTCCCAGTGGTTATTTGAATGTTGTTTTTTTTTTGGTTTTTTTTCATCTGTAATTTATTTGTTTTCTTTTCTGTAGACTTTCTATTGGACATGTCGGTGAGGTTGTTGGTGGATATCGTTCCGAAGTCGGCGATAATCTCGCTAATATCCTTGAAAATAGCGGGAAAGGAGACGCCAAGGCCGGCGACTCTGGTAAGTGAAATTACAAACCAATCGGTATCTGATTTTCTGCTGAACTCTTCAATTCGAAAATAACTGACTTCTGCAGAACTGTTTTCACCAAGCTTACATAAAATACGCCAAAACAACAAAAGAACGAAAAAAAACCGCTATGGACACGGCATTTATCCTCGACGTTAATCAATTGATATAATATATTTGGACGCTTTTATTATTTTTTCTATTTTTATTTATTATTGTTTTATCTATTTTTTTAAAATTTTATCTTTTTGCTTATTTTATTTTATGCATAAACATGTATATTCTCTAACGAGTTTATATGCAAAACGCATATGGAAATATTAACCACAAACTTTTTTAAATTAAAAAAAAACGCTTATGATTAATTCTATTTTACTATAAGGACATCATATCTATATCTGCATATCTTAAATATGTTTATTAGTTGATAAATGTAGCGTAGTCACTGACAACTGCTATGTCGTTGATGGCTAACACAACTCGTCTTAAATCTTAGGGCCTCATTGCTTTATTTTCTGTGGTCGTGGAAAAATGTGTTAATGGATGCTCAGAAAAGCTTCTTTCATATCGTTGGAAACGGTCCATCTCGTATTTGGTCCGTTCCTCGTTCTCCGTTAACGCAAACGATTGTCTCCTCGTACCCCACCCATCAAAAGAGGCAGAATCAAGAAATCATCCGACTCACAGAACAACCTACCCGCACTTCCACCTCGAGTGGGTGAAATCGTCCGGCCAGCCTACGTTACTATTTAAATAGGTGATTGCTGCTTACCTCACGATGGTAGATCAATCATACCTTGTTATAGGGAGGCCACTGGACGAGATGTTAAACATTGTCAACTCGACTACTGGCTTTTTAAAGAATTTACCTATTTGAGCCTCGGTACCATTTGCTTATAGTGTTATATACACCTATTTGGCTGTTGGAATAGTATCGACCATTGGTATTATTGGTCAGTTTTCTAAATCTCAAATTTTATTACAGACAGACTTATTAGAGTTGCCTTCCTAACTGTATCTACTTCTAACTTAGTCTATTGCTATACTAAACTAAGATTAGCAAATAATGCTTTATTCATTGCTCATTTTTGTTTTAATTTCATCTTCCCAGATAGACAACGTGGTAAAATTATTAATCGTTTTATTTATTATTGGCCATTGGTTTATTTCACCAAATCAACCAAGTTTTTCTATTCTTCTAAGGAAACCGGTTGAAATTCATGATTTCTAAAAAAAATCTTATTGCACAATTGAATCTCTGAAACGCGCTGTGTCTGCCTTTAAGCGATGTGCTGATGTTTAATTTTATATTCACCATTTTTGCCACACGCATAACGGCAGATAAATAACGCTTTTTTTTTCTGGTATATGGAAATTTTTTCTCAAATAAATGAAAAAAGAAAAAAACTGCACTAGTTTTGTATTCTTCAATGAAATCAGAAAAATGCACTTACTGGTTCTGGAAAGGAGTCACTTTAAATGGTTGTTGCAGCATTTCCGTTTCAGATATATTATGAAGACACTTCACTTCCGGGATGTTTTTATATCCCCCCCTCTCTCCCTCTCTCTCTCTCTCTCTCTCTCACACACACACACACGCACACACCTATGGTTATTTTAGTTCTTAGTTCCCTTTCTTTCTGCTTTTATTTATTTATCTATTTATTTATACCGTACTCTACACCATCTTAAAAAACGACAACATATTCAGCATCATCAAAATGGCTTCCTAGTCAATCGTTTGACCTGTGCAAAAAACAATTCATTTCTAACGCCACAGCGTTTGTTTTGTTCCGGAAATTCAAACACTGAAACTGAAGAAAATGAATTGTTCATCAGTTTTCAAAAATGATTCAAAGATCGTAAATAATTTCCTATTTTGTTTTTTGTTTTTTTTCTATTTTGGTGATTGATGAACGTAGAATTCTGAGTTGATAAACAAAATGTTAAATTCAGATCAAAAGAATATTCTTCCAAAAATAAATTAAGATAAAAAAAAACAAATGAACAAATAACGAACGCATCAAGATTGCCATTTTGACACTAAGTACATTGCAATATCAATTTTAAGGATCTTTCAATATTTCTTGATTTTATTTGTACATTTTACTTATTTTTGTAAATTGCTTTCTTTTTCTTAAAATCTTTGTTTAGTTTTTCAATGCTTTTCAAGGTCCATTAAATATTATTAGTGAGTTCGATCCTCACTGTTGAGCTCCAATCTAACTAGGCTCATCTTAGGAAATGCTTATCAGGACACTAATTTGATCTTGATTTGTATTTTTGTACTGGGCTCAATAAATATCAATTTCACACACTTTGCAATAGTTTATGAGCTAATATCAATTTGAACCTTCCTTGTGTCAAACTTAAGTGGGCGATTTGCGTAGACAGAATATAGATGATGAGTTTGATTATCACTGGGTGCCTCATAGTATTGGCCTTGTGCGAAAGTTAATGTTAATGATTAATTCGAAAAAAATAATTACTGCTATTTCAATATTGAAATATTTATTTACTACGTTTAGCTTAATTGTGGCACAAGGCCAGGATTAAGGAGCACCCAGTGTAAATTGATCGTATTAGTGATGGTCTTCTAACCTAACCAATGCATCATTTGCGAAGTTCTAAAAAAACAAAGTGTATCTTACGCTTAGATTTGAAATCAGTTTTAAAGTAGAGAGCAGCTAGTGAGGATCGAATTCACTACTCAGAATTGATTTGTGATAATAGATTGCTAAATATTACACCACGACTCCGTGCTAATTTGTATTTGCTACTACCACTACTAATGCTGATACTGTTGAAAGTCTGTGAATTCCTTTGTATTGAAACCAGTGACTTTTTAGAATGCAAAACTTTTCGGATAGAATTGGTCAAATCGATATTTTCAAGTTGTACATTTGAAATCTACATCACCCGATCCCCCCTCTCTCTATTGTGCTTGCATGTCTCTCTCTCTCTCTCCCTCTCTTTCGCATTGAGAATAATTTGATTTGAATTAAGAACGTTGTTTTAGTGAAGCCTTAAAAACACAACAAACAAGAAAATCGTTGTACCTAAAAGGTAAGTAATTTTATAAGAGTGCCGTGTGATGTCAACGACCAAATAAAAATTCAACCTCTTAGATTTCAGGATTTGTTCTTAGATCTTAATGACTCTCTCTCTCTCTCTCTCTCTCTCTCTCTCTCTCTCTCTCTCTCTCTCTCTCTCTCTCTCTCTCTCTCTCTCTCTCTCTGACAATATGACTTTTAAAAAAATACCTCTTCCTCCACAAAAATAAGCGAATCATAATTTCTCTAAGATTATTTTTATAAATGGCGCCTTACAAGAGCAATTGTCAACAAGCATATCTCGTAGACCATTGCTAGTGATTTTGATCATTGATCGTATTTCATCATTATCTATGTTTTACACCTTCTGTAGAGATTATAATCGGATAAATAGTCTTACAGATCATTCACGGATACGTGAGTTCGAGCCTCACTGAGTGTCCTATTATTCATAATCTTTGTGTTCTAAGTCTAATATTATGTGTGCAAATGTACCCAGCGTCTCTCTTTTGAAAAACATAAGTTAATCAACAAAATTGTTTTACATGCCTATTAATCTACAATGCTAGTCCCAATGGTGCTCAACTGTTTTTGCCTCGTACCAGGCTAAACTAAATTTGATTAATTACTACAAATGAAAATCATTAATTTATACTAGCAGTAGCCGTAGAAATTCTACTTTTTAATAAATTTATAAATAAAATGTATTACATTTAAAAATTCATCAATTAAACTACATACGCTTGTAGTCGTGGATTTTTGTGTAAATTATTTTATAGTTTATCATTGTTTGTTGTTCCTCACTGCAAAAAACTAAATACATCCGGGTAATTATTTCAGTACAGATGAATTTTAGCTGTTTATGAACATTTTATTAAAATCGAATAATTTGTTGACTTTTCAAAGATATTATTCCTTAAATATTTCATCATTTTTTAAAGATAAACTTCTAAAATAAGTTTTTATAATATGTTCTTCATTTCTTTCCTTTGATATCTATCTATCTATCTACCTACCTACCTATCTATCTATCTATCTAACACCGCCGTTTCTTTCTCTATCTTCTCTTCCTTTCTTTCTTCCTTTTCTATTGTCCTTCATTCTTTCCATTTCATTGAAGCAGATATCAAGCATCTGATATATAACATTATCTCCCTTTCCCTCTCCCTTTACCTCAACCCTCTCTCTCTCTCTCTCTCTCTCTCTTCTCTCTCTCTCTCTCTCTCTCTCTCTCTCTCTCTCTCTCTCTCTCTCTCTCTCTCTCCTTTTTCTTTAATTTTTTCTTTCTTATTACATCTACTTTTTTAAACGTGTAACGTGTACTTTTCTTTCCCTTCCTTTCCTCACAATCAACATGGAATAGTCCATTAATTATCTGAGGTTGTAACAGCATGCAATAGTCTATAATAGATGTCTGAGTGTAAATTTGTGTTACAAATTCAATTTTAAAAAATACTACCAAGAAATCTATTTTGTGTTTACGCGTGCGACAAACTTGAAAAATACTAATTGACTCACAAGCGTGTGAAAACAAACCATTTTAATCTAATCCGATAAATGACCTCGGGCTTTGCATGAAAATAACCCTTTGGTGGCAGGTGCTTTCTTTTGGTGGTGGGTTCCAACCAGTACGTTTGTTCATTGTACTACCTGCTACTATTCGTACATCACAGGGGAATTGTCCGCCGCGCGCAATTAGAAAAACGGGACTACAACTGGTCATTTGTGGGCCATCATCACTGAGGACCTTAAAGGCGCGGCGTGACGCAAGGGCGGCGCGAGGTAGTGATAGCGTTATTGTTAGTAAGGGGAGAAACCCGACCCCTTATTACTTCGAAGGACGTCTCCTACTCCGTCGCATGTAGTACAATGAACAGTCGTACAAGTCGTTCACCGAGTTCTGTTGCTCATTTTGCAGCTTCAACCTCTACGTCGACAGGACGCATCACAATGCAGCGTACCTCAAAGAGTGTTCTCTCAATTGCCGAAGTGGACAGTAACGGTCGCTATGTCACACTTGAAAACACCAGCCCACGCCGACAAAAAACTGTAAGTTAAATCACAAGTTTTTTTTTTACTTTTTTTTTCTTTTTCTAATTATAACTTAATTGCTATTCTTATCGATTTTGACTTTGTGTTTTTTTTTCACCCGCCCTTACTAGATGCAGATGGGTAAGATCATCCCCCCCACACACACAATAAACGAGTGTCCTGGGTATGATACTAAATTGAATCTGATGTTGAGGCTCCATCAAATCTTTTGGAAATCTGGAAATCTGGGGTAGTGTGGTGAACCCCTTATTTCCTGTAAATCTAGGCTCACTCTGACCGGGAGTGGTAGTATCTAGCAGAATCCCATCTATGGGTTAAATAGATCTATCTGCAAATTATTTGTATTAGGTAGGAATATTGATATATAACTGTATGTAAAAAAAAAACTTAAAAACAACTACACAAAAAATGTAAATATAAACGTACAGTGTATGCGATTCTCGAACCTTTAGGCATAAAATTACGCCAGACGAGTTGACGTGCCGTTCATCATTTGTATTCACTCATATATTTTACATTCTACTTCACCTCTTATTCAGTTAGCTATGGGTAAATACTAGGGGTAGCAACCGGTCTAGGAGAAGGAAAACTTATATAATTTGGCCAGACTGGTAAGACAGCCAGTCTAGGAAAAGAACAAACTTTAAATTCAAATCTCCTGTGGGATTTGAAAAATACTTTTAAAGAAACTGTGGCACTGATGTATGATTATTCGGCTACCAACTCATCCAATAAACATGTCTGGCTCGACACAAGTCTTCATCACTATAAACAAAATCACCTGTGGAAGCAGTCTAGTAGTTTGCAATTTATAAATGATTGATCTTTTTTATCTGTATGTGTCATATATATATATATATATATATATATATATATATATATATATATATATATATATATAATAGGGGGTGTAAATATGTATATCTAAATGCCTTTCTTTTTTCTTTTTTTCTTTTTTGCAGACAGTAAGCTTGAAAGGCTGGAAACTCAATCGACAATTTGCCGGAACCTCTTTCATGCCGGAAGTGAACCTTGATTTCATCTTCAAGGAGGAAGTTGTTATTGATGCAGAACAATCCATCAAAGTAGGTTTTTTAAGTCGATCACTCAATTCCAATCTGAACAATTTCAACGAATTCGCCACTTTAAATAACCTATTTTCTTTTCATCATTTTAAAATTATTTATCGAACGCAAATTTTATGTTATTGTGTAATTTTCTGAAACAAAAAATAAGTCAGGCTCTAAAATATATGAAAAGAATTGATAAAACTATCTAAAGCACCGATAAGAATTATTCCAAGTTGTAGTACTATTGTATGACTGCACTACCTAGATTCTAACGAAATGCTTTGAGAAAAAGTTAAATGGAAACTGTACAAGAATGCTACGTGTTGTATTGACAAATCCTAGAAGCAACACTCCACAAAGGAGCAGCTGTACGGCCACTTGCCTCCTATCACACTAACCATCTTGTTAAAACAAATAAGACATGTTGGACATTGTTGGAGAAACAACGAGCTCACAAGTGACATTCTTCTGTGGACACCTATACATGGACACACCAGTGTGGGTTAGTTAGCAATAATCTACATCAATCATCTCTGTACGGATACTGAATGCTGTGCAGATAACATCCCAGAAGCGATGAGCGATAGGGACGAGTGGCGAGAAAGAGTATCCGTGCTCTCAGCATGACTTGTTTTTGATGTATTAAACAACAACCGCCTCCTACAATTTGCCTGCTATAAGTCTGTTGTATTTTGTTCTCTTATTTAACATTTATTATTATATAGATACTATAATAATTAGGTCACCTTAATTGGTGTAATTATTAACAGAGCATTGTTAGTGAGTTCAATTTTCACTGGGTGCCTCATACTTCTGGCGTCACAACTAAGCTAAGTTTAGTAAATAAATAGGACAACCTGTTATGGTTAACAAACTAAACTCGCAGGCTCATCCCTATTGAAAAGGAAGTTCAATCCTCACTGGATGCACCATATATGCAGTCTTGTGTTAAACATAAGCTATGCTTAACTGTTTTTACGGTGCCTCGTGTAGTGTAATTTTATAAAATACAAAAAACAAAACAACGGTTCGTAAATAAATGCATTAATAATCAGATATAATAGGAATTTAGTCAATAAAATAATATTTATTGAATAATATTTTAATAATAATAATGATTCTAATGATATATTGACTAAGATAAACCAAATACTGTATATAGTTATGTATGATTCGATCTCGTGTATAGGTTAACCCTTGATTTATGATGAGTAAACTATTATAGAATTAATCTTTGAAGCAAAGAGTTGCAATAATTCCATTATGTTTGGATTTGAACTTTATAAAATTATTTACATGTATTTTTCACAGGTCTTTTTTGCAAAAGAATTAGGTCATGAAAATTCGACATATATACAAGTATATACGGCAAGTTATATACCAGTATATTCGAGTTATATACACATGTACGAGTATATACGAGTTACATACATACATACAAGTATATACGAGCCATATATATATATATATATATATATATATATATATATATATACGGGTTATATGCATGTATTCGAGTATATACGAGTTATATACATATATATACAAGTATGGTCATTCAATAAACAAGGGAGATTCTTTTCCATAAATATAATCTCTGCACTCTTTGAAACCAAGCTTATTTTAATCTTAAAAAATATTTGTTTTGAAGTTATGATTTATACTTAAGCACTTTTGGTGACTGAGAAGTGCAAACCCAGTGACATTTTCAGAAGAATGTGTGCAGAGAAGTATGTTTTAGTTAAAATAATGTTTACAAATGGGCTAAACATGAGCCTGAGTTGAAAATATAATTCAGGGAATGGAAACACACTGTCTCTTCAATAAAGAAAACGTTCACAGTGCAGCGGTCAATAAAGAAGGACATGCTGACCGTATTCTGGGACATAAAAGGACCCATGACTATTGATTTTCTTGAAAATGTTGCAACTGTAAATAGTGTTTCCTATTGCCAACACTTTAGGCAAAATTTATACTGAATGACTTTCGTATATATATATATATATATATATATATATATATATATATATATATATATATATATATAAAATATCTTTTTATCTAGCTCTGGGCCAAGAAATTCGAGAAAGACGCCGATGTTAAGAAAGATGACATTGTTTGCACCGTTGATGATTGGGGACAAGTTAACAGAAATTCTATCCTGACGTTATATGATGAAAAGGAGGCTGTAAGTATAATTTTGTGTGTCTCATCCCTGTCTAAGATCTTATTGTTTTTTCCCGACCCACTGGACATTTTATCTTCTTTAAATATACTTGTTTCTGCTTAACTCTAAAAGACCGCATCTCTGAATCGCTTTGTCTGATGTAATAGTAAACAACCTAGTCTCATTTACGACTGGGTAATGAGTTCGGTTCTCACTAGGTGCGCCATATTTGCGAATTTAAGCTACACAGGGCACCTCGCGTTGTGTAATGATAAGTCTTAGGCTAGCAGAGCATTACTAGTGACTTCGATTCTCACTGAGTGGCTTATACTTTGCCAAACAATGCTAAGCTAAGATTTCAATCCTGAATGTGACTTATATAGCCAACCCTTGATTTATGATCACAAAATCATTAATTCATGGAATTCTTTTTTTAAAAGGGGGTTGTTATTCATATATAAGTCGACCCTTGATTTATGATTTTATTAATTATGGAATTCCTTTTTAAAAGAGAGTACCCTTCCATTATGTTTGAATTTCAACCATTATTATTCATGTATAAGTTTGATTATTGGAATTCCTTTTTAAAAGAGAGTACCCTTCCATTATGTTTGAATTTCAACCATTGTTATTCATGTATAAGTCGACCCTTGATTTATGATTTTATTAATTTATGGAATTCCTTTTTAAAAGAGAGTACCTTCCATTATGTTTGAATTTCAACCATTGTTATTCATGTATAAGTCGACCCTTGATTTATGATTTATTAATTTATGGAATTCCTTTTTTACCCTTCCATTATGTTTGAATTTCAACCATTGTTATTCATGTATAAGTCGACCCTTGATTTATGATTTTATTAATTTATGGAATTCCTTTTTTAAACCATCGGTTTTTCCTACTCTCTTCCATTATGTTTGAATTTCAAACCTAGAAAATTATAAATCGACGCCATTTTTTGTTGTATATCATTAATTCGTTTTTTCTTTTGTTTTTGCAGGTAAAGGCTACCCTGACCATTAAAGTTGTCTTCTAAATAAACACCTGTTTGTAGATGTCACTCCTGAGTATCTCATCCCGTTTGACTCAGCTTATTTTTTTATGCTATGTGACTTTCTATTATTTCTAAATTGCTTTTAGCCTCATAGTCTCGCCATATTCATTTAGTGAGACGGCGCTTTTCAAACAGCGACATTTTATTCGTTATTGTTATTGTTTTTCAATACATTTATTTTTTATTGTTGTTGTTATTTTCCAAAATACTGATTTTTTTTTACTTGCTTATTTCTATGAAAACATTAAAAAAAGTTTCGAAAAGTAAATATTAATTATGAAAAGAACAAGACACGATAACTAAGCTTATAAAATCGATGGTAATTTTAAACTGAAAGAACTCTAATATGTTTAATGTGTTTCCCAACATTAGCAGACACTAAAAATTGGTTTCTCCTTGTCAAATACTTCCATAAAAAGACAACTTCTAAGCCTTCCAGCTTAATGTTCCCTGTTAAAAAAAAAATGAATAAAAAAATAAAATGAAGAAGAAAATTTTTGAATAAAAAGATCTGTCTCATCGGAATTTGAAAATTATTTTCCGAGTTAAATATATACAATGGATAACCGTGACGAATAATCATAAACTAACGTTGAAGAATATATCCGTCCCAAGAGAGGAATATAATTTCGATTAATTCACAGAAAAAAAGTCCATTTTATTTTATATTCAACACAGTGATAATACGGTCTATGATTTTTTTAATAAAGAAGTTTCTTCAAAAATTGAGTTTGTTGATTTTTTTTCAGTATTCACAGTACCATCCATTAATGAGTAAACCCATACCGACATTTTAATAACCATTACGTTTAGCGCCCCTTCTAATCGTTTTGATTGTATATTTTGTTAAATGTGTGTGTACATAAACTCATACATAGGTCGATAAACATAGAGCTATGTATCTTTGTAATATTTGTCCTTCTCTCTCTCTCTCTCTCTCTCTCTCTCTATATATATATATATATATATATATATATATATATATATATAATAAGTTAATGTGTGTGTGCATGTGTATGTGTGTGTGTGTGTGTGTGTGAAATAAATATGTTTTTAACTGCACTGCATACAAGAATATATATATATATAATATATATATATATATATATATATATGTGTGTGTGTGTGTGTGTGTGTGTGTGTGTGTGTGTGTGAGCCTCCTGAGTTAGTGAAGTATCGGCGTACAGTATCGCTTACAAATAAATACACGCCTATCAGTTCTTTTAAATAAAAAAAATAATTTTCCTCTAACTCAAAGAAACCAGGATTTTATTATTTCAAGTAGAACAGTATACAATCAAAACGGTTATTATTAGGTATTATTTAAAACCAAACTCTACAGTAGTAAAATTGTAAACAAAAATAGGTACATATAAATATGTATATTTAGTAATTTCATTTTTTGATTACAAATGTCTTGGAATTTTATTCTTGGTTTCAGAGTTTCATTGCTGCACAGTTTGGTAATAAATAATAATTAAAAATATTAGGAGGTGCTCGTAACGTAACGTTTATCGCTATATGAAATGGACCCGGTGGTCCGAATTCAAATTCTGGACATGGCTGTTTGTGTTTCACATAGCACTAATACCTTTGGAAAGGGTTTGAATCCAACCAGACCTCTTTAAAGCGGTAACCGGTCTAGGAGAAGGAAAATTGTGAATTCAAACTAGTTGTATGTCGCTTAAAATTACCTTGTGTCATATCCTGCTCGAGGCTGAAGGGTTGGGTAAATACAACTTAATAATATCCGTTTTTACTGTATAATGTTTCACTAGAAATGATAAAATTCTGGCATCTTTGGTTTAGAAGAAAATCAACTTATTGGTAACAGTGTATTTATTTATGGGTGACAATTTATTTGTCACCTCCCGGTGGGAGGGGCAAATATGATAGTAATTCAGTTTCATGTGCAACTTTATACGTGTACATATTAGTAGGGGAAACTTTTAATCTAGTGGTACAAAATGATCAGGTCGACTTGAACTCTTTCTTTTTAGTATTCCTTTTGTGTAAATGTGATATTGTAAGCAAATGTTATCAAGGTGTGAATAGAAAATTATTGGGAAAAAAGCCACAATCCGAAAGAAAGACTTGAAAAATTGATGTTTGATCAATACCACGAATTGAAAAGTACAGTTAACGAGTATTTGCCGTGGTCACCAAACTGGATCGGTCATCTAAGGGGTAGCTGGTTGGAGCTGTCTGCCGAGGAATCCCACGCGAGGCGGAAGTAAGAGTTGGGTATTCTCTGCACACCAATATAAAACTACAGATTTTTTTAATTCACCAAATCTTTTAGTGGCTGGGGCATACGAGGAGACAAATGGTTGCGTATACGGAGAGCGTGAAACGATTCAAAGGTACTGGGCGAGTCGGTTCCTATTGCAAATAAAAACTGATTCGCACGTTGTATCCGTTTTCCATTCCCACCTGCTTCCACGGACTCAGAAGCTGAACGGAGATCATACAGCAACAGGAGCGAGTTGTGTTTTTGTATTTTTCCCTCCCTATCCGCCGATTAACCATCACAGATATAGTAGTCATCGGTGACTACGCTACACAAGTGAGAGTTGCTAAGTAGGAGTTTGGAATCTCTATACGCGACCTATATTTGCTTCTTTTATATCCTGTCCTGCTGATGACAAAATAGAGACGTGAAATGAACGAGATACTATCTTTCATTACATCTTGAATACGATGTAAGTAAAGTAAGTAAAGTAAAGTCGACGGGGCGGCCTAAAGTCGGTATCAGCCAGTCAGCGAGGGAGTCTATCCCCTTTTCAATAGCGCTAGACCAAGGAGATTGTTTTTAGCATCTGAGGTGGTGCGCCACACCTACCATCAGCTCCTTACTTTACCGCACAGATCCCTGTGCTACTTATACGCTGAGTTGGCGGGGGCCGGTATCGAACTAGGAACCTTGTGGTTTCTAGCCATGTAAAATTACAATAAAAGGACAGTCGTGTTTGCACTTTCATTTCATTATTAACACTTTCTACTGATAAACTAGTGTAGGACAAATTAATTTTAATTTAATACCCATTTACTTTGTCCTCGTTGTTTCCGTTGGAACATGGACGTTTCTCTCTGTTCGACTAGACATTGCTTGTTGAAAGTGTATTTTCATCATTTGATACTTGATTATCATCTTCTGTGTCATGATTGGGAAAGAAATCAACAATAGCAACAACCGTTTCATTAAACACTAGACCTTTGGTTGTTTGTTCTACAAGAGGTTACTGAAAAAGTTATTAGAAAGGTGGAATATCAAGAATACAGAATCACTCGCTATTAGGACGTAAGTGGCCATTATTTGTGCCTTTAGAAGTACACATACCCAGGCATCCAGATGTAAATCTATACATTTATGTAGAATCAAACACAAACCTTTTCTGTCACGTCGTTTGGTTGATTTGTTTATCATGGTGGCTTCATGATTTTTTAATATTTTTAAATATCCGATATTTTATCTTGAAATTCCTTTTAAATATAAACCTATCCGTATAGTGTCACCTGACAATCAGGTGACCTTTGGATGTTTTTCTTCATAAACCTACAATTATAAAATTTGCTGCTCAACTGCATAGGTTGGCGGCATTTCACTTTCTCCTTACTTGTTAAACTTTTTTGATTTTGAGTCATATCGAAGTTTTTCGAGATTCTGATGAAACAAATCTCTACGGTTACGAGAAATGACAAGAGTGGTGAGCATTTAGAATCTCCAGAATTTAAAGTGGAAATATTTTGATTATTATTAAATTCTTTGTTAAATCTGACAAAATCTTATTACTTACACCGAAAAATACTTACATAACGTCAGATAATCTAGCAGCTCTGTCGGTGGGGTAGTAGAATATACCGACTGTACCTCTATAGAAGGGTAAGAATCCATCAATGGGGCCACCTGTTGGCCGTGGGTGGCAGCCCGTGATGCCTAAGGATGGAAGCCTGGTGGTTGAGCAGTATGACATGCAACACTCCATTTTGGTCCTTACTTAGGATAGACGGACGGTCGAAGAGGCACCCTCCAATCAATCAGCTAATCACGTCAAGCCCTAGCACCTATATGATTGTCCCAACCCCCAACCCCCAACCCGTTTCATCATATGTGTAGAAGGCGGTGAGGGCCTGGATATGACGTTAAACTCTATCTGATGGTGAAGATCCAATTCTAGAGCTCTGGGGAATGTGGAGTACCCCTTCATCACCATTACTCCCGGGTCCACTCTGATCTGGAGTGGTGGTACTTGTTAGGGTCCCATCTACGGGTTAAATAGAAAGAAAAAAATGTTTTTAAAAATTGTAATACACATCAAGCATAAATAGAACAAAACGTCTTCGGCATAAAATAACCCAACAATAGTTGACATGCCGTAAAATCCAACAAACCAAACTAAACCAAACCAGATAATTTAGCAAAGTTAAAACAAGTAGTATGAGCATTAGTCGGAGGAGGCGTCCAGCAATTATTAACCAATCAAAATGCAAATTATATATATATATATATATATATATATATATATATATATATATATATATATTATATATAAGAAAGAAAGAAAGAAATAGAGAGAAAGAGAGAGAGAGAGGAGAGAGAGAGAGAGAGAGAGAGAGAGAGGAGAGAGAGAGAGAGAGAGAGAGAGAGAGCGTTTTCTTCACAGAGGTATGACGTGTTTTTAGAAGCTCCGTAAAATGGATTTTTCTAACCTATTTTTAACATTTTCTTAACGTAATTTCAGCATAATTTATTTTAATTTTTGATTTTTAATGCAAACATTGATAGTAAATATATTAATTTCGATTTGTTGTAATTTGATATATTGTACCATTCATGAAGTATAATTTTAATGTATAATTTTAATACTTTAATGTATAAAAAATTAAATGTAGATTTAATTCTAATATATATCACTCAAATTTATTTCATAGACATATTTATCCTTTATTATCATTAGCATTATAATTTCATTAAAAATAATAGTCCATATATTTATTTTTAATAATGTTGTATTAATTATTAACTCAAATTCATACGGGAAACATCTCAGTGTTGTTGCTAATGTTTATAACGGTTCACCTTAAATTCAAAGCAACAACAAAAAAACAACAAAAAATGTTACGTTATTATCAAAAGTGGTATTAATAGACTACAGTCCCAAGCCGATTATCGTTCAGTTGTGTCGGATGTAAAAAGTGGCCGAATAAATTGTCCTTTAAATTGATATCACCCCAAAATTCCAATTTTTTTCGCGCATAAGTTTCTTGCCTCAAGAATTAATAAAATAAGTTTTAAGTGATTAAAATACGTATAGAACGAAAATAGATTAGCCAATGAGATTACAGATTTTATCTGGAATGTAAACATTAGCTGATGTTCTGTGTTTATGAAATAAAAAGATGTTAATTTAGAATGACCCTCAAAACACCCCCAAAAAAATTCCTAATAATATGCTTTAGTAACTAAAGCAAACAAAGACACTAAAGCAATGGTACACTCACCTGATGGCGACACAGATTTCTTTGACATCACCGCTGGGGTTCTGCAGGGAGATACGTTAGCACCATATATATTTATAATATGCCTAGACTACATACTCAGAACATCATTAGATACCCTAAAAGAAAAAGGTCTCACACTAAGGAAAGCAAGAAGCAGGCGATATCCCGCACAAACAGTCACAGATGTGGACTATGCTGATGACCTCGCGCTCCTTGCCGATACGCCGACACAGGCTGAGACACTACTACACAGCCTGGAGAAGGCAGTAAAGAACGTCGGCCTCTATGTGAACTCTGATAAAACTGAGTTCATGAGCTTCAAAAAGCAAGGGGACATCTCCACACTTGACGGCAAGCCTCTTAAGTCAGTAGAAAAATTCACATACCTAGTGAGTAATATCTCATCCACAGAAAGCGATGTTAACACTCGAATAGGAAAGGCATGGTTGGCCACCAACAAACTATCAGTCATATGGAAATCCGATCTCCCAACAAGCTAAAGAGGCGATTCTTCCAGGCTGTGGTTGTGTCGGTACTTCTGTATGGCTGTACCACTTGGACCCTAACGAAGCTGAGAATAAGCTAGATGGGAGCTGTACGAGAATGCTACGGACGGTCCTGATAGGTCGTGGAAGCAGCACCCCACAAAAGAGCAACTATATGGCCACCTGCCCCCCATCTCACAAACCATACGAGTGAGACGGACTAGACATGCAGGTCACTGCTGGAGAAACAAGGACGAGATCGTAAGCGACGTACTACTGTGGAAGCCAGCGCATGGCGCGCTAATGTGGGCCGCCCAGCCAGGACCTACATTGACCAACTATGTAGGGATACTGGCTGCAGCGCAGAGGAGCCGCCGGAGTCAATGAATGATAGGGAAGGCTGGCGAGAGATCATCATGGATATCCGTGCAAACTGCGCGACATGATGATGATGATGATGAGTAACTAAAGCAAACAATTTTTTTCTTCAGGAAAAATTTCAAAATATAATTTTCAATTAAAGAACTGGCTTTTTAGAAAATCGGGGGGAAAAATGAATAGTATTTCGTATACAGATATTAAAAATGCTTAGTTTATACTAGCTACTGGCAAAATATTTTTCGTCCCAGACGTAAAAAAAAAAATGAATAGTATTTCGTATACAGATATTAAAAATGCTCATTTTTATACTAGCTACTGGCAAAATGAACCTAAAATGCGTATGACTTTAGACCCCTAGAGAAAATAATTTACCAAAAATCAGGTAATTATCGGATTTTAATGAAACTTTCAGTGTTTATTTATCAATGAACGATCTTTATAATGCATTATTTATTTTATTTCAAAACTTTCTCATTTCTTTCAGGTCACTTAATTTTGACACACTCCCCCCCTTATGTTGGGGTGTAAATTGTTTTGGAGTTGGTCATTTTCGATACTAATTACAGTATAAATAAAGAGATAAAAGACCGAACTATGAATAGAAACAACAAAAATTTACGCGATATGCGAAATACTATTATTTTTTTTTTTTTCTAAAAAGCAAATTCGCTTATTACTCATTTTATTTACGTGACTTGTTGTTACATGATGCGAAATACTATTATTTTTTTTTTTTTCTAAAAAGCAAATTCGCTTATTATCATTTATTTACGTGACTTGTTGTCACATGATGCGAAATACTATTATTTTTTATTTTTTTCTAAAAAGCAAATTCGCTTATTACTCATTTTATTTACGTGACTTGTGTCACATGATGCGAAATACTATTATTTTTTTTTTTTCTAAAAAGCCAAATTCGCTTATTACTTGTTTATTTACGTGACTTTTTGGAAGGTAAAATGCACATAAAACATTTTTTGTCGCTAACAACTGTTGCTTCTTCTTCGCTGGAGGTGGCCATTTTGTTTACTTATTTATATTTCGAATACACGATTCTCATTCGCTAATTCTGTTTTCGAGGCTACTCCATTTTGCTTCGTATTTTTTTTACAAAATAGCCCGTTTAAATTTTACTTTTCGCATAATATCAAGAAAGGCCACTGATTGCGAAAACTTTTTATTAGCCTTTTTTGATTTTTAATTAATAATTACGCTAAAATTATTACCGCTAATTGTTTCGCTACGTAATTCGAAAACTAAGCCTCTTTTGACGTCTGGGACTGTAGCCTATAAGCAAATAAGTCAATAAAAGTTATGAATATTCGAATGTTCATTTCATCATTTGTGATTATACTATATTTTGAAATGTGAAATATAATTACGATAAAAACCGCTAAGAAAAACAGTTATAATTTGACAATCTTATCAACATTCAAATTAATTTTAATGTAAGATTTTTAATATCTAACGACGAATTTATTTTAGTTAAACTTTAATATAGGATTTTAATCTAAATAATAAGAAGAATTATTTCTAACGATTATTAGCAATATGAATTTCTTAATTATAGTTTATCTGTCTATTGTTTTGCTTGTGTTGTTCTTTCTTTTTTTTTTTTTTTTTTTTTTCTTTTTTTTTTTATTAATTCTAATTCAAACGTAAAATCTGTTTTCAAAGTGTAACGCTATCCATTTCGAATCTAAAATGAAACAAATACCGTTATTATTAGAATAGAATTAAGTAAATAATTCAATAAATGTTATTCGTATTTTATTTATTTTATTATTCATAATCATATCATATTTGAAATACGAAATATGTTAGTGTTCGTTTAGATAGGTAACGTTTTTTAAGCTTCGAAAGAACACGTTGTACTTCTTTTTAGCTCACTACTATATGGGAGGACAAACCCTGACAAAGCCATATATGTGACAAACTGCGAGGCTGGATGTATACCCGAAATATTACCTAGTTACTGCGACCACTGAGATGCTGATCTCGTCCTGGACATCCCTTGCCAGCTTAGCAAATTCTCGGTGGAGGAGAGAGGCGCACACACAACTGGCAAACCCTTGTACATCCTAAACTAAATTTGCCAAACTGAATCATTGCTCGGATAGACAAAAGGCACATGAAGAAGACCGGAAGGTACAACGGAAAAAAACGTTGTGTTTTTATATATCACAATACAGATTAGGACAACAGTCCGAAAATTCAAAATGATAATTAGAATTCCTTTCGCATAATTTAGCATTGTCAGTCATAATTTCCTGTTTTTTTTTTTTTTTGTTTTTTTTCCTTAATCAAAAGCAGAACGGGAAATTATAATTAAAATTAGTCGGCGGCCCTACACACTAACTGGGGGAAAGGGGACAACCAAAATTACCCTCAATTTTATTTTGTTACTTGTTTTTCAGCTTCTTGGGGATATTTTGTTTTGATTTTATCCCATCCCCTCTATCTCCAATAAATCATTCGAAGCACAAGTTTTGTGCTTAAAAAATCAAAACCATCCGAAAATTGGGATAATTTTAAGTAGGATAAAGCTATAGAGCGAAAGGGGCATTTTGGTGAAAGTAGGCTGCACCAGTAAAGAATGCAAGATTTTTGAATGGATCGGTCGGCGAGTGAACCTAGCTAATTAGATCCATGTAGTGGTATGACCAGTTTTGTCACCCTTCCCCCAACTTAAAACTTTCGGCTATATGCCGAGTCGTGTGTACACTCGATGTATCTCACTCTAGAATAAATTAAAAAATTGAAGTGAGTGCACGAGTGTGCTCGCTTCAAATATTATGACTAACAGTGCTTCAAACATAAACAACCTTTTATGACCAACTGGACCAGACACTTCATGCTATTCCAAACTCTGACAAAGTTATCCTTCTGGGAGACTTTAATGCTAGGGTTAGTAAATCACATTCTACCTGGCCGAAGGTTCTTGGTAAGTTTGGGATGGGTAAGGTCAATACTAATGGCAGTCTGCTGTTATCTATCTGCTCAGAATACCAGCTGGTCATTACCAACACTTATTTCAAACACAAGGAAATCCATAAGAACTCCTTACGATGGACAGCAAGTAATATATATAGAGAGAGATAGATAGATAGATAGATAGATAGAGATAGTTAGATAGATAGATAGATAGATAGATAGATAGATAGATGATATGAGCAGATTGAAATAGACATGGGAAAATGAAATAGATATGAGCAGAATTTGTTATTGCGGTATTGTCTGGCATTTAACCAACTCAGTAGCGAGAAATAAATCGAATAAATTAAAATTAGAAAAAGGAAAATGATAAAGAAATACTTCGTCCAAGATGAAAAATTATGAAAAGCAAAATAGAAATGAAACAGAATTCTATTATGATGTATCAAAAATATATGTTTTTAAACCTAGGTAATATTCTACAGATTGTATTGATAATCGTTTTTATAAGGCTGTTTGCTTATATAATCTAACACCTACTTGCACACATGGGAGGTAATAACCTCTTGTGTTCCCTAGCGTCAGATAAGAGAACCGTTGTAAGTAGAGAATATCATTCCTTCTATCTGGACGAATACTTAACCCGAAATTGTGAATTAATCTATACATATATAAAGAGCATATGTATGTATGTCCGGGGGCCTAGCTCCTCTGAAAATGTTCCATTTTGAAGCATCATAAGCGACAACTGATCCTGACAAAATTGATCTGCTACTTTTTGGAAAAAGACGATCAGATACTGTTTCATTTCTTAAATTTTCTGAATTCTGCAATCTACCTTGAGACTCAGCTTTAAAATATTGCCTCAAAATTGTCTAAATACATGTACCAAATCCACCATAATATCTGAAACAAGAATTAATTATTTCAATGCAGAAATTGATAATACGCGGTAGAATAGCAAGTGTGGGTTATGTAATGACAGAAATGAAATAGTTTATTATAGGTATGCTCAATTTACGGAGACTGATGATTAGGAGGATCAAAGGAAATTCTTCTAAAAATCAACTAAAATAAAATAACAATCCGATTTGAATATAAAGTTCGGTATATGCAGTAATAAAAGAACTTTTATGGTAAATAAATGTTTGCTCTAAATTGAAAAAGCTAATTATTTTTTTCGTTAGTTTTTGTTTCGCGCATTGATCCCCGTACACATTTCTTGGTATTTTTTTTTTTTTTTTTTTTTAAGAAGAAGAAAATGAATTTTTTACTTTTGGAAAGATAATTCAATAATATGTAAAAAAAAAAAAATTGATACTGTGACTTTTTGGCAGTAAGACGTCTTACAATTTGAAACTTAAGTCTCGTAAATAAGAAAAAAATAGTTATCTCTTTTTTGTTTTTTGTTTGTTTTTGTTTTTCCTAAATTTCTTATTTTCTAAGGAATGTTACATTAAAAGTCCCAGTTGTCTACTTTTTTTATTTTTTAGGGATTCTTTTTTAATTTATAAAATGTAAAATAAATACTCCCGTTCATTGGAAGAAAATATTTTATTAAAAATATGTACCTAATAATAATGAGATTCCATTTAACGGTCTTTATGAAAAAATATTGAAAATAAAGTTTGAATTAAAAATTCTCGTGGTTTTTTATGGCAGGTTGTAGGGGACATAATATTCTATTCGCGTTTGGACATCTGCTGCTGCGAATAAGTTCAAATCCAAGGAACTATTCTGTAACTATACTGTATACTCTGCAAATTAATACAGTGTTTGTTTTGAAGCGATTAATTATTTTATTTGGAAGCAAAGAATTCTCTTCTTTATATCCAGAAAGCAGATATTACCGTTCAGTAAAAATTCTGAAGATGATTCTTATTTTAATTTTTTTGTTTCTTTGTTTTGTGCATTGCAAAAAAAAATTCTCGTCGTAGACTCTAAGAATTTTACTAACTATACAATGTCACAATAGCCAAATTAATGTTTTGTAAATTAGTATTTCATTCTCCTAACCTAGATATATATATATTTATCATTTTTAATAAAGAATTAAGAATATAATATTAGAACAGTCAAAAAACATCATTTGTTTTTGTTTTAGACTAAAAATTATTACATGTATGATTCTCCATAGAAAATTACGTTGCTCTAAATTTTCGCGCCAAAATGCTATAACTATGTCAACAAAGATTAATAATTTATCGTAAATTTATTTAAAATTCAAAAATGTACGTTATATGTAACAGAAATTTGATATTTCTATAAACACATAAACTTGGAATTGTCATTTATATTAAACGTAAAAGAAAACAGTAAAAAGATAATTTTCCATATTTTATTGACGTTTTAAAATATTTTTTAACAATTTACGCACTTTTAAAAACTCCGTAAATTGAGCTACCTAGCATATCACATAAGCGAGTGCAGGAAACTGGCACAAAAGAAATACAACAATACAGAATTAGCCTAGAGGGCGGAACAAAACAAATAAATAAACAGTTAATGATTAAGCAGTCATTTATTTTTGTGCCTACATTTCTATCTGATATTTGATTGATTTATGGGGTTAAGTGGTGATAGCAATGTTATGTTAAATCTGTCATATCAAATTTGTTGATGACGTAATATGAAAGAAGGGAGATAACTCATGAAGGACGCGAGTTAATATACTCCGTAAACAAACTAACAACCTTATAAGGGATGTGTTAAAAACAAGTATCAAGTTTGAAGCAGTATTTACCAAGACAGAAATGAACAATGAATAGACTCTTTAGTATTCAACACCTTTATTCATGGAGGTTTCCATTATTCGAAGCACCTCTTTTGAGATTGTGTGCTGCATGTATTCTGCCTACAAATCTTACCAGAAGATGAATTTTCAGATTAAGAAAGAAGAAAAAGTCACTTGTTGAGTATGTAAGAGTGTTGCACGTGCACAATCCTGTGTTTCACCCAAAATATTCCATTAAAAAGTATCGAGAATTGGTACAGACTTCAGACGTCGAAGCATGATATTTTTATGTAAGTTGCCCAGCTGTGCACGCGTCTTCATTTGAATTCTTTTAAAATGTTGAATTTAAAACATTGAAGCTGCAGAAACGAAACGTTTTATCACACCATATATATATATATATATATATATATATATATATATATATATATAATAAAAAATATATAATAATTAAAAATCAATCGATTTGTGGAACTCTTCATAGTTCTTAATGAGTAAGTACAAAACGCACGTGCAAAAAACACCAAATACAAATAAGAACACATTTTTAATTCTTAGTTTATTTGTAAACCAAATACATGTTTAAAACAATATTCTAAATGAAAAAATCAATCCTCAAAATAAATGAACATTGTAACACGTGAATTCTTAGCGATTTTTTTTTTAAAAAAAATTTGATAAGGAATTTGCTAAATTATTTTCTTCTTACACCATCTCTTGGGATTCTCAAAAACACGAATATTAAGGTGGAAACAGATTTATAAATGTTATCATGACTGACATTTAAGACTTTTCTTTATCAATGCTATAAATATTGCCCCTGTATTTAATTATCAAGTGATTATACATTGAGCTCTGCACGCGGACAATCAATTTTTAATATAGCTACATTAAAATTTCCTGAATAGAATTATTACTATCACCAACTCTCTGGTCATATATATATATATATATATATATATATATATATATATATATATATATATATATATATATATATATATATATATATATATAAATATAAATATATATATATATATATATATTATATATATATATATTATATATATATATATATATATATTATATATATATATATATATATATATATATATATATATATATATATATATATATATGATTGAGAGTATAGGGAAAAAAGAAATAATTGAATGAAAATATTTATTAATTAAATTTTACTTAATTTTCATCGAATAATTTTAATTATAATTTCCCGTTCTGCTTTTGTTTAAGGAAAAAAAAAAAAAAAAAAAACAGGAAATTATGACTGACAATGCTAAATTATGCGAAAGGAATTCTAATTATTATTTTGAATTTTCGGACTGTTGTCCTAACCTGTATTGTGATATATAAAAACACAACGTTTTTGTCCGTTGTACCTTCCGGTCTTCTTCATGTGCCTTTTGTCTATCCGAGCAATGATTCAGTTTGGGAAATCATTTTGAACAGTTTAACTGTTAAGTAAACAAGGCGTTGAAGAACTTATGAAGATCTTATCCATAGCCTCATTATTTCTGCACACATCAATTGTGCCACGTAAAGCATCACGGTCATTTAAAAATATATATATATTATTGGCGTTTCTTGTATAATTTTAAGCTAAAATACAATGGCATCAGTTATTCTTTAATATTTTAATTTAAACTTTTGTTTTTTGTTTTGTTTGGGTTTTTTTTTTTTTTTTTTTTTAATACATCTCACAATAAAGATGAGAACAACAGTCCGAAAAATCAAAATAATACATATCAAACGAATTTTAATTAGTTGAACAAAAACTCAGCTTATACAATTAGCAGACTACAAAAAATTGGGAGGGGTCCTAGGTAAGACACTTTCATATGTTTTTAATAAGGAAAAGTACAAAATTTCTCTTTTGATGATGATATAATTCAATAATTAAAAATCAATCGATTTGTCGAAATCACAGTTCTTTAAAAGTATTTATAAAAAGCACGTGCAACTCTTTAGTTCTTGATTACTTGTTTAACTACCACAGAGATTCCAGAAGCGAAATTTGAATTTAATGATTTTTCGAAAATTATTGTTTGTAATAGTAAAAGAAATTCTTAACATTTTGAAGTACCAAAAAACTCATGAAAATATTTCAAACAAAAGGGTACTTTTTTAATGCTATTTCAAATGTAAACAAAAAAAAAATGATACAAAAAATATTTCGTTTTTTATACTTAGCTTCTTTTTTGTTGTAAGGAGACATTTTTATTTTACATAACTTTAATATTGGATTTTTTAGATGGTAAAAAAGAAAAAATGACAAAAAGAAAAAATGGTTATCGATGACTCAAAAACTGTTTTTTTTTATATTTCTTAATACAAAATATATTAAATTCTAATCAATATGACTCAATAACATTTTTTACAAAAGGAAAAAATCATTTATAGAATAGACGAATCCATTTCCACTTAAAAATAGGGACGCATTTTTAATTCTTAGCTTCTTTTTATTGTTACAGTGTTATAAGGTAAAAAAGAAAGTAAATTAAACGAATACTACTCTCCTCTGTAGTCTCTCACTGCTTATATATATATATATATATATATATATATATATATATATATATATATACATATATATATATATATATATATATATATATATATATATATTATATATATTATTGAAAACAAGGACAAGGATTTAGTGTTTAGCTACATCTGTATTGTGATGTGCTAGATTAGATTTGTGTTAAAGATCAATAGAACATGCCTACAAGAGAACATGCTAAGTTCACATTATATATATATATATATATATATATATATATATATATATATATATATATATAATACTTATTCCGTAACCTAATTTGTTCGTGGGGGGGAGCTACTTATGTACCATATCTTGGACAGAAATAGCTTGTCGAAAATTGAATATAGATATCAAAGGACCTTTAACATTATGTGAGAATCCTTCTTTGTTGACAGTTATAGATGAATATTCAAGGTTCCCGTTCATTTTTCCAACCTCTAGCATGCATACCTGGATCGTGAAAAAGTGTTTTGTATCAATTTTTACAGTTTGTGTTATGCCTGGCTATTTACATTCAAATAGTTGCGCATCCTTTATGTCCAAGGAACAGAAAAAGTACCTGTCTAAGAAAGGTATCGCAACGAATAAAACAATCCCTTATAAAACAATCCCGACAATGCTCAAATAGAAAGGTATAATGGGGTTATATGGAAGGCTTAGCGTTTTACAATAAGGATGCATGGGTTGTCCGGACAAAACTGGGAATCTATTCTTCCTGACATTCTGCATTCTATATAATCCCTATTGTCAACTACAACTAATGCTACTCCTCATGAGAGTTTCTTTGGATTCGCAAGGCATACAACTTATGGAAACTCTTTTCCATCATGGCTACTTTTACCAGGACTTGTGTTTGTGCGTTGATTTGTTTAACATAATAAGAATAAACCTTTCATAGACCAGGTGGACATTATCGAATCCTATTCCATGTATACTTGTATTCCGATGAAGGACAGTCCATAATATCTGTTAGAGATTTAGTCCCATGTCCTTCAAATCAACATTTAGCAGGTTATAATAAATCTATAACCAGACCTGCAGAAGATATGAGTCTTAAACTCAAAGTTTCCAGTAATAAATCTGATAATCTATGTTCTGAATTACCGAATACATTTCGGAAACCTGCATATGATTTTGAACCTCAATCGGCTCGAAATTCAAAACGGCCACAACGTTATTGTTGGGATTGAAATTTCTAATTTTGTAATAATTCATTTTTTCTTAGAAGGAAGAATGTAAGATTTATAATGAGAGTTATCTCCCTTTTACTTTTCAAATTGTATAAAAGTGTCAAAACTTGGACTTGTTCATTATTGTATTTATTTATCAACCTTTTCACGCAAGCAGGATGCGACAGATTTATATTCAGAGTTTTCCTTCTCCTAGACTAGTTGCCGTGCCAAAATTAAAGAGACCAGACCTCCCTGCTATTTATCCATAGCTGGAGGGACAAAAGTTGGATTTCATACCTTTCCCAAGAGTATTAGCGCTATGTGAAATGCAAACAGTTGAACGGCCCTGTTCATTTCCTACGACGATAACCATTACACCACGAATGCCTTTTTATTTTCCAGTATTATAGTAGTAATCTGAATTTGAATAAAACCTTCCAAATCGAGGACAGCTGTTTATTCTACTTGTTTCGTTACAATGATTATAATTAAACATTTACAAAGAATCAAATTTCACCAAAAAGAGTTGATAGACTGTTAAACAAACAAAACGTCAACAATCAAAGAATTTACCTTTAAAAAACGAAGAAACTTTTCACAGATATTTTATTATTTAGAATGAACGATGAATTAGAATGAAAAATATACGGAATCTCAGCCAGCAAAAATCACTACATCCACATCAACATTTATGACGACGATCTGATTTGATTTGTAGTCAATTTACATCCGGGTTTGTTTTCCAATGGATATATGCCCCTCCTCCCCCTATTCTCACTGAATGCTGAAGAAAAATAACTAACAAGAAAAATAAATCGAATTGATCAAAGATGGCGGCGATGGCGGCGATGAAGTTAGATTTTCAAATTAACACTTCAAATGCTTTACATGAATTATCTTTCTCTTCATTTAATGTAGATTTGATTTTGGTAATGAGATAATTGTGATTCTAATGACGCTAGACTTGTAGCGAAATATTTCCATCATAAATTGTCTTTTTTTCTTTTTCATTCCGTCTGATTTCATTAGAAATTTTTTTTTAAAACTTCTACATACACACACACACACACACACACACACACACACACACACACACACACATAGTCACACATACACACACACATACACATACACAAGCGTTGTGCGCACACAAAAATCTTTTTTGCAATGTATCTGGTCTCTCTATTGATTAATTAGATACCGTTATTATAGTAACGGGACTTTTGTATTTGTTGCATAATTATTCATCTTTAATCCAAATGTCATCAATTTGAAGATGTGAAATGATATGTTGAAATAATTGTAATTTTATTAATTTTTTTAAATTTTATTTTACATTTTTAATTGCAATTACCATTCATTTTACATTTTTTAATTGCAGTTGTGTGTGTGTGTGTGTGTGTGTGTGTGTGTGTGTGTGTGTGTGTATGTGTGTGTGTGTGCGCGCGTGCGTGTGTGTGTGTGCGCGTGTGTGTGTTTCTTTCGTTCTAATTCTGATATAATTCTCCCGTTTTTCTTTTTTTTTCTTTTTTTTCTTTCTTTCTTCATAATTATGATTTCATTATTTCTTTTTAACTTTTTTTCTCTCCTTCTTTTTTCAAATTCTTATATCTTCGTTTTTCATTAGTTTTTCTTTCTATTTTCTGTTTTTAAGGAAATACCTTTTCTCGGTATTTCTTTAAAATTCGGATATCAGTCGATATCTTTTTTCTTTCTTTTTTTTCGATGTTTTTTTAATGTTTTTCTTGTCTTTTAATTTTCATGTATTATTTCCTTTTTTCATTCAGTATTTTTATATCTTTTTCTCTTTCTAATCCTAATACTATTTATTTCTTTCTTTCTTTTTCATTCTTTCTTTCTCATTCTTTCGTTTTTCTTTCGTTTTTTTCTTTCGTATTTCTTTCTTTCTTCTTTCTTTTCTTATTTTTCTTCTTATAATTCTTATTTTTTCTTTCTAATTCTGAAATCATTCTTTCACTTTTCATTTTCTCATTTTTTCTTCGTTATAATTCTGAAATCATTCTTTCGTATTTCTTTCCTTCTTTCTATTTTATTCTTTCGTTTTTCATTACTTTTTTTCTTTTCCCTTTTTTTCTTTATAATTTTTTATCACCCTTTCGCCTTCTTTTCTTTTTCTTTCGCCTTCTTTTCTTTTTCTTCTTTCTAAGTATGAAATCATTCTTTGGGTTTTCTTTCTACTTTTCAAACTTTTTTCTCTTTTCGATAAAAGTAAATTGATTTATTTATATAAACTTGTTAGGGGGTACCTACTAATGGACGATATTATATATATATATATATATATATATATATATATATATATATATATATATATATATATATATATATATATAGGCTCTTTGTCGGGATCAGTTTTTTACATAGAAAAAAGTTCACGCCTTTTATCGGTGGGTGAATGGTTTCAAACAAGTGTGATAATGTCGATTTAACGCCAATTAAAAGTGTATCGGAATAGGTTACCTGCCTTGTAAAATGCTGCCTTATTTCAACAAATATTTTCCTTTGGTAACTCTCTCTCTCTCTCTCTCTCTCTCTCTCTCTCTCTCTCTCTCTCTCTCTCTCTCTCTCTCTCTCTCTGACGCGTTATTCGCCGACTTTGCTTGTCATGATTATTTTCAATAATTATCGAATTTTATACAATATGTAATTGCCTTAAAAAATATAAATAATAATACACTTTACTTAACAATGCTTCAAAAGCAAATTATCAAATACTATTTTATATATATATATATATATATATATATATATATATATATCACACTTACATATGTATATATATATATATATAGTATTTTAACGGTGTTGTGACACCGTTCCACTATACCATTATCTTCTGGAACGTAATCACATCGATATCGCATTCGCACCCCTCCCCGCTTCACCTCCAAAGGTCTGAAAATTATGGCCACAAAATGTGGGACCATTGTCCGTCAATATTTCGACCGGTGGACCGCGCTCACAGAAAACAGATTTCAATTGTCCTATGACGATCGATGCATCTTGACGTGCTTGTGGGCGCCATATTGTGAAGCGCTTTTGGCCGCAATTCGTCAATGTAAAAAAAAATGACCGCCATTGTAATGGGTTATTTTGACAGAACCAAGGTGACGTCGAACCTCAAGCTGTATTCTTCAATCAGCCGCTCTAAGATCACCAATCTTCTTCGCACTAAAATTTCAGTTCCGGTCTTGGTCCTTACTCTGTTTTTCTCCTGTCAACCAGTGGTAAACACACCGAGAGTCTGTGTAAAGATGCCGCACCTCAACCTGCCACTGTAGCGCGAAATTAAGGCCTTTCAACGTGGCGTCAAGTTCCGGCAAATTGATATGCTGTGCATCGTTCGTCGGGCGAAGCCAGCATGCGTCCCCTAAAATAGCCCCTCGTCTTTCCAACACCCCGCCTGTTGCCAGGGAGCTTACGTCTACCCATGCGTTTAATTTTCCTCCGGCCATGCACCAGCCACTTCAGTCGGGGTTATCTTGGCACACTTTGGTCACTACTTCAGCCATCATCCGATTAAGAGTAACGTCATTCCCTATGTCGTCCCATCCTTCGTGTCTATGCTTTCTCGTCTCTTCATTACTCCGGTTGCTGCACGTAGCCACATGCAAACAAGAAAGTGTCCTACCAGCTTCTATCAAGTGGAAAATATGGTGCATTGCGTCATTATGATTGGGGGTTCTGGAACTGCGCTCCCTTGCTTCCACCGCAGGGTGTTCCGCTCCCCCAAAACCTCAATGCCTAATACCAGAGCCCCATTCCCAGATGCTTGGGATTCTAGCTGGTCAAACCAAGGGATTCCAGTCTCATCTTGCTCTTATCTGCGGACATTATAAGCTCATTTATATATATATCGTCGATGTAGGCTGATGTAGCGCTCATCATCGATTCCTCAAGCGTCAACACCGTCTTGGACGATAGCTTTAATAATTAGAGGTGCCACATTGACGCCAAATCCCAAGCGCGTCAAGCAGTATCTCTTTCCTTTGACAATTACGGTTAGAAATGCTCACAGTGACTCATGAACACGTATCTGCAAATAAGCCCTCCTCAGGTCAAGCAGGGCTATATTAACCCTCTGCTGATGCCACTCCCACAATTTGGCAACGCATACGTCTGCGTTTGCATGTTGCTTTAGTTTTCTGTAATCCATCGCTGGCCGCACTTGGTTTTTGTTGGATTGTGCAACAGCCATTAGTAGGATTAAACCCTTGGGGATCCAAGTCGCTCCTCTAGACAGGGTATAAATCAGCCGTTAACAATCCACGACTCTAAATCCGCCTCGTACACAACCTTGATTTCATTGGACATCGAGTACTTCGGAATTGTATTGCGCTGATCTGGTGCTTTATTCTACCGTACAGCCCAGGCCCTCTGTTAATGGTCAAAGGTTGCACAGAAGTCAAGTTCCTCAATCGAGAGTGTTGCATATGACTCTTTCCCTCTGCCGAGCAGAACACTTCCGGCTGGTATGATCTTAACACCACTTAATCCTCGTATCAGAATTCCAATCAGCAGGTCATAGACAAGAGGCATTCCGTGCATTACCAGAATGTCAACCTTGGCACTGTCACCGTTTCCTGTTTGGATTGTAACCACCTCGACTCTAAAACATGCCTTGGGCGTGCTGTCCATTGTCCTGGTGTCCACATCACGCTTCCACTATGCCCGCTAAATATTGATCGGGAACATCCCGTGTCGACGAGCACTGAATACTTCACGCCGTCTACCTGGACGCCAACAACAGGAAATACTGTATTTACTGATTGACAGGAGGCAAGTGTGGCGACCATTGAATCCGTTTCCCGAACAGTTTCGTGATATGTGGCCTAGCTTATTGTAGCGGTAGTAACGCATTCTTCCCTGTGCTCTCCTATTTATGAGTCCAGGAGTATGTTGACTTTAACATTCCCTGGAAAAGTAGTTGGGACCACCACACGTATAATATACGGGGTCTCCACGCTTGTGTCCGTTTTTACAGCTGCTGCTGCTACACCACGGCTTTGATGCCTGAAAGTTAGTACACTGGCCCTGGCTATAAGGTCTCCCATTGTCAGGGTCTCAAAGTTTGGTGTCTGTTATAGGTGGGTGGGGATATCATCGGGGACAAAAGTCAGCTTGCAAGCCTCTGCAGCCCAAATCTAACTCGGCCAATCCGACCAACCGCCTTATCCTGTTTGCGTATATATCCACGTTCGCCTTGCCACAATGACCCGAGTCAGCTTTCTGTACGCTGCAAAGGCGCCACCAGTAAATGCCTCCTTCAGCCGCGCTTCTATTTTATCTATGTCACGCTGGTCCATTACTGGTCATCTCCAGAGGGCAAGTGTTCCCCCCTCCCCCATTGGCAACAGGCTATCCACATCATCTACCATCTAAAGTCTCGCCATCAGCTTCACCTTCTTCAACACCGCCACCACTTCTTTCTCACTGGTAAAGGGATTTATAATAACGAGGTTAATCCGAACTTGTGCCATTAGGGAAACTTGTAAAATCCGAAATAGTTTGTTTGTGAAATAGATCAGAATAATTGCTTTCTCCAACTTTAAGGTCCGACGACAAAATCTTCCTTCCTGCAACAATATTCCAGCAGTTTTCAGCGTAACGGCTCCGAAGTGTCTCGTCACTTTCTCGGTTGCGCTTGGTTTTATCTACAGCGCGATCTCGAAAAAAATTGCATACGTGCAAATTTACTCTCGCCAAATCTCCTGGCTTCGATATCGCGCTTCTTAAAATTTAAATTTAAGTGGCAAGGCAGCCATATTTTCCTTTTCTTCATCTTGCAAGTAAGAAACGTTCGCGCCCGCGTCGCTCCACGAGGTAAGTCTCCTCTCTCGCTACAGACACTAAGTTGCATCTGGTGATCAGGCTCCTGTACTAGAGTACTGGGGAGATTGGAGTCACCTCTTCGTTGCCATTACTCCCAGATCCAGTCTAAACCAAAGTCTTAGTACTTGTTTGAGTTCCATCTATGAATGAAGTAGGTTTGTTTGAACATAATTTTACTAGACAGAAGTATTTGAAACTATATAACTGTGTGCAAATTATATCTATTAAGAATAGTTACTAGAAGTTATAATTGTTTGCTAAGTATTATTATTAGTTCCTTGAAGCCATATAACTGCTTGCAAATTATTAATATTAGATATGAATACTTTAAACCATATATTATTATTATTATTATTAATTCTCTTCACTATTTATTAGGTACCACCAATTTTCCCTGTGAAATTTACCCCCTTATATTTAACACAATGAAACTTGCATAAAGGTTAATATTATTTTTTTGTCCATTCAAAAGAAGAAAAAAATTAAAAAAAACTCATGATGATTTGTTTAAAGTTTCCATAATTGAATATATGTCTGAAATAATTTTTCCCTAAAATATACAAGGGGAAATATTTTTTACGAGGTCCATTTTATTTTATGAAATATGAAAAAAATGAACCGACAAAAAACGATTTTTCCTTTTTTTCTATAAAGATAAGAGTCTGAATAATTATATCAGAAGATTTTTATAAGTTTCAATGCCAGAGTTGTTTTAGTAAAAGAATCATGAATTCAGAATTCAGCTAAAAAAAAAAATATCAATAAAGAAACTGACCGTGTCGTAAAATATTTTTCAAGATAACGGTGAGTAAGTTTTCCCCAATCGGATAATTTGATCTTTGAATTAAAAGTAAAAAATATTTACGTTTCTTCCTTCAATATGGCCTAAACTGATAACGTGACATATTTTGGTGGTACCTACTATTTATCTATCTAGTTATTCATTTTAGTATTTTTTATATCTCTAAGATTCTTTTCGTTCTTTTGTCTGTCCTTATCCATGTTTGAAGTGTAAGTAAGTTCAAGTGTTAAACTTCCCTTAAGTCAAGCTGTTCTATACCAAACAGCGGTTGTGTTTAAAACAGACTACATGGTGTCGTCACGATCTTCGGCTCAAAAATGAAAAATTCTCCAGGTGTTCAAACCCCAGTTGAGACTGTTCATATTCAGTTAGTGTTAATTCCCTGTCCAGACAGTAAGATGCTGCTACACACATTGTCATCCTTGACAGAGAACATCATCTATGTATTTATCTACCAGTCTTGAAGTACTTGTACAAAAAGTAAAATTATCATGAATTAGGTATTATTCCTTTGGTGTTCTTTATTTTAAAATGAATAGATGAAATGAAAACTGCGTTCAACATGAAAAAAAGAAGAAAAACGAAACCTGACAAGATATATTTTATTGATGAGATAGACGTTTAATTCATTTTCGTTTTGTATAACATTTATCTAGAATATAAAGTAATCGGGCAATTGTTATGCATTTGTAAATAAAATTAATTTATATATCTTTTGTTTGTCTGTTTCAATCAATCTATACATATACAATATATATCTTTCTATGCCGGTCAGTTCATATTTATCTAACTGTCTGTCTGTCTGTCTGTCTGTCTGTCTGTCTCTCTCTCTCTTTCTCTCTCTTACTCTCTCTCTCTTTCTCTCTCTCACTCTCTCTCTCTCTCTCTCTATATATATATATATATTATATATATATATATATATTTATATACATATATATATATATACATATATGTATATATTTATATGCATATATATATAAATATATATATATATATATATATATATATATATATATATATATATATATATATATCAACATATTCGTATCTATCTGTCTCAGCCATGTTCATATCTATCAATATCAGTCTACTCATATCTATCGATCTATTCATTTATCTATTAGTCTGTTCATTTCAATCTACCTACCTATCTAACTATCTACCTGTCTTTCTTTTTATTTGTTTCAATCTTTTTTCATCTAATTATCAAAACACACACACACACACACACACCACACACACACACACAATATATATATATATATATATATATATATATATATATATATATACAGAGTGCATTACATTCATATCTATGAATGATAATCTTCTGTTCATTATATCTATATGTAAATCTAACTTTATATTTTATATATTTATCGATGTATCCCCCCCTTTCTATTCTTCCCTGATGATCTCATAATCAATCCATCGCTCTTTCCTTCTCCCCCGTCTCCTCTTTCCTCCCATTTCTCCTCCTCCTCCTTCTTCTCCTCCCCCTCCTTCTCCTCCTTTAATTATCATATCCGACCTAATTCTTTATTCTTTTCAAACATAAAAGTATTGCATTTCATTTAAGAATCATTTTCTTTCCCGCCCTTTTTAACTTGTATTTCTCATCTCTTTCTCTTGAGATATTC
>CM042165.1:26877514-27005014 GCA_023376005.1 Doryteuthis pealeii
AAACTGAGATAGATAGATAGATAGATAGATAGATAGATATAATATAATATAATATAATATAATATAATATAATATAATATAAAGGGATACAATGCCTGACTTAAATGGATGTTATTATATAGAACTCTCCATTTGAAATCAGAATACCCCAACCTGCTGCTGCTGCTGCTATTGCTGCTGCAGGCAATTAGAAGAACAATTTTCCACTACGCATGTAATACCAGCCTTTTTCTGAATATAGTTACACAATTTTGCTGAAGTGAAGCCATTCCCAATTTCCTCTTCCCTTAGCATTTAAGTCAATGCAATACACATCCCAGCCAAATGAAACATTTTTATTGATGTCTTCCATTTGAAAAGTTACACCAACAATTAACACCACAGTCACAAACCATTGGCATTTGCCATTTGAAAAAGTGTTTCAGGCGTAGGTCGACCGAAACTTTAGATAAGACCCACATTCAGTCCCTTGGCATCACCACCAAATAAATATCCTTTGTTTCAGAGGGGTCAATAGATCAGAACTTGACAAAATCTAGGTTGGGTTTCATTTGCAAGATTTGTGATCAGATTTAACATTCCTATTTGTAGAGGTGAATTTAACAAAAAGACATTGTCAAAATAGATGAGAACAATATATATATATATATATATATATATATATATATATATATATATATATATATATTGCCAACATATATATATATATATATGTTGGCAATCTTCCGTCTATTTTAGACGATGGTGTAGTTTTTTTGTTTATTGTTTATTTGTGTTTATTTCTGTTTTTTTGTCTTTATGTTGTCTTTTTGTTTTGTTATCTTGTTGGTTTTTGTTTTGTTGTTTTTTTATGTTTTGTTGGTTTTTTGTTTTGTTTTTTCACTTACTTACAGCCACGTGAGTGGCTGAACAGACCGATCCTCGAATGGCAGTCTCTGGTGCAATGGGTGCAAACAAAAGGTGCTGCTTCCTGTAGGTGTTATATATATATATATATATATATATATATATATATATATATATAGGTGTGTGTGGTGTGTGTGTGTGTGTGTGTGTGTGTGTGTGTGTGTGTTACGAGTATCCTAAACATCAAATGACAGTCTCTAAGGCCAAAAATCATTGGTCTTCAGCAAGCTAATACATCCAGTATTGAGATGCTTCTCATAACGCAATCAAATACATTGGGCTGGAAAACCTGACTAGAATGTTAGCTTACCTAACCAACTGTTAAGTAAGTGCAAAGATTCGAACACTCCATCTTGAAACGAGAACTTAAGAAACAGGACTTGAGCTCGGTTACACACACTTTTCAACTGAAAATGCTTGTGAAATCTGCAGTAGGGTATATTTGTCCAAAGCTGTACTAGTCAAATGAGATCTCATGACAGAAAACAATCGCAGGGTCACTTTACACGGGGGCCTTCCGCAGAAACCTAAAGGTAATTCGTGTCAATTCTGCGATAAAGGATGTAGATCTGCAGCAGCTCTAAATAGACATATGAGAGTAGGTGGGGTTAATGTAAATTTGGCCTGAGGAGCCACATGCGTTCCCATGGGTGCTTTTAACAGGATTGGGAGATGACCTTCTTCTGTAATGAAGAACACACACACACACACACACACACACTCACTCTCTCTCTCTCTCTCTCTCTCTCTATCTATATATATATATATATATATATATATATATATATATATATATATATTTGTGCGTGTCTGTGTGTGTGAGTTTGGGCAGCACTTTTTCTTTTATTCATGTTTGACTTAAAACATGAAAAACTGGTAAGGAAGAATGCATGAATTCTTTAAGAATAATTTCATTGATACAGAAATCGTGAAAAAATTCAGTTTCGATTGCATCTCCAACCATTTTCAAAAATGATCACAATTTACCCCATAAAAAATCCCTGGTACCCCCCCCTCCGAAAGCGTTCGAAACACCGAATTTCTAGACGATTATCTATACTCATTCGATCCAGGTTTATTTTGTTTGTAAACAACACACACACACACACACACACACACACACACACTCAAATGAATGATGTAATTTTGTAAAATAATGATTGACTTTGCTATGAAAGGGAGTATTTGATGTTGATGAGATCTTTGAATAGTTATTGTACCTCATTTTTAGCTTCTAGGAACGACCTTCCCATAATCTAAAGAAACTGTTTAGAATGTCTGCCATATTCAGTTCTAACTAGATGTCCACTGAATCCGATGTTTCAGGACTGGGGCTTTAATATTGTCACATTCTCTCTAGTGTTTCAATTATATTGATAAGTTTTTTCTAGTTCTTTTGTATGATTCTTCGTTAATATTATTGATAAAATCACTCTAGATATGTTTATATAATGACAATAGGTAATTCCATGTTTTAAATCTATAAAGGAAAGACGTCAGCAAACATGGCATATTTAGCAGTTTTAGATATTCCACGCTGTCTTCAGGGGTATTGCTCTAACATTCCAAAAGTCTCACTGCCTTTCTTTTTAATTATATTTTACATTTCGGTAGAAAACCTGTTGTATATATTATCAAACGTTTTCCTTAAACGTATACACATGGTTCATAATTATTGCCAGTCATAGGCTGAAACATTACTACTGTTTTGTTTGGTTGGTTTTGGAGTTGGTTTTTTTTTCAATCTTATAGATAGATAGATAGATAGATAAATAGATAGATAGTAGATATAATTGACTGATTGATTGATTGATTTCAACACGTCAACCAACTTAGGTTTATTTTATGCTTAGAAGTTATGGAATCACATTCATTTTAGGTTTAAATTTACATTTCTTAAGAGTTTTTACACACAATTACATATCAAGTATCCTTATCTAAGACAAATAATTTGTACACAGTTTTATAGTTTCAAGTAACTTATAATAATTCTTAATAAACAGTCATAGCTTCAAGTAAATATTCCTAAAACAAATAATTTACAGTTTTATGGCATCAATTATTCCTATCGAATACAAATAATTAGTTGTATGGTTTTAAGTATTCCTATCTTATACTGATAATTTTCAAACCGATCTATTTGGCCTGGAGATAGGAGTATAAAAGGTACTCCCACTCGGGATCAGAGTTGGAACTCAAGAACTGGAGCCTCATCATCAGATGCTGTTTAATGTCATACCCAGAAAATCGTATTCTAATCCCCGCAAATAGGAAAGATGAATAGATGTATATATAGATAGGAACGGAATGAGATAAATAGATAGATAGAAGATAGATAGACAGATAGATAGATAGATATGTTTTTCGACTTCGTATTTTCTTCAGAAATTCTATTAAACACTTTTTTAATTGCAACATACCACATCTTTTTTGTCTTAACAAACACATCTTTGAATCTGTTGAGTATGCAAGTCTATGTAAACTCACACAAACGCGCGTGCGCGCACACACACACACACACACACACACACACACATATATATATATATATATATATATATATATATATATATATATATATATAAAAGCTATCATAAATTTTCTTCCCGATCTATTCTGATGCGTATTTAGTGTCAGGGCGCTTTGAACTCAACTTGTTCTCCAACTGGTAGGTAAAGACAAAAAAATGTTCTCTCTTCTTAACTCCATAATCTAGAGAACTCTACGTTCTTCTTTTTTCCCTCTTTGTTGTTGTTCTTCTTCTTTGTAAATGTTTTATTGGCCTTATAAGGAGGCACTTCACTTTCTTATCTGTAACTCATTTAACAAGATGCAAAAGTTGACAAACATGTTACACTCCATTTTTTTTCGATCTTCTTGCGACTTCTCGTTTGGGTGTTTATTAAATGCGAATGTCCAGCAAACCTGTCTTCGTTGTTTTATTGTGTGTGAGCATGTGTGTTTTTTCTCCCAATATATAAACATTTTAAATAAACTTGTCATGACAGCGACCACAGCTTAAAGTTACATTAAATATCGGATGTCTCTTAAGAGAATTACGCCATATAAGGTGTTCGTCAAAATTAGCTTATGATATCAACATTTTATAGCGTAAAAGCAAATTCAACTTAAAAGGTCCTGCCACACAATTAGGCCATTTTTTAACAATAGATTCAAACATATTTACTCATTAATAATTTACTTCATTTATTAGGACCTTTGCACCGTTTATTTGGATTACCGAATTATTTTTTTTAATTTAAATCTGATAGAAAGACTCAAAATATATTTTTTACTTCACAAAACAACCGTCTCTCAAATATTTCACTTTGTGATTCAACTAACCGAACTCTAAAATACACCTTGTTATGTTATGATTGCATTGATTATCTCCCTTGTTGTAAATAAAGTTTTTTTTTTTTAAATAAGTATCTGTTCGAAGAAAACTATTCTACTTTGTTTGGTTAATTGGAACAGCCGGTTATTGGTTCAAAATCGTTGGTCCCAATGCGGTTCTCATAACCGGAATATTAACAAAATATTATTCGATCATTTTTAATTTTACATTCTTATAATCTTGATAAATTAAATATTTAGTGTCAATACTTTTTTATTTCGCTTTGTCGGTGGAGTTTAGAATACACTGACTATATCCCCTGCAAAGGGCAAGATTGTCCACCCAAAAAAGGGGTGTCCTGGGTATGCCACAAAACTGAATCTGATGGTGAGGCTCGAATTCTAGAACTTTGGGGAATATGGAGGGTTCCATTAATGTCATTACACCCATATCAACTCTGACCCGTGGTGGTAGTACCTGTTAGGGCTCCATCTATGGGTCAGATATATCTACTGAAAAATTGTTATATTCAATAAACTCTTAAGACACAACTACACAAAAATTTCATATTTACATTATATGAACGTGATTCCCTAACTTCTAGGCATAAACTAGCACTAGATGGACTGAAATGCCGTTAAAATCAATCAATCGTATGTTAAACTAAATCTTTTCATTTTAAAATTTCAAATTTGAATTTTGAATGAAGGCGTATGTAGAGCTTAGTAACATGTATAATAAAGAAATGATGTCTAGATATCTAGACAAAGTCCTGAGAGTCAGTGAAAATTTATTTCAAAGATTTATAAAACCAGTATCGATACTTTTTTCATCATAAGTTTTTAAGGAGAAACAGGTTTGTGCAAGTGCAATACACCGAATATTTACCAAATGTAGTTCCATGCGGCTTTTCTTGTTTCCTAAATTTAAAATTTATCTTAAGGGAAGATAAAGAGAACATTGAAAGAAATATGACAGTGTAGCTTCACCCTATACAAAAAGAAAACTTTCAGAGGTGCTTTGACCAATAAAAAAATCGATGGAATAAGTGAGACTATCTTGAAGAGAACGTTTCATTTATTGTTTATTTGTATTGTTTGGTATAGTTTCAATCTCAAGACTTTTTGAACACATCTCGTGGATAAATGAAATATATTTTTGTTATTTAATTGTACATCTACTTTTTATTCGTTTCTTCTTTATGCAATTTCTGTAATTCATCATCCTACTTACATGATTATTTCAACATCAAATCATTATTAGAATTATGTATTTACCCGACACCGCTTCCGCACAAGTGGAGTGCAACTGGTTTGAATTCAGAGTTTTCTTTCTCCTAGACTGATTGCCTCACCCAGGCTAGAGAATTCAGCCTTTCCTACTATTTAGCTATAGCTTGCAGGAGAATAGTTGAATTCACAAGGATATGGGCGCTATATAAAATGCAACCTCGTCCAGGGTTTGAATTCGGGTCTCCAAGTCCATTTCATACAATAACCGTTACACAACGAGCGCCTCACATTAATATTACTCCAAGTATATATTTTTACAAGTTCTCAGTAAAAATACAAATAAAAATTAATTGGAATAAGTGTGTTGAATACTATGGGGAATGTTTTGAAGGAAATGGACATTTCATTCATTGTAATCCAACTTCACTTTTTCAACGCAATTGGCACTTTACAAAATAAAATGGTGCAGTGAAACCTCGCGTTGTGATTGGCTTAAATTTTGATAGAATCAATTAATAAATTATTTTTTACCAACCATTAACTATTAAAGATAAATAGAATCAACAAAGCCACATAATTATCATTCCATGAGGTGTTGTTTAAAATCTCCTTTTTTCTTCTTTTCCATTGCAATAAAATCGAACTTTTATTTATTTACTTTTTTTATGATTAGCATTTAATTCAAAATCGATTGTCTAAAAAGGAAATGTGACTGCTTTATCAGAACAACGAGAAATTATTGAGAAATACGAAATCCTCTTCCTATTCACGTTGATATTCTAGAGAAAATTCTGGCTAAATTTCTGGCTTATTTTAATAAAAAAAGGAAAAAAAAGAAAAATAATTTCAATTATCAACTTTAATGAAGCTTATTATGTAAATATGAATTGTTCGGTCTCGATTGATTTCTTATAGATCTCATTGAATTACTTTCAATTTGTGGCACTTTCTCCTTCACAAATTGCTGTTATTGATTGCTATATACAAGAAGGTTTTGAAAAGGTATTATCCCAACTTAAAAGGAAATGATCTACAACCATGAAATGTATATCCTATTCCACATAATTATCCTGTACCTAGTACAGCCTACACCTTCTAGTAACCCAGCACATTCTATATTATGGTACTAGGTTATATAAGGTGTACTGTACTAGGTTACACAGTACCAGAAGATATACTGTACTAGATTGTATTTTATCTTATTGTACTATGTAATCTAGTATAGTCTATCTTCATGGTACCAGTCTAGCTTATGGTACCATGTAAACTAGTACAGTATATCTGTAATAACTTACTTTGAGAAAAGGTAGGCACCACAAAGCAAATGTCCATTACCCTAATGTATTATATGGATGCGAGATTATTTAACCTAAAGACTTATGGAATAGGTTCATATCTGTGGACAGGTGATCATACAAGTTTATCAATGAAAATTGTTTGTGGCTGGAAATTTATGAATGAAGTTGCCTGGATTTTTATTATTGGCCCGACAGAAATAGACATTTTTTGGTCTATTGTTGAAAGTATCTACCTGAATGAAAAGCATAGAGAATGGCTGTGTGAACGTTTTAAAATTGAACTAAATAATGTATCCTTTGACATTGAATTATTTTTTGTGTAATGTATAAAATGATTGTGTAATATTTTTAATTCAATTAATATGTATGATCATTTGGGTGTCATGTTGTGTCCTCCGTGCGATTTATATAGTAACCAGAATGATTAAGTGCGCTAATTCCATACTTTTGTCAAGTGTAGAATTAGGTAGGAGGACTGGATATCATATAACTATGGAAACAAATTATTGTTATAGACAAATAAAAGAAAGTTGCAATGGAATGTTGAAAATATAAGTAGTTATGATTATAATTCAATTTTTACAAAGGAATTAAATTTTGGCATTAAATAACCCATAAAAGTTTTATATACCATTCGACGTTAATCTTAATGGAACATTTCATACTAAAAATCAACATTTAGCTAGCTGACACCGCAGAGCATTTACAGGTCTTCCTCTTAAATTCTAAACTATTTTAGCCCGGGGACTGAGAATCCACTCCTCAAACAAAACCTCCCCATTAGCTTAAGAAAGTTTACACCACGAATATGACCTCTTTTCTACAACTAAATTGTAAAAGCGGCAACGATCTGGTTTTGTCTTATTTTGCATATGTGGACATACAATAGATAAATCTTATTTATTTGAGGATTATTCGATAAAGTATTTTCACGAATATTATTCTATTATTAGTTTTACTCCATCTTATTATTGTTGCTTTTTATTTCAAGATTCTGGATTGATACACACTTTATCTTATTTCTTGCGAGTTTTTCACACCAGTTTTAATTGGTGGTTTTTCACTGGAGTCCAAGTGACAGCAAGTCTCCTCACATTTCCAGAACTCTTCTAAGTATCCTAGCCGATTTTAGTATTACTGTGGTTTGGATGTATCAATTTCAATTATCCCACTCATCTCCAGTTCATCCAGTCTCTTTTCCAAGGTTATTGGGTACTGTTCCAGTGCTCCAAGTACGATTGATATCACAGTCACTTTCATGTTCCACAGACTTTTGTCCAACTTATTGCTTTCTTTCAAATTCACTCTGTGGTCTGCTGATACAGAAAAGTTCACAATATGACTGGGTTTTTTTTTTGTTTTGTTTTTTTTTTTTTTTCATGTTAATTAAAACTAAGTCTGGTCTTCTGGCCTGGATTAGGTGATCCGTTTGTATCTTAACGTCGCAGAGAATCCTATGCGCTTCATTTTCAAGGATTAATTCTAGTTTGGGCATATACCATTTGTTAGTATGGTGAAATTTTAATTCTTTGCACAATTCCCAGTGGCTCACCTTTCCCACCCAGTCGTGCCTGTACTTGTGTTTTCTTTGTGCTAGTTTGCTGCGTTCACTTATTATTATTATTATTATTATTATTATTATCGTTTTTCGTCCCAGTAATTACTGGTGGTCTGAGTGACAACAAGTCCCCTTAAAATCAATCAATCAATCTGAAGAAGGCCGAATAATACACCGGCCTTAGTATCACTATAAAAGATATAAAGAAAATTGTAATAATTAATGGAATTAGAACAATTTTATATTTCAAAACTCCAGAAGGAAGGCCGAAGTTAGATTGGCCAACATATTTTGATAGAAACAACTATATAAGTATAGCAGTGTGATTAATTCATGAAAATATTATTTTTAAAGAAGATCTCTGAAAATTCCAACTACTATGTGGACCTTCACTAAACTTTAATAAATAACAATTATCAATCAATGTATACTTAAAAGAACTTGATTTTATCGATTCAAATGAAAGTCCGCCTTTGGTGGCAATTAAGGCTTGATTACATCCTCCTTAAAGAATATATAATTAATAGCTAATAAGGGAACAACTTTATAATTAGCATCTAATAGTTATATCCCTCGAGAAAAAATAATGATCGGAGTTAACGCAAACGCAGACTCCAGACTGTTAAGTTATAAAATTGATTATAAATTGCTTTATTTTCTCTCTGCGAAAAAAACCCTCTCTGCCTAATGTTTGCTGTGTTACGGATAAAAATACAAAAAAGTTGGACCGTTGTCAATTTATTTCCAGTTTTCTTCACTTAATTTGTCTGACAAAATGGCCGACCGATAGCCACATTGAACCGGATCTTGTAGTAGGTTCGTGAATTCCTTTATTTAATAAGACGAAAACATAACAACGGGATAGGTTGTAACAGGTTTTCGAAAACGGACTTAACACACCTCGTGAAATAATTTAATTCACCTGCAAATTTCTAACCACATTTTCTCGAAAAGTGTGGGCGAGGTCGTGTCCATCAAAGTGATTGTTAAGAAGACTTATCCTCAGTCTTTTTAAAACAAAAAAAAAGTCAATAAGGTTAAGAAAATAAAAAAAAATGAATGAAACCAAAATCGGTCAAGAAAATATTTCTCCAGGTTCCACGCTAACTCGGCCTCTCTCTCTCTCTCTCTCTCTCTCTCTCTCTCTCTCTCTCTCTCTCTCTCTCTCTCTCTCTCTCTCAACATAACACTTCAAAGCCATTCTTCATTCTTCTGTTGTCCTTCCCCGTCTCTGAGTCTCTCCTTCTCAAAAAATAAACAAAAAAAATTACCTCCTTTCTTTAACATTTTATTCATCAATGCTCCCCTCCCACGTTTTAATTAGATTCCCCACCTTCCTCCCTACCCCTCTCTATATCATTCGTTATACCAACACTACCACTGCCACCACTCCTTCGTCTTTGCCCTTTTTCCCTTCACACTTGGTGTAATTCAATTATATTTTCTCCATTGTTCCTGTCTTTCTCCACATTTATCTAATCTAAATCTGACCGTATCAATTTAAATCTTATCTATCTATCTATCTATCTATCTATCTATTTATCTCAGTCTGTTTCTATCTATATATCTATCAATCTTGGTGATTTAATCCTTAACGTACCAATCTTAATTACATTCGATGATTACCTACTTGAAATATGGTCTTGTACCAGGTAAAATGATGCAAATAATTATTTCTTTATTTCTTCTTACTCTGCAATATTTTTAAGAGTTGGAAACTCTTTTCCAATTCCACATCTCTAGAATTCTTGAGATTTACTCTAATGGTTGAGTAATAGTAAAATTCTCAGTGAATGATATTCCGTATGCAAAGGATAAAATAGAGGATTCCGAGGCTGTGCCATAAAAGCAAATTTGGCGAGAGTATTAGTCGAGTTCAGAATCTCACAGTCCAATATGGTTTATCACATCGGTAAAATCATCCAGAGTTGTCAATTTGGAACTCACGTCACCAAAATATTGCAAAACTTTTGACTCACTCAAGTGCTTACTGTCACTATTATTCGTGAAAGTAGCTTTAATAAATTTAACACAAAACCTCCTTATTTTTGTTGTGAACACAACCTTTCGGCCGGTACATTCCCTGGCCTTCTTCAGATGTGATATGTACCTCCGTTCTCTGTCCAACAAAGAAAGGATGTGAAATGGATTTCTATTAAAGGAATTGATTCATATTCCATGTCAAAGAAACCGTGAAACTGAAGGTTGTTAAAATAACAGAAAAACCTTTAAATTCAAACCAGCTGAACTCCACTTACAAATTGACCTTGTGTCACATCCGTGATGGAGTGGTTGGGTTAATACATACCAGGATGTTTGCTGTTTCTTGTGGAATATTACACAATCAAAACGAATATTATTAGCTATTACATATTGCCCAATTCTGCAGCACTGGAACATTGTAACTAAAAATATGAATATGTAGAAGATCAAAAATAAGGAGACCTTTTTGTAAAAGTCTGAAGAGTATATTTTCAATCAAACTTGATTTTTTTCTATTTGGTCACAGAGTTTTAATTCTTTAGAGTTCTAGAGTTTACCTTATGATATTCGTTTTGATTGTATAAAGTCCCACTAGAATTGTCTGAATTTCTAAGATGAAGCTTTGTTATTACGGCTTTTACTCGTTCTTCTTTCATAATACTAGTACACGTAATCGTCTTGTCGCCTTTATTGACATTACTACTCATCTTTTGACTGCGTTTTTTTACATCATAATAGGGAAAATGATGGAAATGTTCTCTGTTATAAAATGTTTTAATAGTTGTTCTACGATAGCAGCGCATCATCCCTACGGCTAGTTGTAATATGATGTGGCACTGGACATATGGTAGAAGACGTTAAGAGTAACTCAAATAAGAGCAGTAAATGAGCAACATTCCACTGGCATGGTTACGCGCGCACGAGCCGGTGTGTGTAAGAAAGTGATCAGAACACGAGTCTCTTTCCTTATTGAAGAAGACCGAAGAATGAACCAGCTGAAAACAAAACAAAAAGTATGTTCAATGATCAGGATAATTCTTTGAATGTTTACAATCCTTTTCAAAACTATAAACAGTTATGTCCCTTGTTTATCAAACGGATCTTTACCAGTGGATATTACCTTCCAATCAAATACAAACCGTAGTTAACAAAAACAGTGAACATCGTTTGATCGTAATGCATATTGGGGACAATTAGGAATAGGCTGACATCAATATATATATATATATAGAGAGTTAGAGAGAGAGAGAGAGAGAGAGAGAGAGGGGGGGACAGACAAATATAGGGAGAGGGGATATTGAGGGAGACAGAGACAGAAATATAAATATTGTTATAAGAACGTTTTTTTCTTAAATCAGAAAAGTGCTGAACTACTGACCAGTAGAGCAAGATAAAACCTAAAATAAATGTTTTCTCACTCATCATAATTATAAGCTTCATATATTTGTTAAAAAAATGAATACAATCTTCAGATGAAATGTGTTTTATCTGAAGATATTTTACAAATGCCTGAGAAATTCATAGTCATGAGACTGTAACACACACACACACACACACACACACACACACACACACACACACATATATATATATATATATATATATCATGCTGCGCTGATAACATATATTACCATGATCTCTCTCTCTCTCTCTCTCTCTCTCTCTCTCTCTCTCTCTCTCTCTCTCTCTCTCTCTCTCTCTCTCTCTCTCTCTTGCCAACCGTCCCAATCGATAATCGCTTATAACAAGTCTTCTTCACGACATCCAGTATCTATACAGAACTGATCAATGTAAGTCTTGACTGATCGGCCCACTCTGTGTGTATGTGTAAGTGTCTACAAAGAACGTCACTTATAAGTTCGTCCTTGCTTCTCGATCAGTATTCAGTGTGTCTTGTTCGTCTTAATTGGGCGTTTTTTGAAATAAGATACAAGTGACCGTACAGCGGCTTCTTTTAGAGGATGGACGTACTTCCAGGATTTGTTCAAGACAGCACGCGGTTTCCTTGTGTAATTCCCATCTAGCTTTTATTCCCAATTGTTTCATTAGAGTGCAGTCAAACAGTAGCACTGACGTAGCTACATCTTGAAAGAATTCTCGCTTTATTTTATCAAAAAGATCAGATTTCCATATGATCGATAATCAGTCTATTGCAGTTCATGCCTTTCCTATACGTCTATTCACATTGATATTATAGAGTACTGCCTTCTCTATGCAATGCAGCACTGATTCGGTTTGTGCAGGTGTATTTGCGAGAAGCATTATATCATCTACGTAGTCTGCATCTGTAAAAGAAATATGTATCACCACCAGGTGAAAAAAAATTGCTTTCGTGTCTTTGTAGGGCATCATTTTTGCGGTAACAGTTTCTTTGGTAGTAGTATTTGCTCCATCTTTTCTCTATGTATGGAGTCAACAATAGATTTGCCTCAAGGTTTTTTGTTCGAACTCGACGATTCGACTAATAATCAGAATCTGAGAACTTGTGGATCAATTTCTTCGAAATCCGTTTTGACTTTTCCAAGGAATTTTCTTCTTTTTTTTTTTTTTTTTACTTCAGGTCGGATGCGATTGAGAAGAAGGGAATTATAAACCTAAGCAACCATGGCAGTAATGTTTATACTTCTGCACTTCAGATTCTGAGGTCGGCTTTGTTTGAAAATGGGAAAATGCAGCTTTTCGTCCATTTTTATTGTATTTTATGAATAATCATTGCATAATGTAAATTGTAAATTGCATAATCGAAGAAGTATGTCGTCAAATTTCTTTGTCTTCCATACTTCAAAAGTGAGTTCGTCAACGCCAGCAGCTTTTCTACTTTTAATTGTTTTTAGAGCTTCGTAGAGTTCATCCTCCGTCAAGTGTCCTAGCTTGACGTCTAGGTGGCTATTAATGATTTTTGAGCATTTTTATCTAGGATTTTAGGAGGGTTTTCAAGCAGATTCTTGAAGGGTTCTTTCCACTTCAGACGTCTATCTTTTTGGTTGGCAGCTTTATGTTCACGCGTGAACATAAACAGACGTTTCCATCTCAGACAAAACGTAAACGAGAATTGAAGCCAACCAGAATTAAACAATATTTTTTAATGAGACACACATAGTTTTTACAAGTCATAATGTGCCAAGTTTGAACTGGGTGAGATAACAAAAATGTCACGTGAGTATTCGCTGTCAGTATAAGGTCGATGTGACCTTAAGTAGATCAGTAAAGCGCATGACCTCTAGCCGATAAGAAGAAGAAGAAGAAGAAGAAGAAGAAGAAGAAGAAGAAGAAGAAGAAGAGAAGAAGAAGAAGAAGAAGAAACCAAAAAACTACTCTATTGTTTTCAACAAAATGACGATTCGTCTTATTCATTTACTGTTTTTGAGCCGAAAGTTTTTAAATGGGGTGGTGCAGTAACATGAATATTTACAAGAAAGAAATAAAGAAAAAAAGAAAGAGAAAAAGACAGAAGATTGTAAATTGAAAGAGGATGTTCTAAGAAAGAAAGAAAGAAAGTAATACTTGTAATAAAGAGAGAGAGAGAGAGAGAGAGAGAGAGAAGAAAAGAAAAGAAAGAAAGAAAGAAAGAAAGACACTTGCAATAAAGAAAGAGAGAGAGGGGGGCGCTTATAATAAAGAGAGAAAGAGAGGGGGACGCTTGCACAAAAGAACAGAAAAGAGAAATGAAAAATAATAAAAACAAAGATTCAGAACGATGTCAAAAAGGAAAGAACTGAAAGAATTTCGACGGTCAATTCGAAACAAACAAAATATTCGAAAGAAAAAAAGAAGAAAAAAATGAAGACAGACAACAACATGAACAAAACCTTTTTTGCCTGCGGACAGTGTTTAACCTCGAATTGAAGAGAATATTTAAATTAGTGGAGAGAAGAAAGATTATTTGAAAATAAATCAAAAGAACAAAAGAAAAACAATACAAAAAGATAATCACGTGACTGTATAGACGAGACTTTGCTTTTCTTTCTTCTTTTTCTTTTTTATTTACTTGTTATTCTATCTTATACATTTTGTAATGTGAATAGATTACTAGAATTGCTATTATGTTTGTAAGGTCGAATTAAAAAAAATGGTTGGTTACTATTAGTTTTTGTTTTATTTCCCTCTTGTTCATTTGCCCGTGTGAGCAACTTTGCCCTTCTGGGCGGAAAAGAAATGTACAGTTAATTACCGTATAGACTTGTGTAATAGTCGAGATTGTAAAATCAACAAAAGGTCAACTCCTACACTGACAAAAGCTGTGTTAGGACAAGATAGGAACTATTAGAAGACACACCTAAATGTAGACATGACATTTTTTTTAATTTAAAAAGAAAAACAAGAAACTTACAATAATACTTCATCGATATCGTCTTTAATATATCCTTAAAGTGAAAATTTAAAATATCTTTGCTGAATTGTACCACGTTTCTGCACCAGTTCTGGAGCAAGGGAGAATGTTTTCTTTCTAAGCTTTGATTATCATTGCATACAGATCTCAGTTTGCTTACAATACCTGTTGTTGTTGTTGTTGTTGTTGTTGTTGTTGTTGTTGTTTGTTGTTGTTGTTGTTGTTGTTGTTGTTTACTAAGCTTTTGTTAGTCTGGCACACTGACCTTACTGACCTTATAACTCCCAACCGGGAGGCCCAGTGAGCCTCGGCCTCTGGATAAGGTGCTGTTAATTGATAGCGTCGATCCCAGGGGGCCATCCCTCCAGGCAACACCTGCCCCCTTGACTTAAAGGGGCAGGGCTGGATTTATTGCCCAGCGCCTGAGGCGCACCCTTGAGAGGGAATGCCGAAGGGATCGACGCAATTTTTGTTCTCTCCCACCCATTAGCTTTGGCTTGTGGGTGGGCCCCACGTTAAAACGGAGCCTTGTGCCCAGTCCATACAGGTGGGGTATGAGACAAATAAACTGGCACACTGGCCTTACAATATTTGTTGTTATTTACAAAGTTTTATTTAGTCTAGCACAAATATTCCAGGTTGCTTACTTTACCTGTTGTTGTAATTTTCTAATTTTTGTTTAGCCTGACATAAAGAACATTTGATTGCTTACAGAACCTGGTGTTGTTATATTCTAAGATTTGCATTGTCTGACACTCAAATCTAAGTTTGTTTACAATATGTACTGTCACTAAGTATCCACTTATCTTTTTATGATAATATTCTTTATGATCTTTTATGATAATATGTACTGTCACTAAGTATCCACTTATCTCAGATAAATTCTGAACATTTTTCATAGAATTCACCCTTTTGGAATCTCTTAAGAAAGAAATCGAGAAGTTTTTAATTTGGAGAGCAGAGTAGCCAACTGACATGAGTAAGCTGATTACATCAGGATATTATTCTGTCTGGAAATTGTTGTTGTAGGATGTTCATGATAATTTCTGCATTGGGATAAATGGCGCTACACTTCTTCAGTCGTAATGTTCATTTGCTTCATTTCAGGATAAGGTGCTGCAAAAATTGTAAGTAACATTCTGAATTTACAATTACACTCTGGTTGTCCTCCTCGAAAGAAATATGAACCAGTAATAAAACTACAATAAAATTACACCACGATGTAAGTTTTACATTCTCTTTCAAATCAAAATGAGTCTCATCTGTCATGATGGCCTTGAAATATTTCAACTCTCCTCGTTGTGTACGCTGTCATATATGTGAAATTACCTGAACACTTTCGTTTTTTTTCTGATTTTTCAAACAATCAAGAGAGTGATGTTTCGAGATGGGACTTTTATGCCAGCCAATTGTCTTCGGAAAGATTGCAATATATATATATATATATATATATATATATATATATATATATAGAGAGAGAGAGAGAGAGAGAGAGAGAGAGAGAGAGAGAGAGAGTAGTCAGGCTTAAAATTCTTTCGGCTCGAAAGAATATTAATGTGTCAGATATAGATACTCTCCATAGAATAAAGACGCAAAGAAATAGATTTGTTTTAAGGAAGCAAAGAAAGGAGTTTTAAATAAGGAAGTAAATAAAGGGTTTATTAAATATAGAATAAAGAAATAAGTCTTAAAGAAGTAAAGAAAGATGTCTTAAAAAGAAGTGAAGAAAGAGATCTTCAATAAACAAATAAAGAAAAGAGTTTTAAATTAAGAAGTAAACAAAGATGTCTTAAATAAGAAGTAAAGAAAAATGTTATATTTAAACAAATAACTTGGTTTGAAACGTGTGAAACTGAACGATTTCCTCAAATTCTTAGAATATTTGTCGTAATGTCAGTATCGGAGAAAATGTTTTCAATAAGTAAAATTATTTGTTTTACAAAAACAGATGCCATTCTGTCTGGTAGTGTCTGTTATTTTAGTAATAAATGTGTCAATTAGTTTGACAGTCATCTTCACAGAGAAAAAGTCTCATTATTTAAATCTATTTGAAATGCAACCGTAGATTTTCCCATAAAATATATATTTATTGCTTTATGTTTTTGAAATTTTAAACTCAATATATTTGTAGATATAAATGAAAATAAAAATAAAAAAGAGACTATTTATTATCCTGAGAAAAAAGTCTAGAAAAACTACCGACATCTTCTAATTGATAATATCTAAAACAAAGACGATGTGGAGAACGCTCGGCTGTCCGGCTGTCCGGCTGTCCGCCAGTCCGCCGTCCGCCAGTCCGTCCGTCCGTCCGTCCGTCTGCCCGTCCGTCAGTTCCTCCGCCAGTCTGTCCACCAGTCCGCCAGTCCACCGGCCAGTCCGCCAGTCCATCAGTCTGTCCGTCCGTTGGTCCCTCTGCAAATCCGCCAGTCCGTTTTTCCTACGTCTGCCTGTCCACTTGTCCGCCAGTCCGACCGTTGGTCCGGACGTCCGCCAGTTCACCCTTCCGTCCGCCTATCCGCCTGTCCGCCAGTCCGTCCGCCAGCCACCAGTCTGCCAGTCCGTCCGTTCGTTGGTCCGTCGGCCAGTCCGCAAGTCCGTCCTTCCTCCGTCCTCCTATCCACCTGTCCGGCCGTCCGTCAATGTCCGCCTGTCTGTCAGTCCGTCCTCCAATCCGCCAGTCCGTTCGCCTGTCCGCCAGTCCACCCATCCACCAGTCTGTCCGTCCGCCAATCCGCCATTCCGTTCTTCCTCCGTCCGCCTATTCACCTGTCCACCAGTCAGCCCGTTGGTCCGGCCGTTCGCCAGTCCGTCCGGCCGTCCGACAGCTCATCCACCAGTCTCATCCGCCGTCCGCCCGTCCGACAGTCCGACAGTCCGTCCTTCCTCCGTCCGCCTGTCCACCCTGAGGACGGAAAGAAGAGAAAGAATGTCAGAGAAACAAAAAGAAAGAAGGAAGAAAAAGAAAGAAAATAAGAAAAATGAAGGAAAAGAGAGAAGGACGAAGAAGGAAAACAGGGGAAAGAATTGAGAAAAGGAGTGAATGAGTGTGAGAGAGAGAGAGAGAGAGAGAGAGAGAGAGAGAGAGAAGAAAAGTGAGAATAGAAGGGAAAGGGGAAGGGGTAGGGTGAACTAAAGGAAGAAAGAGAGAGAAAAGAAAGAAAAGAGATGTATTATGGACTGAACGAAAAGAACAAAAATTAGTCTCGTAAGCTTCACTGGGTGCTCCACTGTTTTAACCTTGTGCCAGTCTAAGATAACGAAATTTTGTTTCTGTTTGGATTTTCTTTTCAAGAGAGGATAAAATATTTTGAAAATATTCGAAGGTTTTGGATCATTCATTAATACCATTCTTCTTCTGTATAAATTTTGGTTTTATTTTTCATAGAAATGTGTTATGTTTTTACATACAGAAAAAATACGTAAGATTGAATGATAATGCAAGACCAGATTGTTGGAAAATTCACAAGGTTTTATTTAACACCGGGTAAAGAATACCTCTACCCTAAAAGTGATTTAACTAGCTCACACGTGTTGTAAGCTGTGTCCACTCACAACCAAACCCAATCCAAAAAAGTAACGTGACGGAAACCCCCACTTCCGGGTTCCCATCAGTTCCCTACTGATCAAAGGGGGGCAATTCTATTTTTGTTAGTTCTTCCAAGCAAAATGAAAAGTAGAAAAATTGACGCTTGAGCGTAAATTACGAAAATAACGTTGAAGGTATCTTTTTATTTCTTTTTAATCGAAACATGAATCATCATCATCATCAGTTCGGGCTGACAGCACGGATTACCACGACTCTCTCTCTCTCTCTCTCTCTCTCTCCTCTCTCTCTCTCTCTCTCTATCTATCTATCTATCTATCTCTAAACGTCCCTATTGGTCATCGCCCCTGGCAGGTCTTCCGCGCAGCATCCAAAATATGCAAAGAGCTGATTAATGTAGGTTTTAGTTGGTCGGTCAACACTTGTGTGTCCATGTGCAGGTGTCCATAAGAGAACGTCACTTATGACTTCGTCCTTGCTTCTCTGGCAGTGTCCAGCATGTTTTGTTCGTCTTATTTGGATGGTTTGTGTGATTGGAGGCGAGTAGCCGGACAGCTATTTCTTGTGGTATGCTGCTTCAAAGATTTGTTCAAGACAGCAGGCAACATTCATGTGTAGTTCCCATCTAGCATTTTTCTGAGCATTTTGCTAAAGTCCAAGTGGTGCAATCATACAGTAACACTGACACGGCTACAGCTTGGAAAATGCTTCACTTTATCAGTGAAATCAGATTTCGATATGATCGACAATCTGTCTATAGCAGTCTATGCTTTTACAATGCGTACATTGACATCGCTTTCTGTAAATGAGATGTTACTACCTAGGTATTTGAACTGGTCTACTAATTTCATAGGCTGACAATCCAGTGTGGAGATGCCTCCGTCTTTTTTAAAACACATGAACTCTGTTTTATCTGAGTTCAGTTAGACACTAATGCCGCCCTTTCTAAGAACATCGAAACATTAACATTTTCTGACGAATTATATGGATAAACATCAAAATATTAAGTGACAGGATTTCCTGTTATGATCATCAGATGATCTTCAGATAAAGAATGTTTTTTAAATGATTTCCTCTTGGGTATTTCTATATTTGTTTGTTTTTAAATTGGTCCTCATTTATTTGTAATCTTCACTTTTTTGTCGCATGTGACAGTAATCGTGACAGTAATCCTACTTTAAACAAACTCGAGTTAACAGGATGTTTGAATTTAACAAGACAATATTTTGAATGTTATTCATTTTGTTTAGGAAGTTCTAAATAATGCAGAATTGGCCTCAGGTGGGATATACCTGATTTAATCCAACGTTTTATATATATATATATATATATATATATATATATATGTGTGTGTGTGTGTGTGTGTGTGTGTGCGCGCGCGCGCGCACGCGTAGGCCTTTGACTATGTCTGTGTGTGCGTGTGTGTACGCGCGAAGGGGAGAGAGGAAAAATGAAAAAGAAATAGTCAGATTGTGATATATATATATATATATAATATATATATATATATATATATATATAATCAAAAGTACCCGGTCCATGACCGGACTAAAAAAAATAGGAACACCAGAGAGTGAGTGAGAAGAAGAAAACAGGAGTGAGGGAGAAAATAAGAGGAAAATGATTTATCAAATTAAAAAAGACATCGCCGAGAATTTGTATAATAGAATGTTTGTTTATTTTAGGAAATGTTTTTTCTTTTTGTTTCCATTTAAGATATTATTTCTAAAAATGCATTCCTAAACTTTATTAAAGATTTGACGATAAACAAAGCTAAGAATTAGTGTATTATAATATTTATTTATTTTAAGAATAGTCTCTTTTTGTTGTTTACTTTTTTGACACAATTTTCTTTTCTTAAGCGAGCTTCTTGCCTGTGATTTCCAATGTTAGAAATGTATTAGTTTAATTCCTTTTTTACCGTATTAAAATGTAACAATAAAATGTTAAGAATTAAATACAATTCTCCGTATTACAATTTCTTTTTTTCTTTTCTTTTTTCTTTGGTTTATAATAGTTTTGTATTGTTTTGTTTTGTTTTGTTTTTTTCTAAAAGTCTTTTGTACATACGACAAATTTAAATTCAATTCCTTCTTGGAGAAGTTTATCAGTTTAATTTATTTCCTTTTTCGACACCTAAAAGTAACAAAGAAGCTAATAACTAAACATTATCCTATTTGTAGCGTATTAATTTAATAATGTTTATTTCATTAATAGTTTTTTTTCACTATAGGTTTGAGTTAAACTGATTAAAAATGGATATATTTTATTCTAAGATGAAAGTGTTAATTTAAAAAAAATGATGAGTTATTAATCGTTGAATGTTTTCGTTTATTATTGTTATTTAATTCACTGTAAAAAATAATTCAATGGATAAAACCACATACAAATTACATATTTAGAAAGATTATTTTATTTTTATTTCTAATCAAATAAATATTTCTAAGATTGGACCGGGAATACGTGAGAAATTCCGAGCTGAAACGATTAGAGCACGAATTTATCTATTTCAAATTATCAGCAGGCGGCGCCGTGCGGCCATTTTGAATCACAGCTGATATAGGCAGCAGTCAGCGATTTTTTTTAAAATATTAGCAGCAGCAGCCATGCTACGATTGTTGCAAATCATTTGATTTTTGTTTAATTAATTAATTATATCCCTTATTCAGTAGAAATCAGTAACCAAATTTGGTGTGTTTCTATATATATATATATATATATATATATATATATAATATATATATAGAGAAGAGAAGAAGAAGAAGAAGAAGAAGAAGAAGAAGAAGAAGAAGAAGAAAATGCGCGTATGTCTGTTTTAGTCATATAGGATTTTTTTTCTTCCTTTTTTATACGTTTACTTCTAGAGTTTGTTTTTTCTTTCTTTAACTTTCTTCTTCCCATTTTAATTTTCAAGAAGGAAACGTAAACCAAATAATTCTTATATAACTCTCTCATGTTACTTGGAGAGGAGATGGGCACTACCAACTCAACTGCATATATGTTATATTGTAGACCCAGCAAAGATTTTCTGTATCGTATTTTTTACACCCTGACTTTCGTTTATGCTTTAATCTACATCCCATATTTCGTTGCTCACGACCACAATTACAACTACTAGTAGTAATTTATTAGGACAGAATTAAACGTTTCACCACATTTTTCATTCGATCTAAAACCGGAGAATATTTATACGACCAAGAAAAACTGGCATTTGAATTATTTCAGAATTGACCACCTCCTCCTGTTTTGATGTTTTTAAATTCAGTGATTAGATCAATAAAATATACAAACACAAAACGATTTCAATAAAGTCTCTACGCAAATAAAGATAAACATTTTCCTTAAACGAAACCAAAAAAGTATGAATGAATTTAAAGAATTCAAACTGAGTCTGACTAAGCCGTTTATAACCATTTTTAGTTGTAAAAATTATCATAAAATCATGAATGGTGTACGAGCAGACGTTCAAGTGATCTTCCCAGACCAGAGTTACTCAGACTGTCTGATCTCTCGAAATGTTTTTGTCTAAGCAAAAATTAAAATATTAACCGAATATTCGGGATTTTTTTCAGTAAAAATAATGAATATTTAATTATTTTAATTTATGTATTTACCAACCACTTCGTACAAGCAGGATATGACACAAGATCAATTTTAAAGCGGGGTTTACCTGGTTTGAATTCATAGTTTTCCTTCCCCTAGACCGGTTGTAATACCAAGATTAAAGAGTCCAGTCTGTCCTTCTTTTACCTATAGATACAGGGAGAATGCTTGGATTCATACATTTCCCAAGGGTATTAACAATATGCGAAATGCAACCAGTCTCGTTTGGGATTTTGACTTGTGTCGCCGTGTCCATTTTCAACGACTATAAACATTACAGTACGCGCAATTTATTTTCATTTAAATGAAGATATGTGTAGACGTTTATAGATCATAATTACTTTATTATTAAAGCAATTCACCTGTGCCAATTCTCGATACCCTTCTTTTTTTTTTTTTTTACAAAACAAGTACAACATCCTCCCTACTCATCAAGCCGAGCAATTTTTTCTTGTTTCATGAAAATTCATCTCAATGATAAGATTCGAGAACTTGGAGAATTTTAAAAGAAATATTACACTATATCAAAATATGAGTTTCAGATGTACTTCGACCAATGGAAAACTCGCCTTGTGGGACCTTCACCGAACGAATGGCAGACTTAAGCAAAATGTATACTTTTGTAATGCATATGAGTAGGACAAAAAAGAAATAGCCGTGCGGAGTGATAAAGGATTGGGGGGGGGGGTATGACAAAGAAATTCCCGCTTGTGTTTTTTTTCCTGAAATAAACAATGTAAAAAGAATGCGATGTGTCAAATTCAGCGAAAAATATCCAGAAACAAGTGTGACACCAGAAGCAGAGAATGGGGACAAATATATAAGGTAGACAAAACGGAAACGATTCAAACCTGATGATATCCCAGAAGAAACTGAAACAAGTATTTCAGCTAAATGACATACCCTACTCCCCCAACATTTAATAGTAGGATACCAGTAGTATCAACTAGCAGCTCTGCAACAAATGGAGCAGATAAGAATGAAAATTGTCCGGGATCAGGAAAAAGTGCATTAGTCATTGATACATATTCTGATGCTGGAACATCAACAAGCGAGACACCAACACCTGAGAAGGAAAACCTGTCAAGATACCCAGGTAATAAAATTATGAAGTATTGAAAATCTATCTACAGTATTGCAAACCTGTAACCAAAATTATGAATATGTGGCAGTCCAAAAATAAGTACGTCCCTACACAAAATTATATATAGTAAGTATATTTCCTAATAAAACTTATTTATTATTCTTGACTACAGAGTTTCTAAAAAAAAAAGAATAAAAACCAATATGAGGACAATTAGCGTCAAACAAGAACAAAGAGTCGACAAACTTGTTCTGAATTTGCCTTTGTGTAGATAGATAGATAGATAGATAGATAGAATAGATACGAAAGTAGTAATACGCACAATGGAGAGAGACAGAGAGAAGACAGACGGATCCATCTACATGTGTGTGTACAAGACAGACACACACACACACATACACGTATACAAATTACCTATTGTTTTATCTATTCAATAGACAAAATGTCAAAGATAGACATAATCGTAATTGTATACAACTTAGTCCTAGCCCCCCCCCGCACCCCCTCCCCCACTCAAAGATCAGGCTACGCGTTGGGCACTTCTTCAAGTTTCTAAAATGTCCTCGGCCCTTAATTATTTACATCAGACCCGTGGGTGGGCGTCAATTACTATCGAAAACTCGTGTATGAACACTAGACTCCTCTTCGTGGCCTGGTTTCTCTAGACCCGTGGTTCTCAGCCTTTTTCGCTGACGGTGCCTTCTAATTTAACTCTATGGAGCCCACGTAGTGGTTTTTAGAAGGAGACATATTCTACTATATGCACTAAAATACATATATATTACAGGTAAATTATATAAAGCGAAAATTTTTATAGCTATTTATTAAGCTTTTAGCTTAGGTCTGACACAAGGCCACGTGTATGGAACACCGAGTGTAAGTTGAACTCATTAGTAAGCCCGTTATTGTATACGTTTACCCAGCCCCTTCCCCACGGATAGAATGTGACACAAGGTCAATTTTTAAGCGGAATACAGCGGGTTTGAATTAAGAGTTTTTCTTCTACTAGACTGGTTGACAAACAAATATACAAATATATGTAAAGAACATACTCTGCTCTACTACTTACTCAAAGCGTTGAAGGATAATCTAGCTCCTGATCAATTCTGGGAAGGGCTTTCTCCCCCCCTCTCTCTCTCTCTCTCTCTCTCTCTCTCTCTCTCTCTCTCTCTCTCTCTCTCTCTCTGTCCTTGAATAAAATTATATATATATATATATATATATATATATATATCAACACAACATATATCTATAAGATAGCAATAAAAAGATAGGTATAGGATATATGTTTAGAGATTATCGCCTTGATGCGACTTGGTAATCAATCAGGAGACGTTGGTGAGATTTTTAATGGTTTAGGATTTAGTTTGCAAAACCATTAGAAATCTCACCAACTTCTCCAAACGCACAAACACCCCTAACATTACCAACGAAGGAATTTACACCATCACACTGTTTCAAAATTTCCGAAGAAGCGAAATGTCAATTGATTGAAATTTTGTGTTTTTATTCACTGTGTTCCTCAACATTTATTTATATATATATATATATATATATATATATATATATATATATATATATATATATATATATATATATGTATGTATGTATAAATGGAGAAAGGTAGACAAACATGGGATGTTTTAAAAAATGGAGGTTTATTGTAGGTAGTGATGTCGACGTTGTACGTTTCGGTCTGTTAGACCTTCTTCAGGACTTGGATATAGTTTTTGCTTCAATAGTGAACATTTTCAAACTGGTGAAACAGGAGGGCGTGAGTAAGGGGGGGGTCGTTGGTTGGTAGTGGGTTTTCCTCTAGATAGGGAGTGTATCAAAAGGGGGTTCGGGTAATGGTAACCGCAGGTGTTAGGTGCTTGGCTTATATATACTGGATTTGTAAGGATTGGTTATGAGTATATATATATATATATATATATATATATATATATATATATATATATAATATATATATGTGTATGTGTGTGTGTGTGTGTGTGTGTGTGTTTATTTATTTTGTGTGGGGGGAGTATTGGGCAAAATGGATTTACCATTAACTTACAGTTTATGGCTGAAATAATTTTGTAAATTTTTGGTTGTAAGTGTTAGAGAGGGGGAAGTGATAGTAAGATTTGTTAAAATTGTATGTGAGTATATGTTTAATGTTATTTATTATTATTATTATTTACTCCTTTTGAGTTTTCACATCAGTGTTAGCTGATGGTCTTTCACTGGAGTCTGAGTGACAGCAAGTCTCCTCAGGTCTCCAGGACTCTTCTGAGTATTCTGGCAGATTGCAGCAGTGCAGTGTTCTGACTGGTTTCAATCCTTCCTCTGATATCCAAACTTTCCAAACCCTTTTCTAATCCTTTTGGGACTGTTCCAAGTGCACCAACTACAATTGGTATAACTTTCACTTTCATATTCCATAACTTTTTCAGTTCTCTGGCAAGGTCCAGATATTTGTCAATTTTTTCATTTTCCTTTAACTTCACCCTGTGATCCGCTGGCACTGCAAAATCCACCAGTTGACAAGTTCTTTCTTTTTTGTTAATCAACACTAGGTCTGGTCTTCTTGCTGGGATAAGGTGATCCGTTTTAATTTCAAAGTCCCAGAGAATTTATTATTATTATTATTATTATTATTATTATTATTATTATTATTATTATAGTGTATCATATATACTACAATATACACAGTTGCTATCTCATGATATGCCATGTGATGGGCATGCACCTACAAACATGGACAGACATACATGGGCATTGCATACTCCTACACACGCAGACATATATGTATACATATACATACGCAAGCACACACACATGAACATGTACATACATGAATGTACATACATACAAAGGTATATCCACACACACACACACACATATATATATATATATATATATATATATATATGCATGCACGCACTCATAAACATAGAGATACATGTATATACATGCACCTGCGGTTCCATAACCAGAACCCCGTTTTGATACACTCCCTATCTAGAAAGGGAAAATCCACCACCAAACCCCGACCACCCTCCCCTTACAACATCCTGTTTCACCAGTTTGAAAATGTTCAATATTGAAGCAAGAACTATATCCAAGTCCTAAAGAAGGCCTAACAGACCGAAACGTTACAACATCCATTTTCTACAACATTACGTGTTTGTCTACCTTTTTTCCACATACTGTTGGATTAATTTCCTCATATTTCTCCCATATATATATATATATATATATATATATATATATATATATATATATATATATATATATATCTTTTAAGTTTTCGCGTATGCTTCTAAATTATTTAGTTAAAAATTGATGGTAAAATGAATGAATGGATGAAATAAAAATGAATGAAATGAGGGGGATAAATGAAAAATCCTTTCCAAGGGACCCTTCTCAAAAGTATTAAAACACTTTTTGAGAGAGGGGTTCCTGATAGAAAGTTTTTCTCATCTATTATTAGACTCCTTTGAAGCATCAAGTTAATATAATTATTCTATAAGTTATCAGAGAAGATAAAATCCGTCTCTTACCTTTGTAATATCTGTTGAGAATGGGTTTGAATCTCTCTCTCTCTCTCTCTCTCTCTCTCTCTCTATATATATATATATATATATATATATATATATATATATATATATATAATCTTGTCAGGTTAACTTCCGGTGAATATTGCTACATTGTAACTATCTTGAATTCAAAATAAAAATAAAAACGGTCAAATAGAAGAATTTATTTAGCTTTTTTTCAGTTGTAAAAAGAAATAAAATATATCAAATTAATTAGATAGATCAGTAAATAAATAAAAAGATTATCTTTAATTATATATTAGAAAGATTGATGAATAATTTTAAAAAACTATATTTTATGAGTATTTTTAAATTTCAAATAGATTAAATATAATAAATTAAACATTTAAATTATAAATGACAAAGTGTTATTTTTCCTTATATTAATAGCTCTAGACTGACCGTAATTTTAAGAGTGTATTACGTTTTAAAGAATTAACTATATATAATATATATATATATATATATATATATATATATATATATATATATATATATATATATATATATATTCCCATTTTAAAATTTAACTTCATTTGAATTATTTCAAATGTTTGGGTTTTTTTGTTTTTTTTTTTCAAGGAATTGAACCTTTGTCTTTGATATTGTCTTTGATATTTACAAAACATTTCGACTGTTCCATTCTACAGTCTTCTTCGAGTGTATTGCTTGTATTTCGATTCAAAGTTTATCAAATATTACCCCCCCCCAAAAAATTATATATCTTTAAATAAAAATCGAACAATGCTGCTAAGGAAATTTAAAAGTTTTGCAGGTAACGTTCCCAGCATGATTTGTTTTTTGATTTAGTTTTTGCATCTGACTCGTCACCCGATTAATCAATGATTCTTTGAAAAATATTTTATTATGAATAACAATTTCGTTTTTCTTCTCATGAAATCTTAAAACTTCATAATCGTTTTGAAAGAATTCACTAGCGATGCAAGTGACTCATAATTTACGCACAAATCAACTTTTAAAAAGTGAAATAAAATATTTGATTTTTTCTACAAAAATTATCTAAACATTTATATGAATAATAAAATCAAGTGCGAATTAGTAATGCTTTTAAATGCTGTTAGGGTCACCAACGCACGTTTCTTCTGTGCTCCCACCCTGAAAGGTAGATACAAAATTAAATCGTCGGTACAAGGTCACAACAATATATGTATTACCTAATACTTCCGCTATGGACAGTATATGACACAAGGTCAATTTTTAAGAAGAGTAAAACTAGTTTGAATTCACTGATTAACCCAAACAATACGATAAACCCGTCGTAAGTTTACGTTCAACCGTAACGTGCGGCTTCTGAGGTGCCCACTAGTTGCATTGTGACATTTAATTAAACCATTTAACTTTCTAGAACAAAATCTCCAATCAATGGGTTGAGAGAGACAATTGAAAGAGAATTCCTCAAAGACAACTGAAACGTTTCCACCAAAACGATCATCAGTTCAAATATTTGCAATACTTTCTATACTTACATTAAGACAACTAAGAGGTGTTTGTGGTGTAATGATTATCATCGTAGGAAATGGACTCGGTGAACCAATTTCAAATCCTGGACAAGCCTGTCTGCATTCTACATAGCGCTAATACGCTTATGAAAGGTGTGAATCCAATTATTCTCATTATAGGTAAAACGGTAGGGCAGTGGGCTCTTTAACTATGATATGGTAAATGGTCTTTGAGAAGGAAAACTGTATTAAACTCCGCTTAACAATTGAACTTGTATTGCATCCTGCTTGTGTGGAGGGGTTAGGTAAATACATACTTGTCTTCATTAACTTGAATTATAAAACATAAATATATCTTAATAAACATTGTATTTATGATAGATCAAAGTGTTTATGTATTCATGCCCCCTCCACCACGAGCAGGATGTGACACAAGATCATTCTTTAAATGGAGTAAACCTGATTTAAATTCATAGATTTATTTCACTAATGACCTTATCAAGACTTAAGTATCAATCAGCTCAGTCTGCCCTACTATTTACCCATAAAATAAGAGATGGATTTATGCCATTGCCAGAGGACATCAGCACGAAGTTAAGCAGAAGCAGTCTCGGATTTGAACTCAGCTCGTCGGATTCAATTCCTCCGGCGATAACCGTTACGCTACATCTTTAGTATAGGATCATTTTTTTATCAAGGCATAGTATGACGGTACGCCAAGCAGCTTTTTGACGGTTAAATTTTGAACGGTTCATGTTGCTTTAGACACCATCTCCCCAATGAGTAGACTATATATTTTCTAAAAAAAGCTATTAGTTGAACAGCTTTTTTTTAGAAAATATATATAGTCTATGAACACTTAAATACATATAGGTTGCAGATGTATTATATAAAGTGAGGTATTTTTTCGTAATTTACTAATCTTAAGCTAAGGAGTGGCACAAGGCCATATACATGGGGTAACCAGTGTAAAGAGAACTCACTAGTAAAGGTCTGCTTGTTTGTTATTGTATGTTTTTACCCACCCTTCCGCCATATATAATTAAAAAAACTTATTTGTTACTTTTTCCGTTACAGGATTCGACATCAAGAGATGGAGCCACATTTACTTATAAAAACCTTCAAATCCTCTTAAAATCGTCGATAAAACTTTATGATGAAAGAATGACGCGGTTGGCGCTACCGAGAAATAAATTAAAATGGAAAGGGAATTCGAATTTTGAAAGAAATCAAATTATGTGTCTGATGATTGAGAATATTTCATGAAACACGTAGTAACGCGAATGAAATGTTTGTGTATAAAATCCTATTTTAATTCGTTTTTGCCGACGGTTTTAAGGGAATCTTAAGATTTTAAAAGGTATATATATATATATATATATATATATATATATATATATATAATATATATATATTCTGATTAATTAATTACAAGTGTTACGAGGAAGTAGAGCATGGAAACTCGAATTTATATTGAACGAAACAGTCCGCCACGAGCAGGATGTGACGCGGGGTCAATTTTTAATAAAAATAAAGCTGGTTTGAATTCATTAAGTTTTCTATCTTCTAAATTCTGATTGTCTAAACAAGTCTAAATAACTCAGTCTTTGCTATTGTTTTCCAGTAGCTGGCAGAAACAGACGAATTCCTGATTTTTCCCAAGGGCATTAGCACAAAGTGAAACGCAACAAGTCTTGTCCAGGATTTGAAGTTAGGCTTGACAATTTCTATGGCGATGACCGTTACGCCTCTAGGCCACAACAAAGCGCAATTTGAATATATAAAAGTCGACAGGGCGGCCTAAAGTCAGTATCAGCCAGTCAGCGAGGGAGTCTGTCCCCTTTTCAATAGCGCTAGACCAAGGAGATTGTTTTTTAGCATCTGAGGTGGAGCGCCACACCTACCATCAGCTCCTTACTTTACAGCACAGATCCCTGTGCTACTCATACGTTGAGTTGGCGAGGACCGGTATCGAACTAGGAACCTTGTGGTTTCTAGCTGAACGCTCTATCGACTGAGCACAGCGAATTATTTTTCTGGGAGATTCCATAAATGGTAAGTACTCGGCAAGGCACCATTAGATTATAAGAAAAGGTGGAGACTGGTAAGTAACTCTCATTAATCTGAGAGATGCCATGAAGAGGAAGTATATTGTGTGTTACCTTGACAACGTAATAGGTTATGAGAACCATCCATTCAATGGTTGTGACAGAATCATCAGTTTAGAGCCTTGTGGGATATAAATAACACTTTATAGTTGAATAGTAGTTCTTCTTCTTCTTCTTCTTCTTCTTCTTCTTCTTCTTCTTCTTCTTCTTCTTCTTCTTCTTCTTCTTCTTCTTCTTCTTCTTCTTCTTCTTCTTCTTCTTCTTCTTCTTCTTCTTCTTCTTCTTCTTCTTCTTCTTCTTCTTCTTCTTCTTCTTCTTCTTCTTCTTCTTCTTCTTCTTCTTCTTCTTCTTCTTCTTCTTCTTCTTCTTCTTCTTCTTCTTCTTCTTCTTCTTCTTCTTCTTCTTCTTCTTCTTCTTCTTCTTCTTCTTCTTCTTCTTCTTCTTCTTCTTCTTCTTCTTCTTCTTCTTCTTCTTCTTCTTCTTCTTCTTCTTCTTCTTCTTCTTCTTCTTCTCTTCTTTCTTCTTCTTCTTCTTCTTCTTCTTCTTCTTCTTCTTCTTCTTCTTCTCTTCTTCTTCTTCTTCTTCTTCTTCTTCTTCTTCTTCTTCTTCTTCTTCTTCTTCTTCTTCTTCTTCTTCTCTTCTTTCTTCTTCTTCTTCTCTTGGAGGTGGGTCTTTAAGATGTCCATGTAAAGACCCTTTGGTGATAAGAGAACAAAGGACTTTAATAGCAATTATCCTTACGAAAAGACCGAGGACCTTCCCTTTTACAATTTGCTGAACACGCATTAATAATTCAGAAGAGAATTGTTTTACCGACAAAAAAAACATGTTAGTTTTACATATCCTGAACCGGTTTCGAGATTTTTGAAGTTATTCAGGTAAGAGATGATCAGGGGTTAAACAGGTGCCTAATTGGTCCAAAATGAAATGACAATAATGTTGTTTTTTTTTTTAAAAAAAAGTGCAATTATAATCATGGCTTTTCGATCAAATGCTTTGTTGTTTGTTTTGTTTGTTTTTTTTTTTTGTTTTTTTTTTCTTGTTTTTTTTTGTTTTTTTGTTGTTTTGTTGTTTCATTTTGAACGAACTAATCAAACCCAAAATGTTTCAGATTATTTCGTGTTGGTTTTGAAATAAACAATTTCTTTAAAGGTGCGATGCGAGACTATCTATCTATCTATCTATCTATCTATCTGATAGATCCAAATAAGTATGGTAGACTCACATGGTTACTGTTTGATACCTGCTCTTTTTAAGTGTTCACCCATCTAAGTATTAACAGGGTCATTGCTGCTTAACCTTGGTGATCTAATGGAACCGTTGGTTTCAACGTAACTTGATCGTAAGTCTGGATTGTTAATGTATTTGCTATTTACTAAGCGTTGCTTACAGTACCTGGTTGGTTTGTTTTACCGAGTATCAACCCTTTTCAGGTCATCTAATTCCGAATCAAGTCATTTTGATATTTGGTTTCTTATGTTACCTGCTGTTGCTTAAATGGTCACTCAGCTAAGTGCTGAACAGGTTCGTTATTGCTTAATTTCGGCAGGTACTGTAAAGGCACGTTAAAAGCACCGGTTCCCGCTAGATAACCGAACTTAAGCAGTGATATATATATATATATATATATATATATATATATATATATATATATAATATATATATATATATACTTGAAGAAAACATTTCTCTCTACCACGGTTTCGATGTTCAAGTTACACCTTCTTCAAGAGGTATGTATATATATTAATATTTTGGGGGCTGAAAATCGCACTGGCAAGAAACTGTCGGTTACTAAGCGCCTTTGATTTCATGTACACGCTAACTAACTAATTAACTAACTAACTTACTAATTAACTAACTTAATAACTATATATATATATATATATATATATATATATATATATATATATATATATATATATATATATATATATAGCTTAGAGTTTAATCTGATGATTGTATTTTTAAAACTTGAAACTTTAGTCATAAAAGCAAAATAAAGATGTGAGATACTAATTTCTTTTAGGTTTTATCCTGCCCTGCTGGTCAGTATTTCAGTACTATTTTCATTCAATGTTTTATACCATTTGTTTTTCACACATAAAAATATTAACAATATGAGTTTAAGTTTTATTTATTTTTAGAATTTAAAATGTGCACAGTTAAAAAAGTGAAAAAATAAATTGATTATCGTTTGTCGAAACAAAGTCAATTCTTGATATTGTTTGATCAACAGTCTTCATTTTTTTCTCTGCAATTTCTAGTGAAATACAGAATTGTGCAAGTGTAAGACTCACCAAAATTTGTTCTTTGCGATTTTATCATATTTCTTAAATCACCTCAATGGTAAGACGGGAATATCAAAAGAGAATTGTTTGGTTTCGTTTATTTTTTTAACAGCATGTCAACTCCTTAAGGGTTATTTAATGCCGAAAGTTGTTTGCAGAATTATATGATTTCAACTATTCACAATTAGTTTCAAGTAATTATTCTGTTTGTCTGCACAGTTATATAGTTTCAAGTATTCCGTTCTAATGCAAATAATTTCTGAAGAGATTTTTGATTGATTGATTGATTGATTTTAATTTTGGAATATATATTTTTGTCTTAAAAATATTTTAATATCTTAGATTAAGTTAATTTTTAAGTTAAATATATATATATAATGGTGTTTCATAACCATGACCTCATTAATAAGTTGATAAATAAATGAACAGATAGTTTTCTTCTTAAAATAACGTAGGTTAATTTATTCATAGACCCCGGCTGACATGCGAGGCTTAATTTTAATACAGACAAAAATATATAGATATATTGTTTCAAAACATTACTTATTTCCGGATTGTGACAATGAATTTAAACTTAGATCTTAACTTCCTGTTTATATATTGATTTATTAATTTGTTTATTTGTCTAATGTATTTGATTGTTTTAATTTTTGTTTCAATTATCATCATATATAAGGTTTTTATGGAGGTGTGTTTTTTTTAAATGAGAAAGAGTCTATTAGTTTTAAAAAAAAGAAAAAAAAGGGGTTTTCTGTTGTTGTTGTTGTTGTTGTTGTTGTTGTTGTTTGGGGGTGGGGTAATAGATATCTGACGAAACTGGGCTCATGTGTGGAGTTACCGGCCAAAATTGATTTATAATAGCCAAATAAAAAGTGTTCTTTCTTATTGAAAGTGTAAATATTGCTCTCTATATAATTAATTCATTAATTATCTGACAGTGAGCTCTCTTAGGGATTTGAAATAATCATTGTATAAATCTATCAGTGTACATCTGCATGGACGTGTATTGTGGATATACGGAAGATATAGATGATCCCAAATAGAATCATCTCCAACTTATCGATCAATTGGATACTTTTATCTATCTTTCGATGGTAAGTCAAAAGTAATGCCATTTTCTTTATTTCATGTGAATTTTTTTAAAAAAAGACTTACATTGAGACCCTAACAGGGCTCAGATCAAGAATCCGATGAGTAAGACCCAACTTGCCAATCGATGACAATGCTTGATCACACACAAGCATCAAGACAAGGGAGAAAATTGCATCATTCGGGTGGACAACTTTACCGCATCCTCCATACTCACCAGATTTAGCGCCTTCAGACTATCATCTCTTCGGCCCCATGAGAGAGGGTTTGAGAATCAAACATTATTCCAGTGACAAGGAAGTGAAATTTGTAGTGAAGAAGTGGCTCAAAGAACAGAATTTTGCATGTCAGCGATACATGATCTCATTCAAAGGTTGAGAGAAACTGTGACTATGTGGAAAAGTCCCACATATGATCCACAGAGGACCAGCTTCATTTTGATGTATGATATAAGTTCCTGTGTTGGTAATTATACCTATCCTAAACAAAATGGCATTACTTTTTGACTCTACTCGTATCTATCTATCTATCTATCTATATATATATATATATATATATATATATATATATATATATATATATATATATAGAGAGAGAGAGAGAGAGAGAGAGAGAGAGAGAGGGTAAATATACTATGATGTATGGATAGAGAGATATATGTTTATTGATCTATATTTCTTCGATGTTGTATCACGTAACTAAACTTCTTTTATGTTTAACATCTGTCCAAACAATAAGTAACTCTTCATTGCAATGGCGTCGAGTAAAGGCGGATGTCTGCCTTTATTGTTCCACCCTTTTATTGATCCTTTTATTGATCTTCCTTACAATAAAAACATGATGATCCAATCGTCAATTCTGTTTGGAGTATCGATCCGGTAACCATTTCCTAAATCAATTTGTAGGTTTTTCAGCAAATTCGATCGATGTGAACAAAAGATGATTGGAAAAAAAAAGAGGAGGAGGAGAGGGGGGTTGAAATAGAAATTGACATTTAGCATTGCTAAGATTAAGGACACTTCAGCTGGTGTGAAGTTGGAGTTTTCCTTCTCCTAAACTGGTTGCTCTATCAAGGTTAGAGAGACTAGTCTGTCTTAATATCTACTTATAACAGAGGTGAGAACAGATTGATCCATGCTTTTCCCAGGGGCATTAGTGCAAAGCTTTGTCCAGGAATCGACTTATTTTCATATCATTGTTTGCTTTTTATTACAACTGGCCGTAGAATATCCAACCTATCCCTGGTCCTTAATGACTTGTGCTATATAGTCTTCAAACAAAAGACGACACACAACTTCTGTAGCAGTGTCAGTACTACTATTCGGCTGCACCATTCAGACTCAAACGAAACTATCTGAGAAAATGATAGATGGTAACTGTACAAAGATGCTACGTACTGTCTTGAACATATCCTGGAAGCAGCACCCAACAAAAGAACAACTGCATGGCCACTTGCTTCCCATCACACAAACCAGTTGGGTTAGACGAACAACACATGCCGGACACTGCTGGAGAAGCAAGGATGAACTCACAAGTGATGTTATCCTATGGGCACCTGCTAATGGACATACTAGTGTGGGTTGGCCAACAAAAATCTACATCGATCAGCTCTGCACGGACACTAGATATTGTGTGGAGGACCTACTGGGAGCAACAATCAATAGGGCAGACGAAGAAAAATCATGGAGATCTGTGATGTCAGCCCAACTTGGTGTTTTTTGTTATCCTAATTTTTTGTCCGATTTTTTTCCACATTTTACTCTAATATATATATATATATATAATATATATATATATATATATATATATATATATAAGTAAAGTCGTCGGGGCAGCCTAATGTCGGTATCAGCCAATCAGAGAGGGAGTCACTAGCGCTAGACAAGGCGATTGTTTTTGCATCTCAGATGGTGCGCCACACCTACCATCAGCTCCTTACTTTATCGCACAGATCCCTGTGCTTCTCATAACGCTGAGTTGGCGAGGAGCGGAATCGAACTAGGAACCTTGTGGTTTCTAGCCGAACACTCTACCGACTGAGCTAACCCGGCCCATATAAGATGAACAAAACGGGATAAAACAAACAGGAATAGGTTTCGTAATTACTTTTAATTTTTAATTCTTATAAATTAATTTCCTCCACTTTAGTTCATCACATAGAGAAAGTGTTTTTCAAGAAGAGTCTAATTTCTAAAAGAATGAATAAACCACAAAAGGAGCAATCAAAAATCATTTACTAATTGTAGGATGTATATATTTAGTTATGCAAATCAATAAAAAAATTCACACAGCAAATATTTAATTTTCAAAATAATCCCCGACGTTGCCAATTCAGTGTTCCCAATGTTCTCTATTAATCATGGAGATAGAAAACGTATTCAGTAAACAATTTCAAATTAAAATTCAACTTATAACTGTGTCAGATTGCGTACTTATTGATCCAACCGGGTATATGCGGACGCGCGTGTTTGTGTTTGTGTGTGTGTTGTATGTGTTTGTGTTTGTGTGTGTGTGTGTTTGTGTGTGTGTGTGTGTGTGTGTGTGGTGTGTGTATGTGTGTGCGCGACGCGCGCAGGTGAGATTATGTGTGAGTGTACGTATATATGTGTCTGTGTATACTGATGCAAGAAAGATTTGATGTTATGCCAAATTCTCTCTCTCTCTCTCTCTCTCTATATTATATATATATATATATATATATATATATATATATATATATATATATATGAGTATAGTTAAAAGGATATGAAAACAAGGTTTTTGTTTTGAACTCATATGACTTTTGTTTCCGCTCTTGACAATACGGAGTATAAACAAGCTCTGAAGATGATTTTTATAAAATCGAAATATTGTTCAATATCAGCAATGAATATGTTATAAAATGTTTTCACTTTAACAGCATTTTGTGGTGTTTTCATATCCTTTCATCTATACTCATACCGTCGGATTCATTTCCTTTCTTTTAACATATATATATATATATATATATATATATATACAACAACAATATATATATTGTTATTGTTGTTCCAACCCATCTCCCACTCCACCCATTTCCAACCCATCCCCCACTCCACCCACTTCCAACCCATCCCCCACTCGTGGAATCACAAGAGGGTAGGGAACAGACAAAGCAGAAACCAACATCCAAGGCAGATTCAGATATGAGCACCGCCTGACCTCTAAATCACCAGAGACAACAAGAAACAATCATTCTAACACAAACCTTTGAAAAGCACCTCCTCGAAATAACTCGAAAATGAACGGATCTTCGAACATTATATCCAACACAGTTCTTCATTTATCTTACTCATTTCTTTCATGCTTCTAATAACAACCTAAAATTATTTTCCCATGAATATCATATATATATATATATATATATATATATATAGATAGATAGATAGATAGATAGATAGATAGATATATTAACATAAAAATAGACTCATCAAATATATATATATGTGTGTGGTGTGTGTGTGTGTGTGTGTGTGTGTGAAGAAAATTATTGAAAGTGAAAAACATATGTACGATATTAGTATGAAATTTATTGTTTATAAGTCAACACAAATGTGTCCGGAATTATCATTTTAAAATTATTTTAGATAAAATAAAGCGAATAAAAAATAGCGTGCATGCAACCTCAGATCATCATCAGGACAGATAAGTATTAGGGGTCGTTGATTTCTGATTGACAATGTAATACGGAGAAGATTTATTTCGATGCTGCTTGTTGTGTAATGCTCATCGTCGTAGGAAATGAATACGGCAAACAGAGTTCAAATCCTGGACGAGGCTGTTTGCATTTCACAAATACCCTTGGGAAAGGTATGAATCTAATTATTTCTTTCCAACTATGGATAGATAGTAGGGCAGACTGAGCTCTTTAACCTTGTTATGGCAACCGCGGTCTAGGTGAAGGAAAACTCTAAATTCAAACCTGTTAAACTCCGCCTAAAAATTGACCTTGTGTCACATCCTGTTCTTTGGGGTTTGTATATATGGACGTGTCTTTCTCAGATCAAGGAAACTATCTACATTAAAACATTCGTGTTAAGTTAATATCAACCCAAAATGCTGCAATAAAAATATGCATTGTTGCTGCATTGGGTGTGATCTCATGTGCAAAACGACCAAATGGGTTTAATTTACTTCAACATTATCGATCAACGCCTTTTAGTCAATATTCATTATGAATCAATCGGTGTTTTTAACGCTCAGTCGCCAATAATGAAAGTGGACGTTGCACCAGAGACAATAAATGTAGGTGTTCATTACGAAAATAAATATGTGCATCAATAAACGCAGACAATGATCGATTAATACACTTTATATTATTTCTTTTTATTTACACTTAGTATATTCGCTGTTACGAGTGCATTTGATAATGTCATGTAAAACCATTGTTGGTTCAATCCTTACTAATTACAGTTTGCATTTAGGATATAATGTCACAAGGTCACGGGTAGTGGTCACCTAGCGAGGACTGAACTCGCTATTCAGAAGCAATGAATCTGCGAAACTAGATTACTAACCATTACAGCACGATGGGACACTCTGGTACGGGCTAACCTTTACACCACGACGGTACGCTCTAGTACGGACAGTCAAATTGCCCTATCAGCGGGGTTTAGAATATGCTGACTGTTTCCCCTGCCGAGGATCAAGGTACCATCACCCTCAAGTCAACTGCAATTGGTGGTGAGGCTCTGGAGATCTGGGAGTGTGGAGTACACCATCATTGCCATTATTCTCAGTTCCACTCTGACCCGGAATGGTAGTACCTGTTAGGATCTCTATCTATGGGTAAAATAAATCTGTTTAAAAAAATTTCGTATTCGATAAAAATATATATGACTGCAAATTATTATATAGGAATACTTGATACCATTTAACTTTGATATATTTGTATTAAGAATAATTACTTGAAACTATAATCGTTTACTAAGGATTATTATTAGTTGGTTGAAATGTTTTACAAACAAAGTATTATTATTAACAGTAAATAGAAATAATTACTGGAAACCATATAATTATAAGCATTAAGTGGGAATATAAGAAGCCATACAACTTTGCGCAAATTATTTTTTGTTAGGAATACTTTATATATAACTGCAAATTATTTGTGTTAGGAATACTTTATATATAACTGCAAATTATTTGTGTTAGGAATACTTTATATATAACTGCAAATTATTTGTGTTAGGAATACTTTATATATAACTGCAAATTATTTGTGTTAGGAATACTTTATATATAACTGCAAATTATTTTATTAAAAATAGTTATTGGAAGCTTTAATTGTTTACTAAGGATAATTTATTAGTTACTTGAAACATATAACTGTGTGCATACAAATAACTATTAACTAGAAATTATGACTTGAAACCAGGTGATCATTAGTATCAAATGGGAATACTTGAAACCATACAATTGTATGCAAATTATTTGTATTAGATAGGAATACTTGAAACAATACGACTGTATGCAAATTATTTGTATTAGATAATAATATTTGATATCATATAACTATACAAAATCTCTTAAAAAACTACGCAATAATTGCAAATGAGAACGTATAATGAACGTGATTCCCTAACCTCTAGGCACATAATAACCCTAGACGGGTTGACATCCCGTTAAAATCAATCAATTAATCAAGGCCAGTCCAAAAATAAGTACACCCCTTATACATATTTTATGCAATTTTATTTTTGATATTTTGTAATATTATTTTTGGTTGCAGAGTTGGTCATAAATCTAATAATTAATATCTAATGATATCTGTTTTAATTGTATAATGTTCGATTAAAATAGTAAAAATCCCAACATCTTTGGTTTAGAAGAAAATTAAGTTTTTATGAAATAAAAATTTGTAAATGCATTTATTCAACCTCTCCACCACAACGAGGGATGGGGGTATGATACAATGTCAATTTTTAAAGGGAACACAACTGGTTTGAATTCAAAGTTTTCTTCTCCTAGACTGGTTGCCTTACCAGGGCTAAAGAACCCAATCTCACCAACTATTTACTAATATTTGGGTGGTGGAGAAGAGATGTATTCATGCATTTCCCAAGGGAATTAACGCGAAGTAAAACGCATTCAGCCTCGTCCATGATTTGAACTCTAATCACCGATTTCATTTCTATGCTGATAAGCGTTAAACAAAGTGTCAGTAAAAGTGAGAATTTTAAAAAAAGAAAATCTTGGACACTTAGAAAATTGTCGCAATAATCTTCCTGTGTTCAGTTCTTTCTGATTAAAGTAAATATATAATCTTCTTATGATAAGTAAATTAATGCAATTTCTACCGCCAAGATAACAACATTAGTGCCACCAACAAAACCTTCATCAGTTGATGTCCTCTAGAGTCAGTCTAGTTTCGGTTCTTCTTCTTCTTCTTCTTCTTGTTCTTGTTCTTCTTCTTCTTCTTCTTCTTCTTCTTCTTCTTCTTCTCTGTCTCTTCTTCTTCTTCTTCTTCTTCTTCTTCTTCTTCTTCTTCTTCTTCTCTGTCTCTTCTTCTTCTTCTTCTTCTTCAATGAGAAATAAATCGGATGTCCCTTCATTTTTTTACTCCTCTCGTAAATCTTCATAATTTTTCTGCCTCCATTGATGTGTCTATTTAATATTTTCCTTATAATTTTTAATCAATCATTTATCCGTTCGTATCAATCGATCAATACGGATAAGTTCGTATCCATTTCTATAACATGTTAAAGGCCAAAGCATTGCCACCGACGCTACTAGCAAGTGTTCGAGACTAATTAAGATCAAAATTATGAATGCTGATTTTCAAAGCAAGCATTCAGAACTTCCTCACTTGAAAAATTAACACAAATAATCTTGCTATTTTTTATTTCCCGTTGGTCATAAGCTTAGTTTAATAAATATTTTTAAAATAAAACTCGTCCTATTGATGGGGCCTAGAATACACTAACTGTATCCCCTGTCATTACTCCCATGTCCACTTTGATTCGGAGTGGTATTAACTCTTAAAGTCCCTTGTGTGAGTCAAATAGATCTTTTTTTTAAATGATTCATATTCGATAGGACCGTGTACAAAAACAAAAATTCAAGAAACAACTACACAAAAAATGTAAATATGAACGTACAATGAACGAGATTCCCTAACCTTTAGGTATAAAATAACCATAGATAGTTTGATATTCCTTAAAATCAATCAATCCGTATAAAAATAAAAGCTTTTTTTTTTAATTAAGTTTTTGTTTGTTTTTCTTGTTTTTTATTCCATCAATTTATCTATTTCTAATTAACAGTAATTATGTATAACTTTTTAGTTCCTGTCCCAAAAAACAACAATAATCTCTCGAATGTTCCCCGACCCCAACTTTTTTTAAAGTCACTGATGCGGCTTTCGCAATATCAATATTTATATTAAGAAAATATTGTTATGAATAATAAAACACCTCCTCTTCCAAATCGATGCACTATGGCCAGAATATGGCGTTTCGATAAATGTGACTGCCAGCCAATTCTGTACACAATCCAAATCTTTGTGTAATATTTACAAAATCAATAAAGATAAAAAGAAAAGAATCCACATGTGATTTTCTAGTTAACCCTTTTTATTGTCGCATTTCTCTTCTTTCCACTTCCGGTCCTGTATTTTCCAGAAAGAAATTAAAAAACGGCTACGAAAAAGAAAAATATTATTCTAAAATCATTAAATCTCCATAAAATGTTATAATGTTTTAAACTGTTGGTTTTAACAATAGGGGGTGTGATCAAAAAGTATTGAGATTGAAGATTAACATTTTTGTTGATCTTGAAATTTAAAATTCATGTCATCTTCAGACAACTGAACAATTTATATAATAAAGTGATGAGGTTGGAACGGACAGTAATCTACACGGTATTCCAAAATTCTTGTCACCCTTTCATTATTTTTGGTTTTGATAATATAATAAATAAATTCTGTAATTATTTTACCTTTTGAAAACATCTTTAAAAATTAAATTATTCTCTAGAATTTCGGTTTTTTATGTAATTATTTTACCCCTAAAAATTTGATTGCGGTGACAAGACTTTCGGACCACCCTGTTGACGAGTCAGTTCGAATTTGAATTTAAAAAAAAGATAATAAATCCAACATCAATACATTTTGAGGAACAGTTTTTGGTGAAACACAAAATTGTACAAGAACAGCATCTTCCATATTCACCAGATCAAATCCGTGGAATTTTTTGTTTGCTAAGTTGAAAATTCATCTCAAGAGATTTGAAGATTTGAAGACGTGCTGAATATTAAAAGAAATACGTAAAGTTAGTCAATCAGTCTACATATCAACATTTTTATGTATTTTAATGCATATGTTTTACTAGCAGGACCTGTGGATATACCATAGTATGATAATTTAATTATTACAACGTTTATAACAAACGTTGAAATAATTAAAGAGAGAGGGGGGTAAATTAAAATTAACATAGTTTTTACATATTGAACTATATGCAATAGCTCTTGAGCAAAATAGTTCAATATGTAAAAACTATATTAATTTTGATCTCTCTCTCTCTCTCCCTCTCTCTCTCTCTCTCTCTCTCTCTCTCTCTCTCTCTCTCTCTCTCTCTCTCTCTCTCTCTCTCTCTCCTCTTCTTTTCATCTTTTTATTTTGTTCGATTGTACTAATAAGCTTCACCCCCTCTCTCTATCTTTCCCCTATTCTCTTTCTTTCTTTCTTTCTTTCTTATTATATTTTTCTGTGTAGCATCTCCTTTTTCTTCCCTTTCTTTCTTTATAATAAAAACTTAATTATTATTTGTTAACCATTATTTAACTGAGGTGGACGATACTCATAAGAAATAAGAATTCGGCAGATAAGCAACACCAGATAATCAGGATTTACACTTTTGCATTTCATCTTGGACGATTTAGAGGGTCTCATTTTTAACTAGAGGGTATTACAAGATTATAACATGGGAACATGAATATTAATATAGAGATCTGAAGCAAAATATGTTACCTTAGACGCGGCATGTCATGAATCAAATCTATTAGCTAAACCTCTCGGGTTTATAACAAATTAATCATATTACACTGTTCCTTTATTGGAAATAGACCTTTGTATTACTGCAGGGGGGAATTTTAGATTAAATTACAATTTTAATTTTGAGCCTTCAAACCTAAACGCCCAAGAAGTAAGTTTTCCAGTATTACGTTCGGGAATCCCCACTTCTACATCGCCATTGCCTCACAAAAATGGAGAGCCAATCAAATTGTTAAACAACAGATTTTAACATTTATATTTTCAGCTATTTTTTTCAGCCATGAACCCAGAATGAAGTGGCTTACTGGCGTAGGGTCTCTGGGTAATAAGGGTCTAAATAAATAAATAAAAATGACATCACCCATAGAAAATACACACATAACATTAAATATAAAAGTGTAGTAGTCCAAAAATAAGTACACTCCATATGCATATTTATGCAATTTTATTTTTGATTTCAGAAATGTTGCAATATTAAGTTTTAATGTTGTTGAGTTTGGTCATAAATTATACCTAATAATATCCGTTTTAAATGTATAATGTTCTATTAAGAATAATAAGGGCTTGGAGGAAAATTAACTGGTTTTTTTTTAATTAGTAGAGGGTTTATGTATTTATCCAACTCGAACTACGAACAAATTGTCATTTTTTAAGCGGAGTACAGGCTGATTTAAATGCAGAGTTTTCCTTCTCCTAGATTAGTTGCTAAACCAAGGCTAAAGAACTCAGTCTGCCTTACTATTTATACATAGCTCGGGGAATTAGCACGAAATTATTTGCAAACAGCCTAGTTCAGGATTTGAACTCTGGTTGCCGATTCCATTTCCTACAAAGATAACCATGGTGCAAGGATTGAACTTATTTATGCTTAATACTGCATTAACAAAGCTTAGTTTGGCATATGGTCACTTATTTAAAGGCGATACAATGCGTATAGTATTATCAATTAACATAGAAATAATGTTCTATCATATATTTCAACTAACCTCATGAACATAGCACACAAAGATTTTGGGGATTAAATTCTATTTTATACATTTTTTTCCCTTTCATGTCGTTTTCGCGCTGAAAAAGTTTTGTTCATAGTCACTTTATGGAAAGCGTTAGTTTCGTGGCACAACTTTATTAGAGTGATACAAAAATGATTAAATTCTTCTTATTCCTGTTCACAATGAAAAGGTTTGATCGCATATATATATATATATATATATATATATATAATATATATAAAGTTTGGTGTGTACGTGTCGACTTATAACTTACAAACTAGAGGTCATTCAGATTTAAAATCTTGCATACAACTTAATATGCTTATAACTATGAAACACACAAATGGTTTTTGATTTTAAATAATTAAGCGATATAATTCACCCCTCCACCCCACCCTACTCACGTCGATATGAGTTTAGTTTTGAACTTCCCAGACAGCAGACCCGAGATGAAAAAAACGAATTTTGGTTAGGCAACCAGTCTAGGAGAAGAAAAACTTTATATTCAAATCTGTTAAATATATATATATATATGAGTGTGTGTGTGTGTGTGCGTGTGTGTTTGTGTGTGTGTGTGTGTGTGTGTGTGTATGTGTGTGTGTGTGTGTGTGTGTTATTAAAAATACTGAAGATAGTGCATTGCAAATTGAATAACTGTTTGCTATTTTCTCTGCACAAACATCTGTAGTAAATCTTGCCGGATATTTTTCTCTGATTGGTTGGTTGGCTGGTTGGTGAATTGTACGGCATGCCATCCCTTGTTGAGTTATTTTATGCCAAATACATTGTTTTATTCATTCTTGATGGCTACTGAAAAATTTTTAACGCATTTTCTTCTATTTATCCCATATATAGGATCCTAACAGGTACTACCACTCCTAAACTGATTGGATCTCTATGAAAACTACTCGATGCATAAAAATGGATCATCATCCAACTTAATTTTTTTTTTTTTGACAAATTCTTCTCTTAAATTCTGACGGAAGAATATCAATTTATTTGGTGTATTCTTATTCCAATTGAACAAGTTTCCTTTCGGAGAAAGTGACACATATGCTCATTCGACAAGTGACATCAAAAAAGTTTTTAGTTCATTTTTAAATCTTTCAATGATAAATTCTCAGTGCACTGATAAAATTCTAAATTTAGAAATACGGGGTGTAGTTGCTGTTCTCGGGACTTCTTCCAGTAAAAATATGCATACTACATCATATAAATGTGGAAAATTCCGGAGAATTCCGGAAAGTATCCCATTATCAAAAACGAGTTTCCCTGCACAGTAAGGAATAAGACTGAAAAAATACCTAGGAAGCAACTTGTCTCTCACGATCAAATTCAACTATGGGATTGCCAAAGTCACCAGTGGACTTGGACACCAACAATCCAACGTATGGAAACGAAAGGGCACCGGACTAAGAACTAAGGTTTAACAGGCTGTAAATATTTACCAACCCCTCCGCACAAGGTCAATTCTATCGAAGTTGAAGAGGTTTGAATTCAGAGTTTTCTTTCTCCTAGACCGTTTGCCTTACCAAGGCTGAAGAACACAGTCTGCCCTACTCTTTACACATAGATACAGGGAGAATAGTTGGATGTATACCTTTCCCAAGAAGAAAGAAAACTCTAAATTCAAACCACAAGTAATTTACTTAAATATTGATCTTGTAGCCTCCCTGTAGCCAAGGGGTTTGGTACATTCATACTTGAACAAACAAACAAAAAGAAACAGCTCCAATATTTTTCTCTCGGTAACACCATCAGTGCAAACAGACATCAGATGTTTAAGATCATAATCCAACTTCTCAAGAGTTCATGTCTTTTAAACAAGATGGAGACATCTCAACATTAAATAGCAAACTCCTGTAATTAGTAAACCTGTTCATATACTTAGGTAGCAATAGCTCATCTACAGAAAGCGATATCAGTATGCGCATAGGAAATGCATGGACTGCTATTGATAATTTATTGATCGTACAGAAATCTGATCTCGGAAATTCTTCCAAGTTGAAGCCGTATTATTACTACTGTATGACAACACTACTTTGACTTTAACGAAACGCTTGGAGAAAAAGTAAGATGGGAATTACACAAGAATATTGCATGTTGTTTTGAACAAATATTGGAAGCAACACTCGTCAAAACAGCAGCAGCTATACGACCACTTACCTCTTATCCCATAAACCATACAACTAAGAGCAACAAGACTTGTTGGCCATGCAAATATAAATATAAGTGTGCAATGAACACCATTCCCCATCCTTTAGATATAAACCATAGACAGGTTTTGATATGCTGTTAAAAATTGTTCTAAATTAAAGAACTTAAAAAGCAATGAAAATATTTAAATAATTTCCCTTTCATTACAGAATACAAATAATATTTTAATGCTGTAGAGTTTGGTGATAAATATTCCCTAATAATATTAGTTTTGGTTGTATAATGTTCCATTTTAAATAATAAAATCCTGGTTGTTTGGGATTAGAAAAAAATGAACTTTTTATCTTTTAAAAATTGTTAGGGTTGTAATTATTTTGAAGCAATAATGTAGTTGTTTCCTGGCAATTATAATAAGTAATATTTATCAGAAAGAAAAATGCGGGACTGCTTCCATGAAAACACCTACACATAAAAACGAGTACAGCTGTTAAAACATAAAATATTCAATGCTGTACTCTTAATATGTTAACCCCCAAAGGAAACACCTGCGTCCTAACCACAGTACATCTCGACCGATAGAGAAATAGACTAATGTCCGTACTGACAGACTTTAGGAGAAACACATATATACATGACATGCGAACAGACATACGACTTTGTTGTTTACATGTCTTTCTTTTTATATCTCTGTCTGTCCGTCTGACTCAGTTTTCTATCTATCTCTGTTTCTATTTTAGTATATATCTCCGTCTCCGTCTCCGTCTCCGTCTCGTTCTGTCTGTTCATTTCTATCTATATCAGTTTGTTAACGTCTATATTTGATGTTAATGCATATAATATAAAGATATATATGAGTGGGTAGAATCAATGATCCTTTAGGAATTGCGCAAATAACTTATATTTGACCGTGCAATATAGTCATAGAACCTCAAAGCAGAAGCTCTTCTATGGACGATTTCGAAATTCAATCAAATTACCCATTCTTGACCAGAAGAGACTAGATCTATATGGCATAACCAAAGAAATGTTTTTATATCAGATAATGAACATTACTATTCCAGCACATTATGGATCGGAAGCGAAAGAGAGTCAAAGAAATACACACAGAAATACCTAGATCCTGTAAAAGAATTGGAAAAAAACTAAGGATGATCCACTGGGAATTGTTCAAGAGATAAAATATTGACCATGCTGACAAATATGCTCAAACAAACCAGAATCTATTCTGGAAAATGAGACGTCTCAAATTCTCTGGGAATATGAGATACAAAATGAGATACAAACGATCACCCAATCACGGCTAGAATGGTCACCAAAAGCCCGAAAAAGAGGCTGGGGAAACTGGGGAGAGAGAGAGGGGGAGGGAGAGAGAGAGGGGAAACAGTAAACTACATAATAAGTTAATGCAGAAAACTGATATAGTACAAAAACGGTCATAGCTGGTAATAGAGTAAATGATAAAATGATCCCTTGTGTCAATTGTGCTAAGGATAAAACGTTGACCATCCATACAAATGGTCTATACACAGACCAGAATCTATCATAGAAAATAAGACAAACACAATTCTCTGGGATACGGAGATTAAAAAAACCCAGATCATCAAATACCGACCCGAAGATCAGATCTATGGGTAATAAACAAGAAGAAATAAACTAATGGATTTTGCTTGTGGAGATTCGAACAAGAATTAAGACCATTTGAATGACAGCATTGTTGAAATCACTTAGAATACCGAGAAGAGTCAAGGAGACCAATGAAAAGTACCAGTTACCACAGGTGTGAAAAAACTCAGTCAAATAATAATAATAATAATAATAATAATAAGAAGAAGAAGAAGAAGAAGAAGAAGAAGAAGAACAACAACAACAACAACAACAACAACAACAACAACAACAAGAACAAGAAGAACAAGAACAAGAACAAGAACAAGATGAACAAGAACAAGAAGAAGACGAGAAACCTCGTAGTTAAATAAGAAGAAGAACAAGAACAAGAACAAGAACAAGAAGAACAAGAAAAAGAAGAACCCTTTCCAATCTTTTTGGGACCGTTCCAAGTGCACCAACCACAATTGGTATCACTTTGACTTTCATATTCCATAACTTTTTCAGTTCTCTGGCAAGGTGCAGGATTGATACCATTCAGAACACTGCACTGTTGCAATCTGCCAGAATACTCAGAAGAGTCCTGGAGACCTGAAGAGACTTGCTGTCACTCAGACTCCAGTGAAAGACCATCAGCTAATGCTGATGTGAAAACTCAAAAAGAAGAAATAATAATAATAAAATAATAATAATAATAATAATAATAATAATAATAATAATAATAAGAAGAAGAAGAAGAAGAAGAAGAAGAAGAAGAAGAAGAAGACAAGAAAACTCGTGGTCAAATAATAATAATAATAATAATAATAATAATAAGAAGAAGAAGAAGAAGAAGAAGAAGAAGAAGAAGAAGAAGAAGAAGAAGAAGAAGAAGAAGAAGAAGAAGAAGAAGAAGATTAAAGTAGACAAGAGAGGAAGTCATAAATATAGACTTATATAGATAATGAAATTGATGATGATGCAGAAGACCTTACACTCAAGAGATGACATAGACTCTATGTAAGAAGAAAAGAAGGAGGAAGCGGATTAAATTATGTCGATATGGCAATTCAATGACTTGAGGAATACGCAAAAGAAGCATAGATAGTTTAATAATAATAACAATAACAGAAAAAATAACAAGAACAAACAAAAAACCAACAATCATAAAATCTACACAATAAAAACAGAAAGAAAAAAAACCATATGGATGATTTAAGTGATAAACAAAGGGGATTAGATAAACATGGATGCGCAGAAGAAACCTGAAGAGAGAAACAGAATCTCTATTAATAGCAGTAATAATAGCAGTTGTATTGCTTCTTTTGTACCCCTCTGTCACGATGGCCAGTAGAGAGTTTGTCGTAGAATGTGATCTTAAGCAGGCGATGATTCCTCATATATATATATATATATATATATATATATAGAGAGAGAGAGAGAGAGAGGGGGGAGGGGATACAAAACAATAAATCACATAATTCGTAAATGCAACAAACTGACCCAGAAAAAACGTACCAGAGCAGGTAAAATTGAGTGGGGAAGGTGATCCACTTGAAATTATCCAAGTGACAAAACATTCACAATACAAAATTTATATGCACACTCCAGAATATGTCCAAGAAAATAAAACGAACAAAACTATCTGTGATTTTGAGATACTAACAGATCACCCAACCCCAGCCAGAAGACCATATTTGCTTTTAATTGACAAGAAATAAAGAATTTGTCGTTTCAACAGATCACTGGGTGAAAATTAAAGAAAGAGAAAATCTGTACAAATACTGGACAGACCAAAGGCCTTAAAAAATTATGGAACATGGTTACAGTGACAACAACTCTAGTTGGATCTCTTGGGACAGTTTAAAAAGAAAAACTAGAAAAGAGACTCGGGGAAATGGAGATCAGAGAAAGAATTGAAACCGTACACACATTGCTAAGATCGGCTAGGATACTGAGAAGAGTCCTAGAGAGCTGAAACTGGTATGAAAACTCGTAAATAATAATAATAATAATTAATAATAATAATAATAATAATAAATTGCAGAGCTGAAAAAAAATGGTATATGCATAAACCAGAATATGAATTTCTTGAGAACGAAACGCATAAAATTCTCTGGGACTTTGAAATAAAAACGGATCACCTTATCCCAGCAAGAAGACCAGACCTAGTGTTGATAAACAAAAAAGAAAGAACTTGTCAACTGGTGGATTTTGCAGTGCCAGCAGATCATAGGGTGAAGCTAAAGGAAAATGAAAAAATAGACAAATATCTGGACCTTGCCAGAGAACTAAAAAAAGTTATGGAATATGAAAGTGAAGGTGATACCAATTGTAGTTGGTGCACTTAGAACAGTCCCAAAAGGATTGGAAAAGGGTCTGGAATGTTTGGAAATCAGAGGAAGGGTCGAAACCATTCAGAACACTGCACTGCTGCAATTTGCCAGAATATTCTGAAGAGTCCTAGAGACCTGAGGAGACTTGCTGTCACCCAGACTCCAGTGAAAGGTCATCAGCTAATGCTGATGTGAAAACTCAAAAGGAGTAAATAATAAATTGCAGAAAAAATGTAAGACGGAAAAAAATCTGTGGGACTTTGAGACACAAACAGATCAGCAGAATCCCAAGCAAAAGATTAACAAAAATAAAAGAACTTGTTATCAGCGAATTATAGAATAAAAATAAAAGAAGGCGAAACGATAGAGAAATACTTGAATCTTGCCTGAGAGCTGAAAAACCTGTGGAACAAGTAGGTAACGATGATACCAATTTTAGTTGGTGCGCTTTAAACGGTCTCCAAAAGCCTGAAAAAGAGGCTGGGGTAAGTGGAGATCAGAATCGACACCATCCAGACCTCAGCACTGTTGAAACCAGCTAGAATACTTAGAAGAGTCTTGGAGATCTGAGGAAATTTGCTATTACTCAGGCTTCAGTAAAAACTGGTGTCAAAAACTCGCAAGGATTAAAATGATGTGTCCCTCTCCTTCCAATTAAGATATCTGTTTCGAAAGATATGTCTACATAAAGTGAAATGATTTTTTCACCAACTAGCCAAGTCATTGTTAGTAAGTTTCATTCTCACCGTGTGCCCTATACTTTTGTTAAACTAAACTTGGTAAATGACAACTTCCACGTGGTGGACAGTTTCGTAATGATTCCCCGCCCACCTAAAAAAGACCAGGTTAGACAAGCATTTACTCGCTTCATGTTTTAGGACTGTTTAAATATCAAACCAACAGAGACTGTCATTACTCTGGCCTACGCCGCTCACTACAACTCTCACTGATTGACTTTAGGCGCCTCGCCATGGTGTAAGGTTATCAAGCTAGAATGGCAGATCAGTACCAGTGAATTCGAGTCTCATTAGGTGGTCCCATGCACCCGGCCTTGTGTCACAATTAAGCAAAGCTTTGTAAATAACTATATCATTGACTTATATTTTTGTACATTTTTATATAATAAAAATCAAAGTTGCAAGGGAAATAACTCTATTGACTTGTTTTTAATGATAACTACTCTGTTATTTTCCAACGTTTTTAAAATGATTGTTTGGTGTAATGGTTAGCAAACTTGTCTCGAGCAGATTCATTACTATTGAAATTGAAATAGCGAGTTCGATCCCGCTGGATGTCACATGTATGTTTATAAAACGTAAAATGAATTATTATTCCACCTCCTCCTCATGTCAGCTTCCAAAAAAAGTTTTAGGGATTTGAAAAAAAATTAAATCTTCAGTCGAAAAATAGGATCTTCAAATGTTTTCAACAGAAGATTGAATTATTTCAAATACATGAAACTTTTAGCAACGAAGCTGATACGTGGGGCGGGGGGGGGTAAAAGATTTATTTGGGGTTTTATGCTATGTTATACTGGCCAGTATTTGAGCACTTTCTTATTTTTAGGAAAAACTTTTTAACGATTTATTCATTCACTATATATATATATATATATATATATATATATATATATATATGTGTGTGTGTGTGTGTGTGTGTGTGTGTGTGAATGGGAAATGAATCCGACAATATGAGGAAAAAATGAGTAAAGAAAAGAAATGTAGATGGATAAAAATGAATTTTATCGATATCACTTTTAATCGATATCACTTACACATGTGTTTCGGTCTGTTTATCAAAATGTATACGGATTTACGTTATTAAAAGAATATTTTTTTAAATATTTTTTAAAATATTCTTTTTCGAACTTTTTGAAATTCTATTCTCGTCTCCAACTCAAAAAAATAAAAATAACACTCTGATAAAGGTCGGCAAAATCTGTGTACGGAACATTTTATGCATTTTTCCTATTATTATTATCATCATCATTTCAACTCCATCTGATTATTTTAATAATAATAATAACGTAAATCCGTATACATTTTGATAAACAGACCGAAACACATGTGTAAGTGATATCGATTAAAAGTGATATCGATAAAATTCATTTTTATCCATCTACATTTCTTTTCTTTAATCATTTTTTCCTCATATATATTATATATATTATATATATATATATATATATATATATATAGAGAGAGAGAGAGAGAGAGAGAGAGAGAGAGAGAGAGATAGATAGATAGATATAGATATATATTGGAGATCTTGCTCTTGAACAACTCATTCGGTAGTAAACTCATTATATATTTGCATTTGATCCTGGTCTTGGTGACAAAACTCTAATGAAAGAGATCCTAGCTAGCTATTTCATATTTGCCTTCAAGTCAACTTACACTTATAAACAGATTTACAGTACACAAATTATCGTTTGGCCATCTATAAGACGTTTACAAGGAAGTAAACAAACAAGCTATTGCTGCCTTTATATATACTAGCAAATATATGCACCCTCCGTAGGGTGCAAGTATTTAAGTTTTAATGTCATAAAATATCATATTAAATTAGAAAGGCTAATGAAACTGAATAAGAATTCAGATAAAAAGATTTGGAACAGAGGGAGTATGATTGAAAAATAGAACAACTTGGAAACTAACTCTTCCATCATTTTCCCTTACTCCCGTCTTTCATTGGTAAATTTTCCTAATTTAACTATTTAGTTAAAATAGCAAGTAAAGAATAATATTAGTTATTTCTTCTTGTTAATGGATTTCTTTTAAGATTTATCCCCGAGATTTTTGCTTATATTCAATAAGCTAAAACCAAACAATTAGAAATCAATAATACTAAGCATATATTTATTAAAATCAAATTTTTAAGATCAATATGCAAATTAGCCTTCCAATTCACACTGTAAACCACTATTTTGTTGTATATATAAATACAATTGCATGTTATACGTATGTAGATATGGTCAACAGTCTTAATGATGTAAAACAATTTTATTAATAATTGAGGTTTAAATAAGAATAGAATCATGGAGAATGTGATGTAAATAACAAAAGGGAATTGTGACTTGAATAGTAATATAGTTTCGGTTATAGACAGACAAACCCACAATCTCCATTATAATAAGATATATATATATATATATATTATATATATATATAATATATTGTTAAGAAAATCCTGGTAAAATGGGCGTTGCCTTTAAGCTGTTAAATTTTAGGATAGGGATTACGAAAACAAAGAGATAATAAAACGTAAGAGGTTTAAATTGATATAAAATATTTTAAATTATTCAAGAATACATTTTAACAATTAAGAAATAAATAAATAAATAGAGAAAGAAAGAAAGAAAGAAAGAAAGAAAATGCTATACTTTAAGCTTTCAACTCAAATCCCATATTTGTTTTTGTTCACACGTTTTTTTTTAACAAGTCTTGGCGTATGAGGTTCTGTATGGGACTGTGATTTATGTATAAATGGGAAAAAGCACGTGCGTGGCACTACAATCTGTTTGTAAGTTAAAAAATGTGTCATCAAATATTTCGAAGGTGTTTTATATATGTGCAAATAAAACTTACATAGATAGATAAAAACAGACTGATAGTTGGATAGATAGTTTGATAGATCGTTAGAACAAACTGTGATAGATAGATAGATAGATAGATAGATAGAAACAGACTGTGATAGATAGATAGATAGATATATATATAGATAGATAGATAGATAATTAATATATAGATATAAACTATATTATATATATTATTGACGGCAATATTCTTCTTGTAAACAGGTGTAGTTAAATGCCACAGAAAAATTTTTTTAATTGTCGTATATATATATATATATATATATATATACGACAATTAAAAAAAGAAAAGACCAAGATAATCGTACCAACAAAAAATAATCTATTGGTACAATATTTGGCCAAAAGAAAAGAACAATTTATATGTTTATATATAAGATATATATATTCATATTCCAGGAGACTAAAGCTAATAAGTAAAAGGTGCTCAATACCTAAGTAGAGCAAATAATAAAGATAAATCTAATAAGCCAGACGAACCAACTAAAAGTTTCGCTTAATGCTCTTCATATATATATATATATATATATATATATATATATATATATATATATATATATATATATATATTAACATAAGGGTACACGGTAAAATTTCTCTACTAACGTATTGAGCATTTTATATTTTTATATATATATATATATATATATATATATATATATATATTTAAATAAATAACAGAAGACTTAGAGATCCTGCATTATAGACTATTTCAGGGAACTTAGACAAAAATGTCTAATTCTCCCGACTCATCAGATGCTAATGATGAATTCTTTATTTTTAAGGCATTTAAAAAAAAACCTATGTCGTAAGGAAGATTTCTTCTCTGGACTTTTGGATTATTATATATATATATATATATAATATATATATATATATATATATATTAAACTTCATACTGTATATATATATATATATGAAATTTAACATTTTGAAAAAACATATGATGTTTTTAAAAATGTTAAATTTCATACTGTCGGATTAATTTCCATCTATTTTTCATATATATATATATATATATATATATATATATATATATAAGACAATTAGTTAAAATTATTAATAATTCTATTAGACTAAACTTTGTCGGTGTCCCTTAACTATACTTGTTTACAAGAGGAAGAGTGTCGTCAAAATATAGTTTATATATATCTTTTGTGTGTGAGCCAGTGATTGTCGCTTGTAACCGACCGCCCAGGGCATTTCTTAAACTCTTCATATAATCACTGTACTTCTACAAAACAGCAAAATGTATTCTGATTTATGTCACTGGAATTTAAGTGTACAACTTTGTTTTTCATTTTTGATTTGTGTTCTTTTTGTTTTGTTTTTTTTTTTGTTCTTCCTTTTGCAGTCATTGGTTTCATTGCAGCTGAAACCCACTTCTAACACACAAATATATCATTAGGGTTTGTTTTTTCTTAATTATCAACGTACAAAATGCAGTCAGCGGACCGAGTGCTTTTGGGAAAAGGCATGAATTCACTAATCCCTGCACTCTTTTTCATTCCAAATTTCTTACTAAAAAAATTGCCATGCTCATTAATCAAGAGGATTTCTTTTTAAAGCCAATGCGTGTTTATTATTTCTATTGGTACCCTATATATTGGTACCCTATATAACCCTGTGTCACTTGAAGAGGAGGAGGAGAAGAGGAGGAGGGGTAGGAGGCCGTGCACAGATCATTCTTCTTTCCTTCATAAAGGCATGAAACCAACAAAAAGACATCGTGATAATCAGGGAACCTATTTCAGTTGTCACTGTTTATTTTTAGACTGATTTATTTATTTTAACGTCATGTCAACCCGTCTAGGATTATTTTATTAACCTAGGGGTTAGGGAATCGCATTACTTGTATGTTCAAATTTACATATTTTTGGGTAGTTGTTTTCAAGTCGAATACTTAACATATCTATTTGACCCATAGATGGGACCCTAACAGGTACTACCAGTCTAGGCTAGAGTGGAGATGGGAGTAATGACAATGAAGGCATACTCCACACTCCACTTATCTCCAGAGCTGGAGCCTTGCTGTTAGAAACAGTGTAGTATCCTACCTAGGACAGCCTTATTTTAGTCTTTGCAGACGATTAGGTCAGTGTAATCTATGACCCGCCGACAAGGCAATTTGTTTTTACAAAATCTAGCACGTTAAAGTTCTCGGAAAATGTCTCTTTTTTTTCCGAGACGGAAACGCCAACGCTTTTAATGAAGGACTTTGATTAAGACATAGACATTTGCATTAACAGGGTGTGTGTAAGAGGTGTGGGTGGGTATGTAAGTGTGTAGGTAAGATATATTAGGGCATGTGGTGTTGGAAGATTACAGGTATAAATATGTTTTTAATAGGTGTGTTTCTGCGTTTAGATGATTACTTATGAAAGCATATATTCTTGTAGAAATATATATGCATCTTATATATTTAAGAATCTAAAAATAGAAGCAAACTCGCGCACGCGCACACACACACACACACACACCACCATATATATATATATATATATATATATATGCAACAATCTGTCTTATAAACAAGTTTAATTAAAAATCCTAGATACGGTTCGTTTTAATATATGTATATAATATATATATATACATTATATATATATATATGTATGTATGTGTGTGTGTGTGTGTGTGTGTGTGTGTGTGCCCATAGATAAGTACAGCCTGAGAATCTTTTACAAAAAGTTATGTTTCTTCTCAACCAAAAGCAACAGAATTTTATCATTTCAAGTACGATATTATACAATCAAATCGTATATTATTATATGTTACTTATTATCACAGCATTGATGATCTACACAAAAAATATGAATATGTAGCAATCAAAATTTATATATATATATATATATATATATATATATATACAAATATACACACACACACATATATACACACAAACACACATATGTGTGTGTGTATGTGTGTGTGTTTGTAACTAAGAATTATAAATGTGTCCATATTTGTATTTTGTATTTGAACGTGCTTTTTGTACTTACGAAAATAAACCAATTAGTCTGCAACTTGACACGTTGCTAATAGATGGATTTTGATTTTAATTTTTCAATGTATAATGTTCCATTCACAGATAGGAATTCGTTGGATTAAGTGCATTGACAATAAATGAGATTATGCTGAAAAATAAATGTTTGTGGTATCAAATAAATCATATTTCATCATTGGTACATGAAATTAATGATCTACTACTACTCTCTCTCTCTCTCTCTCTCTCTCTCTCTCTCTCTCTCTCTCTCTCTCTCTCTCTCTCACACACACACACACACACACACACACACACACACACACACACACACATATCTCACCATACATATACATTCTCACATACATCACCGACAGACACTCTTACATACATATACATCACTGACATAAAAAAAATGTGTACAATCTCATTTCTCATCTTCAAACAGATTAACAAATTATATTCCAATATTTTTACAATCGTTTGAGAATCAGGAGAAAACATTAAAGAACATTTAGGATTTTTGATTATCAATTTTGAAAATATTTCAAAATTAACCAGCTCGTAAGATAACAAAACTAATTTTTGTATCTATTCTTATTTTACTCCTTACGAGTTTTTCTCACCAAATTTTGCTGATGGTCTTTTATTGGAGTCTGAGTGACAACAAGTCTCCTCAGTTTTCTAGGACTTTTCTGAGTATTCCAACCGATCTTAACAATGCTGTTGTTTGAATGGTCTCAATTTTTCCTTTAATGTCCAATTCCTCCAGTCTGTTTTCTAAACTTATATTATTGTGAAACCTTTAGTTATAAAGGTCACATGAGGAATCGAGATAACAATATATATATATATATAATATATATATATTATATATATATGTGTGTGTGTGTGTGTGTGTGTGTGTGTGTGTGTGTGTGTGTGTGTGTGTGTGTTATTATCATTATTATTATTATTATTAATATCAATATTATCATATTTACCCAAACCGTTCGTCACGGGTAGGATGTGATTCAAAGTCTCAAGTATGGGACATCTACCAAGGGTTGAACTTACTATTATTCACTAATAATAATGGATCTGCGAGACTAGCTTGCTGACCATTACAATACGAGAAAATCTATTGTATTATTATATAAATTTTATTAATCTATTTTTAATTTATCTGTTAATCAGCCTAGTTTCTATAATACCATTAACATCCGAATATATATATATATATATATATATATATATATATATATATATATATATTATTATTATTATTATTATTATTATTATTATTATTATTATTACTACTACTATTATGGAGATTCAGTATCTGTTTGTCTATATCCGAAACAACGTCACTGCTTGCCTCACAATACCCTCAAGAATTGTGTAAGATTATCAATGAGTATTTAATTTATAATGTATTAACATTAATGATTTTGACAATCATTAATGTTAATACATAAAATAATAAATCTTATTTATTAATGATGGCTTTGAGTGAGATTTGCCTCAAAACAGCCCATGTTATTAGTGCGTTTAAAATCCTGCAGTATTCTTATATATCACTTAGAAATAAAGGTTTACAAAATATATGGTGTGGTTAATTTGCGTACTGTTTTTAACAAAACCGGTTTAATAAATAATTACTAGGTGTCATTGATCTCTAATAATATTGTTTTATTCTCCAACGTATTACAATCAATCTTATTAATTATTTTATATAGAAACCAATTAAAATATAATCAAAATAAGTTAAATCTTTTTATATGCGTTCTTATTTGATTTTGTTTGTCTTTCTAATCTATTTCATTACACTTCATTGCATACTTACGCCTGGAGGGCGCATCTTCTTGCTAGTATATATATATATATATATATATATATATATATATATATATATATATATATATATATATATATATATATATTCCCTGTAAATAACAATCAACCTTCTATACCATTTAAAAAGTGTCAAATTCAACAAGTGTCAAATTCAACAAGTGAAGAATGACAAGAGTTATCCCTCTTTATCTTTGAAACTTTCATCAAATAGTCACAATTGTTTTTCTCTCTCACTTTGGAAACACTTTGTTCTTTCTACACTGAATTCTTCGGCTACTTTATTCCTTTATTGTTTTTTCCTAATCACATACAAAGAATGCTTTTATACAATTTTTGTACAGAAGTAAAAGTGAACATGTTTGAAAGAAAAAATACAAGCAAAAAAAGTAACCGGTCCATTGCGTGTGTGTTTTGTATTTAATTTAAAAGAAATTGCCATAAAATTCAAAACTGAAGATGGACGTATAAAAAGAAGATCTGGAATTATTCTTTTATTATTCTTATTTTTTGATACACCCACCGAAAAAGATATGCGATACTCTTAAGCGAAATTGACAAATTAAATGATAATTATCAATGGTTTAATTAACAAATGAACAAATAAGCCTGTTTGCGAAACATCCTACCGTTTATTTTAACTGACCATTTACAACTGCAATAAATTCAATCCTTAATGGATACCTTACACTTCTGGCCTCATGCCAGACTTAGCTGAGCTTGGTAAATATCAATAATAGTCTGCTTAGTAGATTAGATATTTATGTTTTCCCTCATTGGCATCAGTGGTCATTGCTCGAGCCAAGATAGAATTTCATATGCTGATTTTAAAGGCAGTCACTGTCAAAATGTAGATGATTGCTTAGACCCAATATCACACACACACACACACACACACACATATGATATTAAACTCCTTTTTTGTTCCGTTTTTTTTTTTCTTTTTTTTTTATCTAAAAATTAAAAATCAAAGACATTTTCAGTACTAAAATCAACTTTGATCTCCTGAAAAGTTTATTTCCCCATTGACACCAGTGGCCATTGTTCTAGCCAAGATAGGATTTCGCATGCTGATTTTAAAGGCAATCAGAGTGTCAAAACTTAAAAGATGAACAACAGGTCGTCTATACCGTGTCTGACATCACTACACACACACACACACACACACACACTGTTACTACACACACATATACACACACCATCAATTCCTCTTTTGTTAGTTTTCTTTCTCTCTTTTTTAATCTAAAATTAATGATATTGTTATTTCTAAAATCCTCGTTCTATCAACTGCGATTTCACAAAAAATTATTATAATTCATACAATTATTTATTAACAAAAGAAACAATTTACACTTTAAAAGTATCAAGTATTATTGAAACTTCATTTACTAAACTTAGTCTGGCACAATGCCACGGGCGTCGAACGCTCAATGAAAATCGTATAATATGGTCCACTAGACGAGTCTGCTAACTATTGCATTATTTTATTTTATTTATTTTATTTATTTTACACGTAACCTCTGACCGACTAGTGAGTGACATTCAAGTGAAGGTTTCATTAAACCTTAACTACTGGCTCGAATGTTTGGATCTAAGCCAAAGGAAAACGCGACTTTAACACTATTGCCGGTTGGTCGTGGCTCGTTCGATAAACACGTCAATGCTGAAACTAATTGATCATGAGCCAAGAAAACTTAACAGCATTCGAAAAGGTGTGTGTGTGTGTGTGTGTGTGTGTGTGTGTGTGTGTGTGTGTGTGTGTGTGTGTGTTTGTGTGTGTGTGTGTGTCTGCGCGTACGTGCGTGCACACACATATACACACACGCACACACACACACACACACATACACACACACACATGCACATACAATCTATACATTCATACACACAGCAAAACAAATGTTAATGAATTTGTAGAAATGAAAGCGTGTAGAAACATGTGCACAAGTCATATTGATATTTTTGACACTTCACGGCTTTCAAAACTGATTTTTTTATTTCCTGGGTTGATTTTTTTTTTTTTTTAACATTAACTTTTTTATTTTCTGAGGCGATTTTCTTGTTTAATTTTTGATTTACTTACAAAGTAAATACTACTCATTTTAGTTTACTGAATTTCGCATTCCAAACTTATTTGCACATGTCGTGGGCGCAACAAGAGAAAACTTTATTGAAAAAAATCCAAAAGCTTAAAATGGTCAAAATATTAAAAAGGAAAAAAATGTTATTTTTGGAATCTTAAAAAAATATATTTTATTTTGAAATAATTTTTTTCTTTTTGGAAATAAAGAAACAAGCACTTGTCGTTAGGATTTTCAAAATTGGAGTTGTCCGTGTTTAACATATTCGTTTTATTTATTTATTTATTTATTTTTTATTAAATCTATTTTCTTTTTTTAAGTCAATAACTTTAAATAGATAAATGTTTATAATTATACAATCAAATACGAAGAACCTGAAATAAAAATGTTAAAAAGTATTGAAAATTAAAATCCAATAATCTAAAAAAAAATTTTTGTTGTTTTCCTTTTGCCATGTGAATAAAATGTTTGTTTTTGTTTTTTAATTTGTGAATAATATTTTCAAAAAATTAAATTAATTAAATCATATTTCCAAATGCGAATATAAATATGTGAGATCGCTTCTCACTGAGTTCCCAATGCTTCTAACTTTGTGTCATAACGAAACAAATGATTATTGTCAAATATGCAAAGAAAAAGAAAAGAAATAGAAATAATAAAAATTCTCTTTTAATTTGAAAAATAATCAACAAGTGGTTGTACTTTTAAATTATTTAAAATGATTTAAATATTTCTGTAAAAAGTTTAAGTAAGAATCGATCCACGTTTGGATTATTTTGTTGTTGTTGATTGATTGATCAAACGAAAATAATATCGATTTTCGTTCGCTTTTTTATTGGAAATCAATAAAAACTTTCGGACATTTTTCAAATAATTTTCCCGAAATAATTGTAAATATTTGTGTGTGTGTGTGTGTGTGTGTGTGTGTGTGTGTGTGTGTGTGTTGGTGTGTGTTGGTGTGCGCACACGTCCGTATGTACGTGCACGCACGCCCGTGTGTAATGTGCATCTAAGATGCTCGTGGGTGTTCCTGCGCGTGTGTCTGTGTATGTGCGGCCGGTACGCATATTTGCGTGTGTGAATATATGCGGTGTGTATCTGTGTATGTGCAGTGTGTGCACGCGCGTATGTGTGTACGTGTATATGTGTGTTCGTGTTTGTGCAGTGTGTGTGTGTGATATGTGCATGTGTGCACGTAGGCGTGTGCACGCATATGTCTGCGCGTGTGGTTTGCGTGTACACGCAGATGTATACGCGAGCGATTAATCCCTGGTGGTCGGTGTTGGTCATTTACTTCACTTTGTCTCAAATCATTTAAGTCTGTCTCCCCCTTTTTTTTGGGGGGGGGTATATTGTTCCTTTATCTTATCCTGAATTTAAGTCGAGCACCCGGTGACAATCGAACTCACTATGAATGATTTGCTTAAATACCGCTTTACGGTAAAAAAATTTTTTAAAAAAAGCCTGTTCTCTCTCTTTCTTTTCTTTTTTTCAACATGTGTGGGGTGCTTAATATTTTTGTCCGTTTATTGTATCTCGCTTGAACACACTCTCTCTCTCTCTCTCTCTCTCTCTCTCTCTCTCTCTCTCTCTCTCTCTCTCTCTCTCTCTCTCTCTCTCAACGCACTCGTGCATACAATAAATAGCATGTAGATAAGTCAGTTTCTATCTTTTTTTCCTTTTTTGTACACACTCTCTCTCTCTCTCTCTCTCTCTCTCTCTCTCTCTCTCTCTCTCTCTCTCTCTCTCTCTCTCTCTCTCTCTCTCTCTTCCTCCTACTTCTCCTCCTTTTTTCATTGTTTCCCACTCTTTCCTCCCCTGTCTATGTGCTTGCCGGTAACCCCACCCCCCGAATATCCAGGTCGAATATAAAAAGGATGGTCGCCACCAGAACAGCGCAGTTGGCCACAACACGGCGTGTGTGTAGACTGATAACTTTAAACTTGCAACGAGGATTTTCGTCTGCGTACAAACATTTCAACTGGCCATTAACACTCGGGGACTTTTTTCCTTCGTTTAATTCAGCTGAATAACTTTGATTTTTCCTTGAAGCAAAACAACAGTAACAACAACAACAATCATGGAGAAGCAAGGAGTCGAGACTCGTCAGACGATTACTACAACTCGTCAGTCGGTAAACTTAAACTACAAGCCTTTTACCCAGCCGAAAAATATTGTTATCAACAGGGTAAGTCTTACACCCGGAACGTCAATGAGCACAATGCAGAGAAGCCGTGCGTCCATGGGTGGAGGAGGAAGTTTTGGATTTGGGGGAAATTTGCAGGCCGGGGTTTTGGGGAATATTTCTCATCAGGGCGTCGCCAGCATGAAATTGAAACGAGAAGGGGAGAAGAAAGAAATGCAAGATTTGAATGAGAGACTGGCAAACTTTATCGAACAGGCGCGTTTTCTGGAGGCTGAAAACAAGGCTCTCCGTGATGCCCTCAACAAAAGTAAGAAGGATTTCAATCCCGAGCCCCTGAAACAAATGTACCAGGCAGAAATTAATGAGGCCAAAAAGCTACTCGACGATGCCAACAACGATAACGGGAACCTAAAAGTGCGTATAAACACCTTGGAAGATGAATTGGAAGATTTGCGGGCTCAGTAAGTAATCAAACAAGTTTTACTTTATATCCCACTCCCAGCTTTCTCTCTCTCTCTCTCTCTCTCTCTCTCTCTCTCTCTCTCTCTCTCTCTCTCTTTCAAATAAACAAACAATCTAAGTATCATGTGCAAACTATGTTTATCATATAACAAACGTGTATGTGTTTGCTTGGTTAAGTTTTCAAACTTCTTTTCTTTTCACTTTTTCATTCATTCTTTCTTCTTTCACTATGACATGTTGTCAATAAGTCTATCGAACTTACGAGATTGCTTTCTCAATCTGTTCATATGTAACTATTTCAATCTGTTCATATCTGTTTATCTCAATCTGTTCGTATCCATTTATCTGTCTCAATCTGTTCCTATCTATCTATCTATCGCATTATTTTCATATCTATCTATGTATCTAGTCATATCTATTTAATATATCCCAATCTGTTTCAATCTATCTATCTATCTATCTATCAGCTTGCACGCACCTATCTGGCTGATAAGCAATGCATACAGTTTGACTTTTTGAGTCTTCATATTTCTTAACAAAACTTCCCAAATATCCGTGTACAATTTATTAAGAAAAAAATAATACAAAGCTCCAACCTGTTGTGGATTAAATATAATAATCGAAATTTCAAAACCAACAAATGGATTCAATTCTGTTTATGTTTGAAGTTTGAAATTGTTTGTTAAAAATCTGTTCATTTATAACGAGTCTAGACTTGAGCTCTGCTCTCAAAGAACCAAATTCACAAAGCTTTTGATATGAGGAACATTAAAGGCCAACAAAGAGTTCTATAGAAAAATGATACAATTTTGATCAAATGTATTTTGTACGGAGTTATTGATGACATTTAATCCGTAGGTCATTTCGGAATCTTTTACAGAACAAAATCTGCTTTCTCAAGAGAACTTGTATCCATATGTCACACACACACACACACACACACACACACACACACACACACATATATATATATATATATATATATATATATATATAAGAATTAGAATATTGCAATAGTAACTCATTTCCCCTGCGTGAAACTTAAAGTCACAGTTCAAGGAATTTATTTCAATATGTTAGTTCTTATTTTGCCGTTCTCTTTATACATTAAAACTTTTATAGTTTTAACAGCTACATCATTTTTACTCTTATCATTCTAATAATACCGGATAAAGAAATTGTCCTGAACATTCGAAAAAATTGGAAGAATTTGAGCCAAAGATGAATATTGATACAACAAATACAAAAATCAAAAATGTTGAAACAATTTTGAACATTGGAAACTTCTGGACAAAATCTGTCCGTTTTGTAAATATGTTATTATTTATTGGTTTATTTTGCATACAAAAAATACAAAATTTAATCCCTTTAAAGGCATCGTGACCTTTAAAAGGTACTCTCCCTAAAAATGATCAAAGCATCGAATACTTTTTATTCACCAGCTGTATGTTAATGATCAAAGATCACAAAAGACTTATTACTGTAAGAATGTTACAACTATCGCTCATTAGTAATAGTGGTTACTCTAGACTTTGGGATCTGAGATTGCATTTGCAGTCTTCTTCTGGTGTAAAAGATTTGGGGGGTCTTTTTTTTTAATTGATACAATCATTTGGGACAAGCGATCAGTCAAAAATCAACAACTAAATTCAACAATGTTTTCAAGTCGTCAATTTTTTTCATAGCTTCAAATCGCTGATTTCTTTTCTTTCCTTATTGGATAAATATTCTGTTTTATTAATCGATAGAAAAACGAATCGATTTTTGTATCTTATTATTTCTTGATTGATTTTTTTTCTATTGTCTTTTTATGATTGTTGGGTCTTCGTTTGCCTTTACAAATATTTGATCCATTTGTGTGCGCGCCTATCAGCTGATACTGTCCTTTGTGACAACCAATCAAACGTTGTAGAAAGGGATGAAGGTGTGAACGCTGAGATCAATATTGAGAGACATTGATTGGTCAGAATTTATGCATATTATTTGTTTATCTGTTCGCAAACTTTTACTTTCCTTTTTCTTCCCTTTTTTTGCGCTATGAAAACTTTGCTTTTATCCAAACCCAATGATTATCGGACAGAAACAGTGTTACAAGTTATCGCAGCTTACTTTAAAGACACCTTTCGTTGGATCAAGCTAGGTTAACGGGTCATTATTTGTGAGTTTGATTGTCACTGGGTGTTTAGTAAATGTATTCAAGATAAGGTGTTGTATCAAATGATAATTTTAGAGACTGTCTAAATCAGCTGAGGACCCAAATAAATGATAGGATAAAAAAAATGAGGGATAATATTTATCTGGATAGACCAGAGAAGCACAGCTACATCTAGTCAAGTTTAAGCTTGGGTACCAGAGAAGCTAAGCTAAGCTAAGCCGAATAAATGACTAATAGTGTCTAAGCTAATAATTTCAGTTGCTTTCTAACTGCTTGGTATTGTCTCATATTTTATAAACAAGGTGCCCGTCGGCACAAAAAGTAAATGGAAGATTTTTTTCTATATTTGATTTATAATCTCATCAGACCGGTTATCATACACCATTATACAATGAAGGCCCTTCTTTTGTTTCCTGAAAATGTTCGATCCTTAAAATACTGACGCAAAAATAGGATTGGGAGGGAGTAGGGAATTGTTGGGTGGAGAGTGTTCAATGAAGTCTCATCAATATTCAAATTTAACAAAACAAAAAAAGTGAAAACCTGATATATTTTTGGAAATTTTAACTTAGAATCATTTTGTTTTTTTCTAGATCGGGTAATTTCAAATAGATAACCAAATAGTTGACTTAAATCAAAACTAAAAATAAATATTTGAAAATCGTTCACAAACTAAACGTTTACGAGATTAGATGCGTGCAAAAATTTCCAGCGCTTTTATTTAACTAAAATCCGTTTTTCTACCGTGTCAATTCAATCTCTTCTTTGATTAAAAAAAAGTGCTGTGAACTTTTGCCCAATTCTAATGAATTGTTCCACGTTGGTTTTCTTTGGAGTGTATGTAGTTAATAAGCTTCTATCTATACCAATGGCCAATGTTCGAACTAGCGACTCGGTTTTATTTTATTGATTTTCCATATAGACAGGTCCACCCCGATTCTACCCGACAGTTCTATTCCATTTGGATCCGTGCCAAATTAAGTTTAGGTTAATAATATACAACGGATTAGTTGCGTGTGATTGAATTCTGCAATGCGTGTGATTGAAATGCGATATCAATGACATTTCTGCTCCAATGCTTTCAAACTTTGAAGTTTACCACTTGTTGCGGAGATTTCAATTTACTTGTTTTAGTAACGTTCACTTAAGGGTATTTTCGCCTCCATCGCCGCTCGGTTTTAAGGGAAATAAAACAGACCCGGGAAATATAAAGGGGGTACTTGTCTTTCTACGTGATTTTCTTTTCTTTTCTTTTTGTTTGTAAATAATTTAAGATACGTATTAACATTTCTCGCTGTGAGAGTTGTTTTTTTTCTATCAATCAATCTATCTATCTATCTATCTATCTATCTATTTTACTCTATTAATATCTATCTGTTTATTTTATTATATCTCTCGGTCTATTCATATCTACGATCTATCTATTTCAGTCACAAAAATCCCCTTCTTTCCCACCTTTTTAATGATTTAAGATTTTTGTTAACTTTAGATACGCCTTTAAACTTTTTGGTTGTAAGAGGGTTTTTTTCTGCGAAACTACCAAGACGATTCCTTCTCCAACAATTTGTTCCGCTTATATCCAATATTTCAGAACGTTTTCGTTTAAACCTTTCCACTTCTTTATTAAAACTTGTGGTTCTCAACCTTTTTTGCTAGAGGCTCCTTCTGAATTATGCGTTTATTGAACCTCTTATATAAATGATACATATATATTCTATGTATAAATGCAACACCATGAAGCTAGGATATCTAGAAGAAAGCAGCGGCAACAAAGCGCCGGTACATCAACATCTTCAGGGATAGTATTTACATGCGACTTCTGTGATCGGGAATGTTTTTCTAACATTGGACTTTACAGTCACGGGAGGCGCTGTAACTTCAGGGGCACAAAAACTATATTATAGTCTTTCGAGACTGAAATGTCAATATATATTCTACCATTTACATTTATTTTAACATTTGTATGAATTGCAGCAACTTCTGTACCCCCCCCCCAAGGTCTCATTTATTTTATGACAAACACTCCCGTAGATAGGACATGTCCAGGGTGAAATGGCTTCTGGTTGGGAATCAGTGATTTAAACCCATGTTCTTTTCCTGCTTTGGTAGTGGTGCATTTGACAATAAATCACGTGCTGGGATGGTGAGAATCATTACCAAAAATAATTGTAAGAGGCATAGCTCTCCATTTTAATACGATTTCTATCATGTCCTGGGTATGACGTTAAACTGCATCTAATGGTGAGGTTCCAATTTTGGAGCTCTGGGGAGTGTGGAGTACCCCTTTATTGCCATTACTCCCAGGTCCACTCTGATCCGGAGTGGTAGTACCTGTTAGGGTCCCATCTATGGGTTAAATAGATTTTTTAAAATGAGTTTAAAAAAGATTGGAATGCTCAACAAAGAATGACGAAAACACAAAATGTCATAAAATAAGCCAAGAGTTGACATGCTTTAAAACCAACCAACCAACCAACCAACCAACGATTTCTAACAGCTTTATGACGCATGCATCCTGAGGTTTTTTTTAACTGGACAAAACTGACCCGAGGTCATTAAACTCTGAGGACATACAATTTGATTTGTATTTGTACTTCCGTAAATGCGACGTTGACTACCCTTGACGGACTACAGGATTTCTTTGCGATAGACAAGAAGAAATATTTGATGACTGCACATTTTGAGATGTCATCGCGAACTCACCAAAACAATTCCAGATGTTCTTTTTTTTAATGTCTTTAATCTAACCGAATGGAATAAAATAGACCACCTACACTCCACCACCACCACCCCCACGCCCGCCCACGCACACAAACCGAGAGAGCGAAGTTGTAACTGCACTTTCTTTCTTCTGGGTATCACGAAGATCATTGAACCAGTGAAGAAGCTGAGTGACTAATTCCAATTCGGAGAGACAAGCCACGCCTTTCTTTCTTTTACTATGACTGGTTAAATATGACTTAAAACGAAACCCTTCTTTTTTAGATATAAGTTAAAAGAATCCTTATTACCAGAAAATGGTGAACTTGTGAATATTGTATTAAAATGTTGTCATAAAATGGCCGGAATAAGAAGAAATACATTTGAAATAAAAGGAAAATTTGAGTAAGGAAATTATGAGTCGTATCCTTCGCTTTTACACATATATTCACCCTCCCTTTCTCTCTCTCTCTCTCTCTCTCTCTCTCTATATATATATATATATATATATATATATATATATATATATATATATATATATATATATAACCTTTCCCCGTCTTCCTTCCATTCATTACTTTCTAGAATTTTAGATAGTAGATATAAATATGTTGATATCTATCTCTTTGTTCATATCTATCTATCTATCTATCTATCTATCCGAAATTCTAAAAAAAGCAATGAATGAAAGGAAGGCGGAAAAAATATTTTTCAACCTTAATTTGTGTGTAAAAGGATTAAAAGTAAGTAAATAAATAAAGGTAACCTTCGATTGAAATACCTTTTCCCCACCTTCGCTTCTTCCTTTTGTCACCTCAGCATAATGATCAGTTTTATCTCTGGGTCGGGATATTCGGATATCATTTATTCATTTCTTATTGCCATTAGCAGTGGTCCAAACGCAGTGATTAAATTACCAACAGTCTGGCCGACCCCGGGTAGATCATGTCATCCGGTCGACCATTCATATACCCCCCATCCCTTTCCAACTTGCTCCTTTCACCCAATATCCACCGGCAAAATCCATTTCACCCACGTCTTTTCTTTTTCTGTCTATATATTTTTGTATGTTTCTGTTGCTAAGCGATCTTTGTCGGGATAATTGTTTAGTATGACACTTCGTTTACACACATACACACACACACACACACACACACACACACACACACAATATATATATGTTTGTGTATATATATATATATATATATATATATATATATATATATAGTTTATTCCCTTTCACTATGCATACAAATGTTATCAATATAACTATTTAATCTACTAAATAGATAAAAGAAAGAAGAAAAGGTAGAAATAAAAGAATAATGACTAACAGAAGAACAAAAGTCAGAAGGCAAGAACTCTAAACAGAAAGAAAGAAAGAAAGAAAGAAAGAAAGAAAGAATATGAAAGAAAAATTAGGAAACATATGAGTGAAAAAAGAGATGGGGAGAGAAAGCGAGAAAGAGAAATTGGGTTTCAAAATTTGATTTTCAGTATAGCCAGGCATTGGAAAATTGGCGCAACACAATCTTCTCACCTTTATTGGTCCCATTTGATATTTGTGCGAAATTAAATAACGTTTTGTAAGCATATATAGTCAACTAAGTATATTTACTATATATATATATATATATATATATATATATATATATATATATATATATATATATATATATATATATATATCATGTTATGACATGTTCTTTATTATTCTTAAAATTAACCAGGGAAATTGAGAAGATTTAAAATTTCCGTCTTTTTTGGCCACACCCTTTGGGCCTGTCCCCTAAACATTCTTCGGGGGCGATGATGTCTTCATATTCCCATATATTGCATCTACTCTAAATAAGTCGGTAGAATTGAATAAATAAATAACTTGTTGGACTTCTTCAAGTGCTCTGCAACCCGACCATTCTGTTATGTGACTCACCACCCACTGACCATCTGGTAACTGTAAGAGTCCTCATCTTTGAATATCTGGCTTTTCTTAAAATGTTCTTTTTCTCAAATAACTTGAGTCATTTAAAAGATTTACTTTCTCACATACACAAAATAATGAATAAATACTAACAGCAATGTCAGTAATGTATTCGAATAAACCAGTTTTATATTCTAGCAATCCATATGCTCATACTTTTAATTTTGTGCCACCATCTAACCCAAGCTTAGTGGTAACTTACTTCGATAATTACTACACCACGGGAGTACCTCCCGTGGTGTAGTAATTATCGAAGTAATTCAACAAACCACTACTTGTCACTAATTGCTCACACTCATAGCCTTATGCCAGACTAATCTTTGTAAATAAAGTATAAGCGATAAAATAAGTACAAACGATGTGAAACGGTTATTGTCGTAGGAAATGAGGCGGCCCAGGCTCAAATCCTGTGCGATGCTCTTGGTGTTTCACTTCACACTAATACCCTTGGGAAAGGCTTGAATCTATTTAGTAGGGCTGACTGGATTCAATAGCTTTGGTAAGTTAATCAGTCAGGGAGAAGGAAAACCAGTTCTGACCCGCTTAAAAATTGACCTTGTGTCACATCCTGCCAGTGGCGGAGGGTTGGATGAATATATATTTGCCAATCTGCATAAAAAAGTATGTTTGGCCATATTTGGAAGAAATGAGAGGAAGTTGATTCATTCTCCGGCCATATATGGCGATTTTTCGGATTTCTTTCTTTCTTTCTTTTTATACTCCACCCGGAAAATGTTGATTGGACAGCGCGTATAAGTTGAGAACGTTGCCTAGGACATTTGAAGAAAAGCCGTTCAACAAGTCTGCAAACACTGAGAACCGGTCCGGAGGCATTGATAAAAATAAAAGAAATAAAAAAATAAAGATGGCCAGAGGTCGTTCTTGGCACTAAGACATATTTAAAATAGATTAATTTATCTTTACGAAATTTAAATCATTTTCTTTTATTTATCGTAACAAAACATTTGGAATAGATAATAATTTATCTTTACTTTTTACCCTTGAGGCTGAGCTCTTTAATTTGTGAAGGCGCATGTGTAGATTTGTCTTTGCTTTAATCTGCGTGTCTAACAGTTTCTTTTCGTTTTGTTTTTATTTATCCATTCCGTATTTTAATTGTTTTCTTTTTTTGTTTTGATTTCATTAAAAAAATACTTTATCCAACAACTAACTGTTTTTACAAATAAATTGACAATTTTTTTTAAACATTTTCTTTAATATTGTTTTTTTTCTTTCCCTTGTTAGCCATATAGTGGCCGTAGGCTAGTTCGTCAGCAGCAGAAGACTGGCCTCGAGGGTACTACTAAAGCGCCCATTGTCCACGTGAGAGAAAACAGAAAAACTTGGGCGTTTCTTTTGTACCTCCCCATCCCACACCATAATTACCCCTAATTTGTGTAATCTTTTTTTCTTTTTTTTTAAATCTCAGAATCTAAAAAAAATCGGTTAGAGACATGTTGATATACACCAAACTCTCAGTAGTTTTGAACTGAGTTGATATTTATCCATGTTAAAGTTAGTCCGAAACGAAAGAAACTAAAAAAAAAAAAGTATCATGTAGCGCCAATTTTTCACTTGGAGAGAAATTTTCTACCTTAAAAAATCAGCATTCGAAATTGGCTTTCATATGAGCTTGAACATCGACGACTGCTGACGTAGGTAGTAAATGCGCAATTAACCCAATCACAGAACAAAACTCAAGGTTTAAATTTACTCTGTGTATTCATTTATTTAACAAACTCATCCGCCAGGGGGGGGGGAAGGATGTGACACAAAGTTATTCTTTTAAGCGGAACACAAACAACTTCGACCAGAATTAGAACTCGGATTGCCCATTCTATTTCGTACGCGCGCCTCCTTTACCCTGTGTGTGTGTGATGGTCGTCTTATCGTGGTGTAATGGTTAGCAAGATAGTCTCATAGATCCATTACTACTGAATAGCGAGTTCGATCCTCGTTGGATGTCCCTTACTTATGACCTTGTGTCACATCCTACCCGTGGCGAACAGATTGGGTAAAACTTACTCAGTGTATGTGTGTGTATATGTTTTCTTTTGGAAAATTTGGCACTTTTTCAAGATCTTGTTTTAAGTATGAGTTAGAATAATTGTTCAGTGATCGCATCAAGTTGATGTGAACAAATAACAATGCAATAGATAGATAGATAGATAGATAGATAGATAGATAATGTTCACATATCAGCCTGTTGATCTGTTGAGCTAATTTGAATGAATGATAACTAGTTGAGGTAAATGCCTGATTTTAAATGCAAATGTAACAAGCAGAAGACTGGCCTCGAGGGTGCTTCGGGCGATAAGATTTCCAATCAAATCACGCTGAAAGCTTCGGTTCCCGTCAGATCACCGAAGTTAAGCAGCGATGAGTATGTTCAATTCTGAGATGGGTGACCACTTAGGAACAGGAAATACGTTAAGCAACCTGAGGTCCGAATGATCTCAAATAATTACAATAATGTATTCGGTTTTATAATTTTATTCCACCTTATGATTGACCGAATTCTTAAAATCTCTCTCTCTCTCTCTCTCTCTCTCTCTCTCTCTCTCTCTCTCTCTCTCTCTCTCTCTCTCTCTCTCTCTCTCTCTCTCTCACGCACACACAAGCTTCTGTTTCTTACTTTTCTACTCTCTTTTTCTCGCTTCTTTTTTTCCTCTCTCTATTTTTCTTTATTCCTCTGCAATCACCGTGCTGACAACTCGCAATATATCTATTATTCCTTTAATCTATCACTTTCTCTCTGTTGTTCTCCTTTCTTGCTCTCTTCTCCAGAATATTCTGCTTAGAAAATGTTTCCGGTAATACACAACCAAAAAAAGAAAGAAATAGAAATCTAATATATAAGATTTCAAGATGAGACTCAGTTTTAGTCATTCTTTACATTTTGTTGACAAAACATTTTAGCCTCCAAAATGTTATTCCAGCAACCTGTCATAAATCTCCATCTTCTTTATGGTTCAGGAAATAAATGCTAAAGGAACAGTAAAGAAATATAACAAAAAAAAATGAAGATAATGACTGAAATTTAGTCTTCTCAAGATGGTGAATATAAGTAGTACATTTCAATGTATTTTTTAATACATTACCGCAGACATTTCTTCAGTTTGATATTCTGGACAAGTACCAATAGATAGATATGAACAGCCTTAGATAGATAGATAGATAGATAGATAGATAGATAGATAAGCAGGTGCATGTAAGAATCTTGCTAGTTGGGATGTCTTGCTTTGAAAGTCAGCACTTGAACACCGATCACTGGAAATAAAAATGTATTTAACAAATTTAGTTTGGTCAGGTACAAGGCTATAAAAATGGAGCATCCAGTGAGAATTGAACAAACGACACTAGCAATGATATGAGATACCATGGTTGCCAACTATTGCTCTCTCTCTCTCTCTCTCTCTCTCTCTCTCTCTCTCTCTCTCTCTCTCTCTCTCTCTCTCTCTCTCTCCTGTTCCTTTGGCTTAAACTAGGGACCTTGCAGGTTATCAGTTGTTGGTTGTGTAATACAGACTAGTAAAAGTAAAATTAGTTCGAACATGAAAGACCTTTTCAATTTCTTAAATGTGATCTGGCTTGTCAGAACAAGTACTGACCTGTGTGCCCACAACCTCCCTTTTAAGTGTGACAATTATTATATTATTATCATTTATTATTATTATTATTATTATTATTATTATTATTATTATTATCCTCTTTTCTCTTTTCTTTTTAAACCGTTTTAATGTATTCTTTTGTACTTTTTTTTTACATGTTACCTAAACCCTTGACACGGGAATATACAGCAATGGGCTTAAACGCTTCAGAAAGCACTGACAGTTAATTCAGAATCAAGTCAAGTGTCGATTTCCTAGCAACAAATCTATAGCGATTATTGGGGATTTTCTTTCTTTTATCTTTTTAAAATGCTTTTTTTTTATATTTTTCTTCTTTCTCCTCTGGACTTTTTTCTTTTATTTCCACTGCTATCTTCAAAACTTATTGCTTTCATATATATATATATATATATATATATATATATATATATATATATATATATATATATATATATGTGTGTGTGTGTGTGTGTGTGTGTGTGTGAAAGCAATAAGATTCTGAAGATAACAGTGGAAACAAAACAAAAAAGTACTGTAACTCAAAGTCAGATAACCTTTTTTAATGACGTACTTTGCTTATAAAATTTTTAAAATAATATTGAAATCCCAGAAATATACATAAAAGTATTCAGTAATTTTCTCCTATTGAATTAATAATCATTTTTATTTCATTTTCTGATAAATATGTCCCTAATTTCCATGCTTAAGTTATTCAAAAACTTTTTTTTTTTTTGGTAATTTTAATCGTTGGTTTTCAGTTCTCTGACCTCAATAGGATTCTTTTGATTAATGGCCCTCTTGTATCAATTACCAATCGTTGATTGAGCGCTGTTAGTAGATGGATGTTTATATCATCACCGTCATCGCTCCTGGCAAGTCCTCCACACAGCATCCAGTATCCGCACAGAACTGATCTATGTAAGGTTTTTGCTGGTCGGCCTACTCTGGTGTTTCCATGTGTAGGTGTCCACAGGAGAACATCACTTATGAGTTCGTCTTTACTTCTCTAACAGTGTCCAGAATGTTTTGTTCACCTTATTCGCGTGGTTTGTGTGATAGGATGTAAGTGGCCATACAGCTGCTTTTTGTGGGATACTACTTCCAGGATTTGATCAAGACAGCGTGCACCATCCTTTTTCTCCAAGATTTTTGTTAAAATCCCAGTGATGCAGCCATACAGTAGCACTCACACGGCTACAGCTTGAGAGGATTATCGCTATATCTTATCAGTTAGATCAGATTTTCATATGATCGATAATCTCTCGATAGTAGACCACGCCTTTCTTATGCGTAAATTGACATAGGTTTCTGTAGATGAGATATTACTACCTAGGTATATGAAATAGTCAACTCATTTCAGAGGTGAGTCTCCATTTTGTTTAAAACACATGAACTCTGTTTCATCTGAATTCACATAGAGACATTTGTCGCCTTCTCTAGGCAATGCAGCAATGATTCGGCTTGTGCTGGTGTATTTGTGAGAAATGCTAGATCATCTGCGTTGTGCCCATCTGTAATAATTTCTCTATTATATCGTGTGGTTCTTGCCTTTTTTAGCGTAAAGCCGTTTTCCTTCATTATATTGAATGACGTTAGCATTATATTCGTAGTCTAGGGATATTATAAATATAAATGTATCCCCTTGTAGGACTCCAGCGACAATGTCAAAGAAATCTTTGTCACTATAAGGTAAATGGACCATTGCTTTCATCATTATAGCGATAACAGTTTCTTTGGAGAGACTAATACTATTTTCTCCATCTTTTCTCTCTGTATGGAGTCAAATGACTTAGAGAAATCTACAAACAAGAGTGTTGCTCGAAAACCTTTTACGTTTCGAAGAATAATCAGAATCAGAGAAATTCTGGATTGATTTTTCCAAAGAATTTTCTCTACTCCTGGTCAGATTTAGAAGAAGGGCATTATAAACCTGAACAGTAGTTCTTAGTGATTCCAAGGTCGCCTTTCTTCGGGAATGGGAGGATGCAGGCTTTCGTCCATTTCTTTATTTTGTTTATACACTGCATTAAATAATCGAAAAATTTAAAAATCCCAAAATGAAGATACAGTCAAGTTTCAACACGTAAACCTCAGGCAAAAATAACACTTGTACTGACATTCTTATTTTGTTTAGCAAACTGTAACGTCAGTTAAAATCAGTGAATAAATAGAAACTGGGCGTTATTATTTAACAGATGATAAACAAACGTGGAATAACATTTGATCTTTATTTAGTTTTTTTTATAAAACTTGAAGTGAAATGTGAAGAAATAATTTTAAAATGGAATATCTTTTAATACAAATGATCACAATGCTCTCTCTCTCTCTCTCTCTCTCTCTCTCTCTCTCTCTCTCTCTCTTTCTCTCTCTCTCTCTCTCCCAGTTCCCCCAGCCTTTTAATATAAATGATCACAATCTCTCTCTCTCTCTCTCTCTCTCTCTCTCTCTCTCTCTCTCTCTCCCAGTTCCCCCAGCCTTTTAATATAAATGATCACAATGCTCTCTCTCTCTCTCTCTCTCTCTCTCTCTCTCTCTCTCTCCAGTTCCCCCAGCCTTTTAATATAAATGATCACAATGCTCTCTCTCTCTCTCTCTCTCTCTCTCTCTCTCTCTCTCTCTCTCTCTCTCTCTCTCTCTTCTGAAAGACTTAGACAAAGCAGCTTTGAAGAAAACAAAAACTATGAAGAGAATAAATTTTGTCTCAAAATATGAATTGGTAATTATTCCACAAGGAGAATTATATATTAATTTAAATTCTTATTATGTTTATATAGTAGTGTAACAAGCTAGAATATGTACTCTATATTTTGGGCCATGTGTCCAAACTAAGCTCACCTTAGTAAATAACTGTCCCACCTATCCAACTTGCTAATCTCGGAGAAAAAATACGAGACCCAAAATGCTTTAAATAAGTTCTTCTTGAATACATCAAGTTGAAATAATATCCATGAATTTAAAAAGAAAAGAATATCGTTTGCAATTGTTAGAATATTCTCTCGACAAGCGATAAATGTTTTAATGTCTTTATCGACAGCTTTTTTTTTCTTTTATTATATTTCTGACGGATAGATTACATCATAAATATTTTTTATTGTAGAGTGCTGTAAACTTCAACATTAGTAAAGCATTTAAATCGACATAAAAAATGTACATTCAGTTTATGCCGGTCAAGGTGACAGAGATTATTAGAAAAAGTTAATGAATACCAAAATATAAAATGTAATGTATCCTTTTTCTTGCTTCTTGGAGACAAACTGGTTAGATTCTAATGTACACGCGCTGCAAATATAACAGGATTTGAATTAAAATTACCAAATTTTATAAATATTAGTGTTCCCGTCTAAATTCATTTTAAAGATTTATTTGGTAATTGAAAAATAATGACCCTTAAGGTGAAATAAACATCCGGTGTCCGTTGCATTTCCTTAACATTTTTATTCGAGGTCATGTGACAAAAATAGCGTCTTATTAAAAATACGAAAAAAAAAGATTATTTCAATTTTTTAAATAAATACTACCGACAGTAAAATGATTAGCAAGCAAGTCTGGTAGATCTTGTGAAACATTTTATTCTTTCTAGCTGTCTCTTTTGTCATTGTGATATATAAAAGTAAGGTTAATAAAAATAAAAGGTGCGAATTGTTGAGCAGTGTTTAGCGATCTAAAATCACAGTCTTTTGTAGTAATTTCGATTTCCAGGTGTTTCTTGTCGAACTCTGGAACCTTCATGTCGACCGAAACTTTGTGTATGTTATAAAGATGAGTCCAACAGTCCAAAAATCTAAATAATACAAATAGCAAATAAATGTTTGACAGTTTATCTCACTGATCATTTCACGACATGAGATGGAGTTACGGTTAGCCGGTCCTCACAAACAGTTCATTTTACTATTCTTCCCCTACGAGGATGAAGGTAAACATCGAAATATTAACACAATCAACTCCGACTCTTATCATATCGATTTTGAAGTTATCATTATCGTTTATGTCTCAAAACTTTCTGGTGAACAGAATCTCGACAATTTTGTTGAATTTTTAAATTTTTAAATTAAATTTTAAACCCTATTTATTTTATATATCTATTTATTTATCTGAGATTTTCTTGATAGTGTTAATTTTTTATGCATCTTTTGATTTACATAGAAGCAGCAAACCAGTTAAAATGAACCACTGTAAATCTGCTTTAGTTTTATGAATAGAGGAACGACCCAGATATCAACCAACAAGAAAAAATAGAAAGAAAAAAGTATTTCCTTGAAAGATATTGGGTATTTTTAGTTTCACAATCTCTCTCTCTCTCTCTCTCTCTCTCTCTCTCTCTCTCTCTCTCTCTCTCTCTCTCTCTCTCTCTCTCTCTCTCTCGTAGCCTTCCTCTGTTCTTTCCCACTCATTCTTCTTAAAATTCGCATTCATTGACGTTGTGCGTTATTACAATTGTCATCTGCTTTCTTTCTTCTTTTTTTTCATCTAGAATTCCTTCATCTTTCATTCTCTTCTTTTTGATTCTTTGTGTCACATCCTGTCCGTGGTGGAGGGGTTAGGTAAATACATAGTAAGTGTAGTAAATATCTCTATTGAGCCCTTTCTGTCAATTGACGTTGAGCCAGAGTATTATTGGAGAGCTTCACTCTTGCGGCAAATTTGACATGGTCTACTAAATGTCAACAGATACGCATGCGCGAGAACGCCCATCACGTTGTACTAGAAATGCTGCTGATGCTGCTGCTGATGATGACCCACTAATTTTTATGGGTCTCGTCGAAATCCACAAATGAATGGTCAAATCGATGGCAAGATCGTCAAAAACAATTCTTTTATTCTGGACACAGTGACATTGAATAGTAACTAAAGCATCGATTTCTGTTCACGTGTTAAGCCTGCAACATTTGGAAAGGTGATCGAACGTACAACCTTCGTTTCCTCTTTGTTCTTCAAACGAATTGGCTGCTGCGCTCTGTTCATTGGTAATTTAGATGTTAAAAATAAACAAGGATTTTATTTTTAAAATGTCTCGCTTGGATTGAGCGCTTAGATTGATTGATTGATTTTAACAACATATCAACCCGTCTTGGATTATTCTATGTCGAGAGGTTAGAGAATTGCGTTCCTTGCACATTTATATTTACATTTTTATGTAATTGTTTCTTAAGGATTTTTTTTTTTGTTATATGATATCGAGTATTTCTATCCTACTACAAATAATTAGCACATAGCTATATGATTTCAAGTATTCTTAGCTAATACTAATAATTATATGGCTTAAAGTAACTATTTCTAATTAACAATAATCATTTGTTTGCATACAATTTTATAGTTTTAAGTAAATAATAATAATCCTGAGTAATTATAGCTTCAAATAACTCTTCTTAATACAAATAATTTACAGTTACAAGCAAAAATATGAGCGGAAGTATTTAAGTTGTAATGCAGTAAATATTATATTAAATTAGAGAAACTAATGAAACTAAATAAGAACGTATATAAAGAGATTACACTTATTCCTACTTCATTTTAATTGATTTCTATATAAAAGTATATATAGGATTGCTTTTAATAGGTTTAAGAATAAAACAATAATATTAGAAATCAATAACACTAGGTAATTATTTATTAAACCCGGTTTTGATAAAACCAGTATGCAAATTATCCGCACTAAATACTATGTAAACATCTATTTCTTAGTGGTATATGACACACATTGCAGGATTTTAAACGTATTAAGAACATAGGCTGTTTTGAGGCAATTTTAACTCAGCTAGACGTTAATGAATTACATCGTTAATAAATAAGAGACTAATTAAAATTGAATAATGATTATTCAATAATCATTGAGAATATAACGTAAATAACTAAGGGAATTGTGACGTAGTTTCGGTTACAGCCAATCACATAATTTCCATTATAATAAGATATGGCACCAAGTATTCCTACTGAATACGAACAATTTTTAAACAGATCTACCTGCCCCATAAATGGTTCCCTAACAGGCACTACCACTCCGGATCAGAGTGGACCTGGGAGTAATGACATTGAAGGTGTACTCCACAATCTCCAGATATCCAGAATTGGAACTTCATCATCAGATGCAGTTTAGTGTCATGCCCAGAACACTCTTGGTGGCGGGGCTTACCACCCTGCAGAACGATAGAGTCAGCGTATTTTAAACCCCCACTGACAGGGTAGTAGAGTTAGACTGGGGCAATTGTTCTGCATCACCCTCCGTATCTGCCACTCATCCTTCTCTCTCTCTCTATCTTAGAGGTGCATATATGTCTTTAAAGTGGACATCTTATGTGGTGTAATGGTTAACAATCTAGATTAGCAAACCATTGTTAGTGTCCCATACTTTTGGCCTTATGCTGCATCTAAGCTATGCTTAGTAAATAACTATATATCTTTAATGTCTTGTGGATAGAGCAGGTTGGATGCAATGTAAGCTTTGTCATTTGAACGAGCGGCAGACCAGTGCTGGTCATGAAGTTCAGTATTTAAATCCTATTTGTTACATCTGAATCATCTCACAAGCCATTGTAAGTGAGATGATTACTCAATATTGACGTCCTCTACTTGATAAGTTTGTACATAATAAATATCTAAAATCACTTGCCATATCATGTTAGACAAATTAAACATCTACTTAAGACGAAACCGGCAATAGTTCGAGGATTAGTAAATTAGTTCCATATAGTAATTCAGTGCGTTCGATATTCCCATATCTCTCTATGATAATGGCCTTGTACCAAACTAGTCTAAGCTTACTAAATATTAACTTCTTACATGTGCACACGAAAGTGTAATGCAAGCGTGTGCGTAAAGCTAGTTTTCCTTCTCTAATATCGGTTGCCAATGTTAAAGATCCCAGTCTGCCCTATAGCTGGGGAAGAATAGACGGATTCATGTCTTTAACTAAGGATATTAGCACCTTGCGAAATGCAAACAGCTTCATCAAGGATTTGAACTCTGGTCGCCTTGTCCATTTCCTTCGACGATGACCGTTACGATACGAGCGCTTTCGAACTTGCTCCAATCATCAAGAGACACAGAGAGGGATAACTGAAGAAAGGCAAATACTAATCTTTATTTAGTTGTGATAGTTTTAGTCTCGACGGACAAGCTTTAACTGTTTTGCCACCATTGCTACCGCCTTTACCCGACAGATCCCCCGCCACGGCACCACGGCCACCACCGCCACGGCCACCGCCACGCCACGGCCACCGCCACCGTTTTTCTCTTTCCACCCAAACTGCCTAATTTATAAATACAGAGGAACCAAAATAATCATATCACAATAATCAGCATGTCACGGGCAAAGCTAAAAATTTAGCGTAATTTACACGATAAAAAAAAGAGAGAAACAGAAATTGCAACTAAACAACTTTAACAGATAATTACGGTCTAGGTGCGCTGAAAATACCGGGTTTTGTTTGATTACTGAAGGTAAGCAATGACTTGCTAGGTCATTATCAACCGAGTGGCCATTTAAAAATTCCAAGCCCCATCCCACCTCAAACAAAAAAAGAGGTGAAGGTAAACTTAACATTTAAATCCTGAAGAAAACACTAGACAATTCTGATGAATTTATACGTTGTAACTTTAGAAGGAAGTTGTGGAGAATAATGATCAGCAAAATGATCAGCAAAATATATCGGTCTTGGGCGCCTCGACTGATGTAATAGTTATCAAGCTAGACTAGAAAACCATTAAAATTGAGTTCGATTTTTACTCATACATCCGGCCTTACGCCACAACTTAGCAAAACGTATTAAATAACTATTATTATATATTATACAATTATTTATGAATTTATATACACACATACACACACATATGTATATACATATGTATGTGTGTGTGTGTGCGTGTGTGTGTGTGTGTGTGTGTGTGTGTGTGTGTTAACTTTCTTTAAAATATTTTCCTTCGTTATAAGGCGTAAAGCTGTCAGACTATTACTTGTAAGTTCGGGTCACACTGGGTTTTCTTGCTAGGATTATAGTGTAGAATCTGTTCTTCTTTCTCGGTTTCGCCTTTGGGTGAGACGCAGTGCCGTATTTTTGTCTTTGGACAAGACGTGGCAAATAAAAAAGAGATAAATTATTCTGAATAGACATAATCTCCCCAATTATACGATATGATCAAGGGTCGGAGTAGCCTGTGTGAGAGTGGTCGCGATGACCAGGATTATTTTGGATCCTGTTCAAGGGACTCTTTTTTAAGACCACGTAGCGTATGCTATAACCGAGAGGATAAAGCTAAATACATGATCAATATATAGAATTTTTTTTTATCTCTATGGGCGTATTCTTTGCGCAAGATGAGGTAAAGAACGAAGCAAATTTGTTGCACCAAAGAAAAGGAGCAGATTAGTTTGACACCTACCAGACACTGGGTGCAAGGAGTATGCATTTTTGTCGTTGTGTACGTGTGGTCTCGTGTCACCACTCGTTAAACAGTCCCTGTGTTGCATTCTAACTTCGACGAGGGTAATTAGATGTTGAATCTCAGCCTGGATAAATTGGAGACCTGATGTAAGGCTTCCACACGGTCTAGGCGTCTTGTCCCTCTGCATGGAATCTGCAGTTAGCGTATTTTAAGTCATGTCGACAGGGCGTGTAGAATAATGGTGAGCAGATTAATCTCGCAGACCATTAATAGTAAAAATAGCTTTGTGTCAAATTAAAAAAGCCTTACAATTTAAAAGGGGTGTTTAGGGCATGACACTAAACTGCATCTGATGATGAAGTTCCAGTTCTGGAGATCTGAGGAATTTGGAGTAATTATAATTACTCCCAGGTTCGCTCTCATTCAATGTGATCAAATAGAAATGTTTGAAAAGTATTAGTATTAGATAGGAATACTTTAATACCACATAATTATTTGTATTAAGAATAGTTACTTGAACATATAATTGTTTACTAGGGATTACTATTAGTTACTTTAAACCATATAGATGTGTACAAACAAACGACTATTATTAAATAGAAATAATTTCTTGAATCCATATAATTATTATTATTAGATAGGAATACTTGAAATCATACAACTATGTGCAAAATTATTTGTATTAGATAGGAATACTTGAAATCATACTACTGTGTGGAAATTATTTGTATTAGATAGGAATACTTTAAACCATACTACTGTGTGGAAATTATTTGTATTAGATAGGAATACTTTATATCATATAACTGTTTGTAAAAACATTCTTAAGAAAACATGTGAATATAAACGTTTAATGAACACAATTCCTTAACCTCAAGGCTTTCATACTGATCAATTGTGTAAAATCCACGATATCTAAAAATGTCGAGTGGTGATTGAATCTATGTTGGTCATCATCATGATCATCATTATCATTATTTACTTCCAATTGTTAGCGCAATCGGCGGCACATGTCCTTCTTCATTTTGTCCTTCTTAAACATGACTTTGGAATGTCCGTTTGTTAAGCAAGCCCGGTGTTTAAAAGCAACTAAATGCCTTGATAGAATCTATATTTGTAATCAACTCTCTCTCTCTCTCTCTCTCTCTCTCTCTCTCTCTCTCTTCTCTCTCTCTCTCTCTCTCTCTCTCTCTCTCTCTCTCTCTCTCCAAGATGGGTTGAGAAGGAGGAAGAGGAGAGGTGTGCAGATGGAAAGACAGAGAGAGAGAGACAGAGAGAGAGGGGGGAGGGGGGTAGAAGAGATTCAAAACAGCCTACGCTGTGACCGAAAACAAACTCTCTAACATGATCAGGTACAAATTATACGTTTGTTTCGGTCGTCCAGCCAGCAGAGTAGCAAATAACCCCACCTTTCCGTACCTTCTCTGTCTTCAATCGGTGCTCTCTCCACTCCCCCCCCCCATCTCCTTACCCCCAGATCTCAATTCTTGTCCTGTATCGAGTCAACGTGTTACCTCATGATCTAACTTTTCCTCGTGGAGAAACAAGTCTTTAACCAGAGTTTGTCATGGCGTCAGAAGTGTGTGGGGGGAGATGGGGGAGGGGGGTCAGCTGATCAAGCCGAGTTTATGACGCTTGTATAGACAAGATGATGATGGGGGGGTACAAAAAAGTACTTTTTAAATGTTTCCAGTGTGTTGGCTAGGAAAGCGATTGACACTGTAAACTATAAGTTTGAAGGTAAGAATCAGTTATGCAAGGAATGGATAAGTTGTTTGAAAGTGAGGAACAATCGCCAAATGACGGAGGACTGAGGGGACAGGAGACATTGCAGATGTAACTTGGGGAAAGGGTGGGCTATAATTATAGCTATACCTCATCATTGACAGGCATTTAAGATATGACGAAGACTTCTGACGATGATAATTATTTGCTCGTGTTTCTAATTTTGAGTAGTATGTTCGGACTGCGGAGAGAAAAGGGAGAAGCAAGTTTCATATTTGCACCAATTGAATATTGTAGATTTTACAAGAATATCAACAATCAGCCAAACGAGTGGGGGGGGGGCACTAATTTTTTTTAAATGATTTAAATGATAAACACTAATAAAGAATATAAAATTGATTTCAAAAATAATATTTGGTATTTGTCTAGATTATCCTGTCACATTAAAGAAATAATTGGCTGGTTTTAAGGGCATGTCAACCCATCTAGGGTTATTACATGCCTAGTGGTTTTGGAATCGCGTTCATTGTATATCTATATTTATACTTTTGTATAGTTTTTTTAACAGTGTTTTCCCCCCTTTTTTTGTATATTGTACTATTGAATACGAATAATCTTTAAATAGATCTATTTGACCAAAAGATGGGAATCAAACAGGTACTGCCACTCAGGGTCAAAGTGGACCTGGGAGTAATGATAATAAAGGGGTACTCCACAGTCACAAGATCACTAGAACGGGGGCCTCACCATCAAATGCAGATTAGTGTCATACTCAGGACAACCCTTTTTGTGGGAGTCTTACCACTCTGTCGGTGATACAGTCAGCATATTCTAAGCCCCACCAACACGGTAAACTGTAGAAATGTAATATACAAAAATAAATAGATAAAAATTGTTTGACAAATTAAACATCTACTTAAGACGAAACCGGCAATAGTTCGAGGATTAGTAAATTAGTTCCATATAATAATTCAGTGCGTTCGATATTCCCATAGCTCTCTATGATAATGGCCTTGTACCAAACTAGTCTAAGCTTACTAAATATTAACTTCTTACATGTGCACACGAAAGCGTAATGCAAGCGTGTGCGTAAAGCTAGTTTTCCTTCTCTAATATCGGTTGCCAATGTTAAACGACGGCACCATTTATATATAAGTAAAAATCTTTGTTGTTGAAATAATCAAATAAATCGATTTAGTAGATGCTAAAATAATCATGGCTTTTGAATTTACTTACCTTAAACAATGTTAGCTTTACACTTGATGGGACAAATTAACATAAAATATGTTAATATGGAGTTTTTCCTTAGGAATATTCTCTCGTGTCATACGAGAGAATATTCTTAAGGAAAAACTCCATATTGTTATAAAAGTCTATTCAGTGTCTATCCAGTTCAATATTTCCTTCTATCGTGTTCACATTTCCCCACTCGTTAAACTGTCCCTACTCGTTTTAGAGGGGTTGGGTAAATACATATTAATAGTACCCCGAAAAGTTTATTTTACATATTTTAATACCTGTATTTGGAAGGGGTTCAAAATGAAAAAAAAAGCTTACCTCATAAGTGTCGGTAATATAGCCATGTGATTTTACCGTTACCTGAAAAGAGTTCTTAACAGACATCTAAATTATCTATGGTATAAAATTATCTATTGTATCCCTACAAGATTATTACTTTATTAGTTGAAATAAGAATCCCTTCGTAGCAACAAAAAAATGATTTTTATTCATAGCTCTATCGCTTCCTAAAATATTTACCCACTTCCACGAACAAAAAATGTTTTTAACAGAGATAAGTAAGAACTATTGAATTTCTTATTAGTTATGTACAGCTTAGCTACTAATAAACGACTGGTATTTCAATTAGTCTTCAGTGTTGACTATACGACCACTGTGAGTACGCACCTATGCACGCACTGCCTCTCGGTTATTAACGACACTTTTAACTCAGCTCACGAAAAGCAAATATAAATATTCTTAAGCTGCTATTGTTGACGTTTTGGCTTACAACTAATTTTCTCTTTGTGGCCGGCTAATATCTGTCAAGATAATAAAACTGGCCGCCATTCCGCTTTCCAACAGGATTACTTTTAAAAATAAAGTAACACCTAAGAGAAGATAACTCTATCTCTTCCAGTTCACTGGAATTAAAATGAGCCCATATAGCCAATGTTTATTACTGTAATCAGACTAATGTGGATATAATATTGATAATTAAGAAATAACTATTCAAATATATATCCTTTATAGCTCTTTTTGCCTTAATCAAATCAAATCAATCGATTACGTATATATATATATATATATATATATATATATATATATATATATATATATATATTATAATTATAAAGTCGGTCCTACCATTGGTTTCTGAATAACACTTTTTCGGTGTTATTCGTCTTCAGAGGCGTTTGACTCTATACATATATATATTATAATGGATATTCGGTGTCTGTCTGTAACCGAAACTACGTCGCTGCTTATGTCACAATACCCTGAGAAATGGCGTAAGATTATCAATGAGTATTTAATTTATAGTCAAAATCATTAATAGAATAGAATAAATCATATATTCATTAATGATGACTTATGAAAATCTGAGTTAGATTTGCCTCAAAACAGCCCATGTTTTAAGTTCGTTTTAAATCCTGCAAAGATATAAAGGTTTATGGTGTGGTTAATTTGCATACTGATTTTAACAAAACCGGACTCAATAAATAATTAATTAGAGTTATTAATCTCTAATATTGTTTTATTCACCGACGTGTTAAAATCAATTCTATTAATGATTTTATATAGAAACCAATTAAAATATAATCAAAATAAGTGTAATCTTTTTATATGCGTGCTTATTTAATTTATTTAGTAGTTTAGTATATTGAATTTCTAATTCAATATACTTCATTACATTAAAACTTAAATATGTACGCCTGGAGGGCGCACATTCCTGCTATTATTAGTAAAGTAGGCGGCGTGGCCTATTGTCGGTATCAACCGGGCATCAAGACGTCTATCCCTTTTCACTAGTGCTAGAACCAAGAGTTGTTTTGCTGAACCGGAGGGCCACATCTTCCATCAGCTTCCCGACTTACCACATAGATCAGATTACCCAAACCGTGCTACTCATACGCTGGGTTGGCTAGAACCGGTATTGAACTCGGTACCTTACGATCCCGACGAATTCTCTACCGACTGGGCTAGTTCTTGCCTTTATGGAATGATAATGTACAGATTTCACTTTACTCCAAGCAGTGACCAATTAGGAAGTTTAGGTTTTTTGTAAGCAGTCTGGAGCCTGAATGCCAAACTCAGCAAAAAGATTGATAAATAGCAACTTTACTACAAGCAACTAATCTTCGATCGATGATTTCTAAAAACGATTTTAATATTAGACGTTTCTAATTTTAGCTTTTCTGTTTATACCCCCCACCCTACCCCCACTCTCTGCTTCATTTTTTTTTCAAGTCTATTTATATATTTATTTACAAACAAACCAAAGACAAATAGATTTAAGTTTGAGACCAGGAAAAAAAAGATGCATTAAATTCTATATGCGGTAATTTCTTCATATCGTTGAGAGACTGTCTGACATAAACGGCACTTTAACGATTAGGTCATGGAAACCCACAAATTTAATCATTCATCAATAATACAAGATGAGTGTTCAATCTGAGAGTTGTAGTAAAAAAGAAACAAAAAAACGGAACGAAAAGAAAAATAAATAAATGAGAAAGAATTAGTGTCTTAATGTTTTGAATTTTGTTTTCTAAAATAAATATTTTAAATATTTATATAAGTTTATAATAAAATTGATATCGTGTCCAGTCCGGTTTGTACGACTGTTACACTTTACAAACTGTTGCATAAATACTGATAGCCTTTGTAATCTAACAATCTTATAGCTTAATATTTACAATAGTTTCATTCATTCATTCATTCAATTGGCTTCAACTCTTTTCCTTCTATTGGTCATTATTCTTTACCCCTTTCTTTCTTTCTTTCTTTCTTTCTTTCTTTCTTATTTCTTATCTTTATTTGTTTATTTCTAGCTTACCTTATTTATATTTTATATTTGTAAATGTATAATTCATATGCATATAATATTTATACTCTGTCAGTTAAAAGTAGAAATATGTGAGAGTCATGATGACGTCTTAATCGTCAACACATGTGGAATTTTCAAATGTCTATGAGTTTTGAATTAAGTCGTACTAATCTATTCTAAGGGTCTTTTAGTTAATCTGAATAATAATGTTGTGTTTTTCTTTTCTTTCTTATAGACTTCGTCATTCCAATGATGTAAATGACCAACTTCAAAACAACATAGACACCTTAAATGATGACATCGCCCGTCGCATCGCTGATAACGAAATGCTTAAAAGAAAAGTCCAGGAACTTGAGAGGCAACTCGCTGATTGGAAGGCAAAATACGCTCACGTCGACACTCAGTTGCAAGGACTCCGAATTGTAAGTATTCTTAACTCGATTGTTTTCTCTTAGCAAAATAGACACAACCAACGAACGGTGGGACCAAAAGTTTTCACAATCAAGAGGAACCTTATTATATGTGTCATGTAAATGTATTGATTTTACTATAGAAATCCTTTGAAGAAAGAGTTCTATCAGTCGTCAGAACATTAATACAAACATTAATTAGAGAATAAGGCTATTATAAGTAAAATCTAAGTATAGTGTTAATGATTTTACTATTGAAATCCATTATTCATGGTTTTATCTTAGAAATTCATTGATAATGATTTTGATATAGAAATGCTTTGAGATTATTACCGCCCTCATTCTCTAGCATCGTACACCCGACTTCCTAACAGTAATACCACCACAAAACGAAATATTTTAACTTTATTTATTGGTTTGAATTTTAAGGCATATCAACCCTTGTTGGGTTATTTTATGCCGAAGACATTTTTGTTTATTCCTTTTTTTTTAGGTATTCAAATTATTTTAGGCTCATTTTTTAATCTATTTAAACAATAGATGGGACCCTAGAAGGTACTATCACTCCGGGTCAGAGTGGATCTGGGAATAATGACATCAGAGCTCCAAAATTGGAAGCTCACCACTAGATGCATTTTAACGTCACGCCCAGGACATTTCATTTTATTTAAAGAGTGTCTTATATGTTGAAAAACGTGATATCTATAAAGAATGAGGCGGAAGTAACAGTGCAGTCGAAAGTATTACGCAATACAAAACATGTCTTATTTAATGTCTTAATTAATTGACTATTAAAACGATCCAGCAATTCATTAAAAGAATTGTCGATTCTTATTTACAAATTCCTGCCAACTTACATAGGTAAGTGTGGGACTTTGTAAAAACAAAAAAGATAAGCATAAATATAAGTCATTAAGTGCACTGAAGCAGGTGGCCAGAATTTTTTGTTCATAATTCTTTTTATTATTTTCACGTATGAATTGAGGACGATTAAATATAATCTTGTCAATTGTGAAGACTCGCTGTTCTTTTCTTGTTAATAACTAAGTTTTGCTTAGCCTGACAAAAAAACAACAGGTTGCTTACAAGTAACTCCTTTTAGTGAGTCCAATGCTAATAGCTATAAAGTTCTAGGTTCTGTATTTTTTTCCATATTTATATCAAAAGTTGTTCATCACATACAAGTATATGTATGCACACACACACACACACATACATACATACATACATACATACATACCCCCATTGAATCTCCTTATACAAACACAAAATATATAGATATCTATATAAAACATACTATAAAGCTCGAAAAGGATTCTAAACATCTGAAACACCATCGCGCCGAATAAGATAAATTGAAAAAAATCAAACTATTATTATATATATATATATATATATATATATATATATATATATATATATATATATATTGCAATTCTATTTCATGCTTGACAGTCTATCAAATTCGTATTTTACAAGGGTACGTCGTTGACTACTACATACTACAACGACCCCCGGTCTCATTACTGCCCAACATGTCTTCTTTTTCAATCTCCTATCGATAATGCCACTGTATTAGATACTGTGTCAATGGAAAGTTTGTTTATTTAGCACGTCTTTTCTACCGACAATCTTAATTTGATATTTATTTTATGTTTATTTCATTTGGGTTTTTTTTCTGTAATTTTCTTTTTTTCTTTCTCTTCTTCTTAACACAGGACTTGCAAGAAGAGACTTGTCAACGCCTGGCAGAAAGCACTCGTTCCCAGGCCCTGGAGGAGGAACTCAATTTCTTGAGATCTGTCACAGACGCTGTAAGTATCTATTCAAAACTATTTGTTCGTTTTAATACTAAATAATAATAATTATTAGTTCGTTTTAATACTAAATAATAATAATTAACTAGTTTTAGTACTAATTAACCTAGTTTTATTATTCAATGAACAGAACTTTCGGTGTCAGTTATCATTTACTAAGTTGATCCTAATTTGGCAAATAGTCATAAGTATAGGGCACTCAGTGAGAATCGAACTCACCAACAATGGTGTCCTAACCTAGCTACCTAACCATTACGCCAGGCGAGATATCCTCCCACAAGAAGCTTAAATCTGATCCAAGGCCAAAAGTATATTGTGTCTAGTGATGATCTAAATGTTCAGTAGTGTTGAATATGCGAGACTAGCTTGTTAACTATTTCATTATGACGGAATGTCTAATCATCACAGACAATTGACGAAAAAGAGTAGCTTACCCTTTTTTTCCCTTTCCCAAAAGAACCATGGATCATTGTGCATAAAAACTGGTCGACTTTGGGATTTTGGGCGCGAAAAACACAACAACGAAAAGAGTCGGATTTTAAAGTTTTATTCGCGGGCGAAAAAGAAAGGGGAAGAAAAGACAAGAATTAACATTAGAATTCCAATAACGTTGAAAACTCACTTTTTATTCGTTTAGTTAAAGTGACCCCCCCCCTTGGATATGCTTTTGGTGAAACGGGGATATACCCCATCCATGTGAAAATGTCGGTTTAACACAGGACGTGCCAAGAAGCAAGCTTCACGAACGCTCGGTGCAAAAATTCACCGAGTCCCGTCGGCATTCCCTCTTATGAAGACGCTCAAGCGTCAGGCAATAAATACAATACTTACCATTTTAGACTTGCTGCTTTTAGACTTAAGTCTTTTAGACAATGGTCGGCCCTCTGAGACGGAAAATGGTAAATATACACTTTCCAGCCCAAATGCCATTCTAAACTGCTGGGGTTAATATATATATATATATATATATATATATATATATATATATATATATATATAGTTTGTTATGTCAATTTCTTGGTCAGATGATCGCATAGGCAAGAAACTGGCAGCAATCAAGCGCCATTGACTGTGCCTACGTTGTCCTCACTTAGATCAACATATGCTCGATCACCGATATTGAACACTCTTTATTTACAAGTATGGCAAACTGCTTCTGCTATTATATTTTTTTCTTTTTCTGGAGGTAAATCTTTTTGTACGTGTGTGACCAATCAAGAATTTTCCTTTCTGTTCATATAAAAAGTTATTTACAAAAAAATGTTCCATCTAATTGAATTATTCTCATCAAGTATTTATTTTTTTATTCGTTCACTTTCAGGAAATCAAAGAATACAAGGCAATGTTAATGAAGGAGGATAATGTGCCCCAAATGCGTGAATATTGGAACAACGAACTCTCAAAATGTATGAGGGAGATTAGAGACGAGTACGACAACCAATTGAATCTGCTTTCCGCTGATTTGGAATCGAAATATCAAGTTCAGGTAATTATTCATTTTTATAGACTCACGTGATCATACAGGATGTTGTGAACAATCGATAAAAATAAGTACTATTATCAACAACAAAAACAATAACAACAACAACAATAATAATAATAATAATAATAATAATAATAATAATAATTTGAAATAGGCGATTCCGTGGTATGGGTTTTTCTCCCCCACCCCCCATCCAACACCTTTGAATTGAAAGTGGATTGCTTCTTGAATTTAAAGAATCCCCCCACTCCTAAATTTGAAAAGGGTACCCCCACCTCTAAATCTAAAATAAATCTTTTCCTTGATTTGAGTTTGTCTGAACTTAAAGAGGATAATTCTCTTATTTTGAAATGAGTTACCCACTAAAATCTGAATTACCTATTGAATTTGAGATTGGTTTTTGAAAAAGTTTCCCCCCTAGATTTGAAATGGGTTGCTCCCACCCTGTATTTGTGTTGTCCTCTTGAATTTGAAATTATTCGCCCCCTAGATTTGAAGTGAGAATAAAGTTTGTTTTTTTTTTTTTGGGGGGGGTATGCATCCGAGATACATCTCAAAGTTAGATAACATATAATGGCCAAGACAACATGAATTCTAGAAGTTACAAATCCTCCTCCTTGCTCTAAACTGACCTTTGAGGTTATAACCTATCAATCAATCTCAATTGACTTCCGAGCAAAATGGCTTAATTCACTTTAAAGGAATAACTACATGCCAAATAAAAGATTCGGACAATCTATTATTTAACAAATTAACGACACCTTTTTATATTATTTATTTTTTGCAGCTTAATGAAATTCGCCTTGGTGCCACAAAGGGTAATGCTGAAAGTGCACAGGCAAATGAAGAAAACAGACGTCTCCGCTCCCAAATCACTGACAAGGATTCTCGTATGATGGATCTTCAGGCACAGGTCAGATGACGACACCAATTTTTCTTTCTTCGTTCTTTTTCACCTTTCCCACCTGTTTTTTTTATTTTCCTTCTATCGCCATTTTGTTAACCTCTATTTTCTTTTTTTCTTTTTCATCCCGATACGAATTCTTCTTTCGCATATATATATATATATATATATATATATATATATATATATATATATATTATATATATATATAATACTATTTTTGTTGTTACCTATTGAATTTTTGTCAACACTGACACAAAAGCCATGTTAACCGGAAAATAAAATTGTAGCACCTTTAAAAACAATGCCAATTTTGACCTGGGTTCAGTATGTACCTGGTGTCTGAGTATTGTTGATACCCCCCCCCCTTTATTTTGGAACCTATGCATGTATTGATGTATGTGATCATTTACTGTACGTTTAGTCTTGAGTAATTTCTTTTTAAAGATTCCTATTCACGGTGCTCCAGTTTTATTTTCCTTCAGTCCCTGCCGTTTGGATAAAGAATTACCCCCGTTGTTCACATTATAATAAGTTTGGAATGATTTTACAAGTATGATTTATCACTTTTACGAGACCATCCTTTGTTTCCTTTCGCTAACATCTTTATCAGGTAAATCATCTTGAGACGTGCAAATGTTTTGCTAGTTAATCCTTCCTTTCTTGGGTTTTTTTTAATCTCCCCTGAGAATTAATCTCTTCCTATTTTATTTTATTTACTTTTTTATTTATTACTTCGACTTTTTTTTAATCGTCTTTCTACCTTTTTTTTTTCTTCTTTTCTTCTTCTATTCTCGTCTGCTTTCTTCATTTTTCTTCTTCCACTCCTTCCTATTGCAATATGTTTTAGTAAATTAACATCAATAAAGAATGTTTTCCAATGTATAATTGTTTAGATCGATAAACTGAAGTCCCAAGTCCACCTCTTGACCAGCGAACTTGACAGCACGACTGCTGAGCTGGACAACGAGAAGACCCTGAGAGTTTCCGAAGTGCAAAAACTCAACATGGAATTGGAAGGAGTCATCAAGGAACTGCAATTGTTAATGGATGCCAAACTGTCCCTAGAGTTAGAGATTGCCGCCTATCGAAAACTCTTGGATATTGAAGAGAGCAGGTAAGATAAATAATAATTAACAGGTGTTATAAATATTTATTAGAAAGAATATCATAATGTGAAAATGATCGAAAGAGAACAAAAATACAAAGCGTCATGAATTAAAAAGAGAGAAATTTTGAAAAGATAATTGATCTCTTTTGTTTTTTTGTTTTTTTTTTATTTATTCTGAAAATCTACTGTTCGCATTTCACATAGCGCTAATGCCCCTGGGAAAGACATGAATCTGTCTGTTCTCCCCTAGCTATGAGTAAATAGTAAGGAATACTAGGAGGTTTTAGCTTTAGTAAGGCAACCAGTCTAGGAGAAGGAAAGTTATTAATTCAAACCAGGTTTACTCCGCTTAAAAATTGATCTTTATTGCAAGCTGTCCCTGGCTAAAGTAGAAATGGTTTTCATAACTAAAGTGTTAAATATTACATTGTCTAATATTCTTAAGTGGTCACTTATCTAATCAAATTTCGGGTGGTTGGTTTACAAAAAACAAAATGCGTTTATGATAGTGTCCACTTTCTTCATAAATATCACGTGACAGTACGAAAATTCTGAATTGAAGCCAATTGTATTCCGCTTAAAAGTGACATTGTTGTGGAGGGGTTGGGTAAATACAAACACCTGTTTAATTTGAGTTACATTTTTGTTCTGCTAACTTAGTTCGCTAACCATTGCAATATGCAAAGCAACAAAAAAAAACAAGTTCAAGTTATAGGGAATTGAAATCAAGTATAATTCATGACACAAAATATTCATATTAGTATCTTCATCTTTGTTGTTTTGATTGCAAGTTTTGGATTATAGTTGTGTTTTTTGTTGTTTGTTTTTTTGCAACAATCACGGGTTACCCCATATATATTATGCATCTAAGAAAGTCCGAAGAATATATCGACTGAAACGTTTTGATAAAAACAAAAAAGATGGAGATTCTAATCGTAATAATTTGCGGAACAATGAAAATATTTCATCAAAGAATTTCAAACAACTCCAGACGAAGTCATGCTACTTAACCTTGAAAAATCTGAATAAAAAACTAAATGACAAAACCAGGTGCTTATTAAAGAGAATTCAGTTGAAAGAATGTTTGGACTCATTTCTATGAAAAGTCATTGACGAGAACAACGTCAAGAGGATTGCATAAGAATTTATTTTATTGACACTTACAAGATTAAAATTACATAAACACATTACTAGTATATATATATATATATATATATATATATATATATATATATATATATATATATGCAAAAGGAAATATAAACTTGTACACGCATACCACCCTGTCGGTGGAGATTACAATACACTGACTGTATCTTTTATAAAGTGGTAAGACCACCCCCAAAGGCGAATGGTTTTCGTAAATACCTACATGGGTCACCGTTTTGTAAATATGTAAATATGACAGGAAAGATTATGAGAAATACAACTCTTTAAAACAATCCATAAATTGATGATTTCGTAACCAAAATCCAAAGGCCGAAATCGACTTATATATGAATGTGTACGTTTTGAAGTTTTATACATTCTTTGATTTTTTAAAATTTTAATTATTTGGATGTTTTGTTATGCGAGTTGATTTATCAATTCTGCGAGGAATTTGAGAGTTTGAAAAATTGCTTCTCAGCATCATTTATTTTAACGTTTTCTTTTCTTCTTCTTTTTCTTCTTTTTCTTCTTCCAAAAGACTTTGCATTGGAGGTATGACACAGGTGGTCGGTGGATACCGTGGTCAAACAGAAGATGCCCTCGCTAACATTCTTGAAAGATCCGGCCAGAGCTTCGAGGCTTCCTCAAGCATAGGCGAATCTGGTAAGTGAAATGACAAACCAGCTGGGCATCGCTTTACTCTTCAAAGTGACAAATGACCAAATAAACTGACTTCAAAGGAACTGTCAACCAAGCCAGAAAAAAGTACAAAAAAAAAGAAACTTGACAAAATAAGCACGCACACAATATATCTAAATGTATGTTTACACGAAGGGCATCAGTTGAAAGAGCCGAACATATGGTTGGGTCTATTTCTTTGACTTTAATAATTTTGCTTAATTATAAACATTTAAACGCACACATATGGGAGCATATATATATATATATATATATATATATATATATATATATATATATATATTAGTTATATAGTTATATGGGTTGGTATGTTTATAAACAAAGAGTGCTCAATGTATGTAATAGAGTGTATGTCGATCTAAGTTTGAATATCGTAGACATAGAGTCAGTTTGTCGCCTATGTAATCATTAGATCAAACACTGTTGAGTCACCAACTTCCATTGACTCTGTGTCTACACTATTCTGACTTAGATGCTCTATCACAATAATTCTGCAACCTTTATTTATAAATATAGGAAACTACATCATATATATATATATATATATATATATTATATATATATATATATATTCGCGTGTTGATTGATAAGTACGTGGCATAAGATGAAAGGACATTAGTTTCGCAGTTCCAACAAAATCAACATTTCAATTTGTTGAATGGTTACATGGGAAATTTGAAGTTCATAATTTTTCTTTTCCAGAAACTTGACAGTCAGCAGTTGTTTAGAAAATGGACAATATCGCTCACAGTGCAGTCAGACACTACATCGGTATCAAGGGAGATCCTACGAGGACATGGTGGCAACTACTATAGAAGCCCCCCGCCCTTTCATATAAAAGTGTCAGCTGACTGAATGATGGCCGATATTGTCTGTTGTCTAAACAACTGCTGACTCTCAAGTTTCAAGTTTCTGGAAGAGAAAAAACTAAAACAGTTATGAAGTTCGAATTTTCTATGTAATTATTCAAAGAGCAGAACTGTGTATAAATTCAAACGACAGTATCTTACTGATGATGTCCTTCTACTTTAAGTCATGAACTTATCAGTCGTATATCGTATATCGTATATCTATATATATATAATATATATATATATATATATATATATATATATATATATATATATAGCAAGAGGAGTACAGGGTCTCATGCATTATTTTTATCATTTTTTCCTGTTTTTAATATTATTCATTTGAAAAAAAGCCTTGAAGAGTCGAAGCAAAAATGAACAATTTAATGAGTCGCTGAATCTTAATTATAATGAATTACAAGTAATCAATTAAGTTTTGTTTATTCCTATTTTGGATTCATTGACTTCTCATTTGTTTGTTTTTTCAATGATGGGGAAATGGCGGGAAAAATGGTGAAGATGACAACAAATTATACTAGTTTCACAATTCATTGTATGACAACCCTAATATCAGGTAATTGTCAAACTATGATTCTAATTGATTTTCATATAGACAATTTTCTCACCTGGCCACAAACAACGAATAAGAGTCTTCCTCTTTTTGTAATATGTTTGTTGATCAATAAAAAGAAAGTAGAACAAAAATTATTTAGCATCATTTTCGTACCATTTTCAAAGAAATTTTTCGGAGATGAAATCCAAAATGTTCGCACCAAAAAAGCTGCATTTGGTTTTTAGCTTAGTACGAAAAAATACAAAAAATATTTTTGGGTTTCAGTTGAATTCCAGAAAGTTCTTTATGGGATTACTGCATTTCATGTTTTAATTTTTATTCTCTCTTTCTGATTCTTTCTCTCTACGACTATAAATCTTTTCTTCTTTTTTTTCCTTATTCTTTCTCAGGTACTTATGGTCTCTTTTCCCCTTCCTCTCTATGTGTTTGTGTGTGTGAATGTGCGTGCTTCTCCGTCTGTTCCTAAATATCGATTTATATATTTATTTATATTAGACTAGACATTTCTCTCTCTCTCTCTCTCTCTCTCTCTCTCTCTATATATATATATATATATATATATATATATATATATATATATATATATATTATATCAACTAACTAGTTTTCTTACTCCTCGTCTTTTCTTCATTTTAACACAACTGTCATAACTAAATTTTGTTCCTTTTTGGCCCATGTTTGTTTTATGCTTGTAAATAATGATGACGTCCCTCATTTCCTGTCTCATTTTCTGTTATATTTTGATCTCTTCTCCCACCCTGTGTGCTCGTGCGTCAGTGTGTTCATAACTATTGATTTATATATCTATTCATATCAGTCTCTCTCTCTCTCTCTCTCTCTCTCTCTCTCTCTCTCTCTCTCTCTCTCTCTCTCTCTCTCTCTCTCTCTCTCTCTCTCTCTTATACACATATATATATGAGTATATATAAAAAGATATGAAAACACCACAAAATGTTGTTAAAGTGAAAACATTTTATAACTTCGCTGATATTGAAGAATATTTCGATTTTATGAAAATCATCATCAGAGCTTGTTTATATCAATATCAGCTATGTTATAAAATGTTTTCACTTTAACAGCATTTTGTGGTGTTTTCATATCTTTTTATATATACTCATACCGTTGGATTCCTTTCCTTTCTTTTAACTTATATATATATATATATATATATATATATATATATATATATATATATATATCACTGTTCATATCAACTAACTAGTTTTCTTACTCCTCGCCTTTTCTTCATGTTAACCTTTTAATAACTGTTATAACTAAATGTTGTTCCTTTTTGGCCCATGTTTGTTTTATTTCCGTGTTTGTAAATAATGATGACGTCATTTAGCCCTGCATTTTGAACAAACAAATAAACAAACAAACAAATCAATTCTTTAAGGTAAGTCATTCCAATGATGGACCGTGTGATGCAGACAAAACCCAACCAAAACTTCAATCCACTTTCCGCGTTTTTCCTTCCACCAACACCGGACGGTTTTTAACAGTCTCATTTCTGACAATGTGATCCTCTTTGCTTTTTTATAGAACTCTACCGAATATCAAAGAATAATGACAAGTAGTTATGAAACTAGATGTCCTCATAAGAACAAATCATCTGAATGACAAAATTATGTCTCAAATATTTAGCTAATTTCTGGGATAATTAAATTGGTAGATTTTTGAAATTGGGACAACGGAACCAAATAATCTTCAGGAATCCACCACATTTCCAAAGAGTACAAAGATCCTAAAAATATTCTTAGTAAAACTTCATAAAAATATAAAGATATACATTGTCAGTAGAAAATCTAACGTTGTGCTCAACCCAACACTGGCTTGTGTTCCTTGTATAAACCCATCCACAAACTCAAAACCTTACACCAACACCCTTCCTCTACCCCAAAATTCCAAACGCTTATATCTCCCCCACTGCGCATATGCATTTCATCTTATCTGTTTCGGTATGACGCTGCGTAAATCAAAGCAAGGACCTTACTCAGTGACTGAGATAGTTGCGTATTTTCGTGATGGTCTCTAATCGGGGTTCGATCCCGGCTTAAAAGAAAAAGTCAGGATTTCAAATTCTCCCGTTCTGAGCAGGCCCACTTTATATTGAGTATCAAGGCAACACAATCTTCCTTTTCCAAAAGCAAAATCAGCACATTCGTCTCTTTGTATGATATGATCTGCAATTTCTATAGAGCACAAACATCTCGCAATACGTAAGCAACCATCTTTTTGCGACCTTGCTATGATTTAACCCCCACCCCACCCCTTGGAATTTATTCTCCTTGGTTTTGTTGCAACATAAAACGTAAAATAAATTTGCCTTAAAAATATATTCATGTTCTTTCGCGATTAATTGACGCTAATTTTTCATAGAATTGATCGAATCCTCGAATCAAGATGCAACAAACCAAGAAATGAGATAAATTCGATCCAAGGAACGGGGGAGGCGGGGCAGGGGTTAAAGACGCTGCGATGCGAAACTGCGGCCAGAATTTCTAAAATTGCGCGACAGTGTTTTTTGTTGTTGTTTTTGTGTTTTTTTTAAGCTCAGTATAAACCTGACGGAAATAAATTCACGTTTAATAGGGACGCTTGTTTGATTTGGGGGGGGGGAGCATTCATTTATTGGTAATTAAAAATCAAAAACTGAAAAAAATATTTTTTAGTAAAAAAACAAACAATCATTGCTTAATAATAAGCAATAAATTCTATTCCGTCATTTGTATTGAAAAATGTTTATTTTGTGTGGAAATCAAATGCATGCGCTTGTATTAAATGTATTTTCCTTTCTGGAAGGAAAGCGTTGAAGCGCGAATTGAAATCGCGATGCAAACATGACCGCTCGGTGCTGTACAATGCAATACAATTATTGCAGCATCCAATACACTTTGGAACTAAATTCTTCTCATACTTAAGAAAGTGCTGACACTGCTGACACTTATGTGAACTGCATATTAATGTTTAATTCACTTCGCTACACTGCTGAAAATATTACAAAAAACTGTATAACTCGATTCAGTTTGTTACAAATTCTCTGTGTGTGTTGTTGTTTTTTTTGGGGGGGGGTCAAAAACAGCGACACCAGATAGCCACTTTTATATTCACGTTACAAACAGCTGCTGACTGTTTTCACTACTTCGAAACACACAGAAGTGAATTGATCCGTAACATTGATGTAGTGATTTTTTTTTTAATTATGTAATAACAAACTGCCTGGGACTGCTAGGTGAGCGCCAGGAATTGAGTTCCCCTTGAACACCGATTTTTAAGGAAAAGAAGCTGACTGACTGGTCTTTTCCGCTTGGAACACTGGCGCAAGACAATCTTTCTACGCCATTATTACCTGGTGCTAAGCTGACCTGCGAGATATAATATATATATATATATATATATATATATATATATATATGCCAATACCGAAACAAATTCTGCTTGATGTTTTAGGGACCCAGAGCGCACTCCTTGGTTATCCCCCCCCCCTTGTCTCGTACCCTGACCATTCTTCTTTATTAATTTTTCTGCTTTGCATGCTAATTAACCACCACCCCCGCAACAACAACTTTGGGGGCTGAATGTATCTCTATCTATCTATCTATCTATCACTCTCTCGACCTAACGGCTCGAAATAATTTGATGAAATCTCATTCTGAAGAATAAAAACGAAAACTTTTGAAATTTGACTGAAAATCTGTTATTAATTTATAAAAAGCAAATAAGTTCCACCATTGATTCACTTAAAATATAAATCATTGATTTTTACGTATTTGGCGCCAAGCCAAAGGTAGCCATTTTGTTCTGATCTTAATTTTGAGAAGCAAACACCGGTTTCTTAAAAAGAAAAATCATCCGAAAATAAATGATTAAAATTTGAAACCAGATTAGATAATTAGTTACTAAGCTTGGCATAATGTCAGAAGTATGGTGTACCCAGTGAGAATCGAACTCTTTAAAAGCCGTCTGCTCATCTAGCATTACTAACCATTACCCTACACGAGATAAACTTGAATTTAAATTAAAATAATTCACATCTGAAAATGATTATCGTCATAAAATAACGTCAAACTCTAGAGCTATAGATAACAAATTAGTCAAGCAAATTATTACAAGTGAGTTTGATCATCACTGGGTGCCCCACTATAATGCCAGACTAGATTAAGCTTCATGAATAACAATTTAAGCAATTTGTATATTTGAACTTCAGTTTTAGAAAAATACAAAGAAATGTATGTTTATGTTTATACCTTATTGGTGAGGGTGAAAATAACCCCCGTTATCTAATTCGAAAAAATTATCTCGAGCTTTGCATGCAATTGACTCTTTGGTTGCGGGCGTTTACTTTTGGTGGTGGATCTCAACTAGTACGTTTGTTCATTGTACTACCTGCTACAATTTGTATACCACAGGGGAATTGTCCGCCGCGCGCCAATTAAAAAGACGGGACTAAAACTGGCCACTTGTGCGCCAAGGAAATCATCACCGATGACTCTTAAGGCGCGGCGTGACGCAAGGGCGGCGCGAGGTAGCGATAGCGTTATTGTTAGTAAGGGGAGGAAACCCGACCCCTTATTACTTCGAAGGACGTCTCCTACTCCGTCGCATGTAGTACAATGAACAGTCGTACAAGTCGTTCACCGAGTTCTGTTGCTCATTTTTCAGGTACGACTTCAATCACAACAGGTCGCGTCACCATGCAGCGTTCCTCCAAGGGAGTCATTTCCATCGCCGAAGTTGACAACACTGGTCGCTACGTTACACTTGATAACACCAGTACAACTAGAATGAAGAGAGTAAGTTGATATAAGCAATTTTATACCTTTTTCTGTCTTTTTTACTCTTTATATATATATATATATATATATATATATATATATATATATATATATATAATGTTCTAACATAACAATTCAATTAATTCCTTAAACACAATTGTATATATTAATTGATATTTAATTAACAGACAAGGAATATTACATAAATAAACATTAAAATATCAATATAATTAACTTCATAATGTTATTGTTATTAGCATTGTCAATATTATTTTAATCTTGTCACGTGGTATTGTTTTTGTCACAATTGCTCGGAAAGGTAACTGTAATAAATTCGATACAAGACTCCAGTTTGATGTTAGAGAGAGTGCTGCCATCTATTGACGAATAACAATGGCAGAACAGGTACTTACATTTTCTTTACACAATGGCGGAACTGGTACTTCCGGTTTCTTAAAACTCAAGAAACAAATTACAACAGTTTGATATAACTCTTTACGAGAGATTATTACTGTAATTGTCATAGGGACATGTACTGTTAGATTTATTTTAAAACTTAACTCATATTATTTGCATTTTCGTCCTGAAGGTTTTTACGTCTCTTTCTGTATACCAAATGATAGAAATTCGTCTCAAATCTCTCACTCATAACTACACAGAAAAATTATTAATTCCTATGTTTGAAAATACATTTGTTTTATAAATATCAATAGAAAATTATTAATTATTTCAACCCTTGTTGTCATGATCATCGTTTTTTCAAATGTTTTTTTGTTTTATTTTCTAAAAATTCAGTTGCAGAACTTGAAGGGCTGGAAAATCAAGAGAGAATTCCCGCGAACTTCTTCATTGCCAGAAATTTCATTCGAGTACATCATCAACCGTGATACTAATCTTGACGCACAACAGAACATCAGGGTAAGTATTCGCTCAAAAATATATCACTCAGATTCTATATAAACGACTAAAAATATTTTAATTCAATATTCATTCTAAGTAATTGCATATCCATGAGACAGAAATAAACCAGAATGAAAATTAACCGATGTGAAAATACCTATAAGCCAAAGCCACTCACAGGCATGAACTCTTTTAATAGAAACAAATATGTACTAGTTTAGTCATTTACTATGTAGAAGCCAAGATAGGGTGACACGAAATAACTGAGTCTAAATTCTTATGCACTTTGCTAATATACTTCAGCAAAGGCGTGAATCTTCCTCTCCCTTGCAGTCAGATCAGAGGAGATGGGCGCTGTAATGCAAATAATGAATTTTTTTTGCAAGTGCTTGATTTTCGTGTGTCACGTGTATTTAAATCTTACCACCACATGACTATACCTCACATTATAGATAGGGTTGATTAGTCACTTTTCTGACACATCTGATGATTGTGCACAACACATGAAACTTCAAAAAACGAACTTCAAGTGTTTATAACTATAATATATATATATATATATATATATATATATATATATATATATATATATATAATTTACTGCAAAAATGGTTATTAATCAGTAAGATATAATGCGCTATACGCAAGAATGCAGAGCAATATCATTATATTTCAACTATAAAAGAAAAGAAAACAGGGTAAAATCAAACACGCCCAACCTTCAGGTGAACTAATATCACAACGTCTGAAGTCCGTGCATATATATATATATATATATATATATATATATATATATATATATATATATATATATATATATTATATTACCTTTAGTATTTTAATGTGGAGAAGGTTGTAATGATCTGTTTTCGGCGTGTACAAAACTTTATCTCATTGATACTAGAAGAAATACAGAAGGGCTACATGAACTCCCGTCTGCTCCACTGTGTGTCACTCCCAACCAAGTGATTTCATTGGACAAATTGAGCGTCTCTACATTAGAAATCCTTTTCTTTCATGAAAACACAAAACGCACACATTTCATTCATTGATTAATTTAATTGATTTCATTTTTCTTTCCGTTGTAGATCTGGGCCAAGAATTTCGAAAAAGACACCGAAATTAAGGGAGATGACATCGTTTCATCCGTTGCCGATTGGGGTCAGGTGAACAGGAATTCCGTCATCACATTGTTCGATGAAAATGGCGTCGTAAGTACACGGTTTTCATTCCTTTTTCTTTTTTTTTTTTTTTTCTCTTTAAACACTCCAAATAAAAGTCAAAGTAGTTTTGTTTAATAAACATTTTATTTTTCTTCTTAAACTCCCGCGTTCTACAACCGGTGTAAGTTCTGCTTTGTGGCAGCGATATCTACAGTCGCCATTTAAACCAAATGTCAGAACTTTGAATTACTATTTTCAAAACAGGCATTTTTGACGCAACGCAATTTTTCTAACCACTATAATTCTGTTTGATTTGATGGCTTAGATAATTGAGACATTCTATATGGTGCCTGTGTTTCGAGCCCTGGTTAAAAGTGGGAATCTTGATTTTTCAAGATATGGATGCTACACAGAAGTTTTAAAAAAAAACATTTTCAGTTAGATCGAGGATTTTAGTGTCAGACTTTGTAGATGAGAATTGTATTGTTTGGTTAATTCGTTAATCGCTTAATAATCAGAAAAGTCAAAACAAGAAAATAATTCATCTCTTATTTATTTATATTTTAGATAAGAAACATTGTCAATTATTATTATTGTTGTTGTTGTTGTTGTTTTTTTTTGTTGTTGTTGAATAAAAGCAAAAAATAAAAAACTACTAATATTCGTTGTGTAAGAACAATAGCAATAAAATGACACCAAAGTAGATCAAGAAAGAGTATAAGGGATGAGTTTATAGGTTTGATTTGAGCTTATGATAGCCAATGACTCTTCATAATTCAGATGATAGAGCTGCGGGTGCATTTAATTAGGCTTTCTCTGAGGCAAAGGGGACGTGAGTTCAAATCTTACTGAAAGCTTTATTATTTCATTTGTTGTTCCTTCTTGTCATAGACAAACAAACCGAGTGAGATGCAATACAAATTGTATAAATTGACTCTTTATTTAGGTTCATGAAATCATTAATTTATAGAATTCATTTTCTGAATCCAAGGGTTACTCCTTGTCCTTCCCGTTATGTTTCAATTTCGACCCTCGTGTATCGAGGCCGACCCCAGAGTTTTTCAAACTGTGTCGTCGCCATATTTTAATGAAGTGTGTCATAAAATTAAGTCAATTAGAATCAATTTTTTATAAAAATCATTCAACCTAAATACAAGACTATACGCTCCATTCCTAATTCATCGATTTCTAATATGTTTTTTGTTTTCTTTCTTTCCACAGGAAAAGGCCACCCTCACAATCAAGGTTGTCTTCTAAATGAGTCTCCACTTACTGAAAACATCGCTCCCAAATACATGAGAAGGCCCCTACAATTTGCTAGCGGCAGAGCACCATTAGTTTAAGCTTTTTGCATGCCGTGCATCTGCCCCCACTAGCCCCACAACTATTTTCTCCTCCCACCCCACAAAAAAAGACAACTATAGACAAATACTTTCTTTTCCTTTAAACTTAGCGGTATTAAGCCAGTCTATTTTTTTTTCAATGGCGATACAATACTTCATGCCTTGCTTATCTAACTTCACATATCACTCTCTCTCTTTCTCTTTCTCTTTCTACCAGGCGTGGGACCTAGACTATTTCGCTGTAGTCGTACCATTTCTTTCGGTGGGTGTAGGTCCTTAAAGCCTACATTTTTTAATCAAAACTACATCTCCACCAAGGTTTTAGTATATCTTTTTTATATATATATATAAAATGTTTTTTAAAATATTTTTTAAAAAATTCTATGAAATAATAATAGATAACAATGACAATGATAATTACATTCAATATCAAAAAGTAATATTTGAAATTAACGGTATGAATAAGCACTCTTAAAACAAAACAAAACAAAATACCTACCGAACCATCTATTAGAGCTTGGTGTTATTATTACTATTTCTAACATTCGTATGGTTTACAATTATAACTTTCTTCCTGTTATATTTTTAAGACACCTTTAGTGAAGAAAACAAATCCCTCCCTACGAAAAAAAAACCGAATATTTGTTTTAACTAAAAAAAAAAATATTTTCTAAATATGGATAAAAATAAAAGTTTTTTTTATCTCGATTTCAAAGTTTTTGTTTGACTCTTATTTTTATAAGAAATTATCGTTATTATTAAAAAAAAAAAAAAAAAAGAAAGAAAAATCTGTTGAATGTGAAAGAATAATGTCCTTAAACAAAATTGCATGCATGCGTGAGAATGTCGAAATCAAAATGGCGGACACTTTTCTCGCAGACGCTAAAAGAAGCAAAATAAATAAATAAATAAATAATAAGTAAATGAAAAATTGGTTCTATTGTCGCTCGTGAAGAGTGTCCGATTGACCCGCCCCCTGGTGTGTGTTATCTGCTGGCGCGAATTGCATGAGGCAAATATTAGTTGAAGAAAATTCTAAGTTTTTAACAATTGAATAAAAGTAGGAAAATGTATTTGGAATTTAGTTGTACCATTAAAGAATCAAATTGAATTTCTTAGATGTGAACAATGTATAGACAAGATATCTAAAAACACGATGCTTTACAGAACTATTTACGATAAAGGCATCTGTTATTTCATGTGAACATTGGATCACACTCAAGTCAATCCTGAGAAATTCAGTGGATACCGTTACTACATACTTCTAAAATACACAAGAATGAAATAGTAATCTATTATAATTGACTATCAATTATTGTTATCGTTGTTGCTGTTCTTATATCTCTCTCTATATATATACATACATGCACAAGCATATATATATATATATATATATATATATATATATATATATATATATATATTATAATGCATGTGCCTTTTTTTTCTTTATTGGTGGGATGTCAGTCTATTTTTTACAAATAACATCTGACTTCATAAGAAAAAATAATTTTGAAAAACCTGCAGAGAAAAAAAACTCGTGATTTAAAATCATTTTATTTTATATTCGACAGTCTGAGTTTAAAGGATATTTTGGTCATAATTGCTCAGTCGTGCAAACAATAGCTTTTAAAATAATAGACAGAGTTTGTGCTTGATTTTAAAATCATCACCAATAACAAAACAATAATCATGTCAGTTCTATCAAATTAGCATTAATACTGAAAAGGCACTTTTATGCGCGTCGTCGTTTATCGATGAAATATAATCGGAACGTGTTATTCGTCTAAAAGAATTAATTTATAAAAAGAAAAGTCTAAATTCATTCATACAAGAAGGTATTACACCCACTGCTTTTTTTGCTGTTAGGGTCGTATCTTTTGGAGACAGGGGTCTCTTTTTCCCCTTTTCTTTTCCTGTCCTTTAAAATCTTTTCTGGCAAAGAAGATTTACAGCCTACTGAAGCTTAAAGTGTTCTGTACGCTCATTCCCATTGTAGGATTTTTGTTCTTTCTTCGACATCTCGGCTAAGAGCTAAGTAATCAAACGAACTTAATGCACTGGAGAAAGTAACTCGTTTAGTGTTTTGATTTGAATCTTTTGTGTTCGTAAGATTTCAGCGCGACCGATGATTACAAACGAATTAACCGATCGAAATAGAAATTATATATATTGTGTATATATATGTGTGTATATATATGTGTGTATATATATGTGTGTATATATAACGTAAATGGGTGTACTGCACTTTGAAGTAGAAAAAAAACAAGAAAAAGAAACATTGTTTTCATAGGTTTTTAACAATTCTTGAATGTAGGTTTTTTGAGATTTGAAGCATCTGTCATTTAAAAGACTAGAAATGAAAGATAAAAATCCGTGGCCAGGAAAAGAAGAAGAAAAAGAAGAAAGGAAGGAAAGAAAGAAAGAAAGAAAAACATCAATGATTAACTCCCAGCCAACACCAAATACCACAAGATTTCAACACCAAAATAAAAAAGAACTCTCCCAATTCTGATGGGAAGTCTCTAATATCAGAGAAATGTTTGCACAGAAAGGCTTTCAATAAAATGATTCATCTACCTTCGTAATGAACATACTTAAATGTACACGTGTGTGATTATATGCATATATATACTTGCATAATATCTGTCAGAAATGACGGGATCGGCATTGTTGCCTAGGATTAGAGTGTAGTATCTGCGCGAACTTCCTAGGATTAATATGATGATCCCCGGTCCACTGCCTTCAATCAATGTATTATTTGTTCACTGTGTGAAAACTGTTACACACACAGATATATACCTATACGGATACACGCCGTGTTTATATGTGTGGATATATATATATATATCTTGTACATTTTAGCATTTGATAAATAAATGAACGCTGTCACGTTTGCAGACATGCGCAGAGAAAGTCTGTTCTATACAGACCAAAATGGATGGACTATGTTTGCAGTATATAAAACTGAATAAAATAATGATGATAATAAATAATTCAGAATTGGTGATGTAAAATTAATTATTGCTATCAAAAAGAAAATATCACAAGTTCGTATATCTCTACTCAAGATTATTAACCATTTTTTAATGAATTTATTTGGAGTTGTTGACCAGCCAACCATACGATGCGCCTGTCAAGTTTGGCGGGACATCATTTTGGAAAGATGACTTACCTAGAATAACACGTCGTAACGATACCCCTGAGTGTTGTCGAGAAGATGAGAGGCGTGTTTCAAACCCATTCGTTTCACAGTCCTTGAAAACTCATAGATGTTCCTTGAGAATAAATACCAGTATTCTAATAAAACGAGAAGAAAAAGACAAATTATGTTGAGCGGCCATCAGATCTGTGACCTCAGAAAAAGGTTTAAGGCATGATATCGGAAATTCATTTAGGTCAACTCGGTTCTTCATCCTAAAGAGATCGACAAAGGAAAATGCCAAATGGTTTATTCGTTTCTGGTTTTGGAATGTATTTCTTCAAGCTAGAATAAAAAATAGTTTTATTTTTACTTTTAATAACCTCATATATGTGGCCGCTCAGAAATGTCTGAAATCGCCAGGTTTTCAACTTCTAAAGCGAATAAGAATTGTGTAATCAAGGATGATATGATGGGATGATTCTGGTGATCTGTTATTGTGAGCAAACAATAAAAGAATATTATCATAGAGTAATATTTCTGTTTGTTGCTCAATTTTTCAAACAGACATAAGGCCATCCAACACCAACACGGGAGAGTCGGGTACGATGTCATCTCTCTGGTCTAATAAAAAATATTTGTTTTCTGTTTTCTCCTATTCAATATAGAGGAGATACTTCCACCTGTGGAAGTTTCATTCTCTCTGGTTGGTTGCTATGCAAACTGCTTCATCAAGATCTCCCTTTGCTAAATATTTTTTTTTTTTTATAAAAAGAAAAAAATCTCGTTTTCTCTTGGCTTCTCGCGTTGCTGAGAATTCATTACGAGATTTGATCACGTGGGGCCTTTTTTTTTCTGCCTTCTACTTTGCTACGTCAATCAAAAGAAAAGAAACGCATAGATTTTTTCTGCTTGTCTTTGTTCTTTTTTTTTTTTTTTTTTTTTAGCTTAGCCTGTCACTTGTGGATCATCTGCTTTCTCACTGACTACAACATGAAAAAAAAAAAATACAAAAAATAATTCATTTTTCATGACAAAAGAATTTCAACAAATACAATTTTTTTTATATATATACATATATATATATATCTACAAATGGGAAAAAAAACTTTTTAAAAAATTAACTAAATAAATATATATCTAAAAAAAAAACGTGTAAAGTTCGGGTGAATAAATTTCTTTTTTTCAAAATTCATTCAATGTTTTTTTGTGTATATTCTGTTATTCTAATTTTTATTTGTTTGTTTTTATTTAACAAAAAAAAAGGAAAAATCAATTTTTAATTCCTATTTTGATAGATCCCGACTGTCTGAATGCCTACAATAACAATTAATTCCACAGATCCCTTGTTAGGGAATAACATTCTCACTGTGTGCCTCGCTATTTATAGTCTTGTATCAGACCAAGCTAACCTTAGTGGGCATTTAGAGCGCCTGTCGTACATAGTACGACTCTTAGCAGCTTGTCGAGCAGACCATCGCTAATGTAGTGAGATCGATCCTCACTGGGTGCCTTACTATTATGGCCTTGTGCCAGACTAAGCTCAGCTAAGCGTCGCAAAAATAAAAAGCTATCAGCGAAATTTCACTGTAAGCGACGGTTCTCATCTTATACTTTAGATGGGTGGAAGCGGGTTCGATTCGAGAAAGAAGCGCCTTTTGGGCGTGAAGTTTACCTCTCAGGACATTATTCGTGATTTTGATCTGCACTGGGTGCTTGACGCTTAAAGCCTTGTGCCATACTCAGCCAAGAAGGACTCGTAAGTTGGTATGTTCTTGACGAATTTACTTTTTCCGAATAAAATCTGTCAAATTTAGCGAAACACAAACTGAAAAGTTATGAAGTCACATTATGAAGCCCCTTAATTTAACAACTGAGTTTTAGTGATTATTAGAAAACCATCTATTTTTGATGGTGTTCATGCCTTCCCTGAAAACTCCATGAAATTGTATAATCCCATGGCAGGAAATATTAATATGACAGACATCGATGATCAATTTTCCCTATATCTTTGAAACAAAGAAAGGCGAAATGTTAAGTAGGAAAATTTAATTCAAAATTTCGAAAATATCAAATACTTGATTGAGACGAGGGGGGAATAAAAAATCATCTGAAAATTGGCTTTTGTTGAATATCACGTTCTAAGATCCTTTAAAAAATACTGAGGGATGTGGAGAAGCTTCCGTTTGAGGGAGAGGTTCTCTTCTACGTTCGACCCCCACCCATCACCCGTTTTCCATTTTTCGAAAAAAAAAAACAACCAAAAAGGGAAGCATTCTCCAGTTTCGACTTTATAAATCCCTTTTCGTAACAAATGATTTTCAATTGTTGTACTATCTAAATTTATTTCTGGAGAAAATAAAATGTTTTTTGCTTAAAACAAACAGAAAATTACTTTCGTTTTTTCTTTTTTCTTCTTTTTTTTTAACTAACAAAAGGCAAAAAATTGAGCTTAAAGAGGAACGCAAGAAGAAAAAAAAGGAGAAAAGAAAAGAAAAAATCAAATCTCCATCGAAAGGAAGAAGAGATTATTCTTTTTGACGACGATGATCCACCGGCAATTTTGATCGTTTATCAAAACATTTAAAGCAGAAAGATTTTTTTAAAGCAAAAGGCGTTTTACTAATACGTTCAATCTTTCCTGAGTGTCCAATTTGTGTAGTCCTTTACTTGGCTAAGCCAAATTTAGTAGATGTCAACATTATTTGCCTGAGAGATAGAGAGAGAGATGGAGCGAGAGAGAGCGAGAGATAGATAGATAGATACAAAGAGGGAGAGAGAGAGAGAGAGAGAGAGAGAGAGAGAGAGAGAGAAGTCTGTATTAAAGATCATTACCAGAAAATGTATCCAATCGGCTTTGTGCAAGACAAGGATGAATTTTGTGAATAACTGAAATAGTCACATTCTTGAAACTTTGCTTTCATTTTCGGTTTGTCCTAAAGATTTTACGAGTGGACCTGCTCTTTAATACCTGGTCTTTATTTTCAACCTGTTTCCGGGCATTTTTACAGGTGGATTTTCCCTTTGAGACCTAGAGTAAATTTTAAATTTTGCTCCGAACATCTTGCGGGTGGACCTGCCATCCAAGATCTGGTCTCTTATTTTTCATGGTTTTCTTAGCATTTTGTGCGTGGATCAGTTCTTTGTGACCTGACGTGTATCTTCAGGTTAGCCCTGAACAATTTTCGAGTGGATTTAGCCATTGAGACTTGGTCTCGATTTTTAACTTTGTTCAAGGCATTTTACGGGTGGTTCTGCCCTCCGAGAGCTTGTTTCTATTTTCAAATTTCCGTAACATTTTATGGGTAGGCCTGCCATTTGAGACTTAGTCTTAATTTTCAACTTCTTTTCTGAACATTTTACGGATGGATCTTGCCTTTTAACTAGGACATTTTGCCGGTAGATCTGCCCTCAGAGACCCGGGCTTTATTTTCCACTTTGTCCAACGTTCACCCATAAAATATACGGGATAAAGCTGCCCTCCGAGACCTGGTCTCTATTTTCAACTTTGTTCAAGGCATTTTACGAGTTGATAATCTTTTGTGACCTGATCTTTTTTTTTTTCGGGTTAGCCCTGAAAATTTTTCGGGTGAATTTGCCCTTCAAGACATGGTCTTAATTTTCAACTTTGCCAAGGGCTTTTTCGGTGAAGTTCTATTAAATGTACTATTTACATGTGTTCGTTCCTAGGTATTTATGTTGTTTCTTTATATCGTAAAAGTTTGAATCAACAAATGACTCAGTTATTAGCTGAATTTGTATCTAATATTTGTTCGACGAAACATCATTGGCTTGAGTGCATTGAAAAGAAAGGAAAAATATTTGTTCTATAAAATACATTAAATCAGATTTTATGAATCAAATCAGTAAAATGTCCGTAATATAAACCGGTGATGGTAGAATTTTCAGAATATACTTATATTTATCGTTTCAGCTTATATTATTCATCTTATTAAAATATTGATAATATAACAAGTTGTTTTGTCGGTTGTCAGGTTTTATTATGTAAACAAATTAAGTGCAAAATGATTTTTTTATATTTAGAAATAAATTGAAAAGATATCAACCACAGAAACATATATTTGGTTAACATAAAAACAAACTCGAATTAGTTATTATTTTATTATTTTACATGTCAATTTGATCTCGTTGTCATTTAATAACTTTCATCAGTTTTTCATTCATTGATTCTTTTAAAAACTTTTCTAACATTTCAGCTTTAACATCGCTTTTAGCAGTTTTATTGCTTCCTGGGGATTTTCTTTGCTTGTATATTGTTTTTCTTTCAATGAGGAATCACAAGTTTTTTTGTTTGGTCTCTTTGAAATCATTTTAGCTGGGGTTGATGGGTCAGTAGTCAGCTTTGAAGAATTTGAAAGAGCATTGTCTTGCATGTATATACCCTTTGGCTAAAGCTTTTTGGTTGTTACTTGTGACTCTCAAAAAACGTCTTTTTGAACTGCCAACCTCTAGACCACCCAACAGGCCGATTTAACGTACAGGGTGTGATAGGTAAATTTTTGTCTAAATTTCGTAAAAATAAGAGCAATCTCACTTTATCAGATATATTAACCAAAATAGAGGCGCGTGGTGTAATGGTTAGAGTCGTAGGAAATGGACTTGTCGACCCGAGTTCAATTCCTGGAGGAATCTGTTTGCATTTCACATGGGGCTAATAACCTTGGGAAATGTATGCATCCAATCCCTCCAGATATGGGTAAATAGCAGGGCAGACTGGGCTTTTTAACCTTTGGTAGGTAACCAGTCTAGGAGAAGGAAACCTCTGAATTCAAACCTATTAAACTCCACTTATGAAATTGACCTTGTGTCCCATCCTGCTCGTGCGGAGAGGTTGGTAAATATATATATTCACCAAAATTACTTGAAAATATCTTGAAATACTTTAGATTAAATTCATTCAAAGAAATCACCATTAGCTTCAACCTCGGTCTCCAGGCGACTTCGGAATTTCCTGCAAGTCTTTCTGGTGATCTCCTTGTGTTAAATTGGTAAATGCTGCCATTTACCTTTGCCTTCAGTCCATCTTTGTTGTTTTGTTGGTCTCTTGTTCAATCACACCCCACATATAATAATCAAGAGGGTTTCAATCTGGCGATTTAGGCGGCCTGATGGTAGGGATGATGTGATCGCAGAAATGTTCTTACAGCCAACTCTAGGTTCTCCTGCTTGTGTGGTATGGCGCAGGACCCTGTTGCCACGCGTAGGGTCTTTCACTGCCCTACACATAACAATCAAGGGGATTGAAATCTGAGGAGACGGCCAGATGTTACAGGTGGTATGGTCGGTAAAATCTTCTCACACTGGGTTCTCTTGATTGTGTGGCATAGCGCAAAGTCTTGTTGGGTCTTCCTGCTGCCACCTTTTTGGACAAGGGCAGTAATACTTCTCCAGCAAAAAGCAAAGCATATTTAGTTGGATGGGATTCTTGAGTTTATTGAAAAGTTTTTCTGTGCGGTCTTCCCTCTTGTTCTTCATGGCCCTTTCTCATCTTCCATGAAAAATAGCGAATGTCTTCAAATACTTCCAGTCTGATAAGAAACTCAAACCACTCTCTTGTCTCTGGTTTGCTGTGATTGTTTTTAATCATAGCCTGAATCTCACTAACAAATTCAGTTCTTTTCTAATAAGAGCGATCAGAGTGAGACTGCCGAGTTGCTGTTCGTTCGTAATCACCATTGGCCTCATCCAACTCTTTTCGAATTCACTTCATTATCCTCAGATTGACACCCAAGGGTAAAAAAAAACTTGTTATCGGGGCATCTAGCGTAAATGCTAAGCAGTACATCATGCTGTTTCCAAATTTGAGTGGATTGCACCATAGTGCTGATTTCATCGCAGACAATGTCTAATTTGCCGCACAAGAAGATAAAACATGAAACAATCAAAGCGCATGCACAAAAGCAATAAGTAAAAATAGCGACAATTTATCCATCGTATCGTTTACCCAACCTCTCCGCAACGAGACAGAATGTCAATTTTTAATTGTTGTACTGATGGTCTGAATTCAGAGTTTTCCTTCTCTTAGGTTGGTTGTTTAACCCAGTACTATTTTTTCTATAGCTGGATGGATGGATTCATACCTTTCCCAAGGACAAAGTGAAATACAAACAGCATCGTCCATGATTTGAACTCGGGAATCCATTTAATGTAGCTCTACATTTAATTACCATTTGTCTTCTTTGTCCAACTTACACGTTTCTCTTTATAATGTTTAAAGATGATAGTTTTGAGGTGTTCATATCTTTCGCAAGTGCTCTTCATATTCAACATCTTAGCGACACCAGCTCCTTCAAATCTTTTATTCTTGCTTAAACAACTTTCTTGCTTAAGCCGTGTCCTTTTCATTTCTTATCTTTTCAATGATTTCAATTTGGGAGGGAGGGGGGATTATTCAGTGATTTTTTATGAACTTTTTTCCCCCTAATTTTTGTCCGCTCTCCTCCCACCATTCAATAACTTTACTTTATTTCTCTCTTCATCTTCCTGGAAAAATGTACCTGAAATTTAAAAATGAATATCAATAATTTTACTATTATATAAATTTATTTACAATATGATGAACAACTCTTTAGTTGCATAATAAACTCTCAAAACACCGAATAATGTATTATATGGTATATATATATTTTTTAAAAACAACAAAATAAACAGGTATTATAAGCTGAAACTCAAACGATATATACTGCTTATATCATAAGGTGCTCTGAAAGTAATGTATTGTGAAAATATGCGCCAATGGAGACTTGCCACTTTTTTTACTGTCGAGATGACGGCGTCATTGTCAAAAAATAGTTGACTGTGTAGTCCATCTTTCATGGACCCTATTCACGCGAATGAGCTGATCGAAACGCTTTTCAGCTTATATATATACTCACATCTACTTTTTGATTTCCGACGATGAATGTTAGTGGGTGCAATTTTTTCCGCATGAAAGAACTTTGATTTCATGTCAGACGCCATTTTTGCCAACTGACGCTCATTTGATAAGTGTAACAAGGTAAAAAAGCGTGTAGGTTATCCAGGGGATGATTCAAACTCTACTACAATATCACTAACACCCGTCTCTCACTTGGTGGGTGAACATAATAAAAATTATAGTGAAGGGGCATTACTTTCGAAGATACCCTCTAACAAACCCAGAGGATCTTGCACAGGCAAAGGTGACTAAGTGGGAAAATAAAGTTCTGTAGCTGAAAACCTGTTATTGTGCGCACTGTATATGTTGCGACTTCTATGGAAATAAATAAAAGGTATTGCTTTCAGAGCACCGCCCCCCCCCCGTAGATATAAGTAAAATATCGTGAAAATGTTATCATCATCTGTTGGTTAATACCAATTTTACTGTGAAAATATTGACTTGTATAATAAAATCTGACAGAATGTAAACGATTTTTTTCTTCATTAAACTATGGACATGAAGAAGGTACGTATCTTCCAATCAACTAAGTTGTAAACAAGATATTCTAATATTTAGAACAATGTTTGAAAATTTCCGTTGTGCAATGGTTAATGCCTATCTACCACGAAGAACTTTATGGGTTCGAGTCTCATTAAAATAAGTTTTTAATGAATTTCAGGTAACCATATGCTAATATGTCGTTAAAACCGTTAACTACAAACGTGTAAATATAGACGTACAACGTATAGACCTACAACGTTCCCTAACCTCAAGGCATAAAATAGCCCCAGACAGGTTGATAAGTCGTTAAAATCTATCAACCAACCAATTAGGTAATCATTATTTTATTATTTAACGGAAAATCTTTTGATGGGCCAAAAATGTTAATAAATAAGAAATGTCAATGTCAAGAAACTGAGAGACATCAATACACAAAAAGATGGTTTCGCCCTAGTACCTAGTCTCCCTGCCACTAGCAAAAAATGGACTCTGCCAATTTGTGATGTAATACCTAAAGAGAAAGTGTAGCTGTTATTTACTATGATTTTGTTTAGATATGGCACACAGGTTTCAGGTTGCTTACAGTACCTGCCGTTGTTTAAGTAGTCACCTATCTAACTACTGAACAGGCTCATCGCTGCTTAACTTCGGTGATCTAGCGGGAACCGGTGTTTTCAACGTGACTTGGTCTAGTTCCCGTGTAGAGGAGATCACATGAAACTATGGATCCAGCCTGTCTTCAGGGTGTTGTGCAAGCTGGGGTAATTCTAAAACTGGTCCAAGCAGGTAATACACCCCCCCGCCCATCGAGCACGGGTGACATGTAACTGATGTCTCCCGGAACACTTGGCCCAACTAATTTAAACTTTATTGACTAACATGTTGTTGAGATCAGTAGATTTCCCGTAACCATGCCCCCCAAAATGCAACGAAATTGTAAGTGGTTGGATAAATGGGAAAGTAGACATCAGTTGAAAAAATCCTTGGGCAAAGTTGAAAAAAGTATCCAAGTCTCGAAAGAAAGACAAGCATTGGAAGAAGAAGAAAAATGAAGTAGTCGATCTTGCTAATTCCAGCTGTTCTTAGAATTTATTATTTTCTGTTTCAAGTGGATCCATTCGTAAAGACCAATCATAAAGATTATATATTTACTCTTCCCTGAGCGCCAATTGGTCAATGAGAGTTAGTAGACATATCTGAATATCTGAATTAGATACGTTTGTTTGTCACGGGATTTATTTGCCCAGTTATGTGATATTAAGTATTCCTAATATAATTTGCACACATATGTATTTACACAACCCCTGCCCCATGAGCACATTTTTTGTGGGGGGTGTCTTATTCCTCTACAGGGGATGCAGCCTGTGTATTATAAACCCTGTCTGTAATAGAAAAAAATCGTTTTCATAGCTTATATGGAGCACTGATAGTTGGAAAGTAAGTCAAACACATGTATATGTTTTAGAACATTTTTTTACTGACTGAATCTGATAGAACAACGTTAAACCAAAAAGACTTGCTTAAGAGCATAATGTTACTCTTACAATATTCCCCAAATACAACAGGAAAAGTGAAGAAAAAACAAAACAAAATAAGGAAAAGTTTATCATTATGTCTAAAGAAGATTGGAAGGATATCATTTATTTCGTGAGGGAATAACTTGTCTACCAATGGAACTGCTCAGCTTCCAGATCCCTCTCTGTCCGTTAGCGTTCAGGATGCTGACCATTAAGGGCTCTAATAGCATGAGGTTTTCATAGTCAACATCTGGGTTAACAAGGACTTTCTCCCCTGGTTTGATTAAGTGGCTTCGATTGTCTCTAATTTTGATGTTTGAATCGGCCTCCACCAAATAAGAACGGGGATACTTTAGCTTATTAAGCAACTCCCTTCATATCCCATTATTTTTTTTATATATTCATACCGTATCACCAGGTTTAAGTTCAGTAGAGTCCGAACCGAATTTATTAGTGGATTTTGTTTGTTTGTTTGTAACAGTGTTGATGTTATATATGAGAGATGGTCGTTCGGAAATGTCTACCCATAAATTGTTTTGTTGGTAATGGTGCATCATTAATTGGAGTAATTTGTAGGGTAAGAATGGCTATGTTATGGGTCTTGGTTACGTTTCATTACATTCTTCAGGATGAGTTTGACAGTTTGGATGGTGCGTTCCACACGCCAATTGGATTTTGAATAGAGAGTACTGGATGTGTCATGTTGGAAATTCCAATCTTTAGCAAATATTTTGAATTCATTTGATTTGAATTCAAGGGAATTTATACTGGTGACAGTTTTTGGAATACCAAATTTTGAAAACATGCTCTTAAGATGTGTGATAACAGTAGGAGATTGTTTGTGAGAGAGTGAATGTCGAAAAACTTGGTGGTATAATCAGCAGCGATCATATAAGGTTTTTGTGTTGTTCAAATATATCTATGCCAATTTTAATCTATGGTATTTCAGGGATTTCATAGGGTACAATTGGTTCAGCAGGTTGTTGTTGGCGTTCATCAAGACAAGTGCTACAATTGCTAACCATTACTTTAATTGCTGCTATGATACAAGGCCAGTAGACATGATCTCTTGCTCTAGCAATCTGAAGTGGGTGAGATTTTGTAATTCTTCACATAGGAACAATTATTATGTTCCCTTTTAAAAGTAGTCCATTTAACATAGAGTTGTCCTCTCTGCTACTGTAGAATGGTTTTACCGACCGTTCTACTTTTTATTTTTCGGACCATCTATGAAGGGCTAGGAGTTTTAATAGCTCGACAGTTGCTGTTTTTTTTTTTGGGGGGGGTTGGGGGGGGGGTCATAGTAAGTGTTAAGTTTCTTGTCAGTCACAAGTCACAATTTGTTGATGAGGTGTATATGGGATTCCATGTCTTCAGTGAAGATTTCGGCTTTGCAGTCATTTAAGTGTGCACGTGATAGTGTGTCAGGAACTACTACATCTTCCCCTGGGAAAGTTATACCGCTGCCATGGCAACATGAATCGCTGGGTACGTGGTGGTGACCTTTTGAAGATTGACAATAAAGGTTTGTGGTCGTTATCAACTTCAAAGGGATGTCCATATACAAATTCGCGGAGCCTTTTATTGTAGCGAAATAAAAACGCTGAAGAGTCTCTCGTTCTAAAGAGCAGTAGTTCTGTTCCCTTGAAGCAGTGACATGTGATGCATATGCCATATGTTACCGACCTTTTGTTCAAGAATGGCTCCTAAACCAAATTTACTAATGTCCGAAAATTTGGGAGGGAGTGAAGGATTATAAATGTGTAGTAAGGGTTGCTTTGTGAGTAGATCCTTGAAATTATCAATGGCTTTTTTTTTTCTTCTTTTTTTTTTTTTTTTGCTGTGGCTGGTCATATAATCATTTAACATGATTTTGGTGAGTGGAGTGGAGCAGTCACTTTGGGGAAATTGGAAATGAATTTACAGAAATAGTTGCTCATGTTGAGAAAACGTTGCAACTCTTCTTTGTTATCAGGGTTGGAAATTTCTACAATTGCTTCTATCTTGAAAGGTTTGATTTCTTTTGAAGTGATTTTATGTGCCAAGTAGATGAATTCAGTATCGAGATAAACAACTTTGCTTTGTGTTAAAAACCATTCTGCCTGATAGGGTCAAATACGAGTTTGAGTCTCTTGTTATGTTTTTCTATGTTTGACGACCAGACGATTATATCATCCAAAACATTTCTGACTTCTTCAATGATACGGTCAATTTCGAGCTGAAATATCTCGGTAAATCTACAACGATCAAAACGTGAGTAGTTTTGAACTCTCCAGAAGACTGACTATCAAAATGTATTTTTATTAACGAATCGCATAAGTCCCCGAATACACATTCATTAGTTCGTTAGTTTATGACATGTAGTCATTGAATTTGTGATTATGTATCTACTTGCAAGTAAAAAAAAATTGTTTTTATTTATGATGCTAGTTAAGCTTTCTAGATTCATGGTAATTATTAAATTTCTCAATTACTTTTCTAATATTTTCTTTATCAAACTCGAAAAAAATATCCCTAACTTTTGTTCCTATACAAATCAACAAAATGGAAGTTTGGACTTTTCCTGGTTTCGAATCAGATAATGTTGCCAGTAGAACAGGTTTAATTCCTTTATTTCCTTCAAATAAGTTTTTTCTAGTCACATTTGAGGGTTTCAGTGTAGGCAATCTTTCCATTATGGACAACTTAGTGAGTGACGAAGAAGCAAGAAAAGAAGAGCAAAATTCAACAAAAACAACAAAAGGGAACAAAGTTCTAAATAAATTTTAAAAAAGGGTCCGGATAACGAAGCTAATCCAATTTCTGACAATATTATTGAATAATTGTTCTTACCTTGTATGACACACTGCTAGTTGGAAAGTGAGTCAAACACGTGTGTACGTTTTCTTTTTTTTTTGGAAGTCGTCGCAGACGACAATCACGGAACTCCATATCTTCAGTTGTAGACCCTCTGGTAGCCAATTAGTCCAGTTCTGGACTTGCAGTTGCGGTCACACACATTGCAGGGGAAATTCCCATCTACATTTGGTTGTTCATGACGACGAAGACGTTGCCACTCTGCAGTCCTGTTTATCTCGTTATTGAGCTACTTAGCTCCTGTGCGTCTCGTCAACCCTGTCTGTTGGAGGCCAGATCTTCCGTGCTAGGTGTAATGGTACATTTTTAACAATATACATTTTAGAGCCTATTTTATTGACTAACTCGGATATCGTTTACAAGAATGTAAAATCAAAAGGGGCCGCTTGGAACTTTAAGTTACAATTACAACACCGTCGACAAGGATCGAAGACGATTTTGAAAGAGACAAATAGTCCTCTCCCTATGTTGATACAGTTCCCAACATTTTTTTCACTTCTGAGGTGCTTTCTAGAATTCCTTTAGGTTAATGGGAAGATCTCATAGCGCTTTGTGCGTGTGTGTTTATTGTCTGAAAATGATAACCTTCTAGAATGGATCTCAGCTCCGGGAACAAAAGAAAATGAAAAAGAAAATCTAAATTTTCAGCATGTAATATCTTCTATTCTTCTTAATGGTGGCTTCAAATTAACTTAAGGCTCATCTAATAACAATATGTGCAAACTACAAAATAGCGAATATAATACAAATATTTATAACAATCATACAATAGGCGGTGTTTACTTCCGCCGGCGTTTAGCGGATGTCTATCCACAATATAATTTCAGAATCCTACACAGTGCGGTAGCTGTCCGTTATTGTAATTTACTAAGCTTCATTTTTTTTTTACTCTGGCACCCGGGCCTCAGGTTGCTTACAGTTACCTGTTGTTCCTAAGTAGTCACCCATTTAAGTATTGAACATTGCTTAACTTCGATGATCTTGCGAAAAACAGTGCTTTAAACGTAACTTGAACGTATGTCTAAAAACTAAATACAAATTAGCTGTCTGTTGATGTAGAAGGTCCTCTAGATTTGGAATCACCTGTTGGTGAATGTTATTCTCAAGGTAAAACGCGTGTATCACTTGCGACATTGCATATGTCTCACCCCCAGCCCGTGGCTCTTTTGTAATATCCAAAAAGGGTTTTTTTCACAATTCTAAATATAATTTTGCACAAACACATTCCTCTTCAAGATCCTTTATTGTTCAACTTGGGGAAAAACATCATACGTTCGTTTTCACACGTGTACTTCAGTACTAACCAACGTAGCATGATGCACTTTGATTGTTTTTTAATTAAAGGTCATGCCAACTATTACACGACTTTTCAATCGTGAATACACTAGAACATCTCATTGATGCGATGTTTTAAAAGATTTTCTTTTTTAATACACCTCACACACACACACACACACACATTGAAGAGAAAATGCATCATCAGTTAATATTATTCTTTAAAACAACCAATCTATATATTTGCCGCCTATAACTTTGAGAAGTGTCATTAACATTCCATTTTTGGCTTTGGACAATTGAATTCCATCTGTTAACAACATCAAAAAACACAAAAGACAAGTTCAATTATCCGAATAAAATCTGGAATAGCAATTGACATAAACACAACAACAACAAAAAACACATCACAAACACAGTGCAGTGAAAATAGAACTTTTTAAAGATTTAAATTTAAAATAGGCAAAAGTAGACAAAAATGTTATTTCTAGTTTTACTGGTCTACTGTAAAGTTTAATAATAATGAAAATAGACTTTTGATATTTCTAAAGAAGTTCTAGAAAAATAGTTTTGCTTGAATGCTCATTTATCTATTGGCTTTTCTTTCAACTTTGATATTGTCAAGTTATGCTTTAAACCACCCAAGTTAAGCAGCAATGAGTGTATTCATTTCTTAGATGGGTGGCTATTGTAAGCAATTTAAGGTCTGTTTGCCAAATGATGTAAAGCTTAGTAATAAACAACCTTGATAACAACAAGCTATTTCGTCAAGAAATCTGATGATAGAACAGTATGCAGGGAGAATTGAGTCTATGCCTTTTTAAGGGAAAAAGTACAAAACAAACAAGAATTTTTTTTAGAAATAAAGAAAATGCATTTTTGTCAAGTTGATAAAATCTTTTATTGAAAGGAATAACAAGTGATTATAAAATTTGGAACAAGAACAAAGTTTTATTTTTTTTGTTTTTTACTTTTCTGTGTGAACAAATTTCTTTCCAAAGTGTCAGTCTTTGTTAGTTGCTTTTTTTTAATTATCACAGTAAACAGCTTTCCAGGTTGGATGGACAAAAGTTTCATCATCATCATTTTCTTCTTCTTCTTCGCTGGTTTTAAGAGACATTATCAAGTGTCTTGACAACAACTCATCTCATTTAGAATTGTCTATCAAACATACAAATACCAAAATATTTGCCATAAGTAGGATTTGAAACCTTGGCCAACATCTTCACAACAGATTATCAAAACGCCTTTTTTTTTTTTTAAAGATAAATGACCTTAAAAAATATGAGACATGAAATTTCATTACTAAACATTTTGCTAGCAAGCTCCATGTTAACTTTTGAAATAATCATTTCTTATATATTAAATAGTTAATAAGTTTAGCCTAGTCAGACACAAGGTCACTATAGTGAAGTACCCAATGAAGATCATACTCCCTAGCAATGGCTTGCAAGATCAGCTAAGTTTACATCAGATGGTCTAATAATGCCAATACAATATATCCCTAATTGAAAAAAAGGATTACAAAAATTGACTCATATTTATATTACCATTACTTTCTCTGTATAAAAAAAATCTTAAAAGATCCCAGAGAAGAGGAGTTAAATGAGGCTACAAATCTGACCTTTCATTATCCAGTCATGGGTTATTCAAAAAGATTTCAACAAGACTGACCAGTTGATAAGCTTTAAGGAGAATAAGAACACTGAATGTTTGGCCAACAAAATTTGTACAAATTTCAAACAGCCAAGTAAAAGGTTATTAACCAAAAAAAACTGATTTTTCCAGCATTTGGAGTCAAACAAGAAATATTTCACACAATGATGTGGAAATGATACAAACTGACTTACATAGTTTAATTAATCTACTATGTAAATGACAATTTCTGTTTGTGTATCTGTGTATAACCAGTTAGCGTTTACACCAGTGATCTGATCATGATGAAACTTTATACACAGTAATAATCAAGATAAGAATAAGCTAATAATCAGTAACAGGACTGGCTAATTGGATTTCAATTTTTTTAAAAGCCCTGTAGACTTCATCCCCTGCAGAAGAGTATGAAAAAAATGGGGATATGATTCGAAAATACATTCAGTGGAAGGACTTATGACTTAAAGAGCTATTGATAATTCCATACACAAAAAACTGATCTGCCATAAAAAAACACCTAGCAAAGGTTGCTATTGAAAATCCAGTATGTGCACCAAGGTTCACTAGGATTTTCATGGAACTACGAATAACCTAACCTTTCCCAGGTATTACCAGGTACTGCAGCTAGTTCAATAAGAATTCTATCTCACAGCTTTTTTTAATCTTAAGAAATTTTTATATTAGATTGTACAAAAATTGATGTTATTTTAAATAATAGATTCTATTTTGAGAAAGAAAATCCAAAAATGTTTAATATGAGATTTAGAAATGTTAACTCTGTTGAAAAGATTTGTTTTTTAAATGATAAAAATCCAGAATTCCGAAAACTCTAGAATTCCTACCAAAATTTCAATGTGACCATGTTGAAAAATTCCACATAGGGCAAATCTGAAAGCCATAATTTTCTAAATGAAGAGATTTCCAATTGACCATGAATTCTACATTTAGAAGATAAGTCTAATCATTTCAAATACAACTGATGGTAATTTGAATTGTGGAAAGAAAATCTTTTGGAAATTTTAACTTTGAGAAAAAAGCCAGAACATTTTTTAATAAAATCATCAATCACAAATAAAGTAATTGCAAAATTGATTTTACTCTTTTGTTTTTTTTGTTTTTTGTTGTTTTTGTTTTTTTAATCAAAAATTAAATTTCACAAAGTAAAAAAAAAAAAATAACAAACCTGAGCTCCTAAAAAGGTTAGGAAGTCAGAAAAAACTGTTAGCAGAGATTTTATGATAATCATTATTATTATATTATCATCATTATTATTGTATTGATCATTGAGATTCAAAATGAGAAATTGTGGTTGAGAACTTCAGGATTCTGATGGAAAATTAAATTTCAAAACCCTGATGGACAATATCAAAGTTCACCGAGGAATTAGATCTTTAATAAAATTTCAAAGTCTTTAGCTATCAGGTGATGTATTAACATCATGCATAACCATTCACTATTATCAGATGCATACAAAAATACAGGTTTGTGTTAATGCCCAAGGAGGATATACAGAATATCAAGAGTACAGTTAATACACCCCTTATTTAATCTTGAAACAGGGTGTTGCAATTTTATTTTTGTGTGTGTGTGTGTGTGTGTGTGTGTGTGTGTGTGTTTCTGTAAATATTTATTTTGAGTAAGGAGTAATTTACTTTTAAAAACATAGGGTTTGGGGGGGTTGTATTGCATCTCATATCACATGAAAATTAGTGTTTTGACCCAAAAAGTGAGAAATTAAAATGGAAAGGTAGCCTTTGATCAGTGTTGAGAAACAGTGTCATCAAAACAAGCATTAACAAAACAAAAAAAGTCTACCCAGAGAAAATTGGTAGATTTTTAATTGGATGGGGAAAGATTAGAATAAAATTCCACAGAAAAAAATCAAAAATGACTTTACAGAGAAGAAAAGTGTTTCACACAAATTTCTTTGGCATTTCACAATGAAAAATTAAAATCAGAATGCGATATATATATATATATATATATATATATATATATATATATATTGTACAGAAACATCTAATTTATTTTGTGGTATATATGATTAACTTTTTTTCCCTTCTTTTTAAATCTGACCCTCGAAAATAGTTTGCATCTGAAATAGTGAAAGGTCAGACTTAGAATCAAACATTTGTTTGGGGATGTGGGCAGGCTCTAAGGAAATATTCTTTGATGGTACTTTTACAGCATAGTTCATGCTAAATTTTTGGTATGGGGAGGTGGTCTTATATGTTGTATATATATATATATATATATATATATATATATATATATATATATAATGATTAAAATTTAATGTTAAAGACCTATACAGTGTTATATAAGTTTTCTGAATTTAAATACTTTTCTAAATAAAAGATCATAGTTTGTAGCTAAATACCACCATGAAAGTAGACATTTACTTTGTAATTTGGTGCCATGTGTCTTAGTACAACTACATAATAGTCAAATGACTGAAAAAAGAGTACATATTTGTTTAGTTGAACTTAACAGAAGTCAGGCATGTTGTGATGTTTTATTACTAAATCTAACATTTTTCATTGAATGAAAATTGAAATATTAAATTCATCATGAATAAATTAGACTTTCTTGGACTATTGTGCACAAGAAAAACCAGCATTGTTGCAGGGCAGACATCTTATATTTTGTACACATTCTTTACCATCAAACTAGAAATTACTTGAAATATCTTTCATCGAAGATCAAGTTGGGATCAGCTTCCAGCCTATCAGAGAATCAAAATTGTTGGTTTTTTTACATGGAAATTACAATTGTTGGAGTGAAAGCCCTATCTTTTAGAACACTCAGTAAGAATCAAAATCATTGACAATTTCTCACAAGAAACTACAAAATGCATTTGGCACCATTCAGTATGAATAGAATTCAAAGATCTGGTGGTTTTTAATGGTATCTTAAAATATTTTTCATTTTTTTGTTTCAAATCAGTTGAAGGTTATTTATGCAACATTAAAAAAAAAATGAATTTTTGTGACTTTTGTTTTGATCTTTCTCATCTGTCTAACTGCAAAGATTATCATGCATGAATTTTATACACCAGTAAAATCTTAAACCTTTGTTTAACCTTAAAGAAACTTTTAACCAGTCTTATATTATGCATGAATAAAAAAAAAATGAGTTTGCAAACCTTTATAACAAAAATCTACATGTGAATAATTATTTGAGTGACTCGAGTCCTGTTTTACAAAATGAGAAATGCAGTAATTTGTAAGAAATCAAACAGATATTAACTAATTTCTTTGAATTTGTGAAATAAGATTTTAAAAACAAATATTTGGAATTTGTTCCATCAATGTCATTAAAATAATTTATGTACTTGCTTAATGATATTAGAACATAAAGTATGTTCTAATATCATTCAATATTTTAACCATTAACCAGTGGTTATTTTTTAAGAAGACATTTGAGAAATTAATGCCAAAAATTTAACTTATGTCACATGTGAATTACAAAATTTAGTAAAACAAATTTTGACACAAGGCCATTCTTATAGAGTATTTGGTAATATTGTAATCAATTACCATTGGTTCAAAAGATATTACAAAGTAGTTATGCTGTGAGTTTAATATTTTGTTTTTAATATATTTTTAATTAAAGTTATTCCATTATTTTGATTTTTGACTGAAAAACTATTTCTTTATTAATACAGCAAATTTTACAGAAATGTTGAAATTTTTAAAATGATTAATTAGTTGAAAGAAAATTAATTAAAAAGATTTTAGTTTAAGTTTGTATTTTTTTTTTTCAATTTGCTACTGGTAAAAAGGAGAAAAATTTTTTATTGAGGAAAAGAAATAGTTTATGGATAAAAATATGTTATTTTTTTATATTAGGAACAAAATGATATTAAAAATTCCATCAGGAGAAATAAAACATTTTATGTTGTAGTTGGCCAGTTGGAAATGGAAAATGTTTTTCATCTTTTTCAGAAAAGATGGCAAAAAATGGATTAAAAATAACAGATACTACACTTTTCTTTTTTGAATAAATGACTTTAGTATAGAGACAATAGAAAAAAATGTTCATGTTTCCTACTTTCATTTATAAGATTAATATGAATAGACATTTTTTTGTCTTTGATGGCCATTAAGATGTGTATTTTAAGGGAGATTTTTTAACAGTAGCTGTTGCACATAATGGTCTCTGACTGACTAAATGAACAACAGTAACTTTCCATGTTCAATCCCAGAATTGAGCACCATAAGTTGTTTTGTTTTGACATTTTTGTTTTTAAAGAATGCGATTAGTACAAACTGTAAAATACAATTATTTTTGCTTCAAATAGACCACCCAAATAAATTCATATATATATATATATATATATATATATATATATTAGGTTGGTGCAGCTTTTTTTTTCAACAAATTTATTTATTAAAAGATAAAGTTGACAAAGAAAATTGGAAAAAAATTTTTTCATGTGCATTTTTAATATTTATTGCTTTTGTTTTGAATTTGAATATTTCAGTATCAAATAATTTTTGGTCTATTTATCACCCTAGTAATATAAGCATGCATCATATATAATATATATATATATATATATATATATATATATATATATATATATGTATGTATGTATATATATATATATGGGAGTAAATATGGAAAATAAATCCGACAATATAAATTATGAAAACATTTTTTTTTCTACACATTTTCGAAATTCAACGCATACAAAACATCCATCATCTTTTATCTACATAAATTTCACAGTCCTGAAGAAGGTTTACATTGTAAACCAAAATGTTTGAACATCAACTATAAATTTTCATCCATCATAACATCCCTTGTTTGTTTCTACATTTTCTCCATATATATATATATATATATATATATATATATATACACATTCATATATATGCACATACAACCATATAGATTTTTGTATATGCATATATTTTTAGTGAATTTGAGAATTTGAATAATATTCAAAGAATAAAAAACATTGATTATATGTAAATATATACACATATATATATATATATATATATATATATATATATATATATATATATATGCACAAACATGCACATCTGTCTATGCTAGTGTATATATGTATATATATATATATATATATATATATATATATACACACACACTTGCAAAGACAGTTATGCATATATATATATATGTGTGTGTGTATATATTTATACATAAGTCTCTCTCTCTCATTCATATATATATAATATATGTGTGTGTGTGTGTAGTCATTTACAAGGATCTATTCCTTTGACAACCTTTATCTAAAGCAAGTTATT
>CM042165.1:27010014-27015014 GCA_023376005.1 Doryteuthis pealeii
AAAAATGGAGAAGCCATTTGAATTCTGAATTTCTTGAAATTATTCTGCCACCAAAAATTTCTTTGTTAAAATTTTAAACTTTTCAGTTGTATTCTATTCTTCTAATTTGTTCTTTCACATTGTAACTTGACATTTGCACTTTGCTTAGGTTACTTATAATATCTTAAAAATATTATAAAAAATTAAATCAAAAACAAGAAAATTATGAAATTTTTAAATGTCTCAGTATTTTGTGGGCTACCCTGTATAACTGAACATATTTTGGCTATTAAGGCATTCCGTATAAAAGAAGAAAAAAAATAACATACATGATCCGAGCTTTATTTCTATGTGTGAGTAGAAAAATTTTCTTTTGAATTTGTGAGTTTAAAAACAAATCCTTAGGAACATCAGGGAAGGGTCAAAATAAATGGTGAGTAAAACAACAAAGATGAGGATACTAGTCTTAATAAATTGTGAAATGATGATGCTTCAATGTGATAAAATATTACTTACCATCACATATATCAAAGGCCGACCATCCACCCTGATACGGTCGATTATGTTCGACAGTTGGATGTTGCAATTTGAGGAGTTTGACAACATTGATTCGTTGAGCTAAATACATAAGTGGACTGTAGGGTTCCCTCACTTGGGCGATTGGATAAATACCACATAAAATCTGAAAGAAGGAAAAAATAATAGGTAATCATAAATAAGACTTACTGTTTGTATTAAGCAAATAAGAAAAAAAAAAAAAATAACACCCTTTAAGCAGTGTAAAAATTTATTTTTGAAAGATTTTTACATAAATCTACAAAGTTTTATCAAAATTGACCAAATATTTTAATTTTAGTGTAAAAATAAATATATATACTTTTCGAAAATTTTTATCTCAATTTTATTGACATTCAAAATTACGTAAAAGGATTTTTTTTGCCATGCTATTTTGTAAAAAATGTAAACAGATCTTTGAAATCTTATATTTTCTTTAATAATAGACATAAAAATAGTTTTGCTGTCAAAATTTAAATAAGTATGTTTTCTTTCTAATAAAACCAAGTTTATAACTGTTAAATTCAAATTAATTCAAATATTTAAGGCCTCCCCAAAAAACACTTTGAATATTTGAATCAAATGAAAAAAAGTTTGTTTTATGGCAGACAATAAACAAAACAGAATGCAAGGAAAAGAAGACAAACTGGATGCAGTTAAATAAACACTAAATCTCTAAATTTCACTGTGTAATAAGATTATAAGACTATTTCTTGTTTGTAAATAATTTTCTCGTAAAACTCTATACGCTAGATAACTTTAAATATATGTTAAAATAAAACAAATTACATATAAATATATAATACCGGCCATGTATTTATTAAAACTTGTTTTAAAAAACAATGAGGACCGTCTAAGGTTGCATACTCAAATTTTGAGTGTGTATAATACAAGGTTGTTCTTTATTCTAACACATCACTCAATAAGTCCCGGGCCTGACATATAGATGGTGCCACTAATCCACTATAAATAGGCCTGGGACTTATTGAGTAATGTGTTATGTATTGATGAATTAGGGTAATGTGACATAAGCAGTGACATAGTTTTGGTTACAGACAAATAGAGACCAAATCTCCATTATTAATAGAGATAACGCAATGTAAAAGAAAATCTTTTGGGTAGAGAATTACAGATCTATCTTAATTTCTTTCTTAATTTCTTTACCCTAAAATATTGATGAGATCATTAGAATGTCATGAATGTAATCTCCTAGGATTGTACACGGTTAGATAGTAACAGGAGCAAAGAATTATACCTGAAACACACACACATACATATATATATATATATATATATATATACACACACACAGATTAGTGTGGGTGTGGAAATAAATCCAACAGTCTGTAGAAATAAGAAAAAAAAGTATTCCAAAAGATAAATTTATTTGTAGATGGTAAAGTCGATTTTAAAAGGTTTCATTTTTTTATAAAAACTTCATCAGGACATTAAGATGAATATAATGTTGTCTAAAGTGTTGGAATTATTTTCAAGAGGAAAACAAGAGATAAGATTTTGTTAAACCATCTTCAGGGCAATGGTAGCATGCAAAGTTTGATTTTTTTTTTGTTTAATGGCATATGAACTTATGCGGGTTATTTAATGCCAAGCCATCCTTGTAGAAGAACAGTAGCTGTACTATATAACCCATAGCTGTTGGTTGACTGGTTGTATTTTATGGCATATCAACCCTTATTGGGTTATTTTATACCAAAGATGTTTTGTTTATTCATGCTTGATGGGCATTCAAGATTTTTTTCAAACTCAATTTTGAAGTGTTCAACAAGCCACAACACACACAAGACAACCTGAAATGCATCCTAATAGATCACAACTTTCCATCCACTCAAAAAGCGCAAACAAAAAGAAACAAAATGGATTGTATACTTAGACACACACATGGTTTAAACTTAGATTTAGGTAATTTAAATGTTTATGAATACTTCAACACATCCCCACCACACATAAAGCAACTAACAACCTACATATACACATCCCCCCACTCCAACTAGTTCCAGCCCAGCCATAGAATCAGCAGAAAGTAAGGGACAGACAACACAGAACCCAACATCAAATACAGGACCAGACAGGAGCACCCCTGATCTCTAAAGCACCAGAGACAAGAAGAATAAGTCAGTCTAACACAAACCTTTAAAAAAGAGAGACATAGCTCCTCAAAATATCTGGAAAATAAATGCAACTTAGAACATAATATCCAACACAGTTCTTCATTTATTTCACTCATTTCTTTCATACTTCTAATAACAACCAAAAATATATTTTCCTATATATATATATATATATATATATATATACACACACATAAAAATAGACTCATCAGATATACCAACAAAGAAGCATATGTGGAATCCACAGTATATATATATATATGAAAGGTAAAATGGATATGAATCCGACAATATATATATATATTCTTACCTGTAGTTGTTTCGGCACTTTGGATGGGAAGACAAGCCCTGGACAATCACAAAGTTTCACAGTTGGTGTCAAAAATATAGTTTGGAAATGTTTGGTGTGGCCTGGTGTTCGAGAGACACTGACAACCTTTAAAGAAAAGAAAAATTAAATTAAAATTCTCTGTTCATATGGAAAGTAATTCCAGAATAAATATTTCAAGCAAAACAATATTTTAACAAACAACAATTGATTCCATCTTTGATTTGATGTTTATTTCCATCATCCTCAAAATGTTCAGATGATGATGTAAATGACAAATTGAAATATCAATAGGAACAATTAGTTTTTATTTGTTAATCAATTACATACTTTAGTGTACAGGGTGTTCGGGATACATTTGACATATTTATATTTGGTTATTTTTCTCTGTAGGTTGAAGGTATTGATGCACATTACACATCATTTAAAAGCTTGGATCTTTCTTCATTCATATACATGATGACAGATAGAATGGATGACTGGAACCCACCTGAATCATGGAAGAGAATAACTTGTATCATGATGATCTGCGCCGGCCATCAAAATAAGGAGATTATGGTTGCTACCCAGTGCTCCCTGAACACTAAAAACAACCAGGCATGAACTGGAGAATTGAAATGGAGACTACGAGGCTGTAGCTAGAAGAAAGCAACATAACAGACGATCTGATTGTGTTTGTACAGCAGAATTCCTCAAAAATCTGCAGAAAAAAGTGTTGAATGACCCTTTGTCATGTGAATTGAATGTTTCAGCCTCTACCATGAAGCTTGCACTCAATGAAGACCTTCGCTACTACTCATACAAGTGCCGCAGAGGTCTACTCCCAGAAAGGGCCCATGAAAATAATCTGACAAAGGCGAAGAAACTTTAAAGCAAAGTGAAACCACAAACAATCTGGTTCTTTTCTGATGAGAAAAACTTTTGCCAAGATCAAAAGCACAACACGCAGAATAACAGATGGCTTTCATACAGTCCAAAGGACACTCCTCGTGTCATACAGACTAAATTTTCCCAAACTATGATGGTTTTCAGATGTGTGTCCTCTGAGGGTGATATGATGCTTCTGCATTTTTTCAGAGAGGGTATCAGGTTGAATTCAGATGCCTACGTGGAGTTGCTAAACCCTGTAATCAAGCCCTGGATAACTAGGGTAGCCAGTGGTAGGCCATATGTATTGCAGCAGGATTCGGCCCCCTGCCACACCTCTGGGAAAAGTCAAAAATGGTTGTCGGAGAATTTTTTCGACTACACCAGTCCCAATGTTTGGCCTCTGAACTCCCCAGATCTTAACCCCATGGATTATTATGTATGGGGCGCTGTTGAAAAAGACATCAATTGCCATTCCAGTACTACAAAATCCCAATCAAAAGGAGGGTGGTAGAATGGTGTCTTGTATGGTATAATGGTTATTGAGATAATTTTCGGGGGGGGGGGGATATTCACATAAAAAGGTTGGGAAACACTAGTCTCATTCAAAAGGTATATTTGTTGTTTATAGAAAGATCAATATATATATATTTACCAAACCCTCTGCACCAGTAGAATGTGACACAAAATCAATTTCTTAAGCATAGTTTAACAGGTTTGAATTCTTAGTTTTTCTTCTCCTAGACTGGTTGCCTAACCAAGGTTAAAGAGCCCATTCTGTCCTATTATTTACCCATAGCTGGAGGGAAAATAGTTGGATTCATACCTTTCCTAAGCACTATGTGAAATTTAAACAGCTTTGTCCAGGATTTGAACTCAGTTTGTTGTGTCCATTTCATACAACAGTAACCATTACCAGAAAAGATCAATATATCAGGTTTAAATTTACCTGTGATTGCAATTTCTTTCCACCTGAGACCCTAATGCATTATTCAGTTATGATTTATTATTAAAAATATATCATTTCACAAACAATAATGATATCTTCAAATCTTCTAATTTCATAGTATATAAGCAAAATTTTGAATGTTTTTCCTTCCCAAATTTTTTAAGATAAAAATAAAATAAAATCCATATATATA
>CM042165.1:27022514-27082514 GCA_023376005.1 Doryteuthis pealeii
TCAAAATCAATTGTAAAAAAAAAAATTTATTTTTTATTTTTTGAGATTTTTTAATTACTCTGTTGTATATGAAGTATACTTTTCTTTTAGATTATCAATGAAATAATTATACATCGATATTTTTAATTTTAAATTTTAAAACTGAGATTTCTCCATTAATCATTACACCAACCTACTAAACTAAACTTGTTATTAAATAGATATTTGTTTTTATAATCTAAAAATATGAATTTTAAAACTTAAAATTATGAAAATTATATTTTAAATTAATTTTATTTATCAATTAGGTATAAAAATTGTTGCTCTAGAGGTAACAGTAAAATTTATTCTAAAAAATTTTGATTTGTTTGCCTTGACTCGTATAAGAATCAGTTTGAAATGATTCAGAAATGTAAAAGAAAAGTAAGTTCATTTCTTTATAACTATTCTTAATTAAAAAATTCATTGTAATTAAAAATAAATTAACTTTAACATCAGAAAAATTCAATTTTAATAAAAAGACATAGCCATATCCTGAGTGTTTTTAATCCCAAAAATGTGAGAGTGCAAGTAACCTGAAAGAAATTTGCAATATTTTTGATAACTGATGCATTATAAAATTCATTGATTAATAAGTCAACACTGAAAATTTTATTAAAATGGGATAACTCACTGATTTTTGGTAATTTTTACTTTATCAATTGGTTGTTAGTGAATTATGTCTTGGCTATCTATTAAGATATATGCACACACATTTTTATCTAAGCAAGAAAACTAGAATTTTTTTTCTGTGTGTTTGGAACAAAAAAAAAATGATATTACATTTAAATAAAATATCAACATGTAAGTAATTTTTCTGTATATAGTGTATTTAATGTTTTTGCTATTGATTTCTAAGAAGAAACTTTTATAAGCTTTTAATAACGTGGTTTGTAAGTACATAAGTTACTTCAGACAAAGTGTTTGGTTTTGTAAATTTTTGGGCAAATTCAATGTTTAGAATTTATCAAAAATGAATTACATATTATTTTGCTTTTTTACTATTTTTCAACTAAAACTCAAATTTAACCTTAAATAATAGATTTAATTAATTATAATTTGTTTTTTAAGTGAAAATGTGAGTTTTTTTAGTGGTACCTATATATATATACACACACACACACACACACAAACATATAATTAGACAAACACATATATACACCTGTATATATTCACACACAAACACATAAACACACATGCGTATATTCACATACACACACATATATACACACATACATATATACACACATACACATACATATATGTATATATATATATATATATATAATACACAAATATATAAAGATATGTACATACACACAAGCATATAGATATACAGTAGTGTCTAATATTAGACAATGAAATGATTTAAATTTCTAATTCAATTGTGATAAAAGTTTGTGGAAAATATTCTTAAAAACTTCTACACCCTCACAAATCTGTATTAATTTTATTTTTTTAAGTCGTAGAATACAAACAGTTTATGAAAAACAAAAATGAGTGTTGTGTAGAGAAGAAAATTGTAAATACACATGTCAATTAAATTAACAACTTCATATTAATACATTAATATTATTAATATTATCTAATGTTGTTAAATGATTTTGCACATTTACAACGATACCAATTTATTAAGCTGGCACATTATGTTCCATTTCTCTTGCTACAAATCATCATCAGCAATTTCTTTGCTTCAAAAATTATCACTGATGATTTTTAAAAGATTTGATATTTCAACTTTGGCCAAATCCTACCATAACTTCAACATTTTCTAAAAATGTTTTACAATTTTGGTATGATGACACAAGACATATTATCTTACATAAAGAAAGGGTGAAAGGTGATATACAGAAGATGCTCTCAGAGAAGGATCATCAACATGCTGTTCAATAGAATGTTTATACACTGCAGGATTTATTTTGTTGTGTAATCAAATGAGTGGGCTAACACCAATCCCAGAAAACATTTCCTATACTCAAATGATACCACCTGTGAATTTAACTGATTTCTTTTCAGACATTTAGAAAGTAATCTCTCTTCTTTACACCATCTGTCATACAGTTTGCCATTAAAGATAAGTAAATTAAACTTTTATTGCTGAAGAAAACACTTGCCTAATTTTCATTGGTCGAGACAAAGTGCTCATTTGCAAAGGTTATTCTAGTTTTTCAGTTTTTCTTGCTGTTAAAGGGTTTGATGTCAGGAGAATTCCTGCTTCCCATGGTACTGTCTGCCAAGGCAATTTCATGTCATATACTTCTGTTACCAAATGTACAATGAAGTCTTCTGTGATAAAATGATGTACCATGGGGAGTTTTTGTATCACCCAATTCTACCGAGGAGTTGTTTTACTTGTATATATATATATATATATATATATATATATATATACACATACATATATTTGCATGCGTGTGTGTGTGTGTGTGTGTGTAGAAAAATCAAAGTACATAAAATCAAGCTATATAAAAACATAGATTGTGATAATAAACATGTGTAACAATTATATGTTTTAAACCTAACTTAATTACATATGGATTAGTTAGTTTTTTTTCTTTCCCTTCCTTTCTCTTTTTCAAATTTACATATTATATCTTTTTAAGAAAATACGATACATTTCAAACATTCTTTCAATTACCAATCATGTCAAATTAAAAAAGAATGCTGCTAACAGAAAAAAAAAATCTTTTTCTCTAATACTTTCTCACCTCTTGTTTCATTTTGAAAAGATTTCCATCCCTGTTTAGACAACACTTTTTTCATTCAAATATCCTGATGAGGGTTTAAATATTAAAAAAAAATAAACATTTTAATGTTGTCTTCACTATCTATAATAAATTTATCTTTTTAGAATACTTTGTTTTTTTTTTTCTATTTTCTACATACCGTCGGATTTATTTCCATATTTGTCACCTATATATATATAACACCTATTTGTCACCTATATATATATATATAACATACATGTGAAAAGGTAGCTTAAAAGAAAAAAATTCTGAATGTAACAAAAGGATTGGCTGTTCCCTTTTTCAGTTTTGCTGCTGAAAAGCACAAACAGGAGGGTGAAACAAATTGTCGGTTAATTTGTGCCAAAGCCAAAAATCTATTTAAAGTGGCCCAAGATATGGCTAGTCACCCAAGCTGAGGGTAATCATAGAATGGTCCTTTCAGGGTGGAGTACCACTGGTTCATGGTTGGGAGGAAATAGGAGTGAGGGGACATTCAACAATGGCTAATGTCATTTGGAATTGGTCTGACCGATAGACGTGGAAATGTCAGAGATAAATATAGGGAAGAAGAGAAATTCAAAGAACACAAAACCTAGTAACCATCAGCCATTTGGTCTGTCAACTTTTGTAAAATTAGTCATTGCTTTTAAGATAGATTAGTAGACAAATAAAATTAACAAGACTTTTTTTAAAAAATTGTCAACCAAAACAGAAAAGAGTTGGATGCATAGAGTTGTTTATTTCTTTAATATTTCTACACCCAAAATCACCAAAATGATAGTTGCTATCATTGGTAATGTTGTTTTTAATCCTTGATCAAAATTAATTACAGTATTAAATAGATCTCTACATATTTAATGAGGTCACAAAAATTTTTAAACAATTACAGTAAACAAATCTTGATGTATAAGGGTCCCAGCACTTCAGTTAAAGATATGAACAACTGGACAACCTACACAGATGGTTTGTTTATCGTGTAGATGCAGCAACACTTTTTTGATCAGCTGATAACAAAAGAATGGTTTACCAATGTTTTACAGATGATTATGAACACCATTCCTCAGGTGCTGAATTCTGAAATGGCTAAAACAATGTTAAGAAGAAAACAAAGAAAGGGCTCAGTATCCTGCAGGTCAACCAGACCCGTCTCTGGTACTGGTCAGATATTAGCCAATAGTCAGCATGGGTTTGAGATAACACTGAGATTTCCACAGTCAACAAGAAAAGTTCCTGATGTGTGGACAGTGTGAAAGAGAGCTGGATATTCAGATTCAATGATTGGCAATACTGACATGTTTTGTTATCAATACCTTCTTTTTGCCACACACTATATGTATAAGATGAACAAAAACAAAAAAATAGGAACATATCTTCTTTTTTTTTTTGCATTTTTTTTTTTTTGATTATTCTCAACAAGTTTCAACCTTATGTCATTGTCAGGAGAAAATTGTTTTAGAAAGTTTTTAAAATAGTTTTTAAGAATTAGAGTTAATAAGCTATAAAAGAAGTGATGAAAAATGAACTGTGACATATATATATATATGTCACATTATATATACTCATTCAATGAATGGTTATATGTCACAGTATTCATTCAATGAATGGTTATATGTCACTATATATATAATATATATATATATATATATATACTTTTTGTACTGAATGTAACAAAAATGACACACTGTAAAGAGATTTTTGTTAGAGCAATAGCCTAATATTGAAATAAACATCTGGGTTGCCCCTCTTGTAAGATACACCAAAGGATGGCTGGTTGAATTTTACAGCATGTCAAACCATTGGCTCATTTTATGAGGAAGATGTTGATCAATTTTTTTTTAAACATTTTTTTTGGAACTCATTTTGTTCTATCTAAGATGGGACCCTAACAGGTACTACCACTCCGGGTTAGAGTGGACTTGGGAGTAATGGTAATGAAGGGATACTCCACATTCTCGGAGCTTCATTATCAGAGTTTGACATCATACCCAGGATAATAAGACCCTCAGTCAATACCTTCTACCCCATATATGATAAAAAGTGTGGGAAGCGCATGGTGTAATGGTTAAAGTCATGGGAAATGGACTCATCGCCCAGAGTTCAAATCCTGGATGTGGTAATTGCATTTCACTTAGTGCTAATACCTTTGGGAAAGGTATGAATCCTACTCTCCCTCCAGCTATGGATAAATAGTAGGGCAGACTGGACTCTTTAACCTTGGTTAGGTAACCGGTCTAGGAGAAGGAAAACTCTGAATTCAAACCTGTTGAACTCCGCTTAAGAAATTGACCTTGTGTCACATCCTGCTCATGCGGAGGGGTTGGTAAATACATATATGATAAAAAGGGTTGGGGCTTGCCATAAGGGCAATAGGGTTGGGAATCATATAGGTGCTAGGGCTTGACGTGACCAACCGATTGATTGGAGGGGACCCCCTGTCTGGCCTAAGTAATGACCAAAGTTGAGTGTTGCATGTCATGGACTGCTCAGTCACCAAGGTTCCATCCTTAAGCATCACTGGTCACTACTGATGGTCAACAGTCGGTCCCATTGGGGGGAGGTGCAGACGTGCAGTTGATGTTTTCTAAAGCCCCAGCCAACAGGACTTCCAACAAATGGACCAAAGTACAAGGAAACTTATGACAATGCACAAGGCACTACACCCGAAAGACGACATAGACAGACCAAGAAAAAAAGGGGGCAGGGGCCTCACCAACATAGAAGATTGTGTAGATGCAACAATTCAAGCACTCAAGGAATACACTGACAAAAGTAAAGAGATGTTAATTGTGACAGCCAGAAAGAGCAACTGCAACATATGAATAAGCAGAAATACAACAAAACATAGAAAAGAGAAATGTGAAGAAAAACATGTCTATATGGATACTTCAAGTGACAAACTGCAGAAATCACACATGATAAGATCTGGGCATGGCTAAGAAGGGGAAACCTCAAAAGAGAAACTGAATCTCTCATAATTGCAGCACAAGACAATACCATAAGAACAAATTATATCAAAGCAAAAATTATTAAGATACAACAGAATAGTAAGTGTAGAATGTGTGGAGACAAAGATGAAAGGGTTAATCATATCATAAGCGGAATGTAGCAAAAGAGAAAACAAGACTAAGAACGACTAAACTGGGAAAGGTAATCCACTGGGAATGATGCAAGAAATTCAACTTTCACCATGCTACTAAATGGTATATGTACAAACCAGAATCTGTCCTAGAGAATGAGACATATAAAATCCTTTGGGATGGATCACCTAATCCTGGCCAGGAGACCAGACCGAGTATTAATTAACAAGAAGAAAACTTGTCATTTGGAGACCTGAGGAGACTTGTTTGTCACTCAGACTCCAGTGAAAGACTATGAGCTCACGCTTGTGTGAAAAACTCACAAGGAATGAAATAATAATCATAATAGTGTGGGATCTGCACTAAATCTTATTATGATCATAATTTCCTAAGGGAGATAACTATGAAATGCTAATTATAGTGGACTTCTTATTTATTTGTTCATTTACAGTGAATTGTAATATAAATTCAATAAATAGAACATGACTCAAGATAGAACTTAATGATTACCAAAGGCGGCCTTTAAGTGAGTGTAAGATTTAATGCATTATTCATATCATAATTTTATTTATTACAAACTAGCTTTTGTACAGAACTATTAATGAGAATCAGAGTTGCATAAAACCAGTCAATTTCTGAGTGCACATTTAAGTGAACGGCCTTACACATCCTGTTCTTTACAATAGAATAACACCCTCTCCCCCCCTTCCCTCCCCCTTCCCCCCTTCCCAAAAGCATCAGTCATCATGTTTCAATAATCATCCTTTCAACCAAGATAAAATATTTCATAATTCAATTTTCAATCCTACAATTCTTCGCAAAGTTTTATTGCAGCTAACAGAAGATTCATGCAGATTTGAGACTTATCCTTGTTCTCCAATAATTATTGGGATGACAATCACTACTATAATTATTGTTACTAGCAGGAACTGTGGATATACCATAGTATGATAATTTAATTATTACAATGTTTGATATGTTTACTTAAGACTATTGCGAAATAGTTCAATATGTAAAAACTATAATAATCTTGATTTAATTTTCTCACCCTTTTTTTTTTTTCTTTCCTCCTTTTCATTATGTTCGATTGAAACAGATTAGCGTTATCTCTTCCATGCACTCACCCTCTCTCTTTCTCATACTCTCTTTCTTTCCTATTATATTTTTTCTGTGTAGCATATACTTTTTCTTCTCTTTCTTTCTTTATAATAAAAACGGATTGGTCTATTATTTAGCTGAGTTGCCAACACTCATAAGAAATAATAATTTGGCAGATAAGCAAAACCAGATAATCAGGATTTACACTTTTGCATTTCATCTTTAACCAGAGGGTGTTGCAAGATGATAACGGTTGGAATATTAAGGAACAAGAGTATTAATATCTAGATTATTGAGAATTATATAACTACTGAATACTTATTTTATATAATATCCTGTAAACAGAGCTTAGAATATGCCGACTGTATCTTCTGAAGAGAGATGTTTTGGAGCTCCGGGGAGTGTGGAGTACTCCTTCATTGCCATTACTTCCAGATTCACACTGAACTGGAGTGGTATTACCTGTTAGGGTCCCATCTTTAGTTTAACTAAATCTGTTTTAAAAATCATTTCTATTCAGTAGGAATACTTGATATAACCGTATACAAATAGATGATTATGAGCAAAAAAGTGCAATAGAACATTAAAGATGAGTTATGATTGTAATTAAACATTTAGAAATGCATCAAATTTTGGCATTAAATAACCTATAAGGAGTTGATATGTCGTTAAACAGATAAACCAAATTAATCTTGTAAGAAAATGTTAGCGTCAAAATTGCTTGGGTAGGTAACTAATAAATTCAACACAAGACTCCAGTCAACTGTTAGCTCTCTCTCTCTCTCTCTCTCTCTCTCTCTCTCTCTCTCTCTCTCTCTCTCTCTCCTCTCTCTCTCTGAGAGACAAATAGAGAGTCCTACCACATTTTTATTGACAAATAACAATCGCTGAACTGGTACTTCTGATTTCTTCAAAATCTATCAGTTACTAATTTTTTTTTTTTTTTTTTTTTACACAAGAAAGGAAATTATTTTAACAAATTTAAAACTAATTTTTATTTTACTTTAAATAAATAATTCTCATTATTAAAACATCAGCAGACCAAAAAAATGCATGTATCATCTTTTTAATGCATTCAATAATTCCAATTTTTTTTTTTTTTTTTGTCAATAATAAAATCCCAGAAGGTTTTCAACAATTCAAGACATTTATTATTATTAATAATAATTTTAACTAGCATTTTCTTTTCTTTTTTAAAGTGTTTTTAGTGGGTTTTTTTTTTGTTTTGTTTATCAATAAAATTCACTCAGACTGTCATTCTATGACAGTGACAAAACCAAAAATAAGATATGATAATAAAAGATAATGTCTTAGTGAGACTCAAACTGATGTCCTCAGCTTTTTCAGCTCTCTGGCAAGATCCCAGTATTTGTTCATCTATTTACTTTCTTTTATGGTCCAATCCACTAGATGACAAATTCTTTTTTTTTTTCTTGTTAATTAATACTATGTTTGGTCTTTTGGCTGGGATTGAATGACCCATTTATATCTCAAAGTCTCTGAGAATTTTATGCATCTCATTTACTAGGACAGCTAATCTCTTGCATAATTCCCTGTGGATCACATTTCCCACTCATGTTTAGTCTTGTATTTTTTTTCCTACCAGTTTGCTGCATTTGCTTATTATGTGATTAACCCTTTCATCTCTGTCACATAATAATAATAATAATAATAATAATAATAATAATAAACATTCAGAACACTGCACTGCTGCAATCTGCCAGAATACTCAGAAGAGTCCTGAGGAGACTTGCTGTCACTCAGACTCCAGTGAAGGACCATCAGCTAACACTGATGTGAAAACTCAAAAGGAGTAATAATAATAATATAATAATAATAATAATAATAATAAGCGAATGCAGCAAATTAGCACAAAGAGAATATAAAACTAGACACAACTGGATTGGAAAGGTGATCCACTTGGAATTATGCAAAAAAACTAAATTTTGACCATACAAAAAATGGTATATGCATAAACCAGAATCTGTTCTTGAGAAGGAAACACAAAATTCTCTGGAACTTTAAGATTTAGACAGATCACCTTATACCAGTTAGAAGACCAGACCTAGTATTGATTAACAAGAAAAAGAGAAATTGTCAACTGGTAGATTTTACAGTTCCAGCAGATCACAGGGTGAAGATGAAAGAAAACAAAATGATAGACAAATACCTGGACCTTGCTAGAAAATTGAAATAGCTGTGGAATATGAGGGTGAAAGTGATACCAATTGTAGTTGGTGCACTTGGAATGGTCCCAAAAGCTTAGAAAAAAGTCTAGGGGAACTGGAAATCAAAGGAAGAATTGAGATCATCCAGACAACAGCATTGTTGAAATCAGCTAGAATACTCAGAAGAGTCCTGGAGACCTTAGGAGACTTGTTTGTCACTCAGACTCCAGTGAAAGACCATCAGTTAATGCTGATGTGAAAAACTCATAATAATAATAATAATAATAATAATAATAATAATAATAATAATAACCTTTGATTCCATTTTCTTTAAGTGACTGGCTGGGTCTCACATAACAGAGTGGGTATGATATATAATAATCATATATGAATAAAACTCAAGCAATTATATATACTTGATATACACAAATACTTACAACTACCAGAGTTTACCATGTTTATATTAACAAAAAATCTTTAAGATTGGAAGAAAGAGCAAATTTTCTGTATTGAGTATATGTCAAGCACGTAGTCCCAGTGTTCCAGCAATTACTGGTATTATTTTGACTTTCAGTTGCAACATTCTGCATTTTCCATTTTCACATCTTATTGTATTGTATTTCTTAGTGTTATATTATTTATTAATATATATGTGTGTGTGTGTGTATGAGAGAGAGAGAGATGACTGTATGCTCCACAGGACACTGAGTAAAATGTTAGTTTATATATATATATTTTTTTTTATATATATTGATATATAGTTTGCTATTTGGTTTGAAATTCACATAGGCAAGAAATTGAGATTTACCAAGTACCATTGACTTTATGTCTTGGCTACCCTAACTTTATATATATATATATATATATATATATATATATATATGTTGTTGTTAACTCGTGCTCACTTTCGTAATTTAAGTTTTATTGTTTTTCTTAATCACAATTTTCTCTGGACACAATACTAGAATATTAAGGGATCTAAGAAGACATGTTGGAAAGTAAAACAGGTGTGTCAAAATAGAAATATGAAACAAAAGAAAAAAACAAAATCTACTTGAAAGATAAAGAAAATAAAAGCCAAAAATCATTTTGATAAAACAAAAATATCCACATCTGAAATTTGTTTGATTCATTGATTATTGTAGAAATGTTATTGATCTTTTCAAAAACAACAGCTGCATAAGCTATTAGTGTACTAAAATCATATTTAGTACTAATTCAACTTTAGTACAAAATAGTGACTCACACACATAAAGGAACAACTACACACACATAAAGGAACAAACACACACACACATAAAGGAACAACCACACACACAAACACAGATAAAAATCAACAAATATTTAAGTAAAAAAATTACATTAATACTTTTTTTTTAAAATATTTGCAGGAATATTTACAAAAGATATATTTTCTACAAAATATTTTGGGTTTTTTGGGGGTGGCGGGGGGTGGGTCCATCAGGGACATTGATATAAAAATAGAAACATCACAATCAACACAATCTTTTTTGATTACATATATATGTGTATGCAGGAAGGAAAAATAGATAAAAGTGCATATAAATTTGTTTGTATTTGCTCTCTTCAGTTGAAAAGATCCATAACAGGCATTAATGTTGTATTGGAAAAATGTTATTAACACCTTACCTACCAGTTGATGTGAAATGCATCCCACCCACAACCAGGTGTGCAAAATGAAAGCCATGCTCTGCATTGATGGCATACCAGAACATTATAAACAACATGTTACTTTAAATTATGAATAATCCAATGGTAGCTTCATTAAAGAAAGTCAAAGATTGTTTACTAAAGTGATTATTCACAGAATTGGTAGGTTAAGAAGTTAAATTGGATTTATTCTAAGAATTATTTAAACCAGTATCATTATCTTTATTATTTTGATATCCTCATTCTTGGCCTCGCAGACTAAACAAAAGAGGAAATGAAAGATAACAGGAAACACAGCATGGGGCATAAGTTATAGACTAGACAAGAACATTACACATAAAAAAAATTATAATAATTTGGGAACTGTATATACCCATGTATAAGGGGATCTTGTGTATAGGTCGACCCTTAATTTATGATAACAAAATCATTAATTTTGACTTTAAGTCTTAAGGCATAGTCCTTCCTATTATGTTTGAATTTCAACCATGGTTACTCATGTATAAGTCTACCCTTGATTTATGATCACAAAATCATTAATTTATAGAATTCATTTTTGAGCTAAGGATTACTCCTAATACTTCTCATTATGTTTGACTTTAAATCTTATAATCATATTAATTTTTTTGTCTAAAAATTAGGTCTTGTAAATTTGAGCTATGTGCAAATGTATATGCTAACTGGATTTTTGTTTTATTTTAGATGAATTATGTAAAAAGGTGTATTATTTTTTAAATTAATAAATAAAGTTCATTGAAACAAATGGTTTGCATTTTGAGCCATTGTGATTCTCACCAAAATGTTCTGACTATAATAACATCTTAGATGAAGACATTAATCCAAATAAATTGTTTCACAAAGTTTTGAGTAAATATCATTAAAAAAAATGAGTTTAACTTTAAATACCAGAAAGAGAATAATAATTACTTAACCCAACCAGATTTAATTAATTATCATCAGTTAATTAATATCTAATTATCTTTTATTAATAATATTATAATTTGATTACCTTTCAATTAACTTTATGGTCAATAAAAAATTATATTTTTTTCATCTGAAAGCAAAGAATTTTTTTAAAAAGAATCCTTAAAAATTTTTTGCACTAAATACAAAGTAAAAAAAAAAGTTTATGTTGAAATCCAGGTATTCATTGTTCATTTAAAGACACACACACACACACACAGAGAAAAGCCTGACAGCTGAGACCATTAGTCAAATGAGGACAAAATCAATAAAATATAAAACAATCAATAATAATCAAGATCAATAGATTTAACAACAGAACAGATTGGTTTGTATGGTACCCTTAGTTATAATAAACATTGTTTGGATTTTGAAGAAGGTTGCAAAAACCGAAACATTATAGCATTGACATTACCATCAAGAATAAATATTTTTCTATATTTTTCCACATAGTGTCTGATTGATTCCCCCATTTTACTCCCATATATATTGTTTAATAACACCTGCCTACAATATATATATATATATATATATATATATATATATATATATATATATATATGGTGATGGTGATTGCCACTTCTTCACAGAATAAGGTCTTTACTACAAGTTCGGCTATAAGCGCACAGGGCCCAGGCGTTCAGCTTTGTTTTTATTCACTGTCATACATATGAACCTCTTCCCCGGTTTCCTCTCGTGTGTGACCGTACGTAACCGAGAAACCCAGCCTTTGACAGGCAGGCCCTGCCACACACGTCACATATATAGTCCGGCTTAAATGTAGGAAATGTGTCCATGACGTCCGCTTCAGGATGGAGTGTTCGAGCCGTTTTACCTCAACCCCCTTGCAGCTATCATAGACAAGTTTTCTCCATACTGCACGATTTGTAGCTATTCTTTCCCACTCATGAACGTTTATGTTGAGAGTTTTGATGTTGTTTTTGATAGCATCCCTAAAACACTTTTTGGGTTTGTGCCTCGGACGCTTCCCACATTGCAGTTCTCCGTAGAACAATTGCTTCGGGAGTCTGCTGTCTTGCATTCTGACAAGATGCCCAGCCCAGCGCATCTGGTTACGTATAATGCGCATTTCTATGCTGGGCGTTTTGGCTTGTTGCAGAACTTCAGCGTCTGAAGTGAGGGATTGCCAGCCTGCATTTACTATATTTCTGAGACATGTCTGATGAAATCTCTCCAAGGCTTTGATGTGTCGACGATATGTAGTTCACATTTCCGAAGAGTACAGAAGTATAGATAAGACACATGATTCGTACACACTGAGCTTCGTCCTGATGGTAATACCTCTATCCGACCATACATGTTTTTTGAGGTCACCGAAGGCCCTGCTTGCTCTCTCAATCCTTAGGGAAACTTCAGAGTCGAGGGTTCCACACCTGGAGAGTGTGCTGCCAAGATAGACAAACAAATCAACTACCTTCAATCTGGTTCCCTTAATGTAGATGTTAGGCTCCACATACCTTTCTCCGGGTGGTGGAGTGAGCATCACCTTCGTTTTCTCCAGACTGATGGTGAGTCCAAAGGCAGTACACGCTTCAGAGAAGAGATTCTTTATTTCCTGCAGGTCTTCCTCAGTGTGGGCAATGAGATCTGCATCATCAGTATAGAGCAGCTCATCGACAAGGGTCTGGAAGGTCTTCATTCTGGCCTTAAAACGGGCAAGATTGAAAACCTTGCCAGTGGTACGGAATTGTATAAGGACACCGGTATCACAGTTCTGGAAGGCGTAGGATAGAGTCATCCCAAAGTAAATAGAGAACAGTGTTGGTGCAGGGATATCACCCTGCTTAACACCGTTGTCGATGGGTATTGGCTCCGAGAGGGACCCGTTAAAGTGAAAGCGTGCCTTCATGCCCTGATGGAGTTGTTCAAACATATGAACGAATCCCAGTGGTCATTCCTGAGAATAATCCATAGAACAGTTCTATTCACCATGTCAAAGGCTTTTGTTAGGTCCACAAAGACCTGGTAGAGTGCTATCTGCTGTTTGATGCATTTCTCCTGAAGTTGCTGAGCAGAAAAGATCATGTCCATCGTTCCATGACCAGGTCTGAAGCCGCTTTGGCATTCTGGGATAGCCACGAGACAGATCCACCTAGTGAGCCGGTTGAGCAGGAGCTTAGCAAAGATCTTGCCCAATTCCCCCAGAAGGCTTATGTCCCGGTAATTGCCACATACCAGCCGCACACCTTTGCCCTTGTATAGCGAGACCAATATTGCATCGATCCAGTTCTGAGGTACAGGAGCACCCAACCATACATTAGAGATAAGATGATGGACCTCTGCGGCAATCATGTCACCACCATAGTGGAGAACCTCAACAGGGATGCCATCGAGGCCAGGTGCCTTTCCGGTATTTATTTCCTTGATTGTTACATGGATCTCACCGATGGTGGGGTGATACATCATCTCGTGGATTGTTTCCCTTTGAGGCAGACTGTTGATGAGGCTGTCGTTGATGAATGAGGGGTTGTGAAAGAGGTCTGTAAAGTGCTCTGTCCATCGTTTCATGATGCCCTCAGTACTCTTATGGAGAAGAGACCTGTCCTTCGATTTGAGAGGAACCATTGTTGACCGTTGTGGGCTGAATGCCTGTCTGATTAGATGGTAGAGAGCTTTCGTGTCCTTGCTGTCGTAAGCCTTCTGTATCCTCTCTGATATGTCTAACCACCACTATTTTTTCATCCTTCGTAGGCTCTGTTGGAGTGACAATCGTGCACTTCTGAATGTCTGTCGTGAGGGTTCATGGTCTTTAACAGATGCGCTGAGAAATTTTTGGTATAACTTTTCTTCCAGAACTTTGTTTATTTGTTGATCGTTTTCATCAAACCAGTCACGATGTTTCTGTTTCTTGAGGCCAAGGACCTTGACGCTTGTCTCATAGGCATTGCTCTTGAACTTATCCCATGTACCGTCAAACTGCTCCTCTTTGAATGCCTTCTGCAGATCCTGCCGTACATACATGTCTTGAAGTTTGGATACATCAATGCGTTTAGGGACTTTCACTCCGAAACTTGTGCATGACATGGAGTTTTAGTTTACCGCACACAAGCTTGTGATCCAAGTCACACTCTGCGCCTCGTATGGCCCTCACAGTGGATACATCCTGGAGGTCATGTTTGCGGGTTATGACATAATCGATCATATGCCCATGTCTGGATCGTGGGTGAATCCAGGTCACCTTGTGAGATAGCTTTTGGTGAAAGAATGTGTTGCAGATAACAAGTCCGAGTTCAGTACAAAGCTGGAGGATGTGGAGTCCATTTTTATTCATGTCTCCCAGTCCATACTTACTCAGAGCCACCAAGGTTCTTTAAACCTGTCCCACTCTGGCATTAAAATCGCTAAGTAGTAGTATTTTATCAGCTTTTGCAATGGATGTTATGACTGACCTAAGACTCTTGTAGATGGTCAGAATTACCTATTCATTGCTATCAAGAGTGGGAGTATAGGCTGAGATAGCAGTCATAAAACAGTTGCCTGGTAATGAGGCCCGAAAGTGCATGATCCTATCTTTAACAGTGTGTGGCTGCTCAATATGTTTGACCAGTTCTGTTCGAATTGCAAAGCCCACTCCGATTGGCCTACCTTTCCAGAAGAAAGTGTACCCAGCCCCCACCTGTCAGTTGATCCTCATCGCTGAAGCGGACTTCCGAGAGTGCCACGATGTCTACCCCGTATCGAGACAGTTCCTTTGCCACAATACCAGTTTGTCGTTCGGGGTTTCCTGATCCCGTGAGATCCAGGAGTGTCCGAACATTCCAGGTGGATATTGTAAGCCTAGGTTTTTTGTTGTATTTTGTTTTCATCCTGCTATGTGAATGGGTATTTGTTTAGGTCACCACTTCTAGACCCCCCCCCAAATGTCTGGGTGAACAGTGCTACCCAAGAGGCTGTTCAGTCACACACGACATCGCCAAGGCATGTTGCTGTTCGATCAACGATGCAGCGACTTTAGATGGGTCATAAGCCACGTCACATGAAGATTCACAGCTATGTGCTTCTAACTTGTCAAGCCTGCACATGTTGCCATTCCTCCACCGCCATGGGACTTATAGAAATATCTGCACATGTTGACATGTTGTGCGCTTGTGCAACACGCACCGCATGCTCTTCCTTCCCCAGAACCCAGTATCAGTGATAAGCCGAGGCAAGATGACTGAGAGGCTTTTGAGAACGCAGGTGAATGATCTGATGAGATCCACGGGTCCACCACAAAGGAAAATAAATAAATCAAAGTTTTAACTTAGTATAAGTCCACAGGTACCATTTTAGATATAAATTATCGAAAAGCAAGATCAGTAAGCAAATGCAAATTAATGTTTTTCAATGACACTGGAGTTAAGACTATTAGCAGTAAACAATAGGGTAAAAAGAAAAAACATGTTAAAGAATATACATTTCTACACTTCAGAAATATTAATGTAAAATTATCTGAACACGTCTTCGCTCTAATACACCATTTACTATTTTGACAAATTTACGGTACCTGACTGGGGACTTTTTTTTTTTTGAGGTGGGGGAGGGCTTTTAACCTACGTGACTGCAGGTTGCAGTTGGAATAAAATTTGGGAAATACATTGCTTATTTAAACAAAAAAAAACACAAAATAAGTTAATATCTTCAATGACACTGGAGTTAAGACTATTAGCAGTAAACAATAGGGTAAAAAGAAAAAACGTGTTAAAGAATATACATTTCTACACTTCAGAAATATTAATGTAAAATATGACTTATCTCATTGAAGATATTAAATCATTTTGTGTTTTTTTTTTAAATTTAAATAAGCAATGTATATATATATATTACACACACACACACACACACACACACACACACACACACACACTGTGCCTATGCTATCCTAATTTAGATCTACATATGCTCTTTTACCAATATTGAGCATTCTTTAGTTATAAATATAGCAAACTGCATTATTAATATATATATATATATATATATATATATATATATATATATATATGAGTATATGAGAAGATGATGAAAGATTCTTCCTAGAAGAAAGAAAAAGGAATGGCCAATCCTACTTATCCATCCAGCTGTTTAATACACTTGGTACATTGTAAAGTTTTTTAACCCTACAAAAACAAAAATATGTATGTTGGTATGTACGTATATGATACACAGATGTTTTGATACAGAATTATTAAAACACAATCCTTATTTAACGCATGGATATGCCATGCTGCTGATTCAATTTTCATATTTTTTGGTATGTCAATTCTTAAAAACTGTTAAGAAAAAACTTTCCTCATGATGATGACCTAAGGTCAAAACTAATTGAAAATAATTAAAATGTAAGTAATTATAAAGAAAGTTTATTTCTGTTTGTCTCATCATTAAATAAAAAGAGTAAGTAGAAAAAGAGAATCGGAATGGTTGACTCACCTACACATCCTATGGTTACAATACCATCCTTGTAGCGAACATGTTGTTGGTAACTGGTATCAGCCACTTCATTATGAACGATAGACACAAGATCTGACTCTGCTGCACTGATATTTGCTTCAATTTTCTTCTTCCAAACAGAAAGATCCACTAAATTAAAAAGACAAAAAAGAATTACATGTCTTTTAAGTTGTTTTACAAATAAATATGAGGCAATATTGATAAAAGGAAGAGAATTTTTCAAGAAAAAAGAAAAGAAATTATATTCCAGAACTCCCACAAGGTTAGATTAACACAAGTTCTTTTTACGAGGGGAATTTTTATTGGGTATCTAGCGAGGATTGAACATGCTATTCAGAAATAATGGATCTGCAAGACTAGCTTGCTAACCATTATGCCACAATGGGGAACCTAGAAAATTGAAAAAAAGAAAAAAAAAAAGAAGAAAAAAAAAGAAAATAAAACATTTTTAGATCCAGATTTGAGGAATGAGTTTTTGCTAATATCTAACAACTTTTTATATTTTCTTTGTCTTGTTTTTTTTTTTTTTCAGCATTTAAAAAAAATATTTTACCTGGTTTAAAAGAAAAGAGATGATGTTTTTTATCAATTGATATTTATAATACAAATATACCTACAACAAACATACATACCACTGCCCTACAAATATCTACAGAAAGCTCCAAATCTCCAACTAAAATAAATACAATGAGGGAAAAATCAGAGATGACCAATCCACCTACCAATTTCCAAACTAAATCCATAACCAAACGCCATAGCAAAACACATTTGAATTGTCCCACCCAAACTTGAATCTTCCATTTAATCCAAAGTTATACCTAACAACTGAAGAAAAATGACTGAAAATGTCAAACCCCCTCATCATCTCAAACTAGAGACCCCTGATATTTTTGCTTGTCATAAATCCTAATGTGGATTTGGGAATAATGGCAATAAAACGGATACTTCACACTCAACACAGATTTAGAGTGGAGTCTCAACAATGGATGCAGTTTACTATCATATCCAGAACAACCTTTTTTTATTCTGTTTTTTTTTTTTGGTGGGGAGAGGCTGACCCCTCTGCAGGTAATATAGTTGAAAAATTCTGAGCCAACATTGAAGGTGAATTGAATAAAAGTTTAATTAATCTGCAGGTAAGTGAATATAGATAAAAAGTAAATAAATTAAAGATAGAAAAAAAATAAATTATAATCAAACTGCAGTTTTGCATATCTGATCTGCATTTTGAAGAAAATTTAGGTATAACTATTACTCTCTAGTGGGTTTCTCATGTGTTTTTATGTGTTAAATATTGAATTTGTTTTGTGATTAAGAGATAAATAAAACTTTTTAAAATTAGGGATAAATCAAGGGTATATCTAATAAAGGCCATGAAAATGGAATCTTTGACTGGAGGCAAACATATGGTGGCTTAAATTACAACTAAACTATGATTATTGAAAACATTTTGGCAAGGGACTTGTTTGTGTGTCTACTAGTTAATTAACAACTACACCTATAACTAGGAATCAATTATTATTTATTATTGATCAGAAAACAGGTGAAAAAATTCAGTTTTTTTTTGTCTAAAATATATTCAAAATATATCAAATGATTTTGATTTTCTTCCTTTTGGCATTTATGGTTGGGTTTTTAAGGGAGTATAAAAGAAAACAAAAATCAGACAATTTTTTTTTTTCAGATGACTTGAACTTGTAGAATCTGCAAACTCTGACTTTAACAGAAGAATAAAAAAAATATCTGTAGGCGGTGATTGCCACAGACATTTTGGTCTGTGACAAAATGAAGCCGGAATTCAAAGAGGCCTTTTTTTTTCTTTGCCATTTCCTCCCACTTTTTGTTTTTCCTTCTACTTTGTAACTTGTTTTCTTTATACCAAGCCCAAATTACACAAATTTAACAGGAGAACTTGCTTGCTGGGAGCAAGAGAGAGGGACGGTTACGTATTTCCTTCTGAACCCACTGGTTAGGGTTCAAAGTTTATCTTAAAAAAACCAAAAAACCAAAAAAACAACAACAACAAAAAACAGCATTTCACATCTTGATTTTCAAAGTAAGCAGGTCTTCCCACTTGGATGATTGGTGCTACATAATCTTCTTACTAAAGTAAGCTTAATAGATATTAATACAAACTGTAAAAGATTGGAATGAGGAAAGAAAAAGAAAAGAAAAAACTTATATAGTGTGTTCAATCAAGCTATAAAAGTAGCAGAACCGTTACACGACACTGTGACCAAATTGACCACACCTTACTTGACACTGTTTTAGAAATCCTAGACATAGTAATAGACTTATAGAATGTACGTACTTAGACATACAAGTAAATGTCATTTTGATTTGAAACTATCTAATCTATAAGTGGCATTTTCTATGAGTGTTGGAGTTTTATATGTGGCACAAAAAAGTTTTAAAAAGTTTTTTTTTTTTTTTTGCGGGGGGGGGGGTTCATTCAATTAGAAAAGAAGATCTATTTAAACATTGTATAAGGGACAGGCTCAAGTTGTTACATTCAAATATTTTGAAGTCTCATGATACCAGGATAGAATATTGGATTGTTGAATTAAAGATCAAAATAGAGAGAAAATTCAAGTTTTTCCCCTCTCTTCATTTCTTTCATTCTGTCTTTTGTTAATCAAAAGAAAAAAATATATATTCAGCACAGCCAATAAATCACTAAACAATAGTTTTTCACACTGAATTGATAAGAGAGATTTGAATAATTCCCATTTTATCTTTTGCTTTTCCATTTGAATATATCAAGTACGTTTTGAATATCTTGAATACTAGTTGTACAGTCTTAATGTAACTTAGCAACTTATTGCCCATATGTGAATATTTACTTTTTCATAGGGTTAGTCAGTTCCTATTTTTACAAATCTGGTTTGGGAATTCATCTGAGAAAAACCTTACTGCACATGTGTGAACAGACACTCTTCCATAGGGTTACTCAGATATATATAAGATTGCTCAGTGGTGTCCAAGTGAATAGATTCTTCAGATTTTGGCAAAACAGCCAGATATGTTAATCCCTTCTATACAGTCCAGATTAGGCTCTCTACAAGTAAATATCTCTGTTGAAATACCATGGATGAGATTAAGCAGAATACAGCTGATGTTGATCCCAAAAGAGGACTTTGCAGACCCAATGGGGTACTTTGAAGGAAACAAAAGTGCCATTACCATAAGTAGGCTATTTTTTCCATTGATATTAAATGACTAGATTTGATTTTTTTATTAATTCTAGAATAATTACTTGTGTTAAAAACAGGCCTGAAAAAATTATATTAGTCAACAAATAAATAATAAAAAAAGCTTCTTTAATCCAGGAAACATCAGTTTTTCTAGTTTCAAATAAATTTATAGAAATATTTATTTTAGATATAAATACATTAAAGAAAAAGAAAAATAAAAGATTTTCTATAAGAAAAGAATAACAATTAACAGATATACATTTCTATTTTATTTTAAATTCTGAATCTCATTTTTTGATTGTTTTACTTATATTTCTGCATTGGTTTATATTGTAAACATTTTGCATTAAATTTGATGATAATAAAAAAAATAACCATTCCGCATTTTGAAATGGTTATTTTTCTTAGGAAAACAGGTCATTACCTACTGAGAGGATTGGTGCAATACAATATTCCTTCTTGTATTCCACCCTCAGATTTGCTTTTTTTTATAAAACTAAGATAAGTACAAGCAAATATTCCTACAAACAGAGCATGTTAAAATCACAAAATGAAAAACATTTTTTTTTTAAATTTTAGCCTAAAAATGTAGTAGAAATTAATTGTTAGGCTTTTGGAATTTTCCACTATAACTTCACATCTTACAGATTTTTTTAAAAAATTGAATTGAAATAAAATTCCAATTGAAATTAAATATTTTTTTACTGAATAATTACAAATTATTTTTTCATCTAAAAATAAGAATCCTAATTAAAAATATTTTATCTATTTATTGAATTGTTTGAAAAAATGATTAAAATATAAATGTTAAAAGAAACAAATTCAAGAAGACAAATCTGATATTTTCTTCCTATACGTATGCACACACATTAGAAGTATGCATAGGCAAATACATCTACATATGTATAAGATAAAAACACATACACACAGAGATATCTGTGCAGATGGATGTTGACTATCTTTTTCTTTTTCTTTTCTTTTTTTTTTTCATTTTCTTTTGATAATTACCTACTTGACACATGCAGTTCTTAAAAAGAAAGCCACTCCTCATCTAAATCCAGCCTCCCACTCGACCTAAGAACTGACACAGGGGTGGCCAACAAAACACCTCCATCCAAGTCCGTTTTTGTCTCACTCAGTCCCACTTCTATTTCCACCTAAATATTTGACAAGATTAACAAAAAAAAATAGACTACATCAACTGTTGCTCCACCCACCTGACTGAATCAATAGAATGGGGAGGTGGGGGAGAAAGTTCTTCAAACTGACCCAGTTCCTTCCATCACCATGCAGGGTGGAGGACGTTTTCATGCATTAGTCATCAATGAAAGAAAACACTGTATTATAACCAAACTTTTTTGAGAGAATAAAATTAAACCCACCATTTTTATCATGGATTCTAGGATACATTTATAGCTAAAAGACTCACTAGTAGATCTCAATTACTTCTCATTGTTAGCCACTCAATAGGGCTTAGAATACACTGAATATATCTCCTTCAGAGGTACATACTGGGTATGACATCTGATGCATCTGATGGTGAGGCTCCAGTTCTGAAGCTATAGAGAGTGTGGAGCTTCATTTAGTTTAATGTCATACCCAGGACAGCCCTTTTGTGGAGGTCTTACCCCTCTGTAGAGGGTACAGTTGATATATTCTAAGTCCCATTGACAGCATGGACAATCCTTTAAGGCTTAGAGTTTAAAGGTTAGATCAAGGTCGGTGAGTCTCATGACCAAACATTACTTAACAGAAGAAATTACATTAGACAAAGCTTCATATATCAACAGTTAAAAGGAAAAGAAATCCAAACTCCCTGAGATCAGAGTATAGTATCTGTTCATCTCCCTCAGCCATGTTCTTGTCTTTGGACAGAAGGTTTGATTCAAAGGATTCTAATCCCACAGCAGCACCTCAACATTGCACCTAGAGAGATGGAATAATCTGAAACCTTCATAAAACTGATAATGGTGACCACAAAACTTTTGTCTATGACCTTTTATATATTCTTATACAACTATTGACACAGAAAGTTTAATGTGGAAAATTATGGCTCCTCTCTTGTAGAAAAGTTGCAGGTTTTCCCAACCTTTTCAGCCTAAGGCCCACAAATTTAACTCAGAAGAGCCCACGGCTACGATCTTAAAAGGAGAGAAAAAGAACAGCTAAATTTACAAGATAACAATCATAATTTATTAATGAGACATTGGATTTTGTTTGCAATCCCAAAAAGATATAATATCAAGTTTAAAACAAGAGATTGACAGATCAAGTACATCAGACAAGGGATGATTTGATAGTTATGAATGTAGCATACTTTTGGCATGTTCAACTGTTCACAGCACTATGTAGTGCTAAACATACTCACTACTTGTTTGGTGTGTGTGTAATTCTCATAGAAATCAAGAATTTGGCAATGGACTTCAAATCTTTCGACCACTGAAGATCAATAAGTTTCATCAGTTGTAATGTTGCTTCTTCATAGTCCTCCTCAAAAGGCAAAGAGAAAATTTTGAAAGTGGGGTGTAGGTCAGTATGTGGCTTGTGGGCCATGGGCTGTAAAGGGTACCCTGGGTATGATAGTAAACTCAGAGAAGTTTAGAGTCAGACATTCATTGCCATTACATCCAGGTTCACTCTGACACTGAGTGGTAGTGCTTTTTAGGGTCAAGTAGGTCTGTTTGAGATAATGAAAGGTTTACCAGTTTAAAATGATTGTAAAGATACATTCTTGTACTCTATATAATTGGAGACTATAATTGTTAAATTTGTTGAATAAATACATGAATAAAAGGCATGAATCTGTTTTTCCCCATTTATGAGTAAATAGTAAGGCAGATTGGGTTCTTTAGCCTTGGTTAGACAATGTCTAGAAGACCTAATTCAAAGCATCTTTACTCAGCATAATTGACCTTGTGTCACACCCTGACCATGACAGAGGGGTTGGGTAAATACATATATAAAACCAGCATTAGTTGGCTGTTGGTATCAAAATATATTTATCATGAAATTCAATATTTCTACATGTAAAGATTAATATCAAATGAATTAACAGGAAGAAGCTATGAAGTCAGGCATTGCAGATCATATGTTGAGAGATTATGAAGTCAAGCTTGGCTGATCATGTTTAGAGAGAAAAGGTAATAAAATCAGGATGTACCTGAAAACTCCCACCAAAATCATAAATGGTAATGTGAGAGAAATATTGGAAAAGAGAGAGAATAAAATCCTATATAGCTGATCATGAGTGGATATAGAAGGGAAAGTATTCCCATGGAATGATGTAAGCATAATAGAAAATGCCACAAAAGCAGGAGAACCCAGTCTTGGCTGTGAGAAAAGTTCTGTAACCTGTTCATCCTTAACATCTGGTTGCCTAACTCCCCAGATTGCAATTCCTTCAATTATTGTATGGGGCACAGTTGAGCAAGAAACCAACAAACAATATGAATTAAAAGCAAGGATAATGGCAGCATTTACCAATTTAAACAAGGAGACTGTTGGAAAGGATTGCAAGAGATTCTGGTGGCTGTCATTAAAGCCAATGGCAATTTCTTTGAATAAATCTAATCTATAGAATTTCAAGATATTTTCATGTAATTTTTGTAAAGTGAGATGATGGTGTTATTATAAAATTTTACATAATTTAGGCGACAATTTACACATCACAATCTTTAGGAGCTTTTAAGAAAAAGAACAAAAAAGAACATTAGACTTAAGACTTGAAAAATTCCACCACCACATTACAAGTAATGCAGTGGTGCCCAGGGTCTAATGGTTGTCATCGAAGGAAATGGACATGGCAACACAAGTTCAAATCCTGGATGAGGCTGGTTGCATTTCATATGGTACTAATACCCTTGGGAAAGGCATGAATCCAACTATTATCTCTCTAACTATGGGTAAATAGTAGGACGGAGTAGGCTCTTCAACCTTAGTATGGCAACTGGTCTAGAAGAAGGAAAAACTCTGAATTCAAACCTGGTAAACTCTGCATAAAAATTGACATTGTGTCACATCCTACTCATGTGGAGGAGTTGGTAAATACATACACAAGTAATGCAAAGTAAGACATACACTTTGATTCAGCTGAAGAAGCAAACAAACATTAGGTTTAAGGCTTCAAGTTATGACAACAATGGATAAAAGTATTGGCTAACATCAATATCAAGTCACCTGGCAATTGTGAATTCAATCCCTGTATCAGTGTTTAAAAAGTTATATAATCATATTCAGTGTAAGAGACAAGCAAGATCTCAAAAAGAATAAACTGTGACATTATCTTCTGCTGCTCAATGCACATATTTAGGTGCAGTAATGCATGTAGGTGTGAGCATGTCTATATGAGTATGTTAGCATATAGGTATAGCATATATTTATGCATATATGCTATAAAGGTGAATGGTGTAATAATTATCATCTTAGGAAATGGACACAGTGCCCTGTATTCAAATCCTGAACAAGTCTGTTTGCATTTCACATTGGGCTAATAGCCTCAAGAAAGTTATGAATCCAACTATTTTCCCTCCAGCTATAGATAAAGAGTAGGGCAAACTGGGATCTTTAACCTTAGTATGACAAACAGTCTACAAAAAGGAAAATTCAAATCTGTTAAACTCCACTTAAGAAACTGACCTTGTGTCACTGTCTGCATGTGCAGAGTGGTTAGGAAATATATATATATATATATATATATATATATATATATATAATATATATATGTACACATGTGGAAGTGAGCATATTTGTACAGGTGTGTTGGCATAGGTAGCATATATATGTATGTACATAGATGTGTGTATAGTAGTATCAAAAGGATAGCTAAACAAGTTAGGAAGATCAGCAGATTTTAATAGATGATAAAATAGAAAGAGAAGGATTTCTCACTGGGGATGAAAGTGTTAAACATATGAGGTATCACCTAAACATATTGAAATGGAAACGTTTTACTTCTGTGGTTTGAATAAAGGGTTCAAGTAGAAATTATTAGACATCTTTATTTTGGACACAAATCAGGGTCCAGTTTAGTATTATATGTACATTGTAACTCTTTCACTTTTTAACATTTTTTTCTTGAAAACAAAAAGAAAAGAAAAAATTAGGTAATTTCTATAAAGAGCAGCTAAAACTTAATTGGAAAACATAATTCATACAAAAGACAATAAGAGGTTTTAACTAAACTGAATCTTAAATGTTTAATCGATAAATCCTTTATATGTCACTCACTTGAATTTTTTTAAATCTGTAAAAAATTTTCCCATAATTAAGTTCAAGTGTGAGAGAAGTAGATCTATACAAATACAACCTCCATCTAATCTTGACAATTCTTAATATACCAGCATTTTTATGTTGTTCACAATTAATGATAAAACAATGAGTTTATTTACTTTTACTTACTTCTCTTGCTATTCATTACTTAACAATTACTTAATGGTTTATTGGCATTAGAAATAATTTTATTCTGGGAGTAAATCAAATGATATTAGCCAAATAAAGTTTAAAATCTTTTCTGGGATGACCTCTAACAATTCCTGAAAGTTTGGCTGAATTCTGAAAAAAAAATTATGGAGAGATGAATATTTGGTGAATTATAACAATATATTCTAATCTGAAAGATTGATTTTAATGGCATGTAAACCCATGTAGGGTTATCTTATACTTAGAGGTTACAGAATCACATTCATTGTACATTTATATATTCATATTTGTATAGTTGTTTTTTGTACACAGTTATATGATATCAAGTATTCTTATCTAATACAATTGATTTGCACACAGTTGTATGTTTTTAAGTATTCCTATCTAATACTAATAATTTATACACAATTATATGGTTTCAAGTAACTATTTCTCTTTAATAATAGTCATTGCTTGCACACAGTTATATGGTACTACCACTCAGAGTGTGCCTGGGAGTAACGGCAATGAAAGGGCACTCGACACTCCACAGATCTCCAGAACTGGAGCCTCACCATCAGATTCAGTTTAATGTCATATCCAGGATGGGGGTCTTACTTATCTGAAGGAGATACAGTTAGCATATTCTAATCCCTACCAACAAGGTAAGCCTGAAAAAGGCTGGCAGATACAACAGCCAAAATGTTGTGACTATAATAACAAGACAAGGATACTAGTCTAATTACCTCAGTGTATGATGAGGATCATTGTGCTATTTTCTTACTTAAACCATCTATTTAGCATTCATTCCTTTTTCTTAAACACCTAATTCATTTATTTGCTCTTTTCTTTTATCCAAGATTATTTCCTCTATCACTCATATCCTATCTATTATATAAACACTCTGTGTGTATTCAATTAAATCAATCACATAGAACTTGAGAGGCAATTAATAACATCACCCTAGAAAAAAAGATTTAATTATAGTTATCTGTTAAAATATTTACACAAAATTTTGATATCATAACTGAAAATTGGATTTGAACCGGGATTTCTCAAGGTTTTTACTTGATGCACTTCTTGTAACAAAATTTGATTTCCATTGAACCCCAAATAAATTAATTGAATATTGTCAACATGTTTTCTTAGTCTCATTGGATGCCATGAAAAGAAGGATCAATTTTTTTTTAAATGTTTTCAGTTTCAAGATTTTTTTTTTTTTTTACAAAATACAGAAGTTATTATAAATGGAATATTGAATCATATAACACCTACACAAACAAATGCTTGACAATACTGAAACTGACTTAACAATTGAAGATCCAGATCTCTTCAGTGAGAGCAGGATTTGTCATTAATAGTTAAATTTTAAAAATGATTAAAAATCTTTTACTATGAATAAGAATAAAAATTTCAAACATTGCATTTTAATTTTACTTTTTCATTGTTATTCTTTTTTAAATCTATATTTTTATCCTTATTATCAAATCATCTTTTTTTTTTCTAAAAACTTCTCATTACCTTTTATAAAAAGGGATATTTTAGAATTTATTATTTCTATAAAACAATTTGTTTTAAACATAATAGTTTTTAAATGTTTTCTTTCATGAAAATATGATTATATATATCATTAACAATGTCAAAAAGATCTGGATCTTTTTGATCACAGCCAGATCATTTGTCCATTTAAATGACCCATACATTCTGAATGGGTCATATTTATATGATACATCACTAGTGGTCATCATACCCAATCAGGCATTTGCATTAGGTGTACAATATCTAGTAACTAGTCTACATGATCCAGTATTTTTTGTTTTCCTATCATAAAGGGATTTATAAATGCAAACAAGTAAATTCATTTCCTGTAAATCGCTATAATTTATTCAACCCACAAGGATCTATATGGACCACTTTTGAGAGGCCTTGTTTAGATCTTTAGGTTACACTCCCAAGTTCATTTATCTCATGTCAATTCATTTGCTTATTCAAATATATTATAACTAATTGAATAATCATCAATTATCCCATGAAATAGAATTTGATATTAATAGTGAAAGCTAAGATTGAACCCAAGGTCTTTGAATCTTGTCTCACTTTCTCTTTCGCTCTCTCTGTCTGTCCATCTCTCAAAATCTCTCTCCTATCAAATGACCATACAAAATTCCTAACTTAACATTGCTTAAATACCCAACTGACCTGTTTGTAAAAGTATAAATAATTCTGAAGACAGGTAAGAAATACCTGACCCACTTTAGGTAACAAATAAAATAAAGTGGTGGATGATCAAGGTGAGTGTGTATGTGTGTGCGCGTGTGTATGACAGAAATAAGGACAGATCACCAATCTACACTAAAAAGAGATGGTCATTTAGATAAAGAAAATCTCATGTACATAAAAGTCAAATGCAATCAAGATCAATTTTATAATAATAATGTCTTCTTATGTTTCTCTTTTTAAATAGATAAGAAATCCAAATGATATAGAATATTCTATTCCTGCTGAACATCAATCGGTTAAGAAATTAATGTTTATGCTTTTTTATTATTAACCCTCATTGGGCACCAGACAACGTCAAGTTTGGCAAATATCTACATCAGGGGTCCCTAACCTTTTCAGCCCAAGGGCTACAAAGCTTAAACCAGAAAGGCCCAATGCCACAATATTAAAAAAATAGAAAAAAAAAAAAACAGCTAAATTCACAATGTAACAATTACAATTTATTAATGAGACATCTGATGTTGATTTCAATCACAGAAAAAATGTAATATCAGGGTTAAGTGAAGTGGTTGACAGAAGGAACATAGACAAATGTTTATTTGACAGTTGCAAATACAGCATACACTTGACATGTTTCATTTTGATGAATAACAGATTGAAGATTATAGAAATCAAGGATATGTCAAGCAAGAAACTTGAACATCAAATCTTCTGAACACTCAAGTTGTAACATTACTGCTTCAGTAAAGTTGGGTGAAGGGCTGCATGTGGTCCACAGTCCATGGGTTGAAGACCCCTTGATCTAAATTAAACTCATAAAATATTTTCGTCTGTATTTCAAATAATTTCATACACCTTTTTTTAATCAAATAATTCAGTCTTAACCATTTCTAAAAATAGTTAAGTGCCTAGGGTGAGGGAATATTTTAAAAAAGGGAGAGAACTTTAATCCTAACATAAACATTATAAATCCAGGATTATACAGATCCAAGGAATGAACAAACAAGGATCCACTTGTATAAAGTGACATCCTGATTGAATAGTTTCAATGCAACCACTGCAAAATACAGGTTAAGTTGAATATTTAGTGCATGACCTGAAGGGGGGGGGGGGGAGAGGGAATAAAATAAAATAAATAAGCAACAAGTGATAAAGGAGAATGAATTATTTAGACAAGAAGAAGAGAAGAAGGAAAAGAAAAAAAGGAAACAGGAAAAATAATCTGATAATGTAAATAGTCTTTTCAGAATAAATAAATGTCAGAGTAAAAAAAAAAAAAAAAAATACATCTTGACTCACCCACTCGTGCAAACTGACAAACAGGTATTTTCTAGGTAGTTAAAGGAACGTAATTAAAATTCTTCTGGCCCTCAGGTAAGTGTCTCTCACTTTTGAAATAAGACATTTCTTACAAGAACAATACCATAATAAATTAATAAACTTAATTCACACTATAATTAGATTTTTACAATCATTGCTACTTTAAGGAAATGGAGAAAATATATCAATATTTGTTGGATCATTTAATGCCGAAGTCAGTCTTCTCTCCCCCCCCACCTCCTTGCAATTAAATAACTAATGATTTTGAATCATCTACAAATAATCATAGCTACAACTATTCCTAATACAAATAATTTGCAGAGTTATGTGGTTTCAAATAATCATATATAATGAAAGTAATTTTCAAACAGATTTATAAAATATGCAAAAAACAATATAAGACCACTTTTAATATACGTTGTGAGCAACACACTAAAAATCAATAATTCCTTTTTTCTGCAGACACATATATACATTTTTGTTTTTAAGACTTTTTCAAATTCTATGAACTCTTCAGAAGTCTAAGAATCTATTGGAAACCAAAACGATATTTTCTCTTTATCTGTTGTATTTTTTAAAACAAATGTTTTTGACCCACATTAAACACCTATCTCAGTCACCACTAAAATATTTGATGTTAACCACTCAAAGCCTGAGTCAGCAAACACACACACAAGAATTTAGATGGAGTTCAATGTCATATTATTCAATTACCCACATATAATATTATAATAAGTAGAAAAAAAGTTATTTATTGTCATAATTTAGTTGTTATGTCCAAAAAGGAAATCCTTTAAAAAACAGAGTTTTTTAAAGATTATTTTTATAATTTCAACCAGAAATTTAATTGTCTGGGTCCTGTTATTAGAAAGGTTTTGTGTTTTTTAGGGATGATTTATCTATAAATATATTAAGGCATAAAATAAAATAAAAATCTATAAAAGTTAGTGAGTTAAAATAATCATTCATAATGGTTTGAGTTGGAAAATGTAGTCCAACCAAGCACAAATGACTTGTGCTGAGAGAATGTTTATAGTTTCAAAATAGACAGTGTTGAGAAAAAAAAATTCCCCAGAAAAAATAACACCTTTGTTATTGATCTTTTAAAATATTTTAAACGTTTTTTGAGTGGTTAACATCAAAGATTTTTTTTAACTTCTCAAAAATAACGTTTTTGATTTCAATTTTTTATTCAAAAATTGTTTTTATATTAAATAAAATAATGTCTTCATTTTGGTTTGCATTCTAATATTTTGTTTAGAAATCATAACCAAAATATTGAATGTAAGTATAATTTATTAATAATTAAGTCTTTTTCTACCTTGAAAAAGTCTATGATACAACATGGCCGTACAACATACTTAAAGATCTTAAAGAATTTCGATTACAAGGCCAACTCCCAATCTTCATGAAACACTTCCTAGAAAATCAAACTTTCCAAACACAAATTAACAACACATTCTCTGACCCAAGACTACAAGAGATGTCCACCGGGGTAGTATCCTATCCGTAACCCTATTTATGATAAAAATAAACAATATAACAACCTGTCTTACCCCCGAAATCAAAGGGTCACTATATGTAGATGACTTCTTCATTTGTTACAGATCCAAAAATCTGACAACCATAGAAAGAAAAATACAACAATGCATCAACAAGATTTCAAAATGGACAACAGAAAATGGATTCACAATTTCAAATAACAAAACAAAATACATTCACTTCTGCCAAATCCACAAAATACACAACCACCCTACCCTAAAATTAAATAGTACTGAAATACCCCTAACGAATGAACATAAATTCCTTGGAATTACCCTTGACTCAAAATTGTCTTTTATCCCATATATTAAACAGTTAAGAATAAAATGCAATCAAGTTATCCATCTATTGAGGAGGAGAGCCATAGCCCACACAGACTGGGGTACTGACAAAATTAACATCATCAAGCTATACAGATCTTTAAGAAGATCAAAACTTGACTACAGCTGCTACATATACAGATCGGCTAGAAAGTCCTTCCTCCAAGAACTGGAAACCATTCTCCATCAATGACTCCACATCACCTTAGGAGCCTTTACTACTTCCCCAACAGAAAGCTTATACATAGAAACTAATGAACACCTTCTCTACTTAAGTAGACATAAATTAGCTCTGCAATACTACACTAAACTAATCTCATGCTTACAAAACCCTGCTTATGACTACACCATGAAAACAAAATACAAAAACCTATTCAAAAATAATGTAAAAGCCTTCAGACCTTTTAACTTTAATTCTTAAGATCTTCTCAATGAAACCAAAATTAACCCCAAAATAATTACACAATACCATACAAAAAAAAGGCAACCTTTTCAACAAGCTCTAACCAAACCAATCCTTTTACTAAAACTGACCAAACATAACCAAATACTGACCATAAAACCCATATTTTAAAGACCAAAATCCATATGAAAAACAAATTCTATTTAACCCTTCCTAGCATTAAATGACCCACAAACTCAATTACTTCTTTTGTTTCTTTGATTTTCCTCCTTTTTTCTTTGTATACTTTTTTTAAATTTCTTTCTTTCCATTTCCTTTCTTTATTTTCCATTCTTATTTAATTTTCTTTTTTCTTTTTGTGATGATTTTAGTCAAGTAGAACTTCAACTGTTCCAGGTCCAACCATTTCTACTGAACTCTGAATGGCTCAGTGTCACTGCTTTTATGAAGACTTCTTTCTTCTCGAGGGGCATCCCTTAATGGGATCATGACAACCTGAAATTTCTACAGGCCAGATTTCTCTCATTGCCACTACAAAGAAGAAGGTCCTCTTATGATCCTATTGGTCAGATTTTTTTCTGTTTGGTTCATGCCTGCTACCTACACCACCCTGAAGCAGATCCTAAACAAAATCATTTAGAAATTCCCACAAAATATTTCCAAACAAAAACAAACTTCTCATCTTTTTTTTTATCTTCCTCTCTTTCTTCTTAACTTCCAAAGGAGACACTTTTTTATTCATTCCAAGGGAAAATGTAAAAATTCCATTGCCTTTAGAGCATATCATAAAAATTCAATTGACAATAAGCTCAAACACTACCTACCTCTAACAATACATTCTTAAACTTTCCCTGCTGTGTGGATTAATTTAACTATTGTCCTTATCTATTCTTTAAACAGCCACAGGTGGCAAAGCCATGACATATGTTGTTCCAGATTTGTAAGTTTTGTTTCAGTATTTCTGACACTAAACTACAATAGTCAAATTACTATTTTTATCAAAATCAATCTTTTTCTTAAGAATTGAACCATGATCTCAGATTTTTTAGGAAAGATTGTTTTTTGGGAAAAACAATCTTTCCTAAAAAAAAAACATATCTAATGAACAGCAGTCACTTGCAGAAAATGGTTCTTTTTTGGAAATAACCTCTCTAAAAATGATAAAATTTTGTTTAATTAACTCCACTCATTTGATATTAACCACAGTGAATCAATCAATGAGATGTAGTGAAAAACTTATATTTGTGTCTGATTTGATCTATAATCACAGACTTCTGAGTGGATGGTTCAAGCAGGGGATGTTTTGTTAATGCTTTTGTATAATTTTTTTATGTTTCCCAGCAACTAACTTTTAAAAATTTTCCTATTGAATGTTTTGTGCTGTTTATATTGTAATGTAAATTCAATTTCATTTTATATTCCATGCTTTCTATATACAACCCTCTTGTATGACTTGTAATTTTTCAGAATTATAATGATCAAGTAATGTGAAACTATTAGCTTGAATATATAGCTTTAATTTCTGTCATACTGCTTTTATATGCTCTATCCCAAACATCAAGAACAGTCTGACCATAACCTTAAACACAATAATCACATGGTTCATTCACATAATGGTGACACTGATTACTTTGACGTAGTTGCTGGAGTCCTGCAAGGAAATATATTGGAATCATTTCTATTCATAATCTGCCTAAATTATGTACTATAAACATCAATAGACCTAATATTATTTTATTAGTTTATAATGGTTTCACACTAAAAAAAAAAGGCAAGAAGCAAACAATACACAGCAGAAACTATTACTGAGACAGACTATGCAGAATGCTGTACCATGGTTAAATAGTCCAAATACCCAAAGCTGGAGGGAGAGGAGATGGATTTATGCTTTTCCCAAAGCAAAAAGTGAAACACAAAAACCTTCATCTATAATTTGATCTTGGTGGCCATGTGTGCATTTTCTAAGACAATAATCTTCACAAAACATATGTATATATGCACACACAAACACACACACACACACACACACATATATATATATATACACACATATATACATATAGATATATACACACACAGACACACACATATACATATAGATATACACACACACATATACATACATACATGAATCTATATATGCACAAACACACATATTATTTACAAAAAGAGGAATAAAGAGATATGAATCAAATTCAACACACTTCAGACATGTTGATACTGGCTTACCAGTGAAACTCAGTCATGAGTTTTTATCCTGTTTTATTGTTATTTATTTCATAGTTGAAAATATTTTAAAATTATTATGTATTGTTATGCATAGAACACTGTAAATATTTTACTGATTAAAAACACTTAAATTATAATCCTAATCATGTGTGTGTGTGTATATATATATACATTTTGAGTTTATTCACCTTGATTCACATCCACCATGCTGCTACCCATGGTTTCTGGTGCTACACACTTGTATAACATGTACAAAATTTTCCTCTCTCTAAATCTGTTATCCAATGACATGGTGTCGCAGGTTTGACCGCTCCATCATAATTGCCATGGAGTTACATAGCTGGCTAATGTAGGGTTTTGATCATTTATGTTTTTCTTCTAAATAAAGAAAAAAAAGAAGACAATCATATGGGAATATGATTTCTCTGATAAGATAAAAAGGAAAATTCTTCCAATCCATAGCTGTATTAGTACTACTGTACAGCTGCACCACTTGGACTCTTGGAAGCAGCATACCACAAAAAAGTACCAGTATGGCCACTTGCCCCCTATCACACAAACCATCCAAGTGAGACAAGCAAGACATGCTGGACACTGCTGGAGCAGCAAGGATGAACTCATAAGTGACATTCTCCTGTGGACACCTACACATGAACACACCAATGGAGGCCAACCAGCAAAAATGATGTTGCACAGAGGACCTACCTGAGGTGATGATCAATAGAGACGGTTGGAGAAAGAGAGTCATGGATATCCATGCTGCCAGTGCAACCTGATAATGATGATAATAATGATACTTCCTTATCTTAGAAAAAGCTGAAACATGAAAATATAATAAAATGTTCTTGAATAAAATTTAAGAAAAAAAACCCATCTCCATGAAGATAGTCTGTCCGCACACATATGATTGATTCTAAAATGATTATTCAGATGGAATGAAAATGGAAAGATTTATTTTGATTTCTAAAAAATTTAGTGAAAGGCAAGAAACTATGACAATTGTCAATGAAGACCCACACCCAGTTGAATTGTTCACTTGTCATACAAATAACTAAAAAATGGTTAAAACATGTTAAGAATAAAGGCATCATCATAATGACTGATTAAATGGCTCACATGTGGTTCGTATTATGGCATCATCCCAGATTGAAAATGTCTTCCTACATGAACTTTTAATTCACAACAGAACAACGGTGCACGCACAAACTGCAACAACAGAACAAAGATCTTAAAACTTCAGAATCAGGAACAAGAAAGTCGAGTTTTTTTTCTTTCTTTTCTTCTGTAGTTTTTTTTTTCTTGTTATTCATTTTCCAACATTAAGTGGAAGGTTATCTCACCAAAACTCAAACAACACAGTATTTGTTCATCCCAAATAGAGACAAAAACAGGGCGGGCTCCAGTTAAAATCTATTTGTATATATATATAAGAAAGAAAAAATTTTAATGTGCTACTGGAAAGAGTTTGAGTACCCACAGACATTCAAGCATTCTCTAGAAAGTGAGATTACAAATTTGCAGCAATGTAAGGAGTTGATGGTAGGTGTGGCGCTCCACCTCAGACGCTAAAATAATCTCCTTGGTCTAGCGCAAGTGAAAAGGGGATAGACACCCTCGCTGATTGGCTGATACCGACTTTAGGCCGCACCGACGACTTTACTTTTATATATACACACACACACACACAGACACAAGGTGTGTCAAAAAAGTATCGAGATTTTTTGTACTTTTCGACACATCATGTATTCTGAAAAAAAAAAAAATTCCATTCATTGATTTTTTCAGAATACAAGGTGTGTCAAAAAAGTACCAAGTTTAAAGCTGTATTTACCAAGATTGAAATGAAGAAGGAATGGAACTTTTTTTTTCAGAATACAAGGTGTGTCAAAAAATACAAAAAATCTTGATACTTTTTTGACACTCCTTGTGTGTGTGGGTATATATATATATATATATATATACACACACACACACAAAGGGTCTCCCATCATGCACAATGTATGAGGGTCCAACAGTTCATGTGAATTGATTTTGCAGTGGTAACATCCTATGTTGGATCAGCCACACTTTTTTTAATGAGATGATAACAGAAGAATGGTGCACCAATTCTCTGAACAATATTTGTCAGGTTTTGACTAGACTGATTGCTTTACCAAGGTTAAAGAGCCCTGCCTGCCTTTCTATTTACTTGGGGGGTGGGGGAGAAGAGAAGTATTCATGTCTTTCTGAAGTGAAATGCAAACTGCCTCATTAAAGATTTGAATTTGGCTTTTTGGGCCCATTTCCTATAATGATAACCATTACGCCATGCATGCCTCCTTTATTTTATTTGATTGCAGGTCATTAAAAGGACCAGCATAGATGGTAATCATTACCTCAACAATTAATACACATGTGTACATCAAAATCCAGGATAATAATGCACACACACATATATATATATGATAGGAATGTAAACACTGTGTGTTTGGATATGGCTTTTTGCTGACAATTTTTGGGAGAATAAGTGCTTAATTGAAGTCGTACCTAATTTTGAAAATCAATTGATTAATAATTAATTAATTAGGCAGGAATGCCTATTTAAATGTAAGGCTAAACAAATCGAGAAAAATCAATCTCTGTATGTACATTTGGCCTATGTACATACAGAGATTGATTTTTCTCGATTTGTTTAGCCTTACATTTAAATAGGCATTCCCGCCTAATTAATTAATTATTAATCAATTGATTTTCAAAATTAGGTACGACTTCAATTAAGCACTTATTCTCCCCCAAAAAACATATATATATATATATATATATATATATATATATATATATATATTCAGTGGATGGAGCCTTCTCATAAACCATTATTGGATTTAGATCTGGACTGTTCACTGGCCATGTAATTAATTTTATATGCTTTTCCTGAGGAAATCCCTGTGTTTTATTTGTTTAAGAAATATTTTATGAAGCCAGAAAGTTCAATTATTAAAGAAAAATATTCAGCATCTTACCTATAATTATTTTTTTTTTTTTGTTTTTTTTTTACTGCTAAATAATAAACCAAGTTGAACATCCTCTAAGAAGTGTGCTAATTCTATCATTTGCCAGGAGTATAAGTTTATAAGCAAATAGGTTGGTTGATTATTTTGTTTAATGGCTTATTGGCTTGTTAGCTTATTTTGGGATATAAGTTGTGCAAAAAATCACTACTTATAGAAAGTTCTAAGTGGCAATGAGGGAATTGACTAATCAGAAAGTGCCAAACATGTATTTAATTTACTATTTAACGGCGTAGATGAATTGTCTTAAAATTACTTGCTTGGTGGACTGCTTAAAGGAAAGACCAATAGGATCAACTGATAAGGAATATATCTGTTTCATCTTTCTACTTTGAAGACAGATCAACAGACAAGGATTATATCTGATACATTTTTCTACTTCGAGGACAGATCAAATGACAAGGATTAAAACTGATACTACATCCTTCTACTTTAACAAAGGATCAAACTTAATGCCACAAATAATAACCACTGTAAAACTGCATTCATCTACAGGCCTAAAATGACAACTCAAAACATAATGCATATCAACCCTTGTGGGTTATTTAATGCCAAATCTTGGAGGTGGTGTTGTATATATGATTTGCAAGTGAATAGTTTGTAGGTTTTTTTTTTAATTTTTATTTGGTTGGTTTAGTAATAATTTTCATTAAATTACAAAAATATCTATTTGACCCATAGATGGTAGTCTAATATGTTGTACCATACCAGGTCAGAGTCAACCTGGGAGTAATGGCAATGAAGGGGTACTCTACACTGTCCTAAGCTCCAAAATCAAAACCTCACCACTAGATGCAGTTTAGCATTATAAACAGGACACTAATTAGAAATATTTTTTTGGTGTTTGCCATAAGAAACAGTCAGGACAATCATATAGGTGCTAGGGCTTGACATGACCAGCCAACTGATCAGTTAAAGCCTCTCAAACCATCCATCTATCCCAAGTAAAGGCTGAGGTGTAGTGATGCAAGTCACAGGGCCACTTTGTATCTGGTTCACAGACTGCTCAGCCATGTATATATATCCACACACACACAAATATGCAAACATGTTTGGAATCTATCTACCTATCTCTGTATCTATCTATCTATAGATACAATATATATATATATATATATATATAGATAGATAGATAGATAGATAGATAGATGTCCATAGGATCCAATTAGTAAATTTTGCCATTCAAAGTTATTAATTTTATGCATGTGTTTTGTTTGTTTCAGGTGTTGTCAACTGTGCAACTCAGTAGGCTGCTGTCTGTGAGGAAAGCAGCACCATGATACAGAAATTTGGAAACAGCGTGCTATACTGCTTGGCATTCATGCCAGAAGCTCCAATACAAAGATTTCACAGTGTTTGGGTGTCAATCTGAAAACAGTGCAGAGAATTTTAAAAGACTTAGATAAGTCCAATGGTGATTACAAAGGTATGACAGCTTGTAAGCAATAATCTAATCATTCTGATAAGAAAAGAACTCTTGAGTTTGTTGCTGAGATCCATGTCAGGATTGACAATGATCCAGCAAGCCAATCCAGTCTATAGCCAGGGACATTGGAGGGTCTGCGTTTCTTATCAGACTGGTAGTGCATGAAGACATTTACTATTTCTTATAGAAGCTGAAAAAGTGGCAAATTTTATCAGAGGTCATAAAGGACAAACTGAAGCATTCCTCTAACTCAGTGGTTCTCAAACTTTATACAGTCTGGGCGCACTTATAGTACTACAGATACTTGATAGTGCACTGTATACAAAATAGGACTAATATGTTATTAAGTTAACTGTTAAATATATTTTTAAAAATAACACATTTAACAAAAGCAAACTTAACATACCTCTATGAAGTTTATTATTTCTGTGTTAATGAGAAACATGAGCTTGATGAGACCTTGCGATTTCTTCAATGTTTGGTCTTATGTTTGAGAGAAAAACTTCTCATTTCCTCATCAATGCATTGGAGAGTTCATCTCTTTTTACACTTAATTGTTGCGAGGGTTGAAAATCCCCGTTCACATAATTTTGAGGTGGATTTTTCAGGAATACTACGGAGCGCACCTGAAAAAGCTTTGGTTTGAGTACCACAGCTCTAACTGAACATGATTTGTTTTTTCTCAGATAAGAAAACATGACTGCCATGATCAAATTGGGAACTCACAGAACAACCGTTTGCTTTGTACTCACAAGATACACCGATAGTGATGAAAAGCAAACACCCAGTCCAAATTATGGTGTTTGGGGTGGTCACTAATAATGGTGATATTATGCCTCCAGTCATCTTCCCAAATGGTGTCAGACTCAACATGGAGGCCTATACATTGTGCATGAGAAGGTAGTGCTTCCCTAGATCAAGAGGTTGACTGCTGGAAGATCCTTTATCTGGTAAAGGAACTCTGCATCATGTCACACAAGGAGGAGAACCCAGTGTTGGCTGTCAGAAAATTTCTGTGACCCCATCATCCCTAACATCTGGAAGCCTAACTCCCTAGATTGCAATTCATTTGACTATTATGTGCAGGGTATGGTTGAGCGAGAGACCCACAAAACTCTATACAACAGCAAAGATGAACTAAAAGCAAGGATAATGGCAGCATTTACCAATTTAAACAAAGAGATCATCGGAAAGGATAGCAGGATATTCCGATGTTGTCAGGAGGTCACGGTTGAAACCAATAGCAGTTTCTTCAAATAAATTTAATCTATAGTATTTCAAGATATTTTCATGTAATTTTGGTAAGTATATCTGATAAAGAGAGATGTCAGTGCTATTTTCATTTTTGCATAACTTAGACGCCAATTTACACATTGCACCCTATATATATATATATATATATATATATATATATTCATTATTTTTATGACAACTGTGTAATGATTAGAATAATCAAAGTGTCAAAATGAAGTCTGCTTAACATAGACCTCCAAAGTTAGATCAAAGAGGATTTTGAAATAAAATTATTTATATTCATCATTTACCATGACTAATGATTATAACAGATCATTTGCCATTAGCCATTTGATTAGTCAAGAGAAACCATTTTTATTTTTTAAAGTAATTTTCTGGTGGTAAGAAAACGCACCCAGTACTTGGCTTGTCAAGGTTTGAAGAAAATCAAATCTAAACATTTAACAAGTTTATAATTACTGATTATGGTAAATGTTTTATCATCACCATAAAGTGGAACAATTATTTTTTAATTTTGACAGCACTAACAGATTAAGAGTCAATATATATATATATATATATATATATATATATTAATAAGTCATCTACACACGTGTTTCGGTGTTTCACGCCTCTTCAGTGTGGCTAGACACCACTATCTTTGGCTAGGGTCGAACTCAGACTGACCGTTTAGCAGCCTGATACCTAATCCCCTCGGCCAATGACAGCTGTAGCGGGACTGGTGTTTTTAAACTATTAAGTACATAGGTTTGTTTACGGTCACTGAGAGATCAAATTTCCGGGGAAACGATCATTGCTTATATGCTTTGTAGTGAGATAAACTCCTGACCGAAACACGTGTAAGTAAAATTGATTAAAATATCCTATTTTATCCATTCTATACTTTCTTTCCTTTATTTATTTTTTCAACATACTGTCGGATTCACTTCCAGTTTCATTTTACATTATATATATATATATATATATATATATATCTAATATATAAAGGAGAGATTTTGGTATGTACGTGTCAACGTATAACTCCAAAATGGGAGGTTACTCAGATTTTAAATCTTGCATACACATTGATATCATTCTAAGAAACACTCCAAATTTGGCTATTGATTTTTACTGATTAAGGGATATAATTAATTAATCAAACAAAAATCAAACGATTTTTCAAAAGCTATAGCATAGCATAGCATAGCTGCTGCTGCTGCTTGGTGTATCAGCAGGAGCTCGCCTGCTGGTTTTAATCAGAAGAAAGAAAGAAAGAAAGAAAGAAATATCAGCTTCCAGTCATTGAAAATGTTAGCGACAAACTTGAACTATAACTAAATTTTAACGTAAAATAAATTCTTTTTTTTTTTTTATAATCTTTCTAAATATTTATTTATATTTATCATATGTTTTTGAAACTAAATTTTATTGTACAATGTACACTCACTTAAATTAAATTGTTGTCATGCACAAAAAATTGTAGAAAAATGAAAATTGTTTACGGGTACATTTTTTTTAAATAAGATTTGAAATGTCAATAAAAATCAGTCACAAGTATAGGGTTGTATAATTGTAAATTTAAAAAAATGATAAAACAAGTTGTTTTGTATTTAATACTAATGGTTAAAAAAAAGGTCTTAATAGTTTAGAGAACTAATGAAAACATTTTAAAATGTAAGCAAAAATAGATATTGCATTCTTTTTATCGTTAAGAACTAGATTTGAATTGTCATGTACAAAAAATTCAAAGAAATAAATTACAATGTATTTCTAACTTATCAAGCAATTAAAAACTGAATTTAAAATTGTCCCCAAATACTATTATTATTTTCAAACTGGAGTTTCAGTGAAACTTTTCATGAAAAGAAGAGAAAATAATCTTGCTCAATATATAATTTGTATGAGTCTTTATCAATTGAATCATTTTTTATAGCGAGTTAGAAAATAATTATTTTGCTTCAGACAGCAAAAGTATGTTTTAACGAAAAATCAAATCTTATTCATATCGGAATCTTTTTATTCCGGTCTTTAAAATATTAATTTAGTTAGAAACGAAATGAAATAATCTATCTTACAAATTTTTATTTGGTAAGAAAGAGCGAAGTAAACAATAATAAGCGAAATAAATAACAATAATAAAGTTTATTATTGTTATTGTTTTCGCTTATTTTCACTTATTATTTATTTCGTTTATTTAATAAACAAATAAATAATAAGCGAAAATAGTTGTATTGTAATAAAAACAAAAAAAAATTATAATAAAAATACGATGTAATTAACATTTTGTATATAAACAAAACAGTATATGATATGTTCTTACCTTAAACATAAAATAAAAATGATTCTAATGTACGTAACTTGAATGAAAAAATTTGTTCTTTAATTTATCATAATTCTAATGATAAATAAATAAATAGGCAGATTTTTTTTTTAAATTAAGTCACCACTTTTTTCTCTCTCTTTCTTTTTTTTTTACTAAAAACCGTCAGAAATGGTCTTTTGAATTTATCTCTGCTGAACTTGAAAAACGGTCGGAAAATTAGGGTGACCCAGAAAAAACAAAACCCACAAAATTTGTAATAAAACTGTTAATTTTAACTAGGAGGGTTTAGGTTAAGGTTGGTGTTTAAGGTTAGTTTAATGGGAAAATAAATAAATAATTTGGGTTCTGTTTTTTCTGGGTCACCTGTATACAGGGTGACCCAGAAAAAAAAGAACCCACAAATTTTGTAATAAAACTTAATTTTAACTAAGGGGGTTAGGGTTTGGGTTAGAGTTTAGAGTTAGTTTAATGGGAAAATAAATAATTTGGGTTCTGTTTTTTTTTTTGTTGTTTTTTTGGTCACCCTAATTTTCCCGACCGTTTTTCAAGTTCAGCCCTTATCTCAAGATTTCTTTTAATCATTTATTAACATTTTTAAAAAACTTTAGAAATCACTTTAATTCATTCATATTAGTGTTGTCTCGAATATAACATTTATTTCAACTGTTTATTCATTAGACAATTCTCTGCGATTTTTTTTTAAATTTGATAAATAATTATCTCCCTGTGAAATTTACCCCACCCCTATATTTAACACAATGAAACTTGCATAAAAATTAATATTATCTTGAAAAGAATTTTTCAGTTCGAAAGAAGATACATTAAACAAACTACTGATGATTTTTTTTTAAAATTTTCAGCTAACGGAAATAATGAAAATTATGATTGAAAAACAATGTTTTCATTTTTGCACCGTTAAATCAACTGAAATTTTATGTAGCCAAAAACAACTTACGACAAGAGGATTTTTAAAATATACTATGAAAAATCAATTAATGGTCCGATTTTCACGAAAATATATTAGGCGAAATATTTTTTACGAGGTCTACCCACATCCCCTATTTTATTTTATGAGATATTTAAAAATGAACCGAAATTGGGTATACCTATCTCTTTATTTTTTCGCCACTCACTCTTTGGTGTTCTATTTTTTTTTTTTTTTTTAGTCCGGTCATGGACCGGATACTTTAGCTAGTATATATATATATATATATATATATATATATATATATATATATATATCATATTAAACTATTGTCTTCATCTTTATTGTTATCTACACATTAGCTGATGTGCCCTCCAGCCTTCTTTTCACTCAAACTGTGTGTGTATATATATATATATATATATATATATATATATATATATATATATATATCCAGACACAGTTTAAGTCTGTTTTGGAATTATTGCAAACAAAACACAGGGATAAAATCTGTCCCAGATTGGCATCTACCTAAAAACATGGCCAGTTATATATCACCATAAACAGAATTGAAAATCAAAAAAATCAAACAAAAATGTGAACAAATACATCATAAGCAAAATCGTTTATCCAGAAGTTCTTTCATAAAAATATTTGTGCTATCAGATTTTGAAAGTCATATGAATGTTAAGCATAAATAATTAAAATATTTTTACACTAACAGAAAGTACTTTAAGAACAGCAATGAGCATCTTAAAATCCATATATAATATTACTAAGAACTACTATTAATAATAATTATTACAAGTACAAGTGTTGGTAGTAAAACATAAGAGTGCTCGATGCCCAAAAGCAGAGTAGTATAAAAACTAAGAAATAATTGCTTACAATTATTTCACTTGTTACAGCGTAATTCAAAGGTGGAGGAGTTTGGAAAAAATCTATTTTTCCTGAATATTTTTTATTGGCATAAAGTCAATTAAGAATACTAAAATTATTTTTTAAAAGTTGGTCCTTGAAGGAGAAAGGCTAAACAAATCATGTTAATATTAAATTGTTGCACTTTATAAGAATGGCAAATGGAATCTTTAAATTCAGCATTAGGTCAAATTTTCTTATAATTTAAATACTTAATTCAAAATAGAATTAAATGAAATTGAAACTGTTTAATACAGGTTTCAATTCAGGAACCAAGTTACTGAAAGAGGTGAGAAAAAAAAAACTTTCAAAAAAATATAATGGAAGATTTTTACTAATTTTGTCAACAATATGTGTGTGTGTGTGTGCATATATATATATATATATATATATATAGACAATCTGTATAAACATTTTGGTCTATGATGATATTGATACTTCTATTCAAGAAGAAATGAAGAATTCTAATTACCATTTTATAACTATTTCAGTTCCATTATGATGGATGTTTGGGTAATTAAAAAAGGACATTCAGAATGACTGCAGACTCCACCCCCAAACATTATCATTCAGTTGCAAATTAGACTGGAAATCAAAGTATTTCAAGTATATTTCACTATTGCTAGACCAAGGAGATTATTTTAGCATCTGAGGGAGAGTGGCACACCTACCATTAGCGCCTTACTTTACCACACAGATCCCTGTGCTACTCATATACTGAATTGGCGAGGACTGGTATCGAACCAGGAACCTTGTGGTTCCTTGTCGAACACTTTACCGACTGAGCTAAACTGATCCATATATATATATATAACAACATCTTAAGACTTTGGTATTTTCTTTCACCCAGGGTACCTATAAATACTAATTGCAGAATTTGATTCAAAGAAACAAAAAACAGCCATATTAGAAGTCAGCTCCAAGCCACATTTTATGAGGGACCACAAAGAAAGCTTCTTTTGATTGTTTCATTAATAGGATAAAGTTTCTTAACACTCAACACTATACATTCACTTCAGAGAATCTTGGACTTGAAATCTGGGAAAAATATATTTTCAGTTTCATTGTAAAATCAATATTTATGAAAATCATTTACACATCAAAACTAGGGGACGAGGGTGGGGTGGAAAAAAGAACAATGATTTTTTTTTTTTTTTTTTTCTGAATGACTAAATAACAAAAGAAAAGCATCAAATAAAAGATAGAAAAGCAGACAGTGCTACTCTCCTTCAATGTGTATGTATATTTTTCAAAGCTGAATCAAAAACAAATCATAGCCAAACCCTGTGATACATGACTTCAATCAACCTAAATTCAGTTACTGTCATTTGAAAAACTGCAAACAGTTCCTGAGATAAAGAGGTATGTGTTCTTGTTTTTTTTTAATTATTCCTCCACCCACCTACCCCCATACTCTGATGTGACCCTGTCACATGTAGAAGAATTAAGTGTAAGTGATCTTGTTTCCCTCAATAAGCATTTGAAGAAGACAACTTATAATAGGACAAAGGAAATTACCATAAAAGAACTTGAAGACGGATTTAAACTCATTGAAGTCTGAAAAGAGTTTTATCCAAATGCTGATCCTGACAGAAACATCAAAATCCACAGAAATTTGGACAAATCCATCAATAGCTCTAGGATATTGTCTCAGAAAAAAAAAAACTTTGGACAAAAGATTTTTTTTAAATAAAAAATAGCTTTGTTTAGTTTGGCACACAGGTCTGAAGTTGCTTCCAGTACCTAATGCTCCAAAGTGGTCACCCATTTCAGGACTGGACAGGTTTACCACTGCTTAATTTATTACACTGGTAAACAATTTTGGACATAATTTCTGTTGAGTTTGATTTTTCATTTGATTTAACTAAAATTGGCATGCTGATTTTAACAATACAGTCAGTTTTCTTCTATCACGTCAAATTTTGTCTCTACAGCTTACTCTCCAAATAAGCACAATTGTATTGTTTTTGTAAGTAATAGGCTGGTCAACAGAATTTTGTTGATTATTTTATTGAAAAGGAAGGAGAATTTTTCAGATTTGGTGACTAGGTTGACTCACAGTCAAAGAGAAAGCATCAGTGGATTTATGAAGCTAGTCTATTTTGCATATTTTAAATTAAAACTTGGTTGTTAAAACAAGTCTTGGGTCCGTCACAAGATGTGCAAGCAGTGTATTGAGACTTTACGGATGTGGATCAAGCAAAAACATGATAAGTTGGCATTTGGTATACCTATGATTTGGCAAGAGGCTAAATAACATTGCACAGACTGTTATTTTTGTTTAATGAAAACCTCACCATATAACAAGAAATACAAGTGTAGAATTTAGTATCCTAGTCTACCATCAGCTAAACATCCAGTGCATCATTCAGCTAAAATCCCAATGCCAGTTTTCGTTTAACCTCCTCTCTTGAAGATCTCAATTATGATGATGAACTCTGTGACAGCAATGATTCAAATTTTGAAACTGAAGATAACTCAGCTTATAAGGGATTCGATCAGCATCAGTTGAATAATTTAACACAATTTTTGGGACTATCAAAAAAAGGCTTCAGAATTCCTAGGATTAAGACTGAATAAGAAAAACTTGCTTGAAAAAGGAGCGAAGGTATCCTACTTTTGATAGCACGAAAGTGGATTTCTGCAATACTTTCAAAGTAGGTTTATGCATTGCCATGACATATAGGGTTTACTAAAGGAATTGAGAATTCCAATCTACAACTCAAATGAATAGCAACTGTTCATCGATGGCACAAAGTAGAGCTTAAACTGTGTCCTCCTTCACAATGATAATTTATATGGTGAAGTCCTAATTAGTCATTCAGTTTGTATTTATGAAAAATATGAACACAAAAAGAGTCATTGAGTTGTTGCAATATCACAAACACAGTTGGATCATCTGTGTTGAACTTAAAATGATATACTTCTTTCTTGGTCAGCAACACAGACACACCTGCTTTCTGTGCATGTAAGGCAATAGAGCTTGTTTTACCTTAACTACTTGCACACAATTTAACTTACAGTAATAATATCCTTTGTATGAACAAGATGAATTTGTACAAACATTACAGACAAGTAATTTTTTATCATTTTTTTTATGTAAATTTTTAAAACATTCTAAAATAAGCAGAAATTTGTTAGATACAGTAATTTCCTGTTACTCAAAGAGTTGATGTAATAGAGAAAAACTGGGGTAACTTTAGGATTCAGAGTCCAAAAGTTAGTCAAAAATAAGTGTCAGATATAACAAAAATTGTGTTGCCCAGTGTTGTGTTTTATTATTTTCCATTATATGTAAATTTTAAAAACATTCTATAAAATAAGCAAAAATTTGTTAGATATTGTATTTCTATGGGTTTTTTTTTTAAATCGAGGTTTCTTGTAATTCAAAAAGTTGATGTAATATAGAAAAACTGGGATCTTTTTTGGATCCAGAGCTCCAAAATTACTTAAAAAACAAATGTCAGATCCAACTCAATGAAAATTGTGTTCTCCAATGTTAATTACTAAGCATTTCTTAATCTAGCACACAGGCCTTAGGTTGCTTACAGTACTTATTAATCCTAAGTGATCACCCATCTAATTACTGAACAGGTTCACTGATCCTTAACTTTAGTGATCTGGTGAGTAGCTGAGATTTTAGAATGGCTTTGATGCAAAGTCTTTCTCAAAAAAATAGTTTAGTTGAAATGTAATTAGGAACAGCAAAAGTTCAATCAGAAATTCTTGTTTTGGGTCAAGAGGTGGTCAGACTTGAGATTTGGGGATTTTGGAAAAGAGTCAATTAGTTACCATGGCAGCAACAATTCAATACCTAAATTTCAGGGCTAAGCAAAACCCTCTCACCAATCAGGGGAGAGCAAGATGATTTATAGATGACTTAGACTTCCTCTCTACAGACATAGCAAAACCAGTACACATATCTTAATACCATTACTAATGGTTGGGGTGAGATAATATCAGAAATAAACATGAGTGGAATTTCTTTTGTAACCACCTGTCTGTCTTTTCCTTCCTCTTTTTCTCTTCAACTTTCACAGTCAATCTTTACTCCGAGAACTTTTAAGATGCTCACTGTATAACAAAACAAATGAAATATATAATTATGATTTTTTTTAATCTTAATAGTTTGGGCTTTATGCAGCTAAAAGTTCATAAGACTCAATAGCTGCTACAAAGGCATGCTACTATGGTCCTGGATGTAAATGTATGTAGATTGTACAATGTCCTGTTAGTGGCTACATATGGTCCTGGATGTAAATGTATGTAGGGTGCTACATATGGTCCTGGATGTAAAATGTATGTAGGGTGGCTACATATGGTCCTGGATGTAAATGTATGTAGGGTGCTACATATGGTCCTGGTGTAAAATGTATGTAAGGTGCTACATAGTCGGTGTAAAATGTATGGTAAGGTGCTACATATGTCCTGGATGTAAATGTATGTAGGATGCTACATATGGTCTGGATGTAAAATGTATGTAGGGTGCTAACATTGGTAATGATGTGAAATTATGTAGGTGCTACATAATGGTTGGTATGTGGGTGCTACATATGTAGTAAAAGTTGTAAGGTGCTACATATGGTCCTGGATGTAAATGTATGTAGGGTGCTACATATGGTCCTGATGTAAAATGTATGTAGGGTGCTACTATTGGTCCTGGGTGTAAAAATGTATGTAGGGTGCTACATAATGGTCCTGGATGTAAAATGTATGTAGGGTGCTACATATGGGCTACATATGTCCTGGATGTAAAATTATGTAGGATGCTACATATGGTCCTGGATGTAAAATGTATGTAGGGTGCTACATATGGTCCTGGGTGTAAAATGTATGTAAGGTGCTACATATGGTCCTGGTATGTAAAATGTATGTAAGGTGCTACATATGGTCCTGGATGTAAAATGTATGTAGGGTGCTACATATGGTCCTGATGAAATGTATGTAGGTGCTACATATGGTCCTGGGTGTAAAATGTATGTAGGGTGCTACATATGGTCCTGGATGGGTGCTACATATGGTCTGGATGTAAAATGTATGTAGGTGTGTCCTGGAATGTAATGTAGTAGGTGCTACATATGGTCCTGATGTAAAATGTATGTAGGTGCTACATATGGTCCTGGATGTAATGTATGTAGGGTGCTACATATGGTCCTGGATGTAAAATGTATGTAGGGTGCATGTATGTACATACACATGTAATGTATGTGGTGCTACATATGGTCCTGGTAAAATGTATAGGGTGCTACATATGGTCTGGATGTGCTAATGTATGTAGGGTGCTACATATATGATGTAAAATGTATGTAAGGTGCTACATATGGTCCTGGATGTAAATGTATGTAAGGTGCTACATATGGTCCTGGATGTAAAATGTATGTAGGGTGCTACATATGGTCCTGGATGTAAAATGTATGTAGGGTGCTACATATGTCCTGGATGTAAAATGTATGTAGGGTGCTACATATGGTCCTGGATGTAAAATGTATGTAGGGTGCTACATATGGTCTTGATGTAAATGTATATAGGGTGCTACATATGGTCCTGGATGTAAATTTGTAGGGTCTACATATGGTCCTGGATGTAAATGTAGTGCTACAATATGGTCTGGATGTAAAATGTTGTAGGTAGTGCTACAGATAGAAAAGGTCTATCAGTAATGTTGTGACAAGATCCTAAAGAAAGAAGGAAGGAATTAAAATCTCATGAGTTAATGCCAATCAAAAAAAAAAGTAAAAAAGATAGAACTTAACCTTCATCTTTGATGATCGTTTGACATGTTTGCCATAATTCCAAAGGTCCAACTGCAGTAAATTTTCCTCGTTTCTTTTTCTTATGCATCACTGAAAAAGACACAATTGACAAAATTTCAGAATTCACAAAAAAATAAAATAAAATCACAACAAATAAAGGACAAATTTCACTTTTCCAAATTGAAATTTCAATATTTTTGAAAATCATCTGAAAATCTAGAATTAATATTTTCTCTCCAGACATCCACAAAAACTTTTAAATGAATAAAAGAGAAATGAATTATGTAAATGTGAATACTTTACATAATTAATTTCCCATGTTTGATTAAAATTAAAATATAAAATTTAAGAAAAGTAGGAAATCAATTTAAGATTTTGTTTCTAGAATTATTCAATAATATCCTTATCTTTCTTGTTTTTAGCACAATATATTAACCCTTTATTGCATGTTGTATTTTGCTAATATGTAAATATAAAAAAAAATTATTTTGATTTTACTAATTTTTGACACCCCCTCAAATAAAAACAATTCAGAGATCCAAGTATCAAATATACATACTAATGATTGTTTAGTCGGTGCCCAATAACCTAATAAAACAATAAGATAAACATCCTAATAAAACAACAGCTTAATATCCTAATAAGACAAATAGCCTAATAAGAAACATCTTCAAAAATAGGAAGCTTTGACCATAATGTTCTTGTTAATGGTAAATATGGAAAACTGTCATCATCATCATCATCCTCATCCTCAAGTGGTGTTGACAAGACGGATTCCCTTGACTCTTTTTCCCCATCCATCTCTATCTGTCATCATTTCAGACAAGTCTTCAACATGGCATCCAGTGTTCATATATAGCTGTTGTATGTAAGATTTTGTTGGTCGCCCAACGCCGATGTGTCCATATGTAGGAGTCCACAGGAGAACGTCACATGAGTATGTCCTTACTTCTCCAACAGTGCCCAGTATTTATTATTTATCTTACTTGGATAGTTTGTGCAATAGGAGCAAGTGACCATATCACTGCTATTTTGTGGGGTGCTGTTTTCAGGATTTGTTTAAGACAGAACACAGCATAATTGAGTAGTTCCCATCTAGCTTTTTTTCCAAGCATTTCATTAGAGTCCAAATGGTGCAGCCATACAGTAGTACTGATATGTCTACAGCTCAGAAGAATTTCTGTTTTATCTTATCAGATAGAGTGTTTTTTTGGGGGGTTGGTCATAAAGATAAAACAATGTGTGAAAAAAATTATAGAATTAATCAGTGTGCTCATAGCTTCAGACATATAGATACTTACTTTTTATTTCCAGCATTACATTTCAGATATTAAAAGGCTATGAGTAAAATGTTAACAAAGTTCAAACAGGGCAGGATTGTTGAACTTCAAAAATGTGTTATTTCACAATGAGCCATTGCAAGTTAAATATGCCATAGCAGAACTGTCATTGCTAATCCTTAAAAATCTGGATGTGTGTGCTAAAAATCTGTGTGTGCTCCTTAAAAATCTGGATGTGTGTGCTCCTTAAAAATCTGGATGTGTGTGCTCCTTAAAAATCTGGATGTGTGTGCTCCTCAAAAATCTGGATGTGTGTGCTTAAAAATCTGGATGTGTGTGCTCCCAAAAATCTGGATGTGTGTGTGTTCCTTAAAAATCTGGATGTGTGTGCTCCTTAAAAATGTGTGTGCCTTAAAAATCTGGATGTGTGTGCTCCTCAAAAATCTGGATGTGTGTGCTCCTTAAAATTGGATGTGTGTGCTCCTAAAAATCTGGATGTGTGTGCTCCTTAAAATCTGGATGTGTGTGCCTAAAAATCTGGATGTGTGTGCTCTAAAATCTGGATGTGTGTGCTCCTTAAATGATGTGTGTGCTCCTTAAAAATTGGATGTGTGTGCTCCTTAAAAATCTGATGTGTGTGCTCCTAAAAAATGGATGTGTGTGTCCTTAAAAATCTGGATTGTGTGCTCCTTAAAATCTGGATGTGTGTGCTCCTTAAAAATCTGGATGTGTGTGCTCCTCAAAAATCTGGATGTGTGTGCTCCTTAAAAATCTGGATGGATGTGTGCTCCTTAAAAATCTGGATGTGTGTGCTCCAAAAAATCTGGATGTGTGTGCTCCTTAAAAAAAAAATGTGTGTGCTCCTTAAAAAAAAAATCTGGATGTGTGTGCTCCTTAAAAATCTGGATGTGTGTGCTTCTAAAAAATCAAGTAGTTGCCCTGATAAAATCTCACCATCTCTAGACAGACACATTAGGTGAGAAGTTAATGTGTCCCAAAAGAAATGACACAGTGGAGCTGAATCAAGTATAGCCTGGAGTTCATTTTCATACAATGGAACTCTTGAGTTACAGGAGATAAAAAGTCGTCAAACAGCTGCTAGTTATATTGACACGTTAAGAAAGGCATCACTAATTACTGAAGGCCCTTGTCTATGTGGAGAAAACAGGACAATGCTACAATCCACAAAGCTCAAAGGTTGAAGGAGGTTTTTTTTTTATGGGAAACAACATTCAGCTTTTCAATCATCCACTGAGCTCTTCAGATCTAAACCCAATCAAAAATGTTTCGAGATGGATGGCAAAGAATGTTTATAAACATGGATCATAATTACAAATTGCGGATGCTCTTAGTGCTGCAGTTTATGCATCCTGGGTGGGTATCCAGAGTACCCTTATGAAGAAGTTAATGAGTATGCCAAAGTGAATTTTCAAAGTAATTTGCAAAAATGGAGGATATACAGAATATTAAATTGTTGTTGTGACTTATTTGTTCTGAATTTTCTATTTTCTATTTACATTTCTTGTCTTTATGACCAGCCAAAAAAATACTTTTTCAATATTTGTTTAAATTAATCAGTTAAAGCTTAATTTTTTTTCACTTTTTTATTGAAAAAACTACATTTTCTAATTAAATGTAGATGTTTTGCAAATACATTTTGCTTAAAGTAACATATTTTATATTCTTTTAACCCTTTTGTATCTGGTCTTCGACCAGCAGTGTATAAGTTTTAAACATATCTATTTGACCCATAGATGGGACCCTAACAGAATCAGAGTGGTCCTGGGAGTAATGGCAATGAAGGGTTATTTCACACTCTACAGAGCTTCAGAACCGGATAGTTGAGTATTATACCCAGGACTCACTTTTTTTTGGGGGGGAAAGAGAAGGTTTACTCCTCCACAAGAGATACAATCAACATATTCTAAAGTCCCACTGACAAGGTAAACAGACTTATTGCTGTATACTACATATAAAAGGTGAAAAGAACTCCTTTCATATCTGTTGAAATAAGAAATCTTGAATTGCTTTCAATGCTAATTAACATATATTTGATATTCAAAAGGGAACACCAAACTTACCAAGATTTTAATTTTGATTCTTTGTTTTAAGCTCATAAATTATTGGTAGTAAAAATGATCACCTAGCAGATGATTTTTTTCTTTTTCTATTAAAAAAAAGAATTTTTAAAAAGGTTTTGTTTCTTTTTACCTTTGCCAGGATCATCAATGTCTGCTTTGTCTTTTGGGTAAGATGTGAAACAGACAATCTGAAGTTTTGGGAATTTCTCCTGAAGATAATGTTTCCACGCGACGACCAGAGACGGAGGTGCAAGATCGATCTTGTTTAAAATCAGAATCAGCGGTTTTCCTAAATCTTTTGTGACATGATCGTAAAGCGCCGGAGAAAAATGGACAGCCTGTTGGAGAACAAAAAAAAGATTATTTGATTAAGAAGAAACATCAATCTGTGAATGTATAAATGATTTGTCTTGAATCCAATGTTGAGGCTCCAGTTATAGAGCTCTTGGGACTGTGGAGTTATTCCTTTGTTACCATTACTCACAAGTCTATTCTGACCTGGAATGGTAGTAACTAGTTATGGGCAAAATAAATGTGTTTGAAAATTTTTAGTATTAAATAGAAATAGTTGAAACCATATAATTGTATGCAAACAAGTGATTATTAATATTATTATTGAATAGTGTTCCCATTCAATAATAATCACTTGAAACCATATAATTGTGTATAAATTATTAGTATTGGATAGGAATACTTAAAACTGTGTGCAAATTATTAGTATTAGTTATATGGTTTCAACTATTTATGTACAAACAGATTATTATTATTATTGAATAGAAATAGTTACTTAAAATCATAACATTATGTAGAAATTATTAGAATAGTGATTTGAATCTATAGTTATTTATAAATAATTAACATTAGGTATTTGAAATATAAATGCTTGAAAAAAAGATTGATTTTGGAATTAAATAACCCAATAAGGGTTGACATGCCATAAAACCAACTAGCATCTGTAACATTCTGCAAGAATACAGGCCTGTGTCAATGCTTAAGGAGGATATATAGTGTGTTGATATGGCGCCTGAATACTGGCACCCCTTATTTTGGAACCTGTGCATGTACCTTTATATATATATATATATATATATATATATATATTCACCTATTTTGCCTGTATGCCTAATACATATTCAGAATGCTGCAATTTGATTTTCAGTTAGTGTATTATTTATATATTTTGATATAAAGCATAACATGATAATATAAATATATATTTATATATTACATATATATGATTAGTGGTTGATTTTATTACACATTTATTTATATATTCAAATACAAAATCAATTATCATTTTTCAAAACAACCAAATATAGATATGCATTGACAGCAGTAATAGATATTTAATATGTATGTATATGTGTATGTATGTTGGTTGGTTGGTTGCCAATAAATAAAATATTTAATGGCATTTTGTTTAATGTTGCATGTCACAGGTCCACTTAGTACCTGGGTTACAATCAATTCAGCCACCAGGATCCTGTACTCAGGCATTACGGGGTTGCCACCTACGGCCAACATGTAGCCCCATGAGGAAGTGAGAGGTCTTACAACTCTGCACAAAACATTGAATTCAAACCAGTTTTACTCTGCTAAAAAAATTGATCTTCAGTAAATAAAAACATTGCAATGCATTAAAATACTTATTAGTCTACAGAATTGTTTTCTAAGTTATCCTGATGGAAAATTGTTAGAGAATGAATTCTTTAAATTACCTAAAAATAACAGGGTAACCAAGTAAAACAACTCTTCGGAAGAATTAGGTGATACAAAAAAACCACAGTACATGATCTTGTTAGATAAAAATTCATTGCACATTTGGTAACAGAAGAATTTGATCTGAAATTGTCTTGGCAGTCTCTCATCAAAAATTGACTTTATGTTGCATCCTGGATATGGCAGAGGGATTGAGTAAATACAAACATTGGACTGCTTTAGATAATCCAGATTGTGGATTTACCACATCATACTGATTCATTGAACTGTTCAACTTTGTTTAATATCATAGGAGAAAAAATTTAATATGACCCAGCAGATTCATGCATTCATACTCAGCAAAATGCAAACAAACTCATCAAGGATTTGAACTTGGCTCATCAAGTCTATTTTTTATATCAATGACCATAATACCATAATACCACCCACACATCCTGGTTGTAAGAATAAATATACTAAAATAGCACAACTAACAATTGTGCACCATTAAGCCCTATGAACTTGCACACAGTCTGATCTACAACAGCCAAAACAATTACTGACTCCTCGCAACTCACCAGATTAGTAATTAAAGGACTAGTGTGCATTTTTAAAACAATGTAACCCATTCAATTACACCCTTATCATTTCATTTAGACAACAAAAAACAATTGAAAAACATATTGATACACAAAATAAATACATAAAATAATCATTTAATCACTGAAACTGCATCCAACCATTGTTTTTTGGTTTGTTTGGGCATTTTTTTTTCAATTATTGCTTGCTTAGTAATATTTTTTAATAAAATAATAATTCTTTGTCATTAATGATATTTTACTCATATTATTATTCTTCCTCATTGTTTTTTATCACAAAAAGATATACTACATATAGAAAAATATACTTAAATGTGTGTATATATATATATATATATATATATATATATATATATATATATATATATATATATTAAATAATGTATAAAATATATATATGAAAATATACTAAAAGTTTATATATATGCTAAACATCTGGAATATAAATAAAACATAAAAATATAATATATACATAGATCATTTTTTTTTCAAATAATATTAAAAAAATACTAAAAATGAACTGTAGAAAAAAAAGTATCTTTGTTGGTTTGTTCCATGGTTCTGATTATCAAGAGATTATACTGGCTCCTTTGTGGAATTACAAAAAGGTACCCATCTCCAAGTTAGTCCAGCAACAAGGAAGAATCCTTGATCTGTCTGCACTATACTTAATCTTCATCATGACATGCCAGTGACAAGACCTTTATCAAATTGAAGAGGTTGCTTCATCATGTCTTTTTCAACAGACATTCATGCAAAGTAAACACAAGCAGAAATTTATGGATTCAATTTTTCACAATGAAAACCATTCTATCCCATGATGCCTCATTCAGTGATATGAATTGGCCTAGCAGTTATTAACAGGAAAAAAACAGAAGAAATAATCCAATTAAAATCACATCTGTATAATAAATTCATCATAGTCTTGTGAATAATGATCACAAGACTATGATGAATCAAATGTCATATTAAAAAGTACTGAACAAAGAATAAACTATATCAGACAACACCTATGATCACCAAGTATTCAATTTAAATTTTTTAGAGATCACGCCTTTTTAGTTTGTTGAATTTTTAACTCAAAAGTACTGAACCATGAAGAGAAATACAAATATGACTTATTTCCAGCAACTTGTAAAAGAGACGGACAGGTTTGAAGACATTGTCTATAGGGTTGCAATGGTACAACAAAATTAAACATGCTCTAATTATTGTCTGTATCATTTGAATAGTTGATGATGGTTGGATGGTTTGTAAGATGCTATAAATGAATTATTCATATTTGCCAGGATTATGTACACAAAAAACTCTTAAGAAACAACTACAAAAAAATATAGATATGAACATACAATAAACGTATTTTCCTAACCTCTAGACATAAAATAACCCCAGAAGGGTTAACATGTCAATTAAAATCATTCAATCAACCTTTCTTTCTCTGCATATTTGTGTCTTTGATAAAATTAAAAAAACAATTGATACGGTCAATGTCACATTAACTTGATTTTTTTTAATGAATAACAGTCAGTCAGAGGTAACAAGAAAAAGAAGAGAATAATACAAAGAAAAGTAAAAAAAAAATGTATAGGAAGAAGAGAAACAAGGAAGATTAGATTAACCTTCTTTGTTTCTCTTCTTCCTATACATTTTTTTTTTACTTTTCTTTGTATTATTGTCTTCTTTTTCTTGTTACCTCTGGCTGACTGTTATTCACAAATACACTCCTAATCATTGGGTCATCTGTTACTTAATCAAGTAAATCTCAGGTAGTTTATATTGCTAAGGTTACTCAGAAACAATAACAAACAAGTTCACTACTAATCTTAGTTTTCTTGTCTGTCTTTAAAATTTAATCTATTAAAAGTTTTTTTTAGCATTTAATAAACTTTGTATTAATCCAGGATAGGAGTAGAACATTAATCCAGTAAAAAACACCAAAGTAAATCTTATTATAATGGAGATTGTGTGTTTTTCTGTCTGTAACCGAAACTATATCACTACTCAAGTCACAATTCCCTTAATTATTTACGTCAAATTATCCATGGTTTCATTCTTTTAAACCTTCAATTATTAATAAAATTGTTTTACATTATTAATACTGTTGACCATATCTACATACTAATAACGTGATTGTATTTATATATACAACAAAATAGTGGCATACAGTATGCACGGGAAGGCTTATTTGCATATTGATATTTAAAATTTGATTTTAATAAATATGTGCTTGGTATTATTGATTTCTAATTGTTTGGTTTTATCTTAATGAATATGAGCAAAAATCTCGGAGATAAATCTTAAAAGAAAATCATTTACAAGAAGAAATAACTGTAATTTTATTCTTTACTTCTCATGTTAACTAAATAGTTAAATTAGAAAAATTTAGTAATGAAAGATGGAAGTGGTGGAAGAGTAAGTTTCAGTTGTTCTATTTTTTGATTATAGCCCCCTCTGTTGCAAATTTTTTTTTCATTCTTATTTCTAATTTAATATGATATTTTATTACATTAAAACTTAAGTACTTGCACCCGGAGGGTGCATATATTTGCTAGTGCTATTAAAAAAATATAGAAACTAGCAAATCTGTAATTACTTGAAAGACGTATTCATTTATAATAAAAATTAAGAACACAAACTATGCAAATTAAGTAGCATAAACTATGAATCCATTTAAGCTGTTCTATCAAAGAAGATGATCCTTAATATCGGTTATTTTTGTTAGAGAAAGTGAAAGATTTTGTTAAATATCAACCCATGCTATACAAATATCAAGCATCAAAATATTTTCCATTTTCTATGATCTATAAAAATTACCGAAAGTTAACGGTAGCAGTGAGAAAAGGCGGATTATGACATCAAGGAATGAGATAACAACGATATGAATGCAACAGGTTTTAATACATATATAATTCACATTAAAAGGGTACAACAAAGAGAAGAAACTTCATAGTTTAGGTCGAACAAGCGACCCGAAGTTTAGTAAGAGTTCATTTAAAGTTAACAGCACCAAAGTTTGGTATAGCCATAATATTAGTTTAGTTCACAGCACCGTAAAGGTCTAGCCGTAGTTATTGGTTTAGTTGAGTAACAGCACCGTTCGAGAGGTATAGCCGTAATTAGTTGTGGGTTGCAAAAAGTTATTCCTGCTAACAGCCTTTCGGCTGTATGGTATCAAGGGGAGAAGCTTGTCCGAGGTTGCATTTATCTTGACGGCTCCCTTAGTTGTTTATCCTGGTGATTAAAGGTAATTACTATTGGCCTTCAAGGGTCAAAGGATAGTAGTCTCTCAAAGTCCAGAAGCAGGTGTGGATGAAGTCTGTCTGGAGTTTTATTCTGTCCTAATTCATAGGAAGAGAGAGTGCAAAGCACTTACCTTGTAGACCATGAGGGGTACTGCTGAAAGCTAGTAGTCACCCAAAAGGGGAGGTGGGAGTGGAAGAGGTCTTAACCCCTTAAGGGTTGCAACTAAAAGAGGAGGAGTAGCCACTGTCATGGCCTTTTATAAAGTTCACCACGTGGCTAAAATGTTAGGGTAGGCTGCTGCTGATGTGGGTCAGTGACACTCGACCCCTGTCCCCTAAGTGCCTGTGTTGACCGAAGATAATAACATAAAATTTCAATAGATCATAAGTTCAAAAAGTATCAAGACTAAAGCTGTATTTACCAAAACAGGAATGAACACTAAATGAAACATTAATTTTCTTCAAAATAATCCTCCTGGCATTCAGCACACTTATTCCATTGAGTTTTTGATTGGTTGAAGCACCTCTTTTGATACTGTAAGAAGTTGCACCATTAGATTTCATTTAATGTCCTCTACATCCTCAAATCTTACAATTGAGATGAATTTTCAGTTTAGAGGAAAAAAAGTTGTACAGAGCTGATTTGATGAATATAAAGGGTATTACACTTGTACAATTCTATGATTCATCAAAAACATTATCTTGTCAAAAAAGTATCAAGACAGGTTTCTTTTTGGGTTTTTTTTTTTTAAATTGGTAATGATTCATCTAAAAGATGTCTTGACATCATCACTTCATTATATAAGTTGCTCAACTCTGCACACATCTTTATTTACATTTTAAATTTTCAAATTAAAAAAATCTAAAGCTTCAGTTAAAATACTTTTTATCCCACCAAAAATAAAATTGCAACACCTCTATAACCCAAAATAATTTCATTCTGGACTTATATCCTCATATTTCTTGTTTTTTAATACAGTATTTCTTATCTAGATTTTTCTATAAAGATGCTGTGTGTTGTCCTGAACAAATCCTGGAAGCAGAACTACACAAAAGAGTAACTGTATGGCCACTTGCCTCCTATTACACAAACCATTTGAGTAAGATTAACAAGACATGTTGGACACTGCTGGAGAAGTAAGGACAAACTCATAAGATATATTAACCTATGGGCACCTACACATGGACACACCAATGTGGATTGGCCAGCTAAAATCTACATCAATTAGCTCTGCACAGCATCCAGTATCTGTGCAGAGGACCTTCCAGGAGCGATGGACAATAGGGATGGGTGGCAATGAAGAGTCATGGAGTTCCATGCTGTCGGTGCGATTTGATGATGATGATGATGATGAATACAGTTTTTAGATCTAGACATCATCATTTTATTAAATAAATTGCTTCATTGTTGCATACATCTTAATTTGAATTAAAAATGTAAACTTTCAGTCTCAATATTTTTTGAGTACTTTCTATATGTCACTTATTAGATTATGAAAGATTATTCTGTTTTTGTTTTGATGAATTCATTGAGGAATTTGTTAACTCGTTTGAATCATTGACCAAAGATGGTTGCATGGAACAAAACAAGTGATTATCTTAAGGTTAAAGGTTTGGAGACGATGATTCATGTGCCACTACCTCCTCTTCCTGCTCATTAATCATTTACTGTGTCACA
>CM042165.1:27085014-27145154 GCA_023376005.1 Doryteuthis pealeii
CACAGCTGTTATACTTTTGTACAGCACATGTATATAATATTGTGTGCATGTGTGTATGTTTGAAGTATGTTCAAACAATTCATAAGAAAGAATTCCTTTTGAATCCCACTAAACACAACTTTTTGCCAAGTAGTTGGATCAGGTTGAAGGTCATTCTGGGTCTAATCAGGATTTTCTTCATTTTGGATTTCATGATCATCATCATCGTGTCATACCGGCGACACAGATATTCATGACAACCTCTTGCCAACCGTACCTATCACTCATTGTCTCTGGCAGGTCCTCCATGCAGCATCCAGTATCTGCACAGAGCTGGTCTATGTATGTCCTTGCTGGACAACCTGCACTAATATGTGCTGGTTTCCACAGGAGGACATCATTTATGAGTTCATCTTTATTTCTCCAGCAGTGTCCAGCCTGTCTTGTCTAACTCAGATGGTTTATGTGATAGGGGGCAGGTGGCCGTATAGCCACTTCCTTGTGGGGTGCTGTTTCCACAATTTGTTCAAGGTCGCATGTAGCATTCTTGTGCATCTCCCATCTAGCCTATTCTCCAAGTGATGCAGCCATACTGATATCACTACTGCCTGGAAGAATTGTCGCTTTGACTTGTCTGTGAGATCTGATTTCCATATTATGAACAATGTGTCCATAGCCAACCTTGCCCTCCCTATGCATGCCTTAACATCGCTTTCTGCAGAAGAGATATTACTACCTACGTATGTGAATTGTTCTACTAGCTTTAGAGGCTTATCATCGGTTGTGGAGATGTCACCTTTCTATTTAAAGCACGTACTGTTTTATCAGAATTCACATAGAGGCCAATGTTCCATCTAGGCTATGTAGCAGGGATTTGGCTTGTTCAGGTGTATTTGCAAGAAGCGCTAGGTCATTTGTCATAGCAGGGATTTGGCTTGTTCAGGTGTATTTGCAAGAAGCGCTAGGTCATTTGTCATAGCAGGGATTTGGCTTGTTCAGGTGTATTTGCAAGAAGCGCTAGTCATTTGTCATAGCAGGGATTTGGCTTGTCATTTGCAAGAAGCGCTAGGTCATTTGTCAAGCAGGGATTTGGCTTGTTCAGGTGTATTTGCAAGAAGCGCTAGGTCATTTGTCATAGCAGGGATTTGGCTTGTTCAGGTGTATTTGCAAGAAGCGCTAGGTCATTTGTCATAGTCCACATATGTATGTACAAAGAACATAGTCTAGGCATATTATGAATAAATACAGTGCTAGGGTATCTCCTTGTAGGACTCCAGCGACTATGTCAAAGAAGTCATTATCTCCGTCAGGTGAACATACTATTGCTTTAGTGTCCTTATAAAGCATCATTATAGCAGTAACTGTTTCTTTGGGGAGACTGTATGCTTGCAGTATTTTCTCTTTGTGTATGGAGTTGAATGCTTTAGAGAAATCTACAAATAGTAGAGTTGCCTCAAGATTCTTTGCTCAAGCCCCCTCTATGATTCAACAAACAGTCAGGATCTGGGAGGTTGTGAATCAATTCTTGCGGAATCCGTTTTGGTTTTTCCTAAGGATTTTCTTTATTTGGGGTCAGATGCAGAAGTAGGGCATTATATATCTTAGCATCTATAGTAGTAAGAGTTATGCCTCTGTAGTTCTTAGCGATTGCTAGGTCGCCTTTTGGGGGGAATGGAATGATGCAGCCTTTCGTCCATTTATCTATTCTATTTTGCTTATATACTGCATTGCATAGCCTAAGTATAATATCGAATTCCCTCATCTTTCGAGGGGTATTTCAAGGCCTGCAGCTTTTCTACCTTTAAGTTTTCTTAGAACTTCGTTGAGTTCTTCTGTTGTAAAGTCTCCTAGCTTGATGTCTAATTGGTCATCTATGATTTTGGATTTACCTTATCCAAAAAAATGTTATTGCGTTTTGAGCAAGGAGAGAAAGACAAGTATATAAATGAATTTATATGGGACTTTTTAATTTCTGAATTTGTTTGAAGGTTTGTAATTCAGTTTATTTTATTAAAACTTTTAAAAATATAAGTGCCAGAGATAGTATTTGAACTTACATCCATATCACTTAAATGATACTGTGAAAATGATGCCTTTACCAATTGAACATTTTTTTGTTTTAAACCAGAGCTTTTCAAACTTTTTAATTGATGCACAACCAAATTTAATTTTCATTCACCCCCAAATTAATTAAATATAAAATTACCAAACATAACTGATTTACCTGTGTTTAATAGAATTTACATAAAAAAAGAATCAGTAAACCATAAATATAAACACACCTTTAATTCTTGAATTATTTTTCAATGGGAAGGATCGGTTTGATGGGTACTGAGGAGATTACAAATATAGGGGCTGCAGGTTTGTGATGTTGAAAAGGTTTAATGATATCAAAAGTCAGGTTGCTTGTTCATTTAAATGATCTGTAATGTTTTGAATGGGTTGGATGTGAAAGATTTTGGTTCTTCTTTCATAAAGGCTTGAGATATTTTGTTAAAGTTTTTTCATTCATCCATTAATATTAAATTCCTTTAAGTGTATACATTTTGATTTTGCTTCAAGATTAAAAAGTTATTTGAGTAATTTATTTTTCAAGAAAGGTGTCTAAATTTTCACTTTCCACTTCAATATTCATTCATTCATTTAAATGACTCATATGTTATGAATGGGGTCGTATTGTGAAAGACCCATCACAAGTGGCCATCATATCCAATCAGGCATTTTGCTAGGGGTACAATATCTGGAAAATAGACTATATGATCTTGGTGATTTTGGTTCTCCTCTCATAAATGGGATTTATAAATGCAAACAAGTAAATTCACCTCCTGTGGACTTCTAGGCTTTTATTCACCCCCCAGGAGTCTATATAGACAACTTTGAGAAGCTCTGGTCTAAACCAAATTTTTTTTTTCAAATATTTAATGCAGAAGAAAAGAGATTCATATTTTTATCTATTTATTTTTATTAAGATTCAAACTAAACAAAACCAAATTGGCAACTAATCAGCTGCAAAGGGTTAAAATAATAAGAAACATTTTTCCTTCTTATATCAGAAATGCCAGGTCTAAATAAGAGGAGAGGAGGGAGTAACATGGCTTCTTAAAGAGACCATAAAAGTGAAACTTGTATTAAAAATAAAAACAATTTATTGAATTTTCAACTGATATGTTCCTGTTTGATTTAAATGATTTACAAAATGAATTCCACGATTAAGATGGAATTTAGAAACAAACTAGATAAATTTTTTCATCATTTCTATAAATTCAGTATTAAACCAAAAAAAAAAAAAAAAAGAAAGAATAAAAGATATAAAATGTCTTTGTTAAGATGTTACCAAGTAATTTATTCTGTTTCAAATTTGTAGTTTAATGTTCTCTTTTTGTATATCTTCCCACATTTCCAAGTAGTATGCATAGCTCAGTTGGTAGAGCACCTGCCTAGGAATCCCAAGGTTTTGATTTCGATACCTGTCCCCACCAATTCAGCATATGAGTAGCACAGATTGGGTAATCTGAACTCTGCGGTAAAGTGGGGAGCTGATGGTAGGTGTGACGCTCCAAATGAGCAAAAAACAATCTCACTAGTCTAGCACTAGCAAAAAGAGGATAGACTCCTTCACTGTCCGTTTGATACCGACAGTAGTCCATTCAGCCAACTTTACTTTGTATGTATATATATATATATATATATATATATATATTATACACACACACACACAGTGGTATCTTGACTTACAAGTGTTATGAGCTAAACAATTTAAACTTGTAAGTCAAGGTAAACCATCCTTAAATAAAATTAATTTTCAATGCAGCACTCATTTTAAAATGCCTATAACATCTATTTCTATCTATCTATATCTATATATATATATATATATATATATATACACACATCATTTCTTCATATGCAAATTACACACAACCCATAACCAATATCAGTCTCCAAGAATACTTTTCATCTCAAATCAATGCAATATCAAAATCAAGTAAGAATTCATTATAATTGAAAATTCGTTTTCATTCATAATTTACTAACATGAGTTTTTTTTTTTTTTTTCTCATCTTTATTTGTTTCAAAGAGTTTCGGTGTGAGGGGAAATAATTCAAATTCTTCACTACCAAAAATTCCTCCATATAAAACATCATTTTATAAAAAGTAATAAACCCAATTATAAAGTCATTTATTCTTTTATTAATAGCACAAGGATATACTTTTGGAATGCCAAGTAAATATAAAATTCACTCTTTATGGTTTTTAAGATCAGCACAGTCTCAATCACACTACAAGCAACAATTTCCTCTTCATAAATAGATTTATATGTACTGAAAGTTAGAATCTACTGTAATATTTTCTATAAATAAAAAACATAACTCAAACATATTCATCATTAGATTTTGTTTTTAGTTTGTTTGTTTTTAAATTACGATTTAATTATTATTTACATTAATAAAAAAGCCATTTTAAAACGTTCAAAGAACTAAAACCAGTTTTAGGTAGCACAAGTTGAATATTAAAGTCAATGCCATTGCTGGCTGTGCAAAGGGAGATAACCCAGCTAAATTTTCTGGTCTATATTTTTTTCTTTTCTTTTTTCTCCCCTCTCAACTGCTCATCTAAGAAAGAAAAAATATTACATTTTATATATATATATATATATATATATATATATATATATATATATATATATATATATATATATATATAAAGAAAGAACCAGTTATGTTTAAAAATGAATTGACGAATGGAAAGGTAGAAATTTGAAACCAATGAGTTTATTTTATGGAAGAAATGGATGAATAAATGAAATAATCACAAGGAAACAAAATTCAACAAAATGTCTATTATTCTCGCTGACAAACGACTGACATAAATAATTATTTCATAGAAAAAGAGAAAGAAATAAAGAAAGAAATAAGAACATCCTACTTTTGATCTACAGATTTTCACCTGTCAAGCACTTAAGATCTGAGGAGTGGCCTAAGTTCTTAAGTATAAATTATTCATTTTAATGACAGTAAAGAAATAGAAACATTTTACAAAGATCTTGTTTTGAAATTCTGATACAGGTTAAAGGAGGTCAAAAAAAACCAGAGGCCATTTTTACTTTGAATTCCTACCCATAACTTTTTGGAAGGGAAGGGGAAGAAAAATTTTACCCAACTCAAATAAATTGGTTTTAATCAAATTCAGCAAGAAGATTTTGAAAAAAATTTCTTTTTTTTTTTAAAGAGATTTTCAATGTTTATTTCTTTTCAATTAAATCTGTTATGTTTTTCAAGTGGATGTTTTCAAAGTTCCAAGTTAATCCAAAATATCATGAACACAATGAAAGAATACAACAATTTCCCTTTTCAATGAATAAAGAGATTTTAATATTCAAAACCATTAGTAAGAGATAATAAAACTGAAATCAAAAGTTGAGTCATTTTTCATGAAAACTAACATATCCTCTTTAGATGATTTGCATAGCACAAACAAATTTCTATTTACTTTTCCAAAATAACACACAAGGAAGAGAATTAACATCAGAAATATTATATACATAACACAGCATCCCTACCACTCACTGCGGAACTATGGTTGTGTAATTGGTTTACATCAGTTTGTTTTTAATTAATTTAAATAATTCCACACAGAATAGCCCTGATAATCCCCGAGTGAAACTCAAGTAGGCTTTCTCTGATTATATTGGTTTTTCAAACCAGTCCTACTAATTATTCGGTTAATTATTTTTAACAATAGCCAAAATTGCGATTCACTCGATTTTTGCCTTCTCCCTTTTCATATATATATATATATATATATATATATATATATATATATATATACACACACAAACAGAGTCAGAGTATTACCCATAAATAAGTACAGTGATAAGATATGAATATGTAGCAGTCTAAAAATAAATACAATTCTTCTATATTTGTATTTCTTTTCTTTTTTTTTAGTTACAGGTGTTGCAATTTTATTTTTGTTTACAGTTCCACTGATTTTAAGTAATAAATAATACCTAATAATATCTGTTTTGATTGAATAAGAATTCACTAGAAATAATAGAATTCTATTCAGCCACTGACAACTGCAGATATTGTAAATTAGAAGATTTACAATAACAGAGAAGAAGAAGAGTAAGGGAGTTGTAGTTTTCAAAAGATATGGATCATCTTTCATGAAATTTGTATAGGATAATTTTTGTAGGGTAAGTAATGTGTACATACTTCTTAGGAATACCTATCACCAATAAATACACACACACACACACACATGACACATTCCATGAGTATTTACTCAGAGTAGGCAGTCAGTTGGCTTTTTTAAAGTAAATAGTTAAGAAACACAATCACTGCAAGAAAATATTTTGAAGAAAAAAAAAAAAGAAAAAAAAAGAAATTAGATAATAGTTTGATAACTGAAGAAAAAATTTACATAAATTTATACTGAAATGTTTATATATAAAAAAATAAAAATAAAAGAGCAGAAATGAAAGCAGAATTTTTTCTATAGTGTTTTATCGAATGTGACATGGTTGGTTGTTGTGTGGTTTAATGGCATATCAACCCTTCTAAATTATCTAATGCCAAATCTTTTTGTTTTTATATCTATGATTTGTTAAAGAAATAATTTGAATTAACTTCATGTGTATGAATAAATACTGGTGGTTGACCCTCAGCCACTGCCTTCTAGCACTTATAAGATAAAAAGGATTGGATGTTTGCTATAAGAGCAATTTGAAGAATACAGTAGGGATGATCATATAGGTGGCTAGGGCTTGACATGACCAGCTGATTGATCGGATCAGGCCTCTCTTACTATTCATCTAGGCCAAGTAAGCCCTGAAGTGGAGTGTTGCATGTCACAGACCCACTCAGCCCCACAATCCTGTCCTTAGGCATTACAGTTCGCCACCCACTGACAACAGGTGGCCCCATTAGGGTGGAGGTCTTACCCCTCTACAGAGGTGCAGTCAGCATATTCTACAGCCCCAGCCAACAGGGTGAAATGGGACATGATGATGAGTAACATCTATGGCATGTGTACTAAACATCATATCACATGAACCACATATATTAAATTTGAAAAGCATAAAAGAATTCTATCTTTCAAAGATGAAAATAACCATTCACTGAGTTATACATTGAGTTTTCTGTGTTAAGTTACAAATCTACAAGAAATTAGAAATCTTTTAACTGTTGATCTTCATAATTTTGGTCAGAATAAACACTGCTTCATTCACAGACAGCATATCTTCTCTAATTATATATGTGTGTGTATATGTGCCTTATTTATTTATCAAAAGCTGAAATTGGGATATTTTCACAACAATGTTGCATGTTGTCTTGAACAAATCCTGGAAGCAGTACCCTACAAAACAAAAGCTGTATGGCTACTTGCCTCCCATCTCACAAACCATCCAAGTAAGACAAACAATACATTGGACACAGCTAGAAAAGCAAGGATGAACTGATAAACAATACTCTAGACTCCCACACATGGACACACCTGTGTTGGCCAATCAGCAAAGATTTACATTCATCAACTATGTACGGACATTGGATGCCATCTCGAGGACCTGCCAAGAGTGATGGCCAATAGGGATGAATGGCATAAGAGAGTCAAGGGAATCCATGCTATCAGCATGAATAAATGATGATGAGTATTTATTGCAGTATCCTACTAATACTGGCTTTTATTTATTTTTTGCAAGACAAAAGATAATACCCCCCCCAAAAAAAAAAAAAATGGCATTCATTGAAGCCATTCAATTTTACTGACAACAAAATACTCACAGGATGTCTGATGTCTGTGATGAGAAGAATTATGTCTGACATTTCCAATACTCTCCACAATTGGCGCCATGTCTCCAGATTCAATTCAAAGTAGCTCAGATCTGCAGGACTATATTTTGTGTGGATATTATCCAAGTAATTCTGAAATTTAAACAGGTGAGAATGAATAGAATGAATAGAAAATAAAGCATTTTACCTCAAAATTTTTAAATTTTGATTATATCAAAAAACATGAAAATAGATTTAATAATAATTAATACCTTTAATTATAGATAACTACTTGCATATACATTAGGTAGGTATGCTTGTATAACGTTTATAGTCATAGGCAATGAATCAGTGACCTAAGTTCAGATTTGGTTTGGTTGTTTTGTTCTACAGCATATTAACCCTCTTTTGGTCAATACCAAATCAAGTCATTTTGATACACAAAGAACTCTGGTTGCTTACAGTATCTGCTTTGCTTAAGTGGTCACTTAATTAAGTATTGAACAGGCTGATAGCTGCTTAACTTTGGTGATCTAGTGGGACTTGACCCCATGTTCAAATCCTGCATGAAGCTGTTTGCATTTTCACTTTGCACTTTATATCCTTGAGAAAGGCATGAATCCATCTTCTCCACAACATTATGGATAAATAGTAGAACAGACTGGGTTTTTTTTAGTCTTGCTTAAGCAACCAGTTTATGAGAAGAAATTCTCTGAATTCAAACCAGCTCTACTCCGATTATTAATTGACATTGTGTCACATCCTGTCTATGGTGGAGAGGTTGGGTAAATACATACAGACATACATTTTTCCCCTTAGGAAATATTAAAACATCCAGGTTCCCTCCTTTCCCACATCTCAAAAAAAAAAAGATAAGAAAAGAAATAAAATTCATTGACACCTTTCAAAATTTCTTTCAAGATTTATTAGTGATTCTATACCATTTAGTAGTGTTTCATAAAGCCCAAAACCCTTTTCACAAGGTTTGATATTTCCTATAACCAGGATTTAGCCACTGACAACTGTGAATATTGTAAATTGTAAGAGAGTTACAGTAAAAAAAGAAAAAGAAAAAAAAGAAAATTGTAAAGAATCATGATTTCATTAAACATATAATCCATTACTTAAGATTATGAATACTTCTTTTTTGCCTTTTTCCTCTCTCTTATAAAAGAGAGTATGTTCAATTGCCAAAACTAAGTAATTGATTGCTATTAATGGTCTATCAAGCCATCAGTGGAGCTTCATTGTACATTTATATTTACAATCTTAGTGTAATTGTTTCTTAAGAGTTTTTTTTCACAGTTATATCAAGTATTTCTGTCTGATACAAATAATCTGTATTTAGTTAAACAGTTTCAAGTATACCTCTGTAATACTAATAATTTATACAAAATTATATGGTCTCAAGTAATTATTTCTATTTAATAATAATCATTTGTTTGCACAGTTATAGGGTTTCAAGTAAATAATAATAATTTACACATAAGGCATCTAATACTTATTAATTCTTAAACAAATCTATTTGACCTATAGATGGGACCTTAACAGGTACAACCACTCCAGGTCAGAGTGGACATGGGAATAATGGCAATGAATGGGTACTCCACATTTTCCAAATCTCCAGAACTAGAGCGTCTATGCAATTTAATGACATGCCCAGGACACTCCTTGTTTGTGGGACAGAGGTCTTATCCCTCTGTAGTCAGCATATTCTAAGCACTGTTGACATAGCCCTTACCTAATAGGTTCTAATCTGTCATCATTTAGCTGCTATTTTTTATTAACTTAAACTTAGAACAAGGGCAAAAGTATGAGGCACCTAGTGAGTTTAAAACACCCTACTTTGTAGTAATTTGATAATCACAACTAGCTTGGAAACAATTCCACCCTGATGAGGTGCCCCCCCCCACCCAATTGATAGCTGTTCACTTGTTACAACAAAATAATTTTTTTAAAGTATGAAGCTAAATGCAACAAGTGTGATAAGATGCCAAATTAGACCTGGTTCAGCAAAAGTACCAAGAGTTTGCTTCAAAACAAATTTGGTTGAAAATGTAAAAATTTACATATTCATTTGAGTTAACTTTGTCAATGAAAATAGGCAGCTTAATAGCCAAAAATTGAATATGTTCCATTGGGGCACTTCATGGTGGGTGGAAGATGTTAAAGAAATCCTCCTTTCTGTATTTTAAAAAGTACATGAATTATTTTAAGTTCTCTTTCTGAAATGTCAAGGTGGATTTGGGATTTTTCCCCAAGTTCAAGTTGACTTGAAAAAAAAAAAAAAAAAAAAAAAGCAATAAGAAGAATTGTTGACAACAATATGGCTGACAACAAAGGCAAAGAAATGCAAATCTTTGTTGTTGTCTACATCATTTAAAGTACTTTCCTGTCAACAGTAGAACGTACATATTTGCACTTGTCTAGATAATTAGTTAGCACTAATGTTATAAAGTTGACAAAAAATAAAATAAAATAAAGGGAACTTTAACCCTTTCCACTTTAGCACATTATTTTTAGTTTTTTGGTTTTTTTTTAATATTAATGAATTCTTGAAATATTCAATAAATGCTGCTATTTCATATCCAAAGTAAGTTTTTGGGTTTTTTTTAGGGTTTATTTTGCATCCTGATTTTCTAGGCATTCCTAATGTAAAACCATTAACAGTTTATTTATACTCTACATCTAATAGCCTGAACTAGTTGCATTAATTCCTCGGGGTAACACAAAAAATGTTGTCTCTCCAAAAATCTGAGGGACTCCAAAAGGGAGCCAAGTCAGAAGTAGAAAATTCATCTTTCTAAACCTTCACAACTCAATAATACATCACTGATTTGGATTTGATTTGGATTTTGTAAAAAGTATATTATTTCAACAGTGCAACAATATCCTAAGAATGAATCTAAATAAAGAGATTTCCCATCATGAGACATTTGGACTTTCTATCATTTTCTTGATAAAACCATAAAAACCCAACCCCTACAGCACGGACAGGCTGTGACATAAAGTTCATTTTTAAGCAGAGTAAAGCTGGTTTGAATTCAGAGTCATCCTTCTCTTAGATTGGTTGCCTAACTAAGGCTAAAGAACCCAGTCTGCCCTACTATTTACCCATAGCTGGTGTGTTATTAGATATCTAATCACTAGGGTGAATTAAAGTTTGTTTAATAAATCTTACCTGTGATAATTTTCAATGAATTTCTATAGTCAAATAATTTCCCATAAATTTCTCTGTTTTAAAGATTTGCAGTATCACTATACGTCTATGTAACTATAACCAGTGATTGAAAGTTTTGATGCATTTGTTTAAATAAATCCTACCTGTGATATCATAGGCTATATGAACAGCTTGTAAGTGAAATTGGTAGATGTTGGTCATTTATACTTATTTGATTTATAATATAAAGTAGAAATAAAAGCTTCAAACTATTTATTTAACTTTTTTTTTCTTTCCCTTAAATTGAAAAGGTAAAAAGGCTGGTATGTAAACAATGTAAGTATAAAGGGGTGTTTATCAAAGGTGATCTATAAGTGGACATAGTCAAATGTCTTAGATTCTCTGTCTGGGTGGGGGGAGAGTAAAGATTAAAGCAGACCATAACATAGCAATTTAATGTTGAGCATACAAAAACCACCCACCCAGTCCCTAGATAGAAAAACACTTGTCTTCACTAACAAAGAAGACATTTACAAACATGTACATAAAACAATGTGAAGAGGTCAATGTTTGACTTTTTCAAAAGACAAAATAAAAGGCTATGAACACACACACACAAATATACATTAATATGGATGCATCTAAGTGCCTCTTATGATGTAATAGCTAACAAGTTAGGGTAGCATATCCTTATTAATGAATATGATTCTACATGAGTGCTCCCTCACTTCTGACCTTGTGCAACACTTTTAACCTAAGTAAATATTTAGGGCACCTTGAATTGTATAATGGCTAGTGAGTTAGGCTAATAGACCATTATTAATGAGTTTGATTCTTACTGGGTGCCCCAGACTTGTGGCCTTGTGTCACAACTTTAAGTTAAGTAAATATCTAATTGTGTAATGCTTAGAAAGCAAAAGTAAAATCTTCCTATGTTTGGTTTAGAAGAATATTATTTTGACAATATGTAGGTATGAAAAATATATTCAGAGGCTGTGTTTATTTATGAATGAATAAATAGATCTTCCTAAGGAAACATATTTATTATGAACTTCCTTCAAAAATGTTATTTTCAAATGCTTTTCATCTCACTTAAAAGTAATATTTTTAAAGGAGCTTCATGACATCACTCTTTAATATTATCCCGATGATGGTTAATGTATATATATATATATATATATATATATATATATATATATATATATATAAACAAATAGTCGAACGTAGGCAGAACTGTTTATTCATTCAAACACAGCCTCGAATATTTGTTTTTTTTCAGATTTTTCCATACTTATATGATTAGTACAGCTTGGATCTGTGCAGTAAAGCCTTCCACCTCAGATGCAAAAACAGTCTCCCCCTGGTCTCTAATATATATATATATATTATATACACACACACACACACCATGCCACAATGACATTTGTATAGAGCATATGTATGCCTAACTAGAAACATATTAGTGTGTATACATACCCACTCTCAACATCTATACTATTACTCAAAAAGAAGACAGACGCACACACCAAAATCACACATTCACACACACACACCAAAAAGCATGCAAGCACCTGCATGCACATACATGCATATGCATGTGTGCATACACAAAGTGTGCACACACAGACACAGAGTATTGTCAGAAGATGAAAGAACAGACAATGCAAACTTGTTTCAGAATATAAAAACATATAAGGCTTTGTTCTTGTTATTTAATATCCAATAATTAAATTGGTAATTATATACAGAGAAAGAAAGAAAGAAAGAAAGAAACAAAGAAACAAAGAAAGAAAAAGAAGAAAAAAACATTGGAAAGAGTTCAAAGGAAGCAATAGAGCACAAAAGATGAATTTATTTTCAATATTATATTTATTAAGAAGCTATTTCAGGATGGACACACACACGGACACACACACACTTTACACACACATTAGATTGCATCATTTTTTTTAAATATTTGTAAGTAACTTAAACACTGGTTATTAAAAATGGTCATCCTAAATAAACAACTAAGAATTTAAAGGCTGACACCATAAAAAACTTTGAAAAAAGGAAAAAGGCATGAGCTAAAATATTTAAAGTAATACATAGCCAAAAGTAAAAAACAATTACTTATAAAAATACATTCAGGAGCTGAAGATATTCATTCTGTTTTTGTCATTAAATGACATTAGGAGAATTTAATTTACAGTTATGTTAAAAGCAATGATTCCCACCAAATCATTGAAGTTAAGCAGTGATGAGACTGTTCAGTTCTGAGATGGGTAACCACTTAATAACAGCAGATACTGTAAGCAACCTGAAGAATGTGTGTCTAAGTAAAAGCTTAGTAAATAACAAATTAATCAGTGATGAATCTGCTCATAGTACAACAATTGGTTTAGAAGAAGGAAAACTCTGAATTCAAACCAGCTGTACTCCACCTAAAAAAATTACCTTGTGCTGCATCCTGCTAGTTGTAAAGTGGTTGGGTAAATACATACATAAAGTTGCCTTGTAAATGGTACAAAGGGGGTACTGAAAAGTTATCAGCCAACCAAGAAGGAAATTACTATTTGAATCCTTAAATCATACATATATACACTCCGTGTAATGGTTATAGTCATATGAAATTGAATTGATACTTCAGATCCTGGACAAGGTTTTTTGCATTTCAATTTATGCCCTTGGAAAATCTCTTATCTCTCCAGTCATAGTTAAATAGGAGGGCAGACTAGGTTCTTTAGCACAGGGTGGTGTTTAATCTTGAATTTGTACATTAATACACATTCTTTGAAATTGAACAGACTTCTTTGTGTTTTCAAGGGCCTGATCTGTTAATGGTTAGTGATCCACCATCACCAGCAAATCAGGACACTCCAGTACAAACATTTGCAAGATTCCAATGGAGTGGAAATTCTGTATGTACACTTATTTGTGCAACCCTTAACTGCAACAAGTCATATTTGTTGCAACAGGTGTTCCTCTGTGGTAGAATTGAGTACCTCGGGTCCTATCAGCTCAAACAGTAATCAGTTTGCTTCGAGGGTACATGCCATCCTTAGCTCATTTCTAATCACTGCTGGGTCTTCCAGCCTACACATGTGTTGATAAACAATGCCCAGTTGCTATCTGTTGCATCTAATCCTATCAGGGTCTCTCTGGTTTCCTAAGATGTGTTTAGCTGTCCATTTGGCTTTTCCTTCCTGAGTAGAATGTTTTCTTGTGTGTTAAGTTGCTTCATAAGTTCCATATATTGTTGGTCTATGGTTATTTGTGGTGTCTGTTTTTATCATTTGATAAGTACTTGAAGTTTGAAGTCAAAATCCTGTCTGCAGCGCCATATAAAGTACAAAAGACTTTCTTTCAGACGTACAGAGTAGAATGTAAATGGCTGACTCCATCTCTATATTTATAGTGTCTTGTCCAAGGGTAGATCACCCTGTTCAGCTTAGACACAGGGGCAGATCACTCTATTCTACTTATACAGTTTGAAAATTTAAATTTAGTTTTATTTTGCAGCAACATGGCTTTCCACTATCATTGATGAGTAGATACTTTGCCCTTTCCTCTTGAGGAATAACTTTTTTTTCATGTTAAAACATTCACATGGATCCAATGAATATGCATAGCAAATGAGGTACCCCAATTTTTCCCTTAGGGAAATAGTGTGGAGGAGGGCATATATCTTCCCTCCGACTAGTACCTCTTCACTGCCTTAGGAGGAGGAAATCAAGGGTCTACAGCAAAGTATGCATGTATATCAAAACCCTAATGTTCTAGTACAAACTTAGAAATCAGGATACTCAATTTAATCAAGTACAGCATTATTTATCTGGATAATAGATAGAACCCCTCCCCAGTGTAATAGTCTAAAAGAAATATCCTACTCAGAACCCTGGCATATTGAATATACAGTATTGTCCATAAATAAGTATTATGTGTTACAGACAAAACTAAATATACAAATACAGTATTGTATATAAATAAGTACAATCCTAACAATTTCTTGTAAAATAGTGTTTTTATCATTTTTAGTGAAACATACAATCAAAACAGATATTATTGGGTATTATTTATTACCAAACTCTACAGCATTGAAACTGTCACTAAAAATATGTGTATGTAACAATCTAAAAATAAGAACATTCTTTTATATCTATTTATGCAATTTTATTTTTGGTGACTTTGGTTAAATCTTGTAGAGTTTGGTAATAAATAATACCTAATGTTATCTGGTTTCATTTCTACTAAAAAAGATTTTAAAATCATGGTATCTTTGGTTGGAGAAAACTTTTTATTAAAAAATGTTAATTATATATTGGTGATACTATAGCTGTATCTTTTAGGGTAGATAAAAGTGTATTTAACAGGAAGAGAGAGAGAGAGTGAGATAAAGAAAGATGTATGTGTGCAAAAAAAAGAAACATTTGTGCTTTGAAGAAGGAATTAAATAGAACGATGAAATGTTAGCAAGATAGATAAATCCAATCACAAAAGAAAGTCATTGTCTTCTTTCCCATCAACTTGAGGTAGAGATGCATAGAAATGGTTACATATATAAATTTATCAGAATTCCTGGAAAGCCATTGAAAGGAGTGTCCAGCGGTTATGACAGGGCATGGGAACAAACAGACCATTGAAAGGAAGACATTCTTACAATCAAAAGGACTCAGGGAAAAGATATGTACAGTTGTGACTGGTGATATATTACTCAGCTTTCTTTAGTCTGGCAAAGTTTCATACTAGTAGGTTTGGTTTGGTTGTTTGGTTTAATGGCATATCAACCCTTGTGGGTATTTGGTGCAAAATCTTGTTTTTTTTTTATTTATATGATTTGTTTATAGAAATGATTTTCATTAACTTCATGCTATTAATAAATACTGGTGATTAACCCTCAGCCACTGCCTTCTAGCACCCATATGATAAAAAGGGTTGGGTATTTGCCATAACAGTAATTTTAATCAGGACATTCATATAGGTGCTAGGGCTTGACATGACCAAACCAATTGGGCAGATGGAGCCTCTCTGACGCACTGCCTAGCCCAAGTAAGGGCCATAGTAGAGTGTTGCATGTCACAGGACCCCTTAATTCAGCCACCACATGAGGACAATAGGGTTGGAATAATCATATAAGTGCTTGGGTTTGACATGACCAGCAGATTGATCGGATGGGGTCTCTTCGACCACCCGTATAGCCTAAGTAAGGGCCAAAGTGTTGCATTTCACTATATAAGTAATGATCCAGTTGCTGATTACACTGAACAACAAAATGACTTTTCATCCGTTGCCCAGAAAATGATGCTGTTCAAATATGAACTAAGTCAAATATGCTGATTTTGAATCTATACTCAAAATTATCCTAACATGTCAAGCTTTTAAGATATATACATAATTATGTATTAATAGTATATTAATAAATAGCATATTTAATGTTCAAAGTAAATATCAAATTAGTAGTATATTAATTGTATATAGTTTTTATTTATGATGATGAGTAGATAAGCATAGAGAAATGTTTAATATGTTCATTTTTAGCCAGTCATTGTAGGAAGTAACATCAAACATGTTTGGGTTGAACTGGCCATGATACCTTGTTTTCATTACAGATATGTCCTCTCTAGACAGTGTAGAGTACTCCTTCATTTCCATTACTCCCAGGTCCACTCTGATCTGAAGTGGTAGTACCTGTTAGCATCCCATCTATAGGTCAAGTAGATTTGTTTCATGTTTAAAAAAATATTTGAAACCCTACGACTGTGTGCAAATTATTTGTATTAGATAGGAATACTTAATAACTGTGCAAAATCTCTTAAGAAATAATTACACAAAAAATGTAAATATAAACATACAATGTACTGAATTCCCTAACTTTTAAGCATCAAATAATCCTAGATAGGTTGGTATGAATGACAAGAAGAGAGAGAGAGAGAGAGAGAGAGAGAATACTGATGGGAAAGAAAAGTAGAGGGTGGAGAGAAGAGAGAGTGGTGATGAGGAGGAGGAGAAGAAAAGAGGGATGAAAGGGACAGAGAGACAGAGGGAGAGAGAGAGAGGAAGAGGGGGAGAGAGAGAGTAAAAAACAAAAAATAGGAAAAAATAGGAAAGAATTAGTAGGAGGGGATAGAGATATGGAAAGGAATGAGTTAGAATTACGTCATTTGTTTATTTGATTCAACAGGACACATCATACAAAGAGACATGTTCTACAACTTTGCCGTTTAAAGCCTATCAATTTAGAACCATGAAAAATGTGGAGAGACAGGATATCTATTTTGACCCCCACCACCACCCCACATACACTCTAAGATGTAAAACTATGGCACACAGACTTTTTTTAATATTTGCATTTAAAACTTTCCAGGTTTCCCTGGACTTTGATACAGACCCCCTGACCACCCACCCCCCTCTAAAGCAATGAAAAGGTATTGGTTGGAGAGAAAATGAATGCCCCCCTCCTCACCATTTCCCCAAGGGGAAAAGTAGTGTACCAAATTTGCAATGCATATTCATTGAATCCATGTGAGGGTTTTACATGAAAAAAAAAGGAAAGGGTAAAAGGTAAATAATGAATAAAAATCAGTATGAAGATGATAAAAACTGATCCAAGTTTTGATTAATGATCCAACATAGGCAGGTATTTAGCTAGTATCTATATATTGATATGAAAAAATGATTTACAGGACAGTTTTGCAGATGTTTAATATTGCAGATGAGTCAGTACTATTGCAGATGAATTATATACATGTATGCATGTGTTTGCAGATGTATATATTTACCCAACCCCTCTGCTATTGGCAGAATTTGACACAAGACCAGTTTTTTTTAAGTGGAGTACTGCCTGGTTTGAATTTAGAATTTACCTTTTCCTAGACTGGTTACCTTACCAAGTTTAGAGAAACCAGCTGGAAAGAGAAGGGGTGGATTTCTACCTTTCCCAAGGATATTAGTGAATGATGAAATGCAAACAGCTTCGTCCAGGATTTGAACTTGGGTTACTAATTCCATTTACTACAATGATAACCATTATCCAAGTATGCCTCCTCACCAAACTTGACAGACTGAAATTGTTTGGAAAGACTACAAGTATTGATTCACTGTAAGTTGTTCCAGGATTTCTGTGTGTTATTCCTAGCCTCCTGATTACCCTGCTTTGTGCTCTCCCAACCTTAAATGTGCATAACATGGAATTCAATGTGCAGCCACTATTGCTCAATATAAGCTTATATTCCTTTATAAACCTGTTTTGCAACATCTAGAACAGGTTTGGTACGAGAAACAGCAAGTGAAAAAACCACTTTCTTTTGTTTCTGTAAATATTTACCATTAACATGAAAGGTTGTCTGCAATAGAAACAATAAGACTTAGCCGGCAAAACATGTCACTTATGAATAGTTTCACTAAATAAACATCAAATAATAATTTCTTCCCATTAAAATCTCAGTGCAGATACACAAAAATACTATAAAATGTTGGAAGAACTCATTTTTTTTGTCTTTTCTTTTCTGTTAATAAAGTTGGTTGACTGGTCCCATATGATTTAAGAGATGTTCAAGGTACCATACTGGGTTGTTCATAGCATCTCTCAGGGAACGGGTATTACTTAAAAGCACTAATCTCTTCCTGTAACAATACTGGGTGTAGAAAGTAAACTATGATAAATGTACTTTTAAAATTAATTATAGAAAAGAAATTCTTCCCTTCAGAAGAATTCACTTTGAAACTCATAGATAATCTACAATGCTCTTTAGCAACTTTAAACATTTTGCAATGATCACTTGGTCTTACCTTTTATTTAGATCAGGCTTCTCAATATGCATCACCCCTTGTAACCTAACCACCACATTGGTAGGGCTTAGAATAAACAAACTGAATCCCCTGCAGAGGGGTAAGACCCCTACCTACCAAAAGAAGGGGTATCCTGATCACCAACAAATACTTGGTAATAATGAAACTAACTTAGTGAAGATTCAAATTTCCTTGGTCAGAGTGAGATTTTTTGTTAATATTAATTTAATTTTATTCATTAAAAATTTGTTACCATGGGTAAGAGTTAAAATTTCAGGTATTATACTTTAATTTTTCTTTATTTCTATTTTTTATCTAAATGTCATTAAGCGGAGAAGACCACTTCCAGAAATTGCTAGGGAACCCCTCTAAAATCATAAAAAATAATACCCCAAAAAGATAGCCAACTAGACATCAAACTAGCTGATTTTACAACAGAATAACTCAATGAAGTCTTAAGGAAACTAAAAGGTCTTGACGAAATACCCCCTGAGTTATGGAAGATGAGAAAGTTCAATGACATACTGCTTAGGCTATGCAATGCAGTATATAAACAAAATAGAATAGATAAATGGACAAAAGGCTGCATCCTCCCATTCCCCAAAAAGGGAGACTTCAGAATCGCTAAAAACTACTCTTACTGCTATTGCTTCTAAGATATATAATGCCCTTCTTCTCAATCACATCCGACCTGAAATAAAGAAAATCCTTAGGAAAAACCAAAACAGATTTCGCAGAAATCAATCCACAACCACTCAGATCCGGATTATTCGATGGATCATAGAAGGGGTTCAGGCAAAGAATCTAGAGGCGATGCTGCTATTCATAGATTCCTCCAAGGCATTTGATTCCATACACAGATGGAAAATGAAACAAATACTACTAGCATACAGTCTCCTCAAAGAAATGGTTACTGCTATAAATGATGCTCTACAAAGACACCAAAGCAATGGTACGCTCACCTGATGGTGACACAGATTTCTTTGATGCTGGAATCCCACAAGGAGATACATTAGCACCATATAATATGCCTAGACTACGTACTCCGAACATCATTAGATACCATAAAAGAAAAAGGCCTCACACTAAAAAAGGCAAGAAGCAGGCGATATCCCACACAGACTATCGATGCAGACTGCACTGATGACCTAGCACTTCTTGCAAATACACCAGCACAGGCCGAGTCACTACTACATAACCTGGAGAAGGCAGCAAAGAACATTGGACTCTATGATAAAACTGAGTTCATCTGTAGTAATATCTCCTCCACAGAAGGCAATGTTAATGCACAAATAGGGAAGGTATGGTCGGCTATAAATAGATTATCAGTCATATGGAAATCCAATCTCACTGAAGTCAAAACGACAATTCTTCCAGGTTGTGGTTGTATCAGTGCTGCTGTATGGCTGCACCACCTGGACCCTAACGAGGCACCTAGAGAATAAGCTAGATGGGAGCTGCACAAGAATGCTGGGTACGATCCTGAACTAGTCATGGAAACAGTACCCAATAAGGGAGCAGCTGTACGGCCACCTGCCCCCTATCTCACAAACAATCCGAGTGAGACGGACAAGACATGCTGGATACTGCTGGAGAAGCAAAGACGAAATCATAAGCAACGTTCTCCTGTGGAAACTAACACATGGACAAGCAAATTTGGGCCGTCCAGCAAGGACCTACATTGACTAGCTCTGTGCAGATACTGGATGCTGCACAGAGGACCTCCCTGGGATAATGAGTGATAGAGAAGGTTGGTGAGAGATTGTCATGGATATATGTACTAATTGCACGACATGATGATGATAATTATCGAATAATCCTTTTTCTAAAGGGATATTTTAGAATTCAGTATTTTTATAAAATAATTTGTTTAAAATAGAAGTTTTCTTTTTTTATGATGATATGATTATATAAATCATTAACAACACAGAAAAAATGTGAATCTATTCAGTCAGAGCCAAATTGTTTGTTCATTTAAATCACTCATATATTTTTAATGGGTCTTATGTGAAAGACACATCACTAGTTGCCATTACACCTAATCAGGCATTCTGTTAGGTGTATGATATCTGGCAACTCATCAGAGTCTACATGATACAGAAATGTTTGTTCTTCTGTTATAAAAACTAGTAAATTCACTTCCTGTAAACCTGTATGTTTTTATTCACCTTACCAACATTTTATTCACCAATGGGTCTATATGGACGTGAATTGAGAAGTCCTGACTGCAAAGTATATATACTGAATTTCAGCCAAGAAATCCTCATTTCTAAATCGCTATTGCCTATACAATGTTGTAATTTAACAGCCTCTCAAATGACATTTTATATTTTCAGCCAGGAGCCCAGATTGGTTTACAGCTATGTGGAGCTCAGGGATATAAAGGTTAGTCAGTACTAAACTATAGTAAAAGACAACTCCTGGAGGTCTGGGTTACTCAAAGAATTAGCATATGTAATTTTATTAATATTAATGTCTAGATTACTTCAAAACTGACCTTGTATATCCTGCACTTTGATTATATGAATGGATTTTGTAATGCAAATCTTTTCCTATCAACAAAGAAAGTTTGAAAGAACAACACAAAGAACAAAAATGACTCAAAATGAATTAAATATAAATCAACACAAAGTTTTTATAAAATCAAATTAGCATAAAAGAAAATTTCTTAAGAGACAAATATTTATAAATCCACATATACCTCTATTCCTCTACAGATCGCCTCAAAAAGGTTGCAACCATCTTTTTTGATAAGATATATTTAACCCTTAAAACCTGAATGGACAATATTTGTGCTGCTTCGAGATAGAAGTGACTTGACTTCCAACCAGAAAATTCACATTTCTACATAGCTGTTACCAAATAAAAAGTTATAATTTGTTATTTAACAGTCTATAAGGTGGTTATTTGTGCTGCTACCTGGAAGTACATGGAAGGTCTGGATTCTGTCCTCATTTCTCTACATTGCTATTGACTATATGATGTTATAAGTCTATTAAATAAGAAATTTTAGAATATTTTACATTTTCATCTATTCTTCAGCCAAGCGCCAAAGGTGGAGAATCCCAAGGGCATGGGGAGCCCAAGGTTCTGAGTGTTAAGAAAATCTAAATGCAATAAAGAAAAAAATTCCAAATTTTTTCCATAAACAATAAACAAATATAAAAATTTCTTTTTGTTTTTTTTTCATTTGATTTCTTCAACATCTTCCTAGTTTGTAGTAATAAATTTCTTCAACTTCAAATCAATTATATATTACTCTTTTATTGTTTTAGTTTATAACAAACATCAGATTATATCAAGCAATATCCTAATCCTGCATTTCAAACAATTCATAGGTTATAGATATACAGTTAATACCAGGTAAGAATCTTTCAAATTTTTTTTATTTTAAAATCTAAATGAAGATATGCACACAGCTGAGGAACTTATAGGATGAAGTGATGATGATGTTGAGACGAAACTTTGATGAGTTAGTGCCAATTTGAAAACAAATCATAAAGTCAGTCTTATTGTTTTGAGAAAAACACACCTCCATATTTCATCAGACCTTGCTCTGTATGATTTTTATTGTTCATGAAACTGAAAATTAATCCTAAAAAAGATCAGATTAAAGGATGTAGAAGACATGAAAAAAAATGATGATGCAGCTTCACACCATTATCAAGAGAGGAATTTCAGAAATGGTTTGACTGATGGAAAATTCACTTGAATAAGTGAACTGAATGAAACTATTTCAAAGAAAATTAGATTCATTCATTGTTCATTTCTCTTTTGGTAAATAATGTTTCATTCTAGATACTCATTGAACACAACATATACATTTATGCAAAAAAAATACAATTACTTTATGATAAAAACAAATTATAACAAATTAATATCACCATATCATAAAGTTGTGTAAGTCGATGGTATTTGGGTTAACATTAGCTTACCAGATACATTAACTTTATGTATAAAGACTGGAAGAAACTTTTGGGGAATTTTTTTCAAGGGGAAAAATAAAGAGGTATCCTTCATGCCATTAAATATGCTAGCATTTCTCCAGATTTTGATTTTTCAACAGGTATGAACACACAAACACAGAACTTTATGTGTGTGTAAAAACACTCACGCATGTCTAGTGGGTGGTTATTGGAGGAATTCTCAAGTAACAATACATAATGTTATTACCCAATTAAGTGTTCAAGTTCCACCCCCAGAGTTTGCATTCCTACTGTAAATATAAGGAAGCTAATCATTAGAGGCCAACCCTGAACTGACACACAGGGAAGAAGGAAAGGTAGACAACAAAACAGGGTGAGATTCAAATGAAAGAAAACCCTTGATTATACCCAGGTTGAAATAGTGCGGATAATTAGCTTATTGACGATAATGCACAGGCAACAGTCAGAGTGACACACAAGGCACAGAGTTTTGAATGCTTGCACCCAACAAGTTTGTTATAAGGTAGAGGTGGGGGGGGATGGTGCAGGGGTAAAGGTAGTGGGTAATAAAAGGTATGGAGAGATGTTGGTCAAGAATTAAGTCAAGAAATGAAAGGTTTTAATATATATGCTTGTGTTTACCTATGTACCTAGAGAAAAATGAGAACCAATCAAGCTTGTCTAATGTGTGTGTGTGAGGGGGGTTACAAGATAGGGATGGAAAACAGGGTGTAGATGTATTTCCATAGCAGAAGCAACAATGTATGAAACTCACTTTTAAATTACAGTGGTCAATTGATCAGAATAAATTGTTATGCAATATATAAAAAAATGTAACCAGGAACAAGGAGTACTGAGAATCAATGAGTATAAACCGATGAGTATTCATGCCATTAAATATGGAGTATTGTATCAATAGTAACTTGTACCAACCAAAACAGGATTAGAATGTTTATCTCACAACCCATAAATTCCCAACTGGGCACACCATTTCCACAAGTCCATTCCCACTGGGCACGCCATTTCCACAAATCCATTCCCACTAGGTGCACCTTATGCCAAAATGGACCCAATTCCAATCCTTTCCCAAAATTCTTTCTGTCACTCTTAGAAAAAGAACAATTCCCATTGTTAAGTTGGATGTTTATGAAATTCAAATCATGGATAAGGCTGTTTGTGTTTCACTTCATTCTAATGCTCTTAGCAATAGGTAAATAGTAGGGCAGACTCGGTTCTTTAGCTCTGGTAAGGCAACTTGTCAATAAAAAGAAAAACTCTGATTTCAAACCACCTATACTCTGCTATACAAGAAAACGTTATGTTATTATCAAAAGTTGTATTACGCAAATAAGTCAATAAAAGTTATGTACATTCGAATGTTCATTTCATCATTTGTAATTTATACTATATTTTGAAATGTGAAATATAATTACGATGAAAACCGCTAAGAAATATTCAAATTAATTTTAATGTATGATTTTTAATATCTATCGATGAATTTATTATAGTTAAACTTTAATATGGGATTTTAATCTAAATAACAAGAATAATTATTTCTAACGATTATTAGCAATATAAATTTCTTAATTATAGTTTATTCGTTTATCTGTCTATTGTTTTACTTGTGTTGACCTTCTTTTTTTCTTTTTTTCTTTTTTTTATTAATTCTAATTCAAATGTAAAATCTGTTTCTAAAGTTTAACACTGTCCATTTCAAATTCAAAATAAAACAAATACCGTTATTATTAGAATAGTCTTATAAAGTAAATAATTCAATAAATGTTATTCGTATTTTATTTAGTTTATTATTTATAATTATATCATATTTGAAATATGAAATATCATTTTAGTGTTTGTTTAGATAGGTAACTTTTTTCTTTTTTTTTTTTAAACTTCGAAAGAACACATTCTTTCTAGCTCACTACTATATGGGAGGACAAACCCTGACATGTGACAAACCCTGACAAACCTGATATGTGACAAACTGCGAGGCCGTATGTATACCCGAAATACTTCTGGCTAGTCACTGCGACCACTGAGATGCTGATCTTGTCCTAGATATCCCTTGCTAGCACAGCAAATTCTCAGAAGAGGAGAGGGGTGCACACACAACTGGCAAATCTTTGTACATCCTAAACTAAATTTGCCTGCTTTCCACTGCGAAATATGAACACCAAAAACAAATATCCATACTGGCAGAACATCGCCCAGAGTAATAAGGTCCAAAGCTACAAAGATCTGAACCTTGCGTCATGGAACATCTGAACAATGCATGATAGATTCAAATTGAATAGACCAGAAAGAAGGAGTGCCATAATAGCCAAAGAACTTAAAAATATAACATCAACATTGCAGCTTTGAGCGAAGTCAGATTCACTGAGAATGGAAGCATCAGAGAGAAGACAGGCTATACCTTCTACTGGAGCGGGAAATGTTCAACTGACAGAAACGAATCCGCTGTAGCTTTTGCGGTCAGAAATGGTCTTCTGTCAAATATGTCTGAAGATCCTAAGCCAGTAAGTGATAGACTTATCACTCTCGGGCTTCCACTGGTCAAAGGCAGATATTGTACTCTGATCGCTGCTTATGCCCCAACTATGACCAACATTGCTGCAAACATAAACATCTTTTTATGACCAACTTGACAGACACTTCATGCTATTCCAAACTCTGACAAAGTCATCCTTCTGGGAGACTTTAATGTTAGAGTTTTTAAATTACACTCTACCTGGCTGAAGGTTATCGGTAAGTTTGGGACAGGTAAGGTCAATACCAATAGCAATCTGATATTATCTATCTGCACAGAATATCAGCTGGTCATTACCAACACCTGTTTGAAACACAAGGAAATCTATATGAACTCCTGGATGCATCCAAGATCCAGACACTGGCATCTCATCAACTACATCATCACACGCCAGCATGATTTACCAGATTTTCTAGACACAAGAGCAATGAGAGGCGCCAACTGCAGTACTGATCATGTCATGATCAAATCCACCACCAGGCTACGAGTGAGGCAGATAAAGAAAAAAAGGCAAACTACCAACCAAGAAACTAGAAACCAGCAGGATTAAGATCAAGAGTGTCAGGGAGGACCTAGAAGCCACTCTGAACAAGAGACTAACTGAGGTTGCACCGGGTACTGTAGAGGAAAAATGAACAGCTTTAAATCAATCATCTACAAAATATCCAGAGAGAAACTCGGTACTATAAAAAGAAAGCACAAGGACTGGTTTGACGGAAACAGCATGGAAGTAGGAGAACTCATTGACAACAAGAACCTAGCCAGATCTAACATGCTTGGCAGGATCACAAGGACTTTCAGAGCCAGATATGAAGCCTGCTGTCAACTCCTCCAATGGAGATGTAGAGTATTAAAAAATAGATGGTGGACGACAAAAGCGGCCAAACTCCAAAGTCTCACAGACTCAGGTGACCCCAAAGGTTTTTACCAGAGCATGAGATCTGTATGGGGTCCAAGAGTGAACCACAGACCAACTGCTGGCTCTTGACAATAAAACACTGCTCACAAAGAAGAGCTACCTTCTCGCCAGATGGAAGGGCCACTATTCCACACTGTTCAATGGACCGTCAACTGTGGATCAACATGTAGTGGACAACAATGAACAACGACCAACCCAGTACTGAATAAGTAAATGTCCGGACCTGGATGAGGTGAGAAGGGCAATCTCCATGCTCTGCCATGGAAAGTCCCCTGGTACAAATGGACTGCATCCAGAAATCATTAAGAGAGGAGGTTGTCAACTAACCAAGGTGCTATACACCATCATGAAGGATGCCTGGGAAAACTTGAAAGTCCCTGCAGACTGGAAGGATGCCCAACTAGTCACTATTTTCAAGAAGGGAGACAGACGAGCATGTGGCAACTACCGCGGGATTATACTTTTGTCCATACCGGGAAAAGTTTTCGCCCGCACATTGCTCAATAGACTATCAATCATAGTGGATAAATTTTTACCTGAGGAACAGTGTGGGTTCCATGCAAACCGGGGAACTACAGACATGGTTTTTTTCCTTGAGACAAATCCAGGAGAAATGGATTGAACAGAATATGCCTCTCTACATGATCTTTGTTGACTTCAGAAAAGCCTTCGACACAGTGAACAGACAAGCACTATGAGACATCCTACGGAGACTGGGGTGCCCTGACCACTTCACCAAGCTTGTATCTGCCTTGCATACAGGAATGAGGGCATCGGTCAGTTTTAGGGGGGAACCCTCAGAGCACCCACCCTGTTCTCAATTTTTCTTTCTATGGTCTTATCTGATGCCTTCACTAACTCTTCCCAAGGAGTATGGATACAGACTAGACCAGGGGCAGACTTGTTCAATATCAAACAATTTAGATCTGCAAGAAAGGCCAAACACATCCTGGTGAGTGAACTCATGTATGCAGATGACACTGCCTTCTTGGCACACAACCACCAAGACACCTAAGACATAATCACATGATTCACAGACTCTGCAAAGGCATTGGGGATGAAAATAAACCTCAATAAGACTGAAGTTATGTATCAGCCCCCTCTGTCATCACATGACACTGAAAAAGACATAATGATAGGTCAGATTCTAGCTCAAGTAAATTCCTTCAGAAACCTGGGATCCACAGTTACCATCAACAATAGACTCAATGCAGAGCTTGATCTCCGAATTTCAAATGCTTCCAAAGCATTTGGCCAGCTGAAGAGGAGAGTCTAGTTCAACAGAAACATGTCCCTGAAAACTATATGTGCAGTATACCGTGCCATAGTTTTCTCAACCCTCCTGTATGGGAAGCCTGGACGGTATACAAAGCGGATGCCCACAGACTACATGCATCACTTGCGCAGTATATTAAATGTCAAGTGGTGGCAACATGTTTCAAACAGGACCATCCTGATAGAATTGGACTCCCTGGCATGCACAAGATACTTGTCCAAAGCAACCTGAGATGGGCTGGCCACTTAAACAGACTTGGGGATGACAGGCTACCAAAGCAGATTATGTACTCTCGACTGAGAGAGGGATCACATGGAATCTGTAGACCAAAGATCAGATACAAAGACAACATCAAGAGAAACCTGAAGGACTTAAACATCACCATAGACGCAACCAGAGACTGATTAAATTGGAGGAAAATGATTTGTGTGGTGTCATCATCGGATATGATGGACAGCAATGATTGATTGCTTGAATATCTGCTTAAAAACTGACTGTATCATATTTTGCTCATAACAGAGGAATTGGATAAATACATACTATGATATCTTAGCCAGAGCTGTGAATAGAAGAGGTGGATTCATGCCTTTCCTAAGGACATTAATATAAAGGGAATACATACTTGTATCAGCCATAGACTGCACAATGTTTGCTAACTTTTAACCATTAGGCCATGCATTGTTGGCTGTATAAATACCTATACCACCAAATTTGTAATGATATCTACATGTATAAGAAGCAAGCTGATATTTTAGTTTCAATAACTTTAGCCAATAAAGAATTTGAAACCTTCATTTCCATTTGAAAATAAATTTACTTTAAAAATTAAACAATTTCACATGTGGGCTTTAAATCATTTTCTTTCTTTAATTTTGAAAATGATGAAATTTGATCCAACTACCCAAATTATATTAACATGAAACAAGTCTTGCTGTATTTGCCAAAGTATAGGATGCACTCTTGAGAAGAAAAAAGGTAAAAAACATTATTCAGTGTCCAGTATACTGGTATTATAGCTAGGTGGCTAAGTATTCAGGTTTTAAAGCTTAAGATTTGCTTGTTGTGTTTTCCTTGTAAAATCACTACCAAATGAGATGTTCTCAATAAAAAACAACATTTCATCGCATATAAGAAGTAAGCTTATATCAAGGCTCTACTTTTGTGTCATTATTATCTTTACTTGTTCCTTCATAGAATCTCTCAAACCCATGGGGATTATTTGGCAGTGCCCATCTCATTTCACAGATAATTTTGGGGGTTGTAAAATGTATAGCAGTTCATAAAACTCTGTCAATTTTAGCTTATATATTTCAATACGAAAAAAGTTATCACTTTTTAAATTTTTTAAGAAATACTGCCACAACATATAACACTGGTGACCCCCACCCCACCCAATGAAATTTGAACACAACATAACACTCATAAAAAATTGCTGAACCTTAAAGGTCAATAAATTAAATATTGATTTCTTTTTTAAGAAAATTAAAAAATAAAAAGCATAGATAATAGAATCTGATCTTAGCCAAGTGATTAAAAATGAATTATCTTTAAAAAAAAAAATCTTTTGATATACAAAATGTTTAAAAAAATATGTTGATTGAAATTGTATTTACAGACACAGAAATTACCAATGAATGAAATATTGATTTTCTTTAAAATATTCTTCTTGAAATTCAACACAATTGTTACAAAATTTTTTTCCAATGGTTGAAGCACTTTTAAAAATCCTTTTTTAATATCATACAAAACTGTGCCATCATATTTCTTGATGTCATTTACATCCTTAAATGTTACCGTTAAGATGAAGGGCATAGAAAGCTCAGGGTTTTGAGTGTTTGATTAAATTTTAAAAAAACAAAAGAAAAGAAAGTAAAAGAAAAAAATTCCAAATATTTTTCATTAACAATAAACAAATATAAAAATTTCTTTTTGTTTTTTTCATTTGATTTTTCAACATCTTCCTAGTTTGTAGTAATGAATTTCTTCAATTTCAAATCAATCATATATTACTCTTTTATTGTTTTAGTTTATAACAAACATCAGATTATATCAAGCAATATCCTAATCCTGCATTTCAAACAATTCATAGGTTATAGATATACAGTTAATACCAGGTAAGAATCTTTCACATTTTTTTATTTTAAAATCTAAATGAAGATATGCACACAGCTGAGGAACTTATAGGATGAAGTGATGATGATGTTGAGACGAAACTTTGATGAGTTAGTGCCAATTTGAAAACAAATCATAAAGTCAGTCTTATTGTTTTGAGAAAAACACACCTCCATATTTCATCAGACCTTGCTCTGTATGATTTTTATTGTTCATGAAACTGAAAATTAATCCTAAAAAAGATCAGATTAAAGGATGTAGAAGACATGAAAAAAAATATGATGATGCAGCTTCACACCATATCAAAAGAGGAATTTCAAATTTTGTCAACATCTGATGATTATAGAAGGTGCTGCACTTACACAATCCAGTGTTTCACTAAAAACATTTCTTCAAAAAGTACTGAGACTGGTTTCATAATGTTTTGATTTTTTTTTTAATGCTCACTCATCAAGATTTGGTCTGAACATCATCACTTTCTCCTCAGCCCAGTGTTACTTCTTCATAAAATCTAAAAGCTTCAGTCTTGATCTTTTTTTAATCACTTTGTTGGTGAAAATTCAGTGTAACACTTTTTCTGCAAATTCTGTACAAAATCATTTTGTATGGATGTTAATATGTGAATAACAAAAACAAAAAAATGTTACATTATTCTCAACAATCTGAGATTAAATAACTCATATCATTTGCATTAACATTCAACTACGTCCAAACGTGTCACGGTTTAGAGAAAATAGCTTCTCTGTCTCAAAATACAATTAAATTAAAAGGTGAAAGGGTTTGATATTTACACAGATTAAAACTGGCTTTTAAGATCTTCACAACATTTACACAAAATTGAATCAGGAAAGTTTGAAATACAAGGCAATAACATCCAAATTGTGAAAAGGTTAAGGTGCCATGTCTATTTGTGCAGTCATTTTACACAAAAATGCTGCTCTGACCCAAGTATCTAAAACTATTTACCCTTCCTAGTGACAGTGATAGAGATTTTTACAGTGACCAGATATTATAAATTGAGGAGGAGAGTATCACAAAGTGCATTGGATAAGTAACATTCATAATTATAGATCACTTAAGGAATCAATAGTCGTCAATTGATAATTAGTTTAACTAATTGCTCACTACTAAATTAATGTCAATTAAAAGAATATTGATAAATCAAATTCTTAATTTGATCCAAGATTTTTATGTCACCAGTGCCTATCTCTCCCATTCCATAATCTATTAGGTCATTGTAATTCCTCTTTATAATTCCATAATCTATTAGGTCATTGTAATTCCTCTTTATAACAGCTCTAAAGGAAATAGGGATTCCTTGGCAGTGCCTATCTCTCCCATTCCATAATCTATTAGGTCATTGTAATTCCTCTTTATAACAGCTCTAAAGGCAATAGGGATTCCTTGGCAGTGCCTATCTCTCCCATTCCATAATCTATTAGGTCATTGTAATTCCTCTTTATAACAGCTCTAAAGGAAATAGGGATTCCTTGGCAGTGCCTATCTCTCCCATTCCATAATCTATTAGGTCATTGTAATTCCTCTTTATAACAGCTCTAAAGGCAATAGGGATTCCTTGGCAGTGCCTATCTCTCCCATTCCATAATCTATTAGGTCATTGTAATTCCTCTTTATAACAGCTCTAAAGGCAATAGGGATTCCTTGGCAGTCTCCCATTCCATAATCTATTAGGTCATTGTAATTCCTCTTTATAACAGCTCTAAAGGCAATAGGGATTCCTTGGCAGTGCCTATCTCTCCCATTCCATAATCTATTAGGTCATTGTAATTCCTCTTTATAACAGCTCTAAAGGCAATAAGGCAATAGGGATTCCTTGGCAGTGCCTATCTCTCCCATTCCATAATCTATTAGGTCATTGTAATTCCTCTTTATAACAGCTCTAAAGGCATACAGTGATATTTATATAGAGAAGCACAAATATGTATTTATCAAAATGTAACAACACTTTTTCCACATATAAATTTTATCAAAAATTTGTCATCCCAACTGATCATGTCAAACTATTTCTAACAACTAGCAATGCATGTTCAATCTTCCCATGCATATCCTCCTGGTGTATGTATGTATGTATGTGTGCATATATATATATATATATATATATATCCATCCATTCATTCATAGGTGTATATATCATGTATTTAATCTAAACTTCTCATATTGCTTTTCCCACCTGGAATCACAGTATAGGTACAGTGATATTCCCACCTGTACTTCTTTTCACACCTTTGTCTCATTGACAGGATGGGGGAGCAGATGACGTTAAAAGCAGTCCACCAACCAATGGCAGGCAGAGGGTGGTGCAGGGATGGAAGGCTAACTGCTCTGATGGATGAGTCTGTATATAAAATGAAGGCCAATCTCTGACTCATTTCCTGGTTGCAAAACATGTTTGTTTTACAACCAGACACACCGGTCGAGCCAATGGGAGATTTATTCAACATCACATACCTGTATCTGCTGACGTGTATGTGTACATATATGTGCCTGCATCTGTCTTTTCACAGTGAATTATTATATACGTATCTGACAGGTTGTACACATCCATATACATATTACCTACTAGGCATCTGCCACTCTCCACACACACACACACACACACATAAAAACAGATATACAAAACATCACAAAGAAAAACTGATATATCAATAAATTACTTCTGAGAATCCCTTTAATATTTGGGACCCCCCCCCTGACTCCCACTGAGAGTAATGCTATCCTCAAGCAATGACTTAACCCCCTAGTCTGTTTTTATCACCACAAAAATTTAACTAATGCCGAAAATAAATAAACTATTAAGTCTCCTTGCAGAACTTGTGTTAAAAAATTATTCTTTCCGTTAGATGATTTTTCTTTGCTATGTGTGAATTTCTATATTTTTTCCCAGGCCTTCAGTATTTATCTGAGTGGGTGGGGGTAGTTTTCAGGTACAAGCCTTTCAAAAGCAACCACAAAGAAATCTATCAATTATTCATTCTATTTTCAAAGGACTCACATTGAATTTCTGTCTGAATTTATAAAACAAAAATTTGCTTCTAATCTTTCTGACAAGTATCTTAATCTTTATTGTTTTTATCCTACTTGCTGTGCTCCCTAAATTCCCTTAGATGTATATCACATCTGTATATAAATGCTGGTTCTTATAGCCGAGTAAATCCTATTCTTTGGTTGACAAGGGTTCAATCTCTGAGCTAGGCAGTGCAGAAGCATTACCAACTTAGTAGTGGTACTATAGAAAATAAAAATTGACAGCAACCATTTAGAAATCCCTTAGAAAGCAATCAAAAATCATGAGAACAATGCACTTCACCCATAATACCAAACAAAGAATTCCATTTAAAAGTTTCCGGTCAAGCCGGGGGTTCAGTGAGATTCAGCCGTTGGACCTACAGAGTAAATTAATATTGTTGATCTCTCGGGGCCATCCCCCCAGGCAACACCTGCCCTTCCAATTTAAAGGGTCAGGGCTGGGTTCATTGCTCGATGCCTGAGGCACCCCCCTTGAGGGGGAATGCCGATGGGATGAACGCATTCTTTGCACCCGCCATACCATGAGCTTTAGTTCGTGGGTGGTCCCACATTAATAGGGCCTTGTGCCTAACCCATACATGTGGGGTACATGGTAAATAACTGGAATACAATATACAGATAAGGTGAAGGAGAAAGAAAATAGCCAGAACAACAAAGATAAGGATGTTCATCAGAGAAAACAACAAAACTTTACATTTCTGGCTAATTTAACCCTTAAAACTGAGTTTATGGGCTTATACTATCCTCAACTTCCACTTGGGTTCCTGGTTGAAAAATAGATGAAAATATAAAATATTGTAATCTGATTACAACATTTTATAGGCAATAGCGATATAGAAATGGGGATTCCTTGGCTAGAATCCTGGTCATCCATCCAGTTATATGTACATCTAGGTAGAGGCACAAATACTAGCCACTCAGATTCTAAGAGTTCAGAATTAGTTCATTCCTTTATCCCACACTCAGGTGTCCCTAACAGTGATAAACATGGATTTAAATTCATTTGTACAACAAACAATAAAACAATCATAGTTGTGTGGTCACAAGTTAGGTGGACTGATTGATTGATTTTAATGGCATGTCAACCTGTCTAGGGTTATTTTATGACTAGAGGTTAGGGAATTGCATTCATATTCACATTTTTGTGTAGTTGTTTAAGAGCTCTTTGCAGAGTTATATGATATAAAGTATTTCCATCTATCACCAATAATTATATTATTTCAAGTAATTATTTCTATTCAATAATAGTCATTTGTTTGCATACAGTTTCAAGTAACAAAAAATAATCTTTAGTAAACAATTATAACTTTAACTGACTACACTTAATACAAATAATTTACAACCATATGTTACCAAGTATCCCTATCAAATACGCATAATTTTTCAACATATCTATTTGACCCATACATGAGATCCTAACAGGTATTATCACTCTGGGTCAGAGTGGTCCTGGAAGTAATGGCAATGAAGGGATACTTCACACTCCCCAGATCTCCCGAACTAGAGCCTCACCAGTTTAATATCATACCCAGGACACCCCTGCAGAAGATACATTCAGTATATTCTAAGCCCTGCAAAGTCAGGCTGAATAAGACATTTTTTTGTAAGCTAATTAAGAATGAATTTAATGAGTGCTCAATGAAAATGACCTTGTGCAAAAGAATGTAGTTCATCAAATATCTTCATTGGGTTTACAGGTTTAACTCAATGGCCAATGCAAGGAATAAGCTATAAAGAGGTTTTTAGTTCTATTCTAGGTTTTCTTCTGGCTCTGAGGAAAGGATAATAGTAAAGATTTTATGTCAAACATGACTGTTCTTTTGCTATTTCTAAATCATAAGAGTTTTCTTTCCCTGTATTTTCAATCAGAAGTAGAATCAATGAAAAATAAATTGTAATATTAGCAGCTGTAAATAATGTTCTTTTGTCATATCATACGACCAGCAGACAATTGTTACTTTAATAATTAATGACAGGGTTTAATAATTTGCTTTTAAATGATTGTTGTTGTAGTAGTAGTAGTAGTAAAAAAAGATTTTCTGATTGCAATAATAATAAAAAGATTAAACACACACACACAGACCATTTTGGGCAGTTGGTATTCCCTGTATTAGGCTGTATACTTATAGTATGTATTTACCCAACCCCTCTGGTAGAAGGAGGATGAAGGTCAATTTTTCAGTGGAATAACACTGATTTGAATTCAGTGTTTTCCTTCTCTGATTCCAAGCCAAAGATAAAGAGTCCAGTCTACCCTAGCTGAGTGAAAACTCCTCCACAAGCAGGAAGCAACTCCAGGTAAGTTATTTTTAGCAGAATACAACAGGTTTGAATTCAGAGTTTTCCTTCTTCTAGACTGGTTACCATACCAAGATTAAGAGCCCAATTTACCTTACTATTTACCCATAGCTGAAGTGAAAATAGATTCATACCTTTCAAATGCCTATTGTATTAATATCTAAGAATATTGATAGACAGCTTGATCCTCATTGGGCATTTTCAGGTTGTAGCTCTGTGTCAGAGAAAGCTTATCAAATATCATGGCACCTACCATAAGGCTATGGTTAACAAGTTAATCTCAGAGACCATTCACCAAAGTTTGATATTTACAGAAGGTTTATATTTACAAACGATAACACATCTTACATCTATATGATTACCCAACCTCACCACCATAAGCAGGATGTAACACAAAGTCAACTAGTTCTCTTTCTCCTAGACCAGTTGCCAATATAGTGGAGAGAATAGTTGGATTCATACCTTTCTCAAGGGTATTAGCACTATATGAAATGCAAATAGCTTTGTTCAAGATTTGAACACCATGTTTATTTCCTACAACAAATAAAACTCCCTATATGCATATTGTAGATTTTTCACTTTAAAATAATTTATAATCTTAAAGAATTCAAAAGAGAAACAAATAAGAAAATCATATTCTCTAATAAAAAAAAATAATCAAATTATATTTTGAGGGAAATCAAGAAAGACAAGTGGCACAATCATATCACTACCAGATTTTTAAAAATAAAAAATGAATAAAATAAATTACTTTTTTAGAGGCGGGGGGGGGGGGGTGTTAACCGATACAAGTATCAAAGATTAGCTATGAAAAAGATATACAATGAATATAATCTTTTGCTTTTCTTTTGTAATTTCAATTTAAAGCAGAACAGGAGGTGTCCTCATGGCTACTAAGCCAGAATAATATCCCAACATGATTCTCCATTTGAAATTGAAGATAGTAGACATAAAAAAACAACAGACACATACTCTACTCACGCCCACATATCATGATAAAATGGCTGTGTTTCAAACAATATCTGTCTGACAAAAAGTTTCATGTCTTTCCCGTTTATTTGGATGTCATTTTAGTTAAACATAATAATCACTTAAAACCAGTGGGACAAAAAAGGTTGTGGTAATTCAAAACTGAATATTTATTTCTGAGAAACATAAAGAAATAATGAATTTGTTTCCCAGCTGAAAATGCACCAGGTGAACACAGGTAAAAATCATTAATCATTTTTTCTTTTTGTCAGGTTGATGACATCATTTCTTCTTTAAAGCAAATCATTTTTTACATTATTCTATGAATGATTCAAATTAGTAACCATTGCTATTTTTATCATGGTATTTCAGCAGGTACTTTCTTTGGCCTTCTTCAGGTATAGAATTGGTAAAATATTTTTATCTGAGAAAATTCTATACTATATGGGTACCTGTGCTCACTAAAGCAAAGTAGAGCTTAGAATACACTGACTGTATCCTCTGCAGTGAGGTAAAACTCCCCCGCCAAAAAAAAAAAGTGGTATCCTGGGTATGACTAGCATCTGATGGTGAGGTTCCAGTTCTGGAGATCTAGGGAGTGTGGAATACCTCTTCATTGCAGGTTAACTTTGAGCCAGAAGGGTAGTACCTGTTAGGGTACCATCTACGAATCTGTTTAAAAATTATTTGTATTCGATAAGAGCATTTACAAAAAGAAGAAACAATTACACAAAAATATAAATATCACATACAATGAATGAAATTCTCTAACCTCTGGGCATAAAATGACTCTAGACAGATTGACATGCCATTAAAATCAATCAATCCTAGAACAAAAAAAAACAATGACCATAACCCTCCATTGCTGAATAATGATATCTGTGTTTTTTTGTCGATGTTCTGAGAAACATTCTTGCAGTTACCGTAGAATAATAAATACTAACTTCCCAGTGTAGAAGTCAATAGTGATCTGCCCCTGTGTCTGCACTGAACAGAGAGTGATCTGCCTTGACTAGAGGACAGTATAAAGAGAACCCATGAAGCGGCCATTTGCAATTCTACTCTTGACATCTGGTCCACGTTTTTGTACTTTATATGGCACTGAAAGAAGGTTTTTGACTTCAAACTTCAAAAAGTTGATAAAAACAGACATGGCTACACCCACAAATAACCATAGACTGACAATATTTGCAATTTTTTTGGGCAAGTTTTGGACCTACAAGAAAATGTCATACTCTAGCAGGACTTGCGAATATGGAACATCAGAGTTGAATATTAGTGGAGGCAGCTTCCCCACCACTCTATAGCAGAAGTTTAACAGGTTAGTTTGCCTGGAAACCACGGACAAATCCCATCACATCAACAATAGTATGCACACCCTTGCACTATCCAATGTGCAAAGGTCAGACCACAGACAACAATTCAGGAAACCAATACATCTTCAATTCGACAATACACCAAGACGTTTTGAAGGATCTGAACATGTTGCTCCTCAACTTCGGTAATAACAGAAAAACTCGTCAACGGATGCACGGCATACTGGTATGCAGCAAAAGATACACGGCACTGGTACGCAGTAAAATATGCATGACACTGGTAACCAGCAAAATATGCACGGCACACTGGTACGCAGTAAAATATGCACAGCACACTGGTACGCAGCAAAATATGCACAGCACTGGTACGCAGCAAAAAATGCCTGCACACTGGTACAAAGCAAAAGATGCTACTTAAAATGTATTTATATACAGGGGTGTCCCAAAATAATGTATACACTCTTTGAAACGTTATAACTTATTCAATTATGTAATATTATTTATTGTAAATAGATTGATACAAGAGAAGAATACAAATTTAAAGAATTCGAGAGTAAAATATACAAACATAGCAAATTAACTTTAGTCAAATCTGAAATAGAAAAAAATGTAGTATCAACTATTAATATTTAAAAAGTGTATACACTATTTTGGACACCCTGTATATAAAATACAATGTGATTTTATTAGTAGATTTATGTGTTGGTAAATTTGTGAGTTATGTCTTTGTGTTTTAAATACACATTGTTTCTTTTAATTTTCTTTATAAATCAAATGTAAAAGGATAGATTTACCACTGATAAATTTAATAAAATGTGGGTGGATATAACAATGTTTAAGATGAATACAGTCAACCTTGAGCAATGTTGTTTTTTTCTTATCTTAATCCGGATTTACAGAGGAATTAAAATTCTGAGCACACAATAAGTAACTAAGACAATGTTGTCAACATTCTTTTCTTTATTTACAAGTTATGTTTAAAAAGTATGAGACTGAAGGTGTATTCATCAAGAGAGAAATAACAATGTATGAAACATACATTTAACAGAAAGTTTTCAGTTGGTCAAAGACCTCTAAATCCTCTTTCATTTGGAATCCTATTTCTTTTAATCTTTTGATTGTCCTCAAATCTTACCCCTGATATGAATTTTCAGTTTAGGAAACAAGTTACATGGAGCTAGGTCCATATATCATCATAAGAAATGGAATTGTCAACCCAAGTTCAAATCCTGGAAGAGGCTATTAAGGTTTCACTTTACACTAATTACCTTGGAAAATGCATTAATCCATCATTTCTCCTTAGGTATGAGTAAATAGATGGAGAGACTGGCTTCTTAAGCCTTAGTAAGGCAACCAGTCTAGGAAAGGGAAAACTCTGATTCTAAACGCTGTACTCCATGTAAAATCACCTTGTGTCATATTCTGCTCAAGAGAGGGGTTTTAGGTAAATACTAATACATGGCAGGCTGCTAGGTTGTCTGGTGAGTTTGGAGTGTTCTGTGCTTGCACAATTTGTGCTTTGCCTAAAACAAAATTTCAAAAGTTTTTGGACTCACTTATAACTTTTTCAACAATCATCAATTTTAATATATAAGTTGCTCAGCTGTATCTGGTTTGGTCATAGAGGTGTACTCATGTGATGTGTCTAGAGTAAGATGCCTGGCAGAGTTCGGTCCTTTCTAGGTCAACAGTTGGTTTTGAATTTAAAGCTTTTTCTATTCCTAAACCAGTTGTCATACTGAGATTAAAGAGCATAATCTGTCCTATAATTTACCTCATTGCCCTTTCGATTCATACCTTTCCAATGGTATTAACACTATGAAATGGAAACACTTGTCCAGGATTTAAACTCAGGTTTTATCCAATTACACCATGAGTGTCTTTCCACTTTGAATAGCTTTATTTCAAATTTTATTTATTATTCCACTGAAAGTTATTGTTTTTTTTTAAGCATCCAATCTTCATCTAAATTTTAGATTTTTAAAAAGTTTTAGTCTCAATAATTTTGACACATCTGATATATGGTTTTATCTGTTAGTCTGTTTGAATCATTCAACTAGAGGGATAAAATACATTTGAAAGACAGGAAATGTGTTGTGAAATGGAAGCACGTTACAAGCTTAAAACTTTTGGGATGTCTTCTTCTAATCAAACTCACCAATGCCAGAATCCAAGCCAATAAAACTTTTGAAAACAATGACTTAATGAAAGAGAAATGCAAACACATACTCAATAATTGATCAAGGCATCTATCAATATTCAATAAGAAATGTAAATCAGTTACTTTCATTGTTTGGTTTACATTATCCGCAAAGGTTTTTTTTTGTGCCGAGATTAAAAAATATTCAAATATTCATTGCATTTTATATTATGCTTCTAACTCTGATCAGAAGGTGTCTGTCCTTGAAACTTATGCAATTCAAAGAAGAAAGTTTTGGGCAGTTTTTTTATGATTTGAATTTTATCCCATTGTACCATGTGATAATTTGTTTTTTGGTGGTCAAGGAAAAAATGAGTCACCCTTTGACAGTTTTGATTTTTTCCCAGCATAAAAGACAATAGTGATTGGCAACAAGACTAACAGTCTCCCAACTGAAAAGCAATCTTAAAGTATTAGAAATATTACAAACAAGACATATTCTAATTTCTTATATCAAGAAGCAAGTCGGAAGGAGTACCATTTTTATAGTTTTAGTTAATAGATAGAAAATCTAACAGTCTATCTAAATCTGATTTACTGTAACTAAATGCACCTGAAGCAGGTGATCTGCTCTGACCAGATATACAATATAATATAGACATGATGGTAGGCATTTGCAATTCTAATCTTGACATCTGAATAACTATGACACGTCGTTCATACTTTATACGGCACTTCGAGGAGGTTTTTTTTGACTTCAAACTTCAAAGTTGATAAAAACGACATGGCTACACACAAATAACCATAGACCAATAATATTTGGTACTTTTGAAGAAAGTTGTGACTAAAATAGGAAAACATTGCATTCAGGAAGAAAAGTCAAATGGAAAGCTAACACATCCCAATGTTAGGAAAACAGAGAGACACTCAATTAAACTAGATTGCAACAATCCAGAGATTTTCTTGGATTACAGGAATTTGAGAACTCAACTCCAAGAACAAGTCACAGAATTGAAAACAAATAAAATTTTGAACTTGCTTGGATTAAGGCATACTGGTACGCAGCAAGATGCCCGGCATACTGGTAGCAGCAAAAGAATGCCCGGCAATAATAACTGGTACACAGAAAAAATGCCCGGCATACTGGTAACAGCAAAAAGATGCCGGCATACCTTGTACGCAGCAAAAGATGCTACTTATAATGTGCCCAGTTGTTTACAACCACATTGTCCTGGCCAAGCTCGGCCATGCAAGCAGATTCTGGGCCCAGCATCATGACCTGATGATGCTTGGACACCATTGGAGATACACTTGTATTGCTGGTCCCAGAGCCTTGTCGGTACGGATGCGCATAGGTATCAGACGCATACAAACCAAGATGACCATGTCGGTTCCTTCTGTGGTCCAAGCATGTATAAGTAGTGATCTGCCCCTGCATCTAACTGAAAGGGTGATTGCGCTTGAATCAGATACCTATAAAAAAGATCTTTTCGTACTTTATACTCATGGGTTATGTAAAGAAGATTTTCCTTTTATCTCATTCACTAAAACATTTTCCTATTTAAGGTGAGTAGTGCACACAAACTTTCAATAAGATGTCTTGCTCTAATTACTCATTATTTTTGTGATTAAAAGTTCACATTTTCTACACAATGTTAAATAGGTTGACACTCTCATTTTCCATAGTGTATAGTTAACTACCCTCTCTGTTTGATGGTGTATATTGGACATATTGATTTTTAAGTGTGTATAAGTTGACGCACTGATTTTCAGGGTGTAAATATTGTTTGTGGTGTAATACAAATGTTTTCTCTTTTTTCTTCCTCCTTTAGGAAGATTATATAGTGGGGGGTGATCATAGTTAGTCAGGAGTGGTCACATACTGTTAGTATACTTTGCATCCTAAATCCAGCACCAGTACCATTTCCATTAAAACAGCAATTATCAAATGGGGATAATTGATTGCTCATTATAACTCCAGTGACACCTAGCAGCTTAACTAATTCAATTACAAAGGGGGTTTACTAACATGTGGCTTGTTTTTCTTTCAGCATATTTTTTTTTTCATTCATTAAATTCTATCATCCCTCCCTTTCAAAGCAAAAATATTTTACATTAAAATTCAATTCTAAAAGGAGTTAAAAACATAACTTATCATGAATATGGTTGGACCTACTGATAGAGAAATAAGAGAGACAGGGAATTATATGAACAGCATTTACTTTATTTCAATTCTATGGAATATGTTGGCTTCTATATTGTTGGTCATTTCAGATTTTTAATCATCTACAAAAATCAAGTGTTTATTTAAAATTCAATAAACAAAAAATCAACTTTGAAAATAGAAAAATAAAATAAAAAGAATTTTTGATCAACAAATTTTTATCATTGTAACATTTGTTTTTTTATCAAGTAGGTACCTACGCACTTTTTGTGCCATTATATATAATATATAATATATATAATATATATTATATTATAGCAGAGTTTTGTTGAATTGAACAGACATTCTGTCTGACAAGCCTTTCATTGATCCATTCCCTCTTCAGGCCATCCCTTCTGTGGTCAGGGTGAACTGTATAAAGTCCACTGAAGTTTCAACCTAGCTTTTCGCAATACACTTTGACATCTAGGTGGGAAACGATGGAAATGGAAGTGTATTGCCGAAAGTGCTAGTGTGCAAACTCGTGACTGTTATACAGTTCCACTGACAACCAGAAGATGGCCGAAGATGGAAGATCAAGAAGGAATTGTCTGTTACATTCACAAACTGTATAAAGAAAATGCTGCAAAAACACTTTAGCTTTTAATACTAATAAAAAATGTACCTGATGAAAATCAATTTTTTTTATTTATATATTTTTAAAAGTCATCTTCTAAATTCATCCACAATTCTTTGGTTTGGTGTATTGTTTAATGCATATCACTTCTTAATGGGTTAATTTAATTTCTTCATTTTTAAAGTTTATTATCAATCATAACTATCCATATTCATTGCTATTTTTTATAATTTCACTTCTATTATCGATAAATATTTGTTTTGCACAATATGAATAATTTATACTCAAAATTTTCATTTTGGTACATGCTAGTTTGTGACACGTATATCATATGACAAGGCGTTCAAATCATTGGAGGGGTATACATTGGTTGTAAGTAGTCTTGTGATAATTGGGTACACTGAATTGCTTCCCTTTATGAATTTAAAACAAACATGTAACATAGTTTGATTGAGGAAGGTTATGCTTTATGGTTTGACTGGAGTATAAATCGCACAGAAAGCAACTAAACATTTGCAGTTCAAAGATGAAGGTGCCAGTTGATCATATACAGTAATTATGGTTCAAGAATTCACAAGGTTTGCAAGAAACTTGACGATCAGAAAGTAGGGATTCCTAAACCTGGATTATAGTGTGCTGCAAGTCATGGATAATCCAGTGAGTAATATTTTGGAGAGTATCCAGGCAGCTTTGGCATCTCATAGACAAATGTATTTGGTCACTTTACAACTCTGCTGAATTTGACATCACATTACAAATAATTGCAAAACTTTTGACTACCTAGGTAATAATCATTAGTAAACATTTTGCTTAAGTATTATATTTATGAATTTGCCTACATTATTGAACATTGCTGGGATTAACAGTACTATATTCAGTTAAGCAGACTTGGGAGTATGGCAATGAGGAGTATTGCCACACTCCTCTGGATTGAACTCACACAAGATGCAATTTAATGTCATACCAAGACAACCTTCTTTTGGGAGGGTATCCTTGTAGCATTTAAGCTTTTGGCCAAAGGGCTGCCAAATCATCTAATTTCATTGTTTCAATACTATATAAAGAATGAATATATTTCCCTTTCCGTTTCTTAAGATCAAAACAGATGTTAATGGATCAAATTGCATTCTTGGTAGATTAGATGCTAATCAATTTCAGTAAAAGAAAAAAAAGAAAAAAATTACAAATTTTGAAGAAGATTTGATGAATAGAAAAGAGCAAGGAATTTACCTGAAATTATTCTTCTTTCGTTGCTCAAGTTTTTCTTTGCCTGGTTTAATAATCCCAGGTTGGGCTTTTGGAATGTCCAGGACAGATCAGGTTGTAGATGTTAGTTAATAATTCCAATTCCTTCCTGTAATATTAACGATTAACAAATGGAACAGCAGAAGGAGAATGGATTAGCAAAATAACAATAATCTTTAAAGGTTTCATTAATGATTGATATTGTACTGATTATGCTAGTTTTTGTACCCTAAGTGCATCCATAGTATTTGAGGACAATTATATACGGGCAGATTGTGATATCAATTGTTAAAAATCAGTTAAAATTATAGTCTCCAATTATATATGGTACAAAAATATTTTTTACAATCATTTTAAAACGGTACACCTCATCTTTATAAATATCTATTTTGACCATAGATGGAGTATCAGATACTACATCCATGGAGTAATAGCAATCAAGAATTACTCTACACTCCAAGTTCAAGAATTAGAACCTTACTGCCACACACAAGCCACTCTTCTTTTCTTTTTTTTCTTTCCTTAGAGTATACAGTCTTCCACAGAGTATACAGTTGGCATTTTCTAGGCCCAATCAACAGAGTGGTGATCTTAAGGTATGTTTATTATATATGTAAATAATAAAGACACAATACTCACCTCATGACCATATGAAAAGGCAGTTGCGCTCCGTTTTTTTATTATTCTGAATTTCTTTCACGACTTTCTTGGAAAAACTGCAGCCGATATCTGTTGAGAATAGAAAACAAATTTTTATTTTGATGGCATTTATATTTATACAACAATTATTCTTTTCTCTAGAATTTCTGAGATGAAATATTATTATCAGCTAAATCTGCTTAAATGAATGGGATTTTAATTATGAAAATTGATATCATTTCACTTTTTTTGCAGCAATAATACAGCTTTATAACAGCATAATAACAGAACTATTTTTTTATGATGACTTAAAATTTAATAAACATTGTCAAAGAGGGTAATATTTTAACCCTGATGGTCTTTAGCATACAACACAACAATATATTGTAAACATGCCTTTTATAATGGTCATCATCCTAAACTCAAGTTCAAATCCTGGCAAAGCTGTTACCTTTCACTTCATGCAATGCCTTGGGAAGACAGGATCCATCTCTTCACCTCTATTTATATGGGTAAATAGTAGAGCAGACTGTTTTCTCTAACCTTGGTATGGCAACCAGTCTAAGAGAATGAAAACTCTAAATTCAAACAATTGTATTCCACTTAAAAATTGAATTGAGTCACATCATGCTTGTGGCTGAGGGGTTGGGTAAATACATATATATCTGCAAGACATGGGTAGTCATATCCTGACATGCTGGCAGGGCATTTGGATTCAATTTTTCCTTCTCTTAGATCAGTTACCTTAATAGATGAGAAAAGAAGAGATGGGTTCATGCCTTTTTCCAAGGTCATTAGTGTCAACTAAGGAGGTGCACATGGTGTAATAGATATCATCATAAGAAATAAACTCAAGTTCTGGAGGAGTTTGTTTTCTTTATACTCTTGGAGGAAAATCATAAATCCTTCACTTCTTCTGCCTCCTCAGCTATAGTTAAAATAGTAGGGCAGACTCTTTAGCTTTAGTAAATCAACCAGTCTATCAAGCTCATCCAAAAGTGTGGCTGGTTCTTACACAATCTTTCACTACAATAAACAAATCAACTGTGTAGACAATCTGGTAGTTCACTCTTAAACTTTGGGTACTCAAACATACCAAGGAACAAAACAACCTCAAGTGAAAATTCAAACTTCCCAGTTTTTGGGATAACAATCATTGCATTTTACACTCCCAACATTCAATTCAAATTAGAGATTTAACTTTCTCGTCTTCAATTAAAATTAATTGATGTTTCAGCTCAATACCACACAACTGACTTCTGCTTATTGTTTGAGACTCTCCATCTAAGATAGCAAGCAAAATAATTTTGTCTGGACTAAAAAAGAAGGAGGGTGCAGGATACCAGTAGCTGGAATATCAATGTAGATAACTGAGACTCTAAGCAAATTGACTCCACCGGACTTCAATATTAAAATATTGCAAATTCTCTGTGAGGATTTAGGAGTAAGCAAATATACATTGCAAAAGCAAAGCAGAAATACACATGAATTCAAGAGAGAAACATGAAAACTTGTTTTTTTAACTAAGAAATTTTAGAGTAAGGGTTAAAGATGAGTTACTGTAGTCAATGTATTTTCACTGGGTTCTCTACCCTTTAAAAATTATTGTTATGATAACCAAATCAGACTTTCATGAGAAGCAAATAGTGATTTACTCCTTGCACACATTTAAGACTAAGTAGAACTGATCTTAAGGATCTCTGTACGAAAAACAAAAGAAAATAGAGGAAATAAATTCGACTTGTTGAAGAGAAGGGGGGGTCACAATGTATCGCCGTCACAAAATCTACAGAAAGAAAAAAATCCGTCGTCGTTCGTCGTCGACAGTGTATTCCCGATTCGTGGCCAATGTGTCGCGTCGCATTCCGAAGGACGCGGGTTCGTTCCACATGCCAGGCAAAGCTGCCGCTTCCCTTCGAGAATACGGCGGGCACTCACCTCGTGTTCTCTGTCACAGGATCATATTGATCACTCTATATTCTATAATTGGAATGTGTGTATGTGGGGGGGTGAAAGAAAACAATTGATTTTTTGATTTATTACACAATTTCTACCACATTTCAATCAAAACTTATTTATTTCATAATCTAAAAACATTTTCATTAAATAAGATAACATTTCTTTGCAAACTTTTCATTTAAATCAAATCCCTACCTAATAAATTTTTTAAATTATTTATACAACTACCACAATTTACCTTAAATCTAATCTATACACAATTTTTCAACCTTTTACCTATTTTAGTTTAACAAACTTTAAATTTATCACACACATATATAAGAATCTTTTTTTTAAATACAATTAGATTTTCTTTTTACCATCAGTACAATGTTCACATCATATCATACCTTTCTACATCAGCTAACCATCACTTTTTTTAATTATTACAATATAATTATCTAAATTCTTGATAAAATTTTAAATATTTAATTATTACATAATTAATTTTACCAAATATTCAGTACACTTTTCTAAATTTTAAACTTTTCATGAAACGAAGTAAACTCTTTTCAAAATATTTTTTTCAGGTTAACAGAAAATTCCAACTTTCACCAACGGAAACGCTGGGATTTTAAAAATAAAGCCTCGTTGCGAATGTAATATTTTGATTATATTTTTTCTTTTTCTTGTATCATTCATTAAAGCAGGTGACAATACAAATATTTTATTTTTTGTCTTGATGAGGATCAAGATGCATACCAGTACATATTTATTTCTTTATTTATTTATTAAATTTTAATGAAATTCTATCATGTAACAGACCATTGAAACACGTGTTGACACAGACAGCATATTCATCATCACCTCAATATTTTTTTCACTTTTAATCATTTTCTTTCAACTATGTCAGATTCTTTCCATTTTCCGCCCTGTGGCTGGGGCGTTAGAATGCACCGACTGCACTTGAGAGGGTAAGACTCCCATGGGGGCCTGTTGGCGTGGGTGCACGTGATGCTTAAGGATAGAGCCAGGTGGATGAGCAGTTCATGACATGCATACTCCACTTTGCCCTATCTTGGGCTAGACGGCGGTGGAGAGGCCCTCCGATCAATCGCGGTACTAAGCCTAGCACTATATGATTTTCCAACCTATTGCCTTATGGCAAGCCCAACCTTTTTATCAATGGGTGTAGAAGGCGGTGGTGGCGGGTCTATGTCGTGGAATGACGTTAACTCTATTGATGGTGAGGTTAGTTCTGGAGGTTGGGGAATGTGGAGTACCTTCATCACGCATTGCTCCTGGGTCACTCAGACCCGGAGTGGTAGTCCTGTTTAGGGTCCATCTATGGTTAATAGAAAAATTATTTTAAAAAAATTGTATATCCATTAAGAATGATTTTTATTTCAAAACTTAGCTTAAATGACCCCTGAGGTTGATATGCATAAAAATAAAAAAAAAATTTCCATTTTCTCACCTCATTATATTTATATATATATATCTATATATATATATATATATAAAATGGTAAACAATTAAAATCCATGGTTTAAGGTAGGAATTTTTTTGATACTTGAAAATAATTATAACACATCTGAAACAATTTAATCTAAAGCCATTTTATTTGTTAAGAAAACTACTTATAACTCAGATAGAAATGGATAATTTCTAACATCATTTTAAGATCAGACATTATCTGTATATGCAACTGTATTGAAGATCTAGCAATCTTTTTTTAATTGTATTCAAATAATTTTCTTGCTCAGATTCTGTTAAAAAACTGGACCGTTAAGGTTGCTATATGCATATACAATACAAAGATGTGTTCAAAAGTATTAGACTGGAAGTTGTTATTTACCAAGACAGAAGGAACAATGAAGGAATATAATTCTTTCAAATAGTCTCCTTGGCATGAACAGCTTATCCAGTGAGTTTTTCCTTGGTGAAAGCACGTTGAAAACCTTTCTTTAGATATGGTTTAAATTTATGTGTCATATTTTCTTTTAATGTCCTCCATATTCTCAATCTTTACCCTGGAGATGATTTTCAATTTTAGAAAAATACCAGAGTTAGATTGTTGTTGTTTATGAGATGAGAGCACTGCACTTTGCAATCCTGTGTTTTGCCATAAACTGCGTATCAAAGAATTGCATGGAAATTGTTTTGAATTTTCTATGATTTGGATTTTTTTAGACTGTTGTCCTCATCTTTATTGTTATATATATATATATATTATATATATATATTATATATAATATATATATACAATGTTCGCTGATGTGCCTCAGCATTATTCAGGTGTTGTCTTTGAACTCAGGAACTTCTTGTCAAACTTTTTGTTTAGACATTGTCTTTATAAGTTGACTCAGCTCCTCATTTAAATTTTGAATTTTGAAATTTAAAATTTCAAACTCAGTCTGATACTTGTATCTAAAATGACAGAGAATGCATCATTGAAATGTACCAAATACATACTTTAATACCATATTTCAGATCAAAAAGTGGGAGGAGCCTTAATGCAAAGTTGAGGTATCAATTCAGCTAATGTTTACCCATATGCACAAGATTACAAATGCTTTTACCAAACTCCATAATCTTTGTCATGTTAGTGAGCTTAGGCTTACAGTTAGAGTGGTGGGAGAGCACTGGAGCAGCTTTAAGCAGAGTACACTTAAGTGAATTGATACTCAACTTTGCATTTAAGGCTCCCTCACTTTTTGATCTGAAATATGGTAATTTGAATCAGTAATGGTTTATTTTGGTACATTTCAAATGATGCATTTCTGGTCCTTTTAGGTATACAAGGTAGTCAAGACTGAAGTTTGAATTTTAAATTTCAAAATTCAAATTTAATGAGGCGCTGAGTCAACTTATAAATGGTATATGGCTAAATTCAAAAGGTTTGGACAGAAGGTTCCCGAGTTCGAAAAGAAACCCTGAAATGCGTGGGGCACATCAGCTGAAACATTGTATTATAATATATAATATATATATATATATTATATATTATATATAATATAACATAAAGATGAAAGGACACAGCTCTTAAAAAACTCCAAATCATAGAAATGTCAAAAACAATTCATGGCATTTCTTGATAGCTGCAGTTTTATGGCAAAACAGGATTGCAACCAGTGCAGTGCTCTCCATACTCAATACAACAACAATCTAACTCTGTGTGACTTATTTCTCTCAAATTGAATTCATCTCAGGGGTATAGGGGACAGGAGATTTGAGATATGGAGGACATTAAAAGAAATATGACAACATATTCTAACAATAATAAGAGAGTTTCAACGTGCTTCACCAATGGAATAACTCACTGGAAATAGCGTGTTTCGATGCCAAGGAGACTATTTTGAAGAGAATTAATTTTCCTGTCATTGTTCTTTCTGTCTTGGTAATAAACTTCCGTCTTAATACTTTTTGAACCATTTGTGTATTGTATATTGCCATATAGCAACCTTTGAACTGTGTCCAGTTTTTTTTAACAGATTGACAGGAAATTATTTGAAATCATTAAAGATTGTTTCTAGATCTTCAATAGTGCATATAACAGATAAATGTTGTGCTTAAATGAGATTGGTTGAAATTATCCATTTCTTCTCGTAAGTTTATAAGGTAGTTTCTAACATAAATGGCTGTAGTGTGAAATTGTTAGAGTGATAATTATTTTTCAAGTCAAAAATTCCTACTTAAACCATTGGATTTCTAATTGTTTTTACGCGATATTTATAGTGTAGTAATATAATATAATATATATCTATTGTATTAATAGATGTAGGTGAGAAAATGGGAAATTTTTTTATTTTTAATTTTTATTTGGCATATACCTCAAGGTGGGGTTTTAATGCTGTAAAGTTTTGAAACTAATCAATTCTTATGGGATAATTACGATTTTTTCTATAATAGCAAATTTTTTCTTATTAGCCATATGACTTGGAGCCTAACAGGCTATAGAGCCATCTCCGGGGTCTAGAGATGCCAGGGAGCAATGGTGATGAAGGTACTCCACATTCCACCAAACCTCAGCTGGACTCACCAATCAGATAGAGTTTACGTCATTCCACGCACATGTAGACCCGCAGCCACCGCCTTCAGGCACCCATATTGAATAAAAAGGGGATGGTGCCTTGTCCATAGGGCAATAGGGTGTGGAAAATCATATATGGGTGCTAGGCCTTGAGTGAAACCAGCCGATTGATCGGAGGGGCTCTCCGCCGCCGTTAGCCAAGATAGGGCCAGTGGAGTAATTGCCATGTCAATGAATGCTCATCCGACCGGGTCTAATCTTAAGCATCACGGGTTGCCACACGGCCAACAGGCTGGCCCATTGGGGGAGTCTTACCCCTCAGAGGTTGCAGTCGGTGCATTTCTAACGCCCAGCCGACAGGGCGGAAAATGGAAATGAATCTGACATTTTATGATTGAAGAAAATGATTAAAAGTGAAAATAATGAGGGTGATGATGAATATTGCCTGTCTGTTGTCACACACGTGTTTCAACTGGTTCTGTTTACATGTATAAGAATATCATTAAAAATTAATTAATAAAATAAAGAATAAATATGTACTTGGTTATGCGATGGCTTTGATCCTCATCGAAGACAAAAGATAAATCATTTTGTATTGTCATTCCTGCTTTAATGAATGATTACGAGTTAATAAAAATAGTAAAAATTTTAAATATCATTCACAGGATGTTTAGGCATGCAAAAAACGAATGCTTTTTTATTTTTTAATCCAGCGTTTCCGGTGGTTTGAAAGTTTGGAATTTTTTCTGTTCTTACTGAAAAAAATTTTGAAAGAATGTTTACTGTTTCATGAAGTTTAAATTTAGAAAAGTGTAGTTTGGAATTAATTGTGGTAAGAATTTTATATATGTTGTAATGCATTAAATATTTAAATTTTAATAAGAATTTTAGATTCATTTTTGAGGAATATTAAAATAGTGAGTTGTTTATCTGAAGTGTAGTAATAGTGTAATTGTAATTGATTGTGAACATTTGTACGTGATGGTAAATGAATATTATCTAATTGTTATTGTAATAAAGATTTTATATATGTTGTGTGTGATAATTTAAGTTTGGTTAACTAAATAGTTGTGTAAAGGTTTGAAAAGAATTTGTGTAGTAATTATATGATTTAGTGAATTGTGTGTAGTGTGTATAGATATTTAAAATTATTAGTTTATGTGTAGTGATTTGAATTTTAAATGAAAGTTTGGCAAAGAATGTTTTATTATTTAACTGAAATGTTTTAGATTATGAATAATAGTTTGTAGTTGAATTTGTGGTAGAATTTGTGTATAATTCAGATAATCAATGTGATTTTCTTCCAGCCGCCCATATACCACGTTCAATTAAAGATTATAGTATGGTATGCCAATTGGATGGCTAGTTAGACAGACTGAACGAGGTGGTGGCCCGGCCAGTATTCTGAAGGAAGCGGCTAAGGCTTTGCCTGGCATGTGGCAAATCGCCGCGTCTTGATGCGAACGGGCGACACATTGGCACCGATTCGGATACTAACTGTGACGACGAGACGAGGATTTTTTCTTGTGCTGTAGATTTTGTGACGGCGTGAACATGTTGTTGACCCCTCTCTTCAACAAGTCGAATTTATTTTCCCTTCTATTTCTTTTTGTTTTTCGTACAGAGATCTTAATGAGTCAAGTCTCTACTCTAGTCTTGTAAATGGTGTGGCTTTTCAGGGGAAGTATCACTATTTGCTCTTCTCATGAAGTTGATTTTGGTACATAAAAATATGAGCGATTTTACAAGGTAGAGAACCCAGTGAAAATACATTGACTACAGTAACTCATATTTTAACTTTACTCTAAAAGATTTCTTAGTTATAAAAAAAGTTTCAGTTGTTTTTCTCTGCTTGAATCACTTGAGTGGTATTTTGCTGGCTGCATTTTGCAAATGTATTATGTACTCAATCCTCTAAGAAGAATTGTCAAATATTTAATATTGAAAGGTCGGTGGAGGTCAATTTGGCTTAGAGTCTCAGTTTATTACAGTTGATGAAAGTGTCCAGCTACTGGTATCGCTGCACTTCTCCTTCTTTTTGTAGTCAGACAAATTATTTTGCGCATAATCTAGATTGGAGAGTCTAAACAATAAGCAGAGTCAGTTGTTGTGTATTAGAGCGACATGCATAGTTTTAATAGAAGACGTAGAGTTAAATTCTAATTTGAATGAATGTTGGGTAGTATGTGTTAAATGATGCAATGATGGTTAATCAGAGAACTGGGGAGTTGAGTTCACTTGAGTTGTTTTGTGTTCCTGGTATGTTGGTACCGCAACGTTAAGATGTGAATACAGCTTGTCTACCAGTTGATTTGTTTATTGTAGTGGAAGATGTGTAGAACCAGCACACTTTTTGGATAGCTTGATAGATGTTGATTTCCTAAAGGCAAAGAGTCTGCCCTCTATTTTAACTATAGCTGAGAGCAGAAGAAGTGAAGGAATTTATGATTTTCCTCCAAGATATAAAAGAAAACAAACTCTCCGGAACTTTGAGTTTATTGCTTTATGATGATTCTATTAACATGTGCACCTCCTAAGTTGCCCTAATGACTTTGAAAAGGCATGAACCATCTCTTCTTTCTCATCTTATTAAGGTAAACTGATTCTAAGAGAAGGAAAAAGTGAATCCAAATGCCCTGCCAGCATGTTTCCAGGATATGACTACCATGTCTGCAGATATATATTTTATTTTACCCAACCCTCAGCCACAAGCATGATGTGACTCAAATTCAATTTTTAAGTGAATACAATTGTTTTTGAATTTAGAGTTCATTCTCTTAGACTGGTTGCATCAGGTTAGAGAAAACAGCGCTCTACTATTATACCCATATAAAGAAGGTGGAAGAGATGGAATCCTGTCTTTCCCAAGGGCATTAGCATGAAGTGAATGTAAACAGCTTTTGTCCAGGTTGAACTTGAGTTTTAGGATGATGACCATTATAAAAGCATGTTTACAATATATTGGTGTGTTGTATGGCTAAAGACATCAGGGGTTATAAATATTACTCTTGACATGTTTATTAATTTAAGTCACTCATAAAAATAGTTCTTTATTATTCTGTTATAAGTCTGTTATTATTGCTGCAATAAAAAGTGAAATGATCAATTTTCATAATTTAAAATCCCATTCATTTAGCAGATTTTAGCTGATAATAATATTTTCATCTCAAAAATTCTTAGAGAAAGAATATTGTTGTATAAATAAAATGCCATCAAATAAAATTTGTTTTCTATTCTCAGATATCGGCTGCAGTTTTTCCAAGACGTCGTGAAGAAATTCAGAATAATAAAAAACGAGCGACTGCTTTTTTCATTGTCAGTGAGGTGAGATTGTTCTATATTATTTTACATATATAATAAACCATTGTACCTTTAAGATCACACTCTGTTGATTGGGCCTAGAAATGCCAACTGTATACTCTGTGGAAGACTGTATACTCTAAGAAAGAAAAAAAAAAAGAAGAGTGTCTTGTGGTGGCAGTAAGGTTTTAATTCTTGAACTTTGGGGAGTGTAGAGTTAATTCTGATTGCTATTACTCCATGGAGTGGTAGTATCTGATCGGTCCCATCTATGGGTCAAATAGATATGTTATAATAGATGAGGTGTTTCCTGTTTAAAATGAATTGTAAAGATATAATTTTTGTACCATATATTTGGAGACTATTATTAAACTGATTTTTAACAATTGATATCACAATCTGCAGTATATAATTGTCTAAATACTATGGATGCACATTAGGGTACAAAAACTAGCATATCAGTACAATATCAGTCATTAATGAACCTTTAAAGATTATTGTTATTTGCTAATCCATTCTCCTTCTGCTGTTCCATTTGTTAATCGTTTGAATATTACAGGAAGAATTGGAAGTTGATTTAACTGACATCTACCAACCTGGATCTGTCCTGGACATTCCTAAAAGGCCAACCTGGGATTATAAACTCAGCAAAGAAAAACTTGAGCAACGAGAAGAAGAATATTTCAAGGTAAATTGTCCTTTGCTCTTTTCTATTCATCAAATCTTCTTCAAAATTTGTAATTTTTTTTTCTTTTTTTTTTCTTTTTTTACTGAAATTTTGATTAGCATCTAATCTACCAAGAAGTGATTTTGATCATTAACAACTCTGGTTTTGAATCTTAAGAAGCTGGAAAGGGAAATATATTCATCTGGTTATTGTATTGAAAAACAAGTGGAATATTAGATGAATTTGGCAGCCCTTTTGGCAAAGCTTTGAATATGCTACAAAGGTATAAATCCCTCCCAAAAAGAAGGTGTGTCTTGGGTATGACATTAAATTGCATCTGGTGGTGAGTTCAATCCAGAGGAGTGTGGAATACTCCTTCATTGCCATTACTCCCAAGTCTGCTCTAACGTGGAGTGATAGTACCTGTTAAGTTCCCAGCTATATGTCAAATATAACTGTAGGCAAATTTTCATTAAATATAATTACTTGAAGCTAAAATTGTTTACTAATGATTATTACTAGGGTGAGTCAAAAGTTTTGCAATATTTTGGTAATGTGATGTCAAATTCAGCAGGTTGTGAAAGTGACAAATCACATTTGTCTATGAGATGCCAAGCTCGCCTGATACTCTCCAAATATTACTCACTGGATTTATCTCTATGACTTGCAGCACAGCCTTATAATCCATGGTTTTAGGACTCCCTGACTTTTCTGATCGTCAAGGTTCTTGCAACCTGTGTGGAATTTCTTGAACCATTAATTACTGTACTATGATCAACTGCACCTTCATCTTTTGAACTGCAAATGTTTTTAGTTGCTTCTGTGGATTTATTACTCAGTTCAAACTCATAAAGCATAACTTCCTCAATCAAACTATGTTACATGTGTGGTTTTAATATCATAAAGGTGAAGCAATGTCAGTGTGTACCAATTATCACAAGACTACTTACCACAATGTATACCCTCAATGATTTGAACTGCCTTGGTCATATGATATACGTGTCACAAACTAGCATGTACCAAAATGCAAAATTTTTGAGTATAAATTATTCATATTGTGCAAACAAATATTTATCGATAAAGAAGTGAAATTTATAAAAAATATGCAATGGAATATTGGAAATATTATGATGATAATAAAAACATTAAAAATGAAGGAAATTTAAATAACCCATAAGAAGTTGATATGCCATTAAACAAATACACCAAACCAGATGAATTGTGGATGAATTTTAGAGATGACTTTTAAAAATATATAAATAAAAAAAAATTGATTTTCATCAGTACATTTTTTATTATTAGTTAAAAGCTAAAGTGTATTTTGGCAGCATTTTTTTCTTTTATACAGGTTTTGTTGAATTTAACAGACAATTCCTTCATTGATCCGTTTCCAATCTTCGGGCCATCCTTCTGGTGTCAGGGTGGAACTGGTATAACAGTCCACCGAAGTTTTCAACACTAGCACTTTCGGCAATACACTTTGCCATCCATCGTTTCCCACCTGAGGATGGCAAAGTGTATTGCGAAAGTGCTAGTGTTGAAAACTTCAGTGGACTGTTTATACCAGTTCCACCCTGACACCAGAAGGATGGCCTGAAGATTGGAATGGATCAATGAAAGACTTGTCAGACAGGAATTGTCTGTTCAATTCAACAAAACTTGTATAATATATAATATATATATATATATATATATATATATATATAATGGCACAAAAAGTGGTAGGTGTACCTACTGATAAAAAAACAAATGTGTACAATGTATAAAATTTTGTTTGATCAAAAATTCTTTTGTATTTTATTTTTCTATTTTCAAAGTTGATTTTTTTCTTTGTTTATTGAAATTTTAAATAAACACTTGATTTTTGGTAGATGATTTAAAATCTGAAATGACAACAGATATAGAAGCCAACATATTCCATAGAATTGAAATAAAGTTAAATGCTGTTCATATAATCCCTGTTCTCTCTTATTTCTCTATCATAGGTCAACCATATCATGAGAAGTTATGTTTTTAACTCTTTTAGAATTGAATATTTAATGTAAATATTTTTTGGCTTTGAAATGGGGAGGGGATGATAGGAATTTAATGAATGAAAAAAAAATATGCTGAAAAGAAAACAAGCCACATGTTGAGTTAAACCCCCTTTGGTAATTGAATTTTAGTGTAATGTCTGCTAGGTGTCACTGGTGAGTTTTATGAATGAGCAATCAAGTTATTCCCCTTTGATAATTGGCTGTTTGTAATGGGTGAAATGTACATGGTGCTGGATTAGTGATTTGCATAAGTATAGTACAGGTATGTTGACCACTCCTGACTAACTATGAATTCACCTCCCCCTTACTATATAATCTTCCTAAAGGAGGAAGAAAAAAGAGAAAGACATTTTGTATTTAACACCACAAACAATTATACACCCTGAAAAATCAGTGCGTCAACTTATACACACTTAAAAATCAATATGTCAATTATACACCATTGCAACATAGAGGGTAGTTAACTATACACTATGGAAAATTAGGGGTGTCAACCTATTATACATTGTGTAGAAAATGTGAACTTTTATCACAAAATAATGATAATTAGAGCAAGACATCTTATTGAAAGTTTGTTGTGTGCACTACTCACCTTAAATTAGGAAATATGTTTTTAGTGAACTGACATAAAAGGAAAATCTCTTTACATAACCCCATGAGTATAAAGTACGAAAGATGCTCTATTATAGTGTATCTGATCAAGCGCAGATCACCCTGTTCAGGTTAGATGCAGGGGCAGATCACTTACTTATACATGCTTTGTGACCACAGAATGAACCGACATGGTCATCTTGGTTTGTATGCGTCTGAGTACCTATGCGCATCCGTACCGACAAGGCTCTTGGTACCCAGCAATACAAGTGTTATCTCAATGGTGTCCAATGCATCATCAGGGGGTCATTGCTGCTGGGGCCCAGAATCTGTGCATGGGCCCGAGGCTTCTGGCAGGGAACAATGTGGGTTGTAAACAACTGGGCACATTATAAGTAGCATCTTTTGCTGCGTACAAGTATGCCGGGCATCTTTTGCTGTGTACCAGTATGCCGGGCATTTTTTGCTGTGTACCAGTATGCCGGGCATCTTTTGCTGCGTACCAGTATGCCGGGCATCTTTTGCTGCGTACCAGTATGCCTTAATCCAAGCAAGTTCAAAATTTTATTTTGTTTTTCAATTCTGTGACTTTGTTCTTGGGAGTTGAGTTCTCAATTCCTGTATAATCCAAGAAATATTCGGATTGTTGCAATCTAGTTTAATTGAGTGTCTCTCTGTTTTCCTAACATGGGATGTGTTTAGCTTTCCATTTGACTTTTCCTTCCTGAATGCAATGTTTTTCCTATTTTAGTTTCACAACTTTCTTCAAAAGTACCAATATTATGGTCTATGGTTATTTGTGGTGTAGCCATGTCTGTTTTTATCAACTTTTTAAGTTGATAAGTCAAAAACTCCTCGAAGTGCCGTATAAAGTATGAACGACTGGTCATAGTTATTCAGATGTCAAGATAGATTGCAAAATGCCTACCATCATGTCTATATTTATATTGTAATATCTGGTCAGAGGCAGATCACCCTGCTCCAGTGACATTTAGTTACAGTAATATCAGATTTAGATAGACTGTTAGATTTTGCTATCTATTTTACTAAAACTATAAAAATGGTACTCCTTCCGACTTGCTTTCTTGATATAAGAAATTAAATTGATGTGTTTGTAATATTTCTAATACTTTAAGAGTGCTTTTTCAGTTGGGAGACTTGTTAGTCTTTGTTGCCAATCACTCATTGTCTTTTATGCTGGGAAAAAATCAAAACTGTCAAATTGGGTGACTCATTCTTTTGTCCTTGGACCACCAAAAAACAAAATTATTCACATGGTACAATGGATAAAATTCAAATCATAAAAAAACCTGCCCAAACTTTCTTTCTATTGGAATTGCATAAGTTTTCAAGGACAGACACCTTTCTGATCAGAGTTAGAAGCATAATATGAAAATGCCAATGAATATTTGAATATTTTTTAAGTCTCGGCACAAAAAAAAACCTTTCGGTGATAATTTTAAACCAAACAATGAAAGTAACTGATTTACATCTTATTGAATATTGATAGATGCCTTGATCAATTATTGCAGTATGTGTTTGCATTTTCTCTTTCATAAGTCATTGATTTCAAATAGGTTTTTTATTGGCTTGGATTCGGCCATTGGTGAGTTTATTGAGAAGAGACATCCCAAATGTTTTAGCTTGTAACGTGCTTCCATTTCACACACATTCCTGTCTTTCAAATGTATTTTATCCCTCTAGTTGAATGATTCAAACAGACTAACAGATAAACCATATATTCAGATGTGTTCAAAAGGTATTGAGACTAAAACTTTTTAAAAATCTAAAAATTAGATGAAGATTGGGATTCTTTAAAAAAAAACAAATATACTTTCAGTGGATATTAATGAAATAAATTTGAAATAAGCTATTCAAAGTGGAAAAGACACTCATGGTGTAATTGGATTAGAAACCTGAGTTTAAATCCTGGACAAGGCTGTTTCCATTTCATAGTTGTTAATACCATTGGGAAAGGTATGAATCGAAAGCAAATGGGTAAATAGTAGGACAGATTTTATGCTCTTTAATCTCAGTATGACAACTGGTTTTAGGAATAGAAAAGCTTTAAATTCAAACCAACTGTTGACCTAGAAAGGACCGAACTCTGCCAGGCTATTCTTACTCTAGACACATCACATGAGTAGCACCCTATGACCAAACCAGATTTACAGCTGAGCAACTTATATATTTAAAAGTGATGATGCTTTGAAAAAGTTATAAAGTGGGTCCAATAACTTTTGAATATTTTGTTTAGGCAAAGCACAAGATTGTGCAAGCACAGAACCCTCCAAACTCACCAGACAACCTAGCAGCTCCATGTATTATGTATCTGACCTAACCCTCTGCTTTGAGACAGAATATGACACAAGGTAATTTTTACATGGAGTACAGCCTGGTTTAAATTCACGAGTTTTCCTCCTAGACTGGTTATGCTTACTAAGTTAAAGAAGCAGTCTCTCCATCTATTTACTCATACTGAAGGAGAAATGATGGATTAATTGCATTCAATGGTAATTAGTGTAAAGTTGAAACCCTTAATAGCCTCTTCCAGGATTTGAACTTGGGTGACAATTCCATCTATTGATGATATATGGACTAGTCCATGTAACTTGTTTCCTTAAACTTGAAAATTTCATATTCAGGGTAAGATTGAGGACAATCAAAAGATTAAAAGAAATAGGATTCCAAATGAAAAGAGGATTCCAGAGGTCTTTTGACCAACTGAAAACTTTCTGTTAAATGTATTTTCATACATTGTTCATTTCCTCTTGATTGAATACACCTTCAGTCTCATCTTTTTAAACATAACTTTAAATAAAGAAAAGAATGTTTGACAAACATTGTTCTTATTACTATTGTGTTGCTCAGAATTTTTATTCCTCTGTAAATCCGGGATTAAGATAAGAAAAAAAAACAAACTATTGCTTAAGGTGACTGTATTCTCTTAAAAACATTGTTTATCCACCCACATTTTTATTTAAATTTATCAGTCGGTAACTATTCCTTTACATTATGATTTATAAAGAAAATTTAAAGAAACAAATGTATTTTAAAACACCCAAAGACATAACTCCACAAATTTACCACACATAAATCTACTTATATAAATCACATTGTATTTTATATACAGGTGTCCACAAAATAGTGTAACACTTTTTAAATATTAATAGTTGATTATACATTTTTATCTATTTTCAGATTTGACTAAAGTTAATTTGCTATGTTTATAATTTTACTCTCGAATTCTTAAATTGTGTTTCTTTCTTCTTGTATCAATCTTATTTACAATAAATAAATTTACATTAATAAATGAAATAAGTTATAACGTTCAAAGAGTGTATAACATTAGTTATGGGACCCCCCCCCAAAAAACCCCCTGTATATAAATAATTAAGTAGCATCTTTTGCTTTGTCCAGTGTGCAGGCATTTTTTGCTGCGTTACAGTGATGCTGCTGCATATTTTGCTGCGTTACCAGTGTTGCTGTGCATATTTTACTGCCGTACCCAGTGTGGCCGTCATATTTGCTGCGTACAGTGTGTCCATTCATATTTTCACTGCGTACCAGTGCGCCGGTATCTTTTGCGCATACCAGTATGCCGGTGCAGTCGGTTGACGATTTCTGTTATCGGTACGATGATTCCCGGAAGTGTTGTATAGTGGCTAAGACAGGTGTTTCAGATCCTTCAAAAACGTT
>CM042165.1:27145254-27369787 GCA_023376005.1 Doryteuthis pealeii
AGCTGTTATAAAGAGGAAATTACAAATGACCTAATGAATTTTACTTTAAAAAAAAAAAAAATATTGGGGAGAGATAGGCAACTGCTCAATTTGAATCCCTATCTGCCCTCTAGAGCTGTTATAAAGAGGAATTACATGGCCTAAATAGTATTATGGAATGGGAGAGATAGGCACTGCCAAGGAATCCTATTGCCTTTAGAGCTGTTATAAAGAGGAATTCAAATGACCTACATAGATTTATGGAATGGGAGTAGATAGGCACTGGTGACATAAAAAATCTTGGATCAAATTAAGAATTTGATTTATCAATATTTCTCTTTAAATTGACATTAATTTAGTAGTGAGCAATTAGTTAAACTAATTATCAATTGACGAACTATTGATTCCTTAAGTGATCTATAATTATGAATGTTACTTATCCAATGCACTTTTGTGATACTCTCTCCTCAATTTTATAATTCTGGTCACTGTAAAAATTCTATCACTGTCACTAGGAAGGGTAAAAGTTTTAGATAACTTGGGTCAGAGCAGCATTTTTTTGTGTAAAATGACTGCACAAATAGACATGGGCACCTTAACCTTTTCACAATTTGGATGTTATGCCTTGGTATTTTCAAAAACTTTCCTGATTTCAATTTTGTGTAAATGTTAGTGAAAGAAATCTTAAAAGCCAGTTTTAATCTGTGTAAATATCAAACCCTTTCACCCTTTTAAAATTTAATTGTATTTTGAGACAGAGAAGCTATTTTCTCTAAACCGTGACAACGTTTGGACGTAGTTGAATGTTAATACAAATGATATGAGTTATTTAAAGCTCTCAGATTGTTAAGAATAATTTAAGCATTTTTTTTGTTTTTTGGTTATTCACATATTAGGCATCCATACAAAAATGATTTTGTACAGAATTTTGCAGAAAAAGTGTTACACTGAATTTTCACCAACAAAGTGATTAAAAAAAGATCAAGACTGAAAGCTTTTAAATTTTATGAAGAAGTAACACTGGGCTGAGGAGAAAGTGATGATGTTCAGACCAAATCTTGATGAGTGAGCATTAAAAAAAAAATCAAAACATTATGAAACCAGTCTCAGTACTTTTTGAAAGAAAATGTTTTTTAGTGAAACACTAGATGTGTGTAAGTGCAGCACCTTCTATAATCATCAGATGTTGACAAAATTGAAATTTCCTCTTTTTGATTATGGTGTGAAGCTGCATCATCATATTTTTTTCATGTCTTCTACATCCTTTAATCTGATCTTTTTTAGGATTAATTTTCAGTTTCATGAACAAAAAATCATACAGAGGCAAGGTCTGATGAAATATGGAGGTGTGTTTTTCTCAAAACAATAAGACTGACTTTATGATTTGTTTTCAAATTGGCACTAACTCATCAAAGTTTCGTCTCAACATCATCATCACTTCATCCTATAAGTTCCTCAGCTGTGTGCATATAATCATTTAGATTTTAAAAATAAAAAATTTGAAAGATTCTTACCTGGTATTAGCTGTATATCTATATAACCTATGATTGTTTGAAAAATGCAGGATTAGGATATTGCTTGATATAATCTGATGTTGTTATAAACTAAAACAATAAAGAGAGTAATATATAATTGATTTGAAATTGAAGAAATTTATTACTACAAACTAGGAAGATGTTGAAGAAATCAAATGAAAAAAAACAAAAAGAAATTTTTATATTTGTTTATTGTTTATGGAAACAATTTGGAATTTTTTTCTTTTACTTTCTTTTCTTTTGTTTTTTTAAAAATTTAATCAAACACTCGAAACCCTGAGCTTTCTATTCCCTTCATCTTAACGGTAACATTTAAGGATGTAAAGGACATCAAGAAATATGATGGCACAGTTTTTTATGATATTAAAAAAGGATTTTTAAAAGTGCTTCAACCATTGGAAAACTTATTGTAACAATTGTGTTGAATTTCAAGAGGAATATTTTAAAGAAAATCAATATTTCATTCATTGGTCATTTCTGTTTCAATCAACATATTTTTTAAACATTTTGTATATCAAAAGATTTTTTTTTATTTTTTTAAAGATAATTCATTTTTAATCACTTGGCTAAGATCAGATTCTATTATCTATGCTTTTTATTTTTTAATTTTCTTAAAAAAGAAATCAATATTTAATTTATTGACCTTTAAGGTTCAGCAATTTTTTATGGGTGTTATGTTGTGTTCAAATTCCATTGGGTGGGGTGGGAGACACCAGTGTTATATGTTGTAGCAGTATTTCTTAAAAAATTAAAAAAGTGATAACTTTTTTCGTATTGAAATATATAAGCTAAAATTGACAGAGTTTTATGAACTGCTATACAATTTACAACCCAAAAAATTATCTGTGAAATGAGATGGGCACTGCCAAATAATCCCCATGGGTTTGAGAGATTCTATGAAGGAACAAGTAAAGATAATAATGACACAAAAGTAGAGCCTTGTTATAAGCTTACTTCTTATATGTGATGAAATGTTGTTTTTTATTGAGAGAACATCTCATTTGGTAGTGATTTTACAAGGAAAACACAACAAGTAAATCTTAAGCTTTAAAACCTGAATACTTAGCCACCTAGCTATAATACCAGTGTACTGGACACTGAATAATGTTTTTTATCTTTTTTCTTCTCAAGAGTGCATCCTATACTTTGGCAAATACAGCAAGACTTGTTTCATGTTATATAATTTGGGTATTTAGATTAAATTTCATCATTTTCAAAATTAAAGAAAGAAAATGATTTAAAGTCCACATGTGAAATTGTTTAATTTTTAAAGTAAATTTATTTTCAAATGGAAATGAAGGTTTCAAATTCTTTATTGGCTAAAGTTATTGAAACTAAAATATAAGCTTGCTTCTTATACATGTAGATATCATTACAAATTTGGTGGTATAGATATTTATACAGCCAATAATGCATGGCCTAATGGTTAAAAGTTAGCAAACATTGTTCAGTTTATGGCTAATACAAGTATGTATTCCCTTTATATTAATGTCCTTAGGAAAGGCATGAATCCACCTCTTCTATTCACAGCTCTGGCTAAGATATCATAGTATGTATTTATCCAATTCCTCTGTTATGAGCAAAATATGATACAGTCAATTTTTAAGCAGAGTATCAATCAATCAATCATTGTTGTCCATCATATCCGATGATGACACCACGCGAATCATTTTCCTCCAATTTAATCAGTCTCTGGTTGCGTCTATGGTGATGTTCAAGTCCTTCAGGTTTCTCTTGATGTTGTCTTCGTACCTGATCTTTGGTCTACCGATTCCATGTAATCCCTCTCTCAGTTGAGAGTACATAATCTTCTTTGGTAGCCTGTCATCCCCAAGTCTGTTTAAGTGGCCAGCCCATCTCAGGTTGCTTTGGACAAGTATTTTGTGCATGCCAGGGAGTCCAATTCTATCAGGATGGTCCTGTTTGAAACATGTTGCCACCACTTGACATTTAATATATGGCACAAGTGATGCATGTAGTCTATGGGCATCCGCTTTGTATACCGTCCAGGCTTCCGCACCATACAGGAGGGTTGAGAAAACTATGGCACGGTATACTGCACATATAGTTTTCAGGGACATGTTTCTGTTGAACCAGACTCGCCTCTTCAGCTGGCCAAATGCTTTGGAAGCATTTGAAATTCAGAGATCAAGCTCTGCATTGAGTCTATTGTTGATGGCAACTGTGGATCCCAGGTTCCTGAGAATTTACTTGAGCTAGATTCTGACCTATCATTATGTCTTTTTCAGTGTCATGTGATGACAGAGGGGGCTGATACATAAATTCAGTCTTATTGAGGTTTATTTTTCATCCCAATGCCTTTGCAGAGTCTGTGAATCATGTGATTATGTCTTAGGTGTCTGGTGGTTGTGTGCCAAGAAGGCAGTGTCATCTGCATACATGAGTTCACTCACCAGGATGTGTTTGGCCTTTCTTGCAGATCTAAATTGTTTGATATTGAACAAGTCTGCCCCTGGTCTAGTCTGTATCCATACTCCTTGGGAAGAGTTAGTGAAGGCATCAGATAAGACCATAGAAAGAAAAATTGAGAGGCAGGGTGGGTGCTCTGAGGTTCCCCACTAAAACTGACTGATGCCCTCATTCCTGTATGCAAGCAGATACAAGCTTGGTGAAGTGGTCAGGGCAACCCCAGTCTCCGTAGGATGTCTCATAGTGCTTGTCTGTTCACTGTGTCGAAGGCTTTTCTGAAGTCAACAAAGATCATGTAGAGAGGCATATTCTGTTCAATCCATTTCTCCTGGAATTTGTCTCAAGGAAAAAATCATGTCTGTAGTTCCCCGGTTTGCACGCGAGAACCACACTGTTCCTCAGGTAAAAATTTATCCGCTATGATTGATAGTCTATTGAGCAATGTGCGGGCGAAAACTTTTCCGGTATGGACAAAAGTATATATCCCGCGGTAGTTGCCACATGCTCGTCTGTCTCCCTTCTTGAAAATAGTGACTAGTTGGGCATCCTTCCAGTCTGCAGGGACTTTCAAGTTTTCCCAGGCATCCTTCATGATGGTGTATAGCACCTCGGTTAGTTGACAACCTCCTCTCTTAATGATTTCTGGATGCAGTCATTTGTACAGGGGACTTTCCATTGCGGAGCATGGAGATTGCCCTTCTCACCTCATCCAGGTCTGGACATTTACTTATCCAGTACTGGGTTGGTCGTTGTTCATTGTTGTCCACTACATGTTGATCCACAGTCGACGGTCCATTGAGCAGTGTGGAATAGTGGTCCTTCCATCTGGCGAGAAGGTAGCTCTTCTCTGTGAGCAGTGTTTTATTGTCAAGAGCCAGCAGTTGGTCTGAATGGTTCACTCTTGGACCCCATACAGATCTCATGCTCTGGTAAAACCTTTGGGGTCACCTGAGTCTGTGAGACTTTGAGAGTTTGGGCCGCTTTTTGTCGTCCACCATCTATTTTTTAATACTCTACATCTCCATTGGAGGAGTTGACAGCAGGCTTCATATCTGGCTCTGAAAGTCTTGTGATCCTGCAAGCATGTTAGATCTGGCTAGGTTTTGTTGTCAATGAGTTCTCCTACTTCCATGCTGTTTCCGTCAAACCAGTCCTTGTGCTTTCTTTTTATAGTACCGAATTTCTCTCTGGATATTTTGTAGATGATTGATTTAAAGCTGTTCCATTTTTCCTCTACAGTACCCGGTACAACCTCAGTTAGTCTCTTATTCAGAGTGGCTTCTAGGTCCTCCCTGACACTCTTGATCTTAATCCTGCTGGTTTCTAGTTTCTTGGTTGGTAGTTTGCCTTTTTTTCTTTATCTGCCTCACTCGTAGCCTGGTGGTGGATTTGATCATGACATGATCAGTACTGCAGTTGGCGCCTCTCATTGTTCTTGTGTCTAGAAAATCTGGTAAATCATGCTGGCGTGTGATGATGTAGTTGATGAGATGCCAGTGTCTGGATCTTGGATGCATCCAGGAGTTCATATAGATTTCCTTGTGTTTCAAACAGGTGTTGGTAATGACCAGCTGATATTCTGTGCAGATAGATAATATCAGATTGCCATTGGTATTGACCTTACCTGTCCCAAACTTACCGAGAACCTTCAGCCAGGTAGAGTGTAATTTAAAAAACTCTAACATTAAAGTCTCCCAGAAGGATGACTTTGTCAGAGTTTGGAATAGCACGAAGTGTCTGTCAAGTTGGTCATAAAAAGATGTTTATGTTTGCAGCAATGTTGGTCATAGTTGGGGCATAATAAGCAGCGATCAGAGTACAATATCTGCCTTTGACCAGTGGAAGCCCGAGAGATAAGTCTATCACTTACTGGCTTAGGATCCTCAGACATATTTGACAGAAGACCATTTCTGACCGCAAAAGCTACAGCGGATTCGTTTCTGTCTGTTGAACGTTTCCTGCTCCAGTAGAAGGTGTAGCCTGTCTTCTCTCTGATGCTTCCATTCTCAGTGAATCTGACTTCGCTCAAAGCTGCAATGTTGATGTTATATTTTTAAGTTCTTTGGCTATTATGGCACTCCTTCTTTCTGGTCTATTCAATTTGAATCTATCATGCATTGTTCAGATGTTCCATGACGCAAGGTTCAGATCTTTGTAGCTTTGGACCTTATTACTCTGGGCGATGTTCTGCCAGTATGGATATTTGTTTTTGGTGTTCATATTTCACAGTGGAAAGCAGGCAAATTTAGTTTAGGATGTACAAGGATTTGCCAGTTGTGTGTGCACCCCTCTCCTCCACTGAGAATTTGCTGAGCTAGCAAGGGATATCTAGGACAAGATCAGCATCTCAGTGGTCGCAGTGACTAGCCAGAAGTATTTCGGGTATACATACGGCCTTGCAGTTTGTCACATATCAGGGTTTGTCAGGGTTTGTCACATATCAGGGTTTGTCAGGGTTTGTCCTCCCATATAGTAGTGAGCTAGAAAGAATGTGTTCTTTCGAAGTTTAAAAAAAAGAAAGAAAAAAGTTACCTATCTAAACAAACACTAAAATGATATTTCATATTTCAAATATGATATAATTATAAATAATAAACTAAATAAAATACGAATAACATTTATTGAATTATTTACTTTATAAGACTATTCTAATAATAACGGTATTTGTTTTATTTTGAATTTGAAATGGACAGTGTTAAACTTTAGAAACAGATTTTACATTTGAATTAGAATTAATAAAAAAAAAGAAAAAAAAAGGTCAACACAAGTAAAACAATAGACAGATAAACGAATAAACTATAATTAAGAAATTTATATTGCTAATAATCGTTAGAAATAATTATTCTTGTTATTTAGATTAAAATCCTATATTAAAGTTTAACTATAATAAATTCATCGATAGATATTAAAAATCATACATTAAAATTAATTTGAATATTTCTTAGCGGTTTTCATCATAATTATATTTCACATTTCAAAATATAGTATAAATTACAAATGATGAAATGTACATTCGAATGTACATAACTTTTATTGACTTATTTGCGTAATACAACTTTTGATAATAACGTAACGTTTTCTTGTATAGCAGAGTATAGGTGGTTTGAAATCAGAGTTTTTCTTTTTATTGACAAGTTGCCTTACCAGAGCTAAAGAACCGAGTCTGCCCTACTATTTACCTATTGCTAAGAGCATTAGAATGAAGTGAAACACAAACAGCCTTATCCATGATTTGAATTTCATAAACATCCAACTTAACAATGGGAATTGTTCTTTTTCTAAGAGTGACAGAAAGAATTTTGGGGAAAGGATTGGAATTGGGTCCATTTTGGCATAAAGGTGCACCTAGTGGGGAATGGATTTGTGGAAATGGCGTGCCCAGTGGGGAATGGACTTGTGGAAATGGTGTGCCCAGTTGGGAATTTATGGGTTGTGAGATAAACATTCTAATCCTGTTTTGGTTGGTACAAGTTACTATTGATACAATACTCCATATTTAATGGCATGAATACTCATCAGTTTATACTCATTGATTCTCAGTACTCCTTGTTCCTGGTTACATTTTTTATATATTGCATAACTTATTTCTGATCAATTGACCACTGTAATTTAAAAGTGAGTTTCATACATTGTTGCTTCTGCTATGGAAATACATCTACACCCTGTTTTCCATCCCTATCTTGTACCCCCCCACACACACACACACATTAGACAAGCTTGATTGGTTCTCATTTTTCTCTAGGTACATAGGTAAACACAAGCATATTATAAAACCTTTCATTTCTTGACTTAATTCTTGACCAACATCTCTCCATACCTTTTATTACCCACTACCTTTACCCCTGCACCATCCCCCCCCACCTCTACCTTATAACAAACTTGCTGGGTGCAAGCATTCAAAACTCTGTGCCTTGTGTGTCACTCTGACTGTTGCCTGTGCATTATCGTCAATAAGCTAATTATCCGCACTATTTCAACCTGGGTATAATCAAGGGTTTTTCTTTCATTTGAATCTCACCCTGTTTTCTTGTCTACCTTTCCTTCTTCCCTGTGTGTCAGTTCAGGGTTGGCCTCTAATGATTAGCTTCCTTATATTACAGTAGGAAATGCAAACTCTGGGGTGGAACTTGAACACTTAATTGGGTAATAACATTATGTATTGTTACTTGAGAATTCCTCCAATAACCACCCACTAGACATGCGTGAGTGTTTTTTACACACACATAAAGTTCTGTGTTTGTGTGTTCATACCTGTTGAAAAAATCAAAATCTGAAGAAATGCTAGCATATTTTAATGGCATGAAGGAAACCTCTTTATTTTTTCTTCTTGAAAAAAATTCCCCAAAAGTTTCTTCCCAGTCTTTATACATAAAGTTAATGTATCTGGTAAGCTAATTGTAACCCAAATACCATCGACTTACACAACTTTTATGATATGGTGATATTAATTTGTTATGATTTGTTTTTATCATAAAAGTAATTGTATTTTTTTTGCATAAATGTATATGTTGTGTTCAACGAGTATCTAGAATGAAACATTATTTACCAAAAGAGAAATGAACAATGAATGAATCTAATTTTCTTTGAAATAGTTTCATTCAGTTCACTTATTCAAGTGAATTTTCTATCAGTCAAACCATTTCTGAAATTCCTCTCTTGATAATGGTGTGAAGTTGCATCATCATATTTTTTTTCATGTCTTCTACATCCTTTAATCTGATCTTTTTTAGGATTAATTTTCAGTTTCATGAACAATAAAAATCATACAGAGCAAGGTCTGATGAAATATGGAGGTGTGTTTTTCTCAAAACAATAAGACTGACTTTATGATTTGTTTTCAAATTGGCACTAACTCATCAAAGTTTCGTCTCAACATCATCATCACTTCATCCTATAAGTTCCTCAGCTGTGTGCATATCTTCATTTAGATTTTAAAATAAAAAATTGAAAGATTCTTACCTGGTATTAACTGTATAATCTATAAGCTATGAATTGTTTGAAATGCAGGATTAGGATATTGCTTGATATAATCTGATGTTTGTTATAAACTAAAACAATAAAAGAGTAATATATAATTGATTTGAAATTGAAGAAATTTATTACTACAAACTAGGAAGATGTTGAAGAAATCAAATGAAAAAAAACAAAAAGAAATTTTTATATTTGTTTATTGTTTATGGAAAAAATTTGGAATTTTTTTCTTTTTTGCATTTAGATTTTCTTAACATTCAGAGCCCTGGGCTCCCCATGCCTTTGGGATTCTCCACCTTGGGTGCTTGGCTGAAGAATAGATGAAAATGTAAAATATTCTAAAATTTCTTATTTAATAGACTTATAACATCATATAGTCAATAGCAATATAGAAATGAGGACATAATCCAGACCTTCCATGTACTTCCAGGTAGCAGCACAAATATCAGCCTATAAGGCTGTTAAATAATAGATTATAACTTTTTATTTGGTAACAGCTATGTAGAAATGTGAATTTTCTGGTTGGAAGTCAAGTCACTTCTATCTCGAAGCAGTACAAATATTGTCCATTCAGGTTTTAAGGGTTAAATATATCTTATCAAAAAAGATGGTTGCAACCTTTTTGAGGCGATCTGTAGAGGAATAGAGGTATATGTGGATTTATAAATATTTGTCTCTTAAGAAATTTTCTTTATTTGCTAATTTGATTTTATAAAAACTTTGTGTTGATTTATATTTAATTCATTTTGAGTCATTTTTTGTTCTTTGTGTTGTTCTTTCAAACTTTCTTTGTTGATAGGAAAAATTTGCATTACAAAATCCATTCATATAATCAAAGTGCAGGGATATACAAGGTCAGTTTTGAAGTAATCTAGACATTAATATTAATAAAATACATATGCTAATTCTTTGAGTAACTCAGACCTCCAGGAGTTTGTCTTTTACTATAGTTTAGTACTGACTAACCTTTATATCCCTGAGCTCCACATAGCTGTAAACCAATCTGGGCTCCTGGCTGAAAATATAAAATGTCATTTGAGAGGCTGTTAAATTACAACATTGTATAGGCAATAGCGATTTAGAAATGAGGATTTCTTGGCTGAAATTCAGTATATGTACTTTGCAGTCAGGACTTCTCAATTCACGTCCATATAGACCCATGGGGGGGGGGTGGTGAATAAAATGTTGGTAAGGTGAATAAAAACATACAGGTTTACAGGAAGTGAATTTACTAGTTTTTATAACAGAAGAACAAACATTTCTGTATCATGTAGACTCTGATGAGTTGCCAGATATCATACACCTAACAGAATGCCTGATTAGGCAACTAGTGATGTGTCTTTCACATAAGACCCATTAAAAATATATGAGTGATTTAAATGAACAAACAATTTGGCTCTGACTGAATAGATTCACATTTTTTCTGTGTTGTTAATGATTTATATAATCATATCATCATAAAAAAAGAAAACTTCTATTTTAAACAAATTATTTTATAAAAAATACTGAATTCTAAAATATCCCTTTTAGAAAAGGATTATTCGATAATTATCATCATCATGTCGTGCAATTAGTACATATATCCATGACAATCTCTCACCAACCTTCTCTATCACTCATTATCCCAGGGAGGTCCTCTGTGCAGCATCCAGTATCTGCACAGAGCTAGTCAATGTAGGTCCTTGCTGGACGGCCCAAATTTGCTTGTCCATGTGTTAGTTTCCACAGGAGAACGTTGCTTATGATTTCGTCTTTGCTTCTCCAGCAGTATCCAGCATGTCTTGTCCGTCTCACTCGGATGGTTTGTGAGATAGGGGGCAGGTGGCCGTACAGCTGCTCCCTTATTGGGTACTGTTTCCATGACTTGTTCAGGATCGTACACAGCATTCTTGTGCAGCTCCCATCTAGCTTATTCTCTAGGTGCCTCGTTAGGGTCCAGGTGGTGCAGCCATACAGCAGCACTGATACAACCACAACCTGGAAGAATTGTCGTTTTGACTTCAGTGAGATTGGATTTCCATATGATTGATAATCTATTTATAGCCAACCATACCTTCCCTATTTGTGCATTAACATTGCCTTCTGTGGAGGAGATATTACTATAGATGAACTCAGTTTTATCATAGAGATCCAATGTTCTTTGCTGCCTTCTCCAGGTTATGTAGTAGTGACTCGGCCCGTGCTGGTGTATTTGCAAGAAGTGCTAGGTCATCAGTGCAGTCTGCATCGATAGTCTGTGTGGGATATCGCCTGCTTCTTGCCTTTTTTAGTGTGAGGCCTTTTTCTTTTATGGTATCTAATGATGTTCGGAGTACGTAGTCTAGGCATATTATATGGTGCTAATGTATCTCCTTGTGGGATTCCAGCGTCAAAGAAATCTGTGTCACCATCAGGTGAGCGTACCATTGCTTTGGTGTCTTTGTAGAGCATCATTTATAGCAGTAACCATTTCTTTGAGGAGACTGTATGCTAGTAGTATTTGTTTCATTTTCCATCTGTGTATGGAATCAAATGCCTTGGAGGAATCTATGAATAGCAGCATTGCCTCTAGATTCTTTGCCTGAACCCCTTCTATGATCCATCGAATAATCCGGATCTGAGTGGTTGTGGATTGATTTCTGTGAAATCCTTTTTTCTTTTTTTTTTTTCCTAAGGATTTTCTCTATTTCAGGTCGGATGTGATTGAGAAGAAGGGCATTATATATATTAGAAGCAATAGCAGTTTTTAGCGATTCTGAAGTCTCCCTTTTTGGGGAATGGGAGGATGCAGCCTTTTGTCCATTTATTTATTCTATTTTGTTTATATACTGCATTGCATAGCCTAAGCAGTATGTCATTGAACTTTCTCATCTTCCATACATCGGGGGATATTTTGTCAAGACCTTTTAGTTTCCTTAAGACTTCATTGAGTTATTCTGTTGTAAAATCACCTAGTTTGATGTCTAGTTGGCTATCTTTTGGGGTATATTTTTTATGAGTTTAGAGGGGTTCCCTAGCAATTCCTGGAAGTGGTCTTCTCCGCTTAATGACATTTAGATAAAAAATAGAAATAAAGAAAAATTAAAGTATAATACCTGAAATTTTTTAACTCTTACCCATGGTAACAAATTTTTAATGAATAAAATTAAATTAATATTAACAAAAAATCTCACTCTGACCAAGGAAATTTGAATCTTCACTAAGTTAGTTTCATTATTACCAAGTATTTGATCAAGATGCCCCTTCTTTTGGTAGGTAGGGTCTTACCCCTCTGCAGGGGATTCAGTTTGTTTATTCTAAGCCCTACCAATGGTGTTAGGTTACAAGGGGTGATGCATATTGAGAAGCCTGATCTAAATAAAAGGATCAAATGATCATTTGCAAAATGTTTAAAGTTGCTAAAGAGCATTGTAGATTATCTATGAGTTTCAAAAGTGAATTCTTCTGAAGGGAAGAATTTCTTTTTCTATAATTAATTTTAAAAGTACATTTATCATAGTTTACTTTCTACACCCAGTATTGTTACAGGAAGAGATTAGTGCATTTAAGTAATACCCGTTCCCTGAGAGATGCTATGAACAACCCAGTATGGTACCTTGAACATCTCTTAAATCATATGGGACCAGTCAACCAACTTTATTAACAGAAAAGAAAAGACAAAAAAAATGAGTTCTTCCAACATTTTATAGTATTTTTGTGTATCTGCACTGAGATTTTAATGGGAAGAAATTATTATTTGATGTTTATTTAGTGAAACTATTCATAAGTGACATGTTTTGCCGGCTAAGTCTTATTGTTTCTATTGCAGACAACCTTTCATGTTAATGGTAAATATTTACAGAAACAAAAGAAAGTGGTTTTTTCACTTGCTGTTTCTCGTACCAAACCTGTTCTAGATGTTGCAAAACAGGTTTATAAAGGAATATAAGCTTATATTGAGCAATAGTGGCTGCACATTGAATTCCATGTTATGCACATTTAAGGTTGGGAGAGCACAAAGCAGGGTAATCAGGAGGCTAGGAATAACACACAGAAATCCTGGAACAACTTACAGTGAATCAATACTTGTAGTCTTTCCAAACAATTTCAGTCTGTCAAGTTTGGTGAGGAGGCATACTTAGGATAATGGTTATCATTGTAGTAAATGGAATTAGTAACCCAAGTTCAAATCCTGGACGAAGCTGTTTGCATTTCATCATTCACTAATATCCTTGGGAAAGGTAGAAATCCACCCCTTCTCTTTCCAGCTGGTTTCTCTAAACTTGGTAAGGTAACCAGTCTAGGAAAAGGTAAACTCTAAATTCAAACCAAGCAGTACTCCACTTAAAAAAGAAAAACTGGTCTTGTGTCACATTCTGCCAATAGCAGAGGGGTTGGGTAAATAGATACATCTGCAAACACATGCATACATGTATATAATTCATCTGCAATAGTACTGACTCATTATAATATTAAACATCTGCAAAACTGTCCTGTAAATCATTTTTTCATATCAATATATAGATACTAGCTAAGTACTTGCCTATGTTGGATCAGTAATCAAAACTTGGATCAGTTTTTATCATCTTCATACTGATTTTTATTCATTATTTACCTTTACCCTTTCCTTTTTTTTTCATGTAAAAATCCTCACATGGATTCAATGAATATGCATTGCACATTTGGTACACTACTTTTCCCCTTGGGGAAATGGTGAGGAGGGGGCATTCATTTTCTCTCCAACCAATACCTTTTCATTGCTTTAGAGGGGGGGGTCAGGGGGGCTGTATCAAAGTCCAGGGAAACCTGGAAAGTTTTAAAATGCAAATATTAAAAAAAGTCTGTGTGCCATAGTTTTACATCTTAGAGTGTATGTGGGGTGGTGGTGGGGGGTCAAAATAGATATCCTGTCTTCCACATTTTTCATGGGTCTAAATTGATAGGCTTTAAACGGCAAAGTTGTAGAACATGTCTCTTTGTATGATGTGTCCTGTTGAATCAAATAAACAAATGACGTAATTCTAACNGTTATATCTGTTTTTATGTGTGTGTGGTGTGTGGTGGGTGTGTGTGTGTTGTGTGTGTGGAGAGTGGCAGATGCCTAGTAGGTATATGTATATGGATTGTGTCAACCTGTCAGATACGTAATATGAATAATTCACTGTGAAAAGACAGATGCAGGCACATAATATGTACAAATACACGTCAGCAGATACAGGTAATGTGATGTTGATAAATCTCCCATTGGCTCGACCGGTGTGTCTGGTTGTAAAACAAAAATCATGTTTTTGGCAACCAGGAAATGAGTAGAGGATTGGCCTTCATTTTATATACAGACTCATCCATAGAACGCAGTTAGCCTTCATCCTGCACCACCTCTGCCTGCCATTGGTTGGTGGATAAATGCTTTTAACCGTCATCTGCTCCCATCCTGTCAATGAGACAAAGGTGTTTGAAAGAAGTACAGGTGGGAATATCCAACTGTACCTATACTGTGATCCAGGTGACGTTAAAAAGCAGTCCACCAACCAATGGCAAGGCAGAGGGTGGTGGCAGGGATGGGAAGGCTAACTGCTTGATGGATGAAGTCTGTATATAAAATGAAGGCCAATCTCTGACTCATTTCCTGGTTGCAAAACTGTTTTGTTTTACAACCAGACACATTCCGGTCGAGCCAATGGGAGATTTATTCAACATCACATACCTTGTATCTGCTGACGTGTATGTGTATCATATATGTGCCTGCATCTGTCTTTTCCACAGTGAATTATTTATACGTATCTGACAAGGTTGTACACATCCATATACAGATTACCTAACTTAGGCAATTGCCACGTTCTCAAACACCCCACACACACACACACCACACACATAAAAACAGATATAAAATCATACAAAGAAATCCTGATATATCAATAAATTATTCTGAGAATCCCTTTAAATATTTGGGACCCCCCTCTGATCCACTGAAGAGTAATGCTATATCCTCAAGCATGACTTAACCCCTCTAGTCTGTTTTTATCACTCAACAAAATTTAACTAATGCCGAAAATAAATAAACTATTAAGTCTCCTTGCAGAACTTGTGTTAAATAAATTTTCTTTCCGTTAGATGATTTTTCTTTGCTATGTTGAAATTTATATATTTTTTTCCCAGGCCTTCAGTATTTATCTAGTGGGTGGGGGTAGTTTTCAGGTACAAGCCCTTTCAAAAGCAACCACAAATGAATCTATCAAATTATCATTCTAATTTTTCAAAGGACTCACATTGAATTTCCTGTTGATTTAATAAAACAAAATATTTGCTTCTAATTCTTTCTGAACAAGTATCTTAATCTTATTGTTTTATCCTACTTGCTGTGCTCCTAATTCCTTAGATGTATATCATCATCTGTTATATAATGTGCTGGTTCTCTTATAGCCGAGTAAATCCTATCTTTGGGTTGACAAGGGTTCCAATCTCTGAGCTAGGGGCCAGTGCAGAAGAACATTACCTACTTTAGTCGTGGTACTATATGAAATAAAAATTGGACAGCAACCATTTAAGAAAATCCCTTAGAAAGCAATCATAAATCATGAAGAAAATCACTTCACCCATAATACCAAACAAAGAATTTCCATTTAAAAGTTTCCGGTAAGCGGGGGTTCATGAGATTCAGCCTGTTGGAACCTACAGCGTAAATTATTATTGTTGATCTCTTCGGGCCATCCCACCCAGGCAACACCTTGACCTTCCAATTTAAAGGGTCGGGCTGGTTCATTGCTCGATGCCTGAGGCACCCCCCTTGAGGGGGAATGCCATGGGAATGAACGCATTCTTTGCAACCCGCCACACCATGAGCTTAGTTCGTGGGTGGTCCCACATATAGGCCTGTTGCCTAACCCGTACATGTGGGGTACATGGTAATTAACTGGAATACAATATATCGATAAGGTGAGGAGGAAAAGAAAAATAGCCAGACAACAAAGATAAGGATGTTCATCAGTAGAAACAAAAAATCTTTACATTTCTGGCTAATTTAACCCTTAATCACTGAGTTTATGGGCTTATACTAATCCTCACTTCCTACTTTGTTCCTGGTTGAAAAATAGATGAAAATATAAATATTGTAATCTGATCTACATACATTTTATAGGCAATAGCGCATATAGAAATGGGGATTTCCTTGGCTAGAAATCCTGGTCATCCATCCAGGTTATATGTACATCTAGGTAGAGGCACAAATACTAGCCACGTCAGTTCTAAGAGTTCAGTATTAGTTATTTCTTTATCCACAGCTCAGGTGTCCTAAACAGTGATAAACATTGGATTTAAATTCCATTTGTACAACAAACAATAAAACAATCATAGTTGTGTTGGTCACAAGTTAAGGTGAACGTGATTTGATTGATTTTAATGGCATGTCAACCTGTCTAGGGTTTTTTTTATGACTAGAGGTTAGGGATATTGCATTCATATTCTACATTTTTTGTGTATGTTTGTTTTAGAGCTCTTTGCAGAGTTAATTGAAATAGAAGTATTCATCTATACTTAATATTAATATTATTTTCAAAGTAATTATTTCTATCAATAATAGTCATTTGTTTGCATAAGTTTCAAGTAACAAAATATCTTTAGTAAACAATTATAACTTTTAACTGACTACACTTAATACAAAAATTGACACCATATGTTACCAAGTATCTCTCTATAAATACGCATCTAATTTTTCAAATATATCTATTTGACATTACATGAGATCCTAAAAGGTATTATCACTCTGGGTCAGAGTGGTCCTGGAGTAATGGCAATGAAGGGATTTCACACTCCCCGATCTCCGAATAGACCGCCTCACCAGTTTTAAATAGTCATACCCAGGACACCCCTGCAGGAGATACATTCAGTATATCTAGCCCTGCAAGTCAGGCTGAATAAGACATTTTTTTGTAAAGCTAATTAAGAATGAATTTAATGAGTGCTCAATGAAAATGACTTCGTGCAAAGAAATGTAGTTCATCGAAATATCTTCATTGGGTTTACAGGTTTTAACTCAATGGCAATGCAAGGAATAAGCTATAAGAGGTTTTTATTCTATTCTAGGTTTTTCTTCTGGCTCTGAAGGAAAGGATAATAGTAAAGATTTTTATGGTTTTTCAACAAGACTGTTCTTTTGCTATTTTCTAAATCATAAGAAGTTTTCTATTCCCTGTATTTTCAATTAGAAAGTAGAATCATGAAAAATAATTGATATTAGGCAAGCTGTAAATAATGTTTTTTGTCATACAATACGACAGCAGACAATTGTTACTCTTAATAATTATGACAGGGTTTTAATAATTTGCTTTTTAAATGATTATGTTTGTTGTAGTAGCTAGTAGTAGTAGAAAAGGATTTCTGTTGCAATAATAATAAAAACGATTAAAACACACATCACACACAAGACATTTTGGGCAGTTGGTATTCCTGTATTAGCTGTATACTTATAGTATGTATTTTACCCAACCCCTCTGGTAGAAGGGATGAAGGTCATTTTTCAGTGGATACACTGATTTGAATTTCAGTGTTTTCCTTCTCTGATTCCAAGCAAAAGATAAAGAGTCCAGTCTACCCTAGCTGAGTGAAAACTCCTCCACAGCAGGAAGCATCCAGGTAAGTTCATTTTTAGCAGAATAACCAACAGGTTTGAATTCAGAGTTTTCCTTCTTCTAGACTGTACGCATACCAAAGATTAAGAGCCAATTACCTTACTATTTACCCAAGCTGAAGTGAAATAGATTCATATTCACCCAACTTGGACTGTTTTGTTTTTCTTATTTAATGTTTACATTATTCAGAAGTGCAATCATTTAGATTAAAATTAAAAATAATAAAAATTCTTTTTAAGAGGGGGGACGTAGTATAAGATGATATCGAATATACAGTTTGAATCCTCTTGGGACCAATTTTTTCAGGTTGTAGCTCTGTGTAGAGAAAGCTTAAATCAATATCATGCACCATACCATATAGGCTTATGGTAAGCAAGTTATCTCAGAGACCATTCACCAAAGTTTGATATTTAACAGAAGGTTTATATTTACAAACGGATAACACATCCTTTACAATCTATATGATTACTCAACCTCAACCACCATAAGCAGGAGTTGTAACACAAAGTCCAACCTAGTTCTCTTTCTCCTAGACCAGTTGCCAATATTTAGTGGGAGAAGTGATTTGGATTCATACCCTTTCTCAAGGGTATTAGCACTAATGAAAATGCCAATAGCTTTGTTCAAGATTTGAACACCATGTTTTATGTTCCTACAAAAATAAAACTCCCTATATGCATCTTGTAGATTTTTCATTTTAAATAATTTATAATCTTAAAGAATTCAAAGAGAAAACAAGATAAGAAATCATATTCTCTAATAAAAAAAAAATAATCAAATTTATTTTGAGGGAAATCAAGAAAGACAAGTGGCACAATCATATGCAACTACCAGATTTTTTAAAAATAAAAACCAAATGAATTAAAATAAATTACTTTTTTGAGGGCGGGGGGGGGGGGTGTTTTACGCGATACAAGTATGAAAGATTAGCTATGAAAAAGATATAACAATGAATATATCTTTGCTTTTCTTTTGTAATTTCAAATTATAAACGCAGAACGGAGGTGTCCTCATGGCTACCTAAGCCAGAATAAATATCCCAACATGATTCTCCATTTGAAATTGAAGATAGAGACAATAAAAACAACAGAACATACTCTACTCACGCCACATATATGATAAAATGGCTGTGTTTTCAAACAATATCTCGTCTGACAAAAAGTTTCATGTCTTTTCCCGTTTATTTGGATGGTCATTTTAGTTAAACTAATTAATCACTTAAACAGTGGGACAAAAAAGGTTGTGGTAATTCAAAACTGAATATTTATTTCTGAGAAACATAAGAATAATGAATTTGTTTCCCAGCTGAAATGCAGCCAAGGGTGAACACAGGTAAGAAATCATTAATCAATTTTTTCTTTTTGTCAGGTTGATGAGCAGATTTCCTTCTTTAAGCAAATCATTTTTTTTACATTAATTCTATGAATGATCAAATTAGTACATTGCTATTTTTATCATGGTATTCTCAAGCAGGTACTTTCTTTTGGGCCCTTCTTCAGGTTATAGAATTGTAAAAATTATTTTTCTGAGAAAATTCTATACTAATTAGGGTACCTGTGCTCCTAAAGGCAAAGTAGAGCTTTAGAATACACTGACTGTATCCCTCTGCAGTGAGGTAAAACTCCCCCCGCCAAAAAAAAAAGTGGTATCCTGGTAATGACTAGCTCTGATGGTGAGGTTTCCAGTTCTGGAGATCTAGGGAGTGTGGAGTTACCTCTTCAATTGCAGGTTAACTTTGAGCCAAGAAGGGTAGTACCTGTTAGGGTACCATCTATGATCTGTTTAAAAAATTATGTTGTATTCGATAAGAGCATTTACAAAAAGAAGAAACAATTACACAAAAATATAAATATCACCATACAATGAATGAAATTCTCTAACCATCTGGGCATAAATGATCTGAAGATTGACATCGCATTAAAATCAATCAATCCCTAGAATCAAAAAAAAACAATGACCTAACCCTCATTGCTGAATATATGATATCTGTGTTTTTTGTTGATGTTCTGAGAAACATTCTTTGCAGTTCCAAGTAGAATAACATAAAATACTAACTTCCCGTGTAGAAGTACATAGTGATCTGCCCCTGTGTCCTGCAGCATGAAACAGAGAGTTGATCTGCCTTGACTAGAGGACAGTTATAAGAGAACCATGAAGCGGCAATTTGAATCCACTCTACTTGAACATCTGGTCCACGTTTTTTACTTTATATGGCACTGAAAGAAGGTTTTTTGAACTTCAACTTAAAAGCTTGATAAAAACAGACATGGCTACACCCACAAATAACCATAGACTGACATATTGCAATTTTTGGGCAAGTTTTGGACCTACAAGAAATGTCACATCTTCTAGCAGGACTTGCGAATTGAAAAATTCAGAGTTGAATATAAGTGGGAGGCAGCTTCCCCACGCACTCTATAGCAGAGTTTAACAGGTTTAGTTTGGTCCGGAAACCACGGACAAATCGACCATCAACACAACAATAGTATGGCACATCCCTTTGCACTATCCAGATGTGCAAAGGTCAGATCACAGAACAACAATTCAGGAAAACCAATACATCTTTCAATTCGACAATACACCAAGACGTGTTTGAAGGATGCTGAACATGTTGCTCCTAACTTCGGTATAGACTAGAAAAACTCGTCAACGGATGCATACGGCATACTCGGTAGCAGCAAAGATACACGGCAACACTGGTACGCAGGTAAAATGCATACACCGGCACACAAATGCATGACTGGTACGCAGTAAAATATGCACAGCACACTGGTACGCAGCAAAATATGCACAGCACACTGGTAAGCAAAATGCTACCACTGGTAAAGAGTGCTACTTAAGAATGTATTTTATCTACAGGGTGTCGCCAAATAATGTATACACTCTTTGAAACGTTATATACTTTTCATTTATGTAAATATTTTTATGTAAATAAGATTGATACAGAGAGAAAGAAACAATTAAAGAATTCGAGAGTAAATATACAAAAAGACATAGCAAATTTAAACTTTTAGTCAAATCCTGAAATAGAAAAAATTGTAGTATCAACTATTAATATTTAAAAAGTGTAATACCTATTTTGGGGACACCCTGTATATAAATACAAGTAGATTTGATATTAGTAGATTTATGTGTTGGTAAATTGTAGTTATGTTTTGGTGTTTTAAATACAATTTTTCTTTTAATTTTCTTTATAAATAATGTAAAAGGAATACGATTACACTGACTAATTTAATAAAAATGTGGTGGATATACAATGTTTTAAGATGAATACAGTCAACCTTGAGCAACAGTTTGTTTTTTTTCTTATCTTAATTCCGATTTACAGAGGAATTAAAACTTCTGAGCACACAATAAGGTAACTAAGACAATGTTTGTCCAATTCCTTTTTTTTTACCAAGTTATGTTAAAAAGTATGAGACTGAAGGTGATTCCATCAAGAGAGAAATGAACAATGTAATGAACACTACATTTAACAGAAAAGTTTTCAGTTGGTCAAAAGACCTCTGAAAACCTCTTTTCATTTGGATTCCTATTTCTTTTAATCTTTTGATTGTCCTCAATCTTACCCCGTGATATGACATTTTTCATTTAGGAAACAGTTACAGTGGAGCTAGGGTCCATATACAATCATAAGAAGATGGAATTTGTCAACCCAAGTTCAAGATCCTGGAAAGAGGCTATTAGGGTTTCACTTTACACTAATAACCTTGGAAAAATGCATATTAATCCCATCATTTCCCCTTCAGTAATGAGAGTAAATAGATGGACAGACTGGCTTCTTAAGCCTTTAGTAAGGCAACAGTCTAGGAAAATGGAAAACTCTGAATTTAAACCAGTGTACTCCATGTAATAAATAATCACCTTGTGGTCATATTCTGGTCAAAGCAGAGGGGTAGGTAAATACATAACAATACTTGGAGCTGCTAGGTTGTCTGGTGAGTTGTTGGAGTGTTCTTGCTTGCACAATCTTGTGCTTTGCTAAAACAAAAATATTCAAAAAGTTATTGGGACTCAACTTATAATAACTTTTCAAAGCATCAATCACTTAATATATAGTTGCTCAGCTGTATCTGGCTTGGTCATGAGAGGTGCTACTCATGTGATGTGTCTCAGGTAAGAAAGCCTGGCAGAGTACAGTCCTTTCTAGTCAACAGTTGTGTTTGGATTTTTAAAAAAGCTTTTTCTAAAATTCCCTAAAACCAGTTTTTTTTTGGTTCATTACTTTTGAGATTTTAAAGAGCATAATCTGTCCTACTATTTACCCATTGCTTTCGTGATTCCATACCTTCCCAATCGGTATTAACACTAATGAAATGGAAACAGCCTTGTCCAGGATTAAACTCAGGTTTCTAATCCATTACCCATGAGTGTCTTTCCACTTTTGAATAGCTTTATTTTCAAATTTATTTCCTTAATATCCCCACTGAAAGTATACTTTGTTTTTTTTTAAGAATCCCAATCTTATTCTAATTTTTTTAGATTTTTAAAAAAGTTTTAGTCCTCAATACTCTTTTGAACAAGTCTGATATATGGTTTATCTGTTAGTACTTTTGAATCATTCAAATAGAGGATAAAATACATTTGAAAGACAGGAACTGTGTGTGAAATGGGAAGCACAGTTACACAAGCTAAAACATTTGGGATGTCTCTTCTCAATCAACTCACCTAATGGCAGAATCCAAGCCAATAAAAACTATTTGAAAATCAATGACTTAAGTGAAAGAGAAAATGCAAACACATACTCAAAATAATTGATCAAGGCATCTATCAATATCAATAAGATGTAAATCAGTTACTTTCAATTGTGTTTGGTTTAAACTTATCCCGCAAAGTGTTTTTTTTGTGCCGAGAGCTTAAAAATATTCAACTATTCATTGGCATTTTCATATTATGCTTCTAACTCTGGACAGAAAGGTGTCTGTCCTTTGCAACTTATGCAATTCAAAGAAGAAAGTTTTTGGGCAGGTTTTTTTTATGATTTGAATTTTATCCCATTGTACCATGTGAATAATTTGTTTTTTGGTGGGTCCAGGACAAAAGAATGAGTCACCCAATTGACAAGTTTTGACTTTTTCCCAGCAATAAAGACAATAGTGATTGGCAACAAAGATTAACAGTCTCCCAACTGAAAAGCACTTCTTAAAGTATTAAGAAATTTACAACACATCAATTCTAAATTTCTTATATCAACGAAAGCAAGTGGGAAGGGTAGTACATTTTTAATAGTTTTTTAAGTTAAATAGATAGCAACATCTAAACAGTCTTATCTAAACTCTGATTTACTGTAACTAAATGCACTGAAGCAGGTGATCTGCTTTGACCAGATATAACAATTATAAAATATAGACATGATGTAGGCATTTGCAATTCTAAACCTTGAACATCTGAATAACTATGACCACGTCATTCATACTTTATATCGGCACTTCGAGGCAGGTTTTTGACTTCAAAACTTCAAAAAGTTGACTAAAAAAGACATGGCTACACCTACAAATACCATAGACGCAATAATAGTTTGGTACTTTTGAAGAGTAGTTGTGGAAACTAAAATAGGAAATATGCATTCAGGTAAGGAAAAAGTCAAATGGAAAGCTAAACACAATCCGCATGGTTAGGAAAACAGAGAGACCACTCAATTAAAGCTAGTTGCAACAATCGCGAGATATTTCTTGATGTACAGGAATTGAGAATCAACTTCCAAAAACAAAGTCACAGAATTGAAAACAAAATAAAATTTTTGAACTTGCTGGATTAAGCATACTGGTAGGGCAGGCAAAGATGCCGCATACTGGTACGCAGCAAAGATGCCGGCATACTTGGTTACAGAAAAAATGCCGAAACTGAATGCACAGCATAGGCCCGATATTGTACGCAGCAAAAGATGGCTACGTTATATGTGCCCAGTTGTTTACAACCACCACATTGTTCCCTGCCAGAAGCCTCGGAGCCCATGCACAGATTCTGGGCCCCACAGCAATGTCCCCCTATAGATAGCATTGGACACCATTGAGATAACACTTGTATTGCTGGGTTACCCATAAGCTTGTCCCGATCGGTACGGATGCGCATAGGTACTTCAGAACGCATACAAACCAAGATGTACCATGTCGGTTCATTCTGTGGTCACAGAAGCATGTATAAGTAAAGTGATCTGCCCTGCATCTAGACGCTGACAGGGTTGATCTGCCGCTTGATGCCAGATACACTATAAATAGAGCGATCTTTCTACTTTATAACTCATGGGGTTAATGTTAAGAGATTTTCCCTTTTATGTCAGTTCACTTAAAAATATATTTCCTAATTTAAGGTGGAGTAGTGCACAACAACTTTTCAATAAGATGTCTTGCTCTAATTACTCACATTATTTTGTGAAAAAGGTTCACTTTTCTAACAATGTATCATAGGTTGACACCCTGAATTTTCCACGTATTGTATAGTTAACTACCTCTAATGTTGCATGGTGTATAATTGACATATTGATTTTTAAGTGTGTATAAGTTGACGCACGTGGATTTTTCAGGGTGTATAAAACATCACAAAGAAAAACTGATATATCAATAAATTACTTCTGAGAATCCCTTTAATATTTGGGACCCCCCCCCCTGACTCCCACTGAGAGTAATGCTATCCTCAAGCAATGACTTAACCCCCTAGTCTGTTTTTATCACCACAAAAATTTAACTAATGCCGAAAATAAATAAACTATTAAGTCTCCTTGCAGAACTTGTGTTAAAAAATTATTCTTTCCGTTAGATGATTTTTCTTTGCTATGTGTGAATTTCTATATTTTTTCCCAGGCCTTCAGTATTTATCTGAGTGGGTGGGGTAGTTTTCAGGTACAAAGCCTTTCAAAAGCAAACCACAAAGAAATCTATCAATTATTCATTCTATTTCAAAGGACTCACATTGAATTTCTGTCTGAATTTATAAAACAAAAATTTGCTTCTAATTTTCTGACAAGTATCTTAATCTTCATTGTTTTTATCCTACTTGCTGTGCTCCCTAAATTCCCTTAGATGTATATCACATCTGTATATAAATGCTGGTTCTTATAGCCGAGTAAATCCTATTCTTTGGTTGACAAGGGTTCAATCTCTGAGCTAGGCAGTGCAGAAGCATTACCTACTTAGTAGTGGTACTATAGAAAATAAAAATTGACAGCAACCATTTAGAAATCCCTTAGAAAGCAATCAAAAATCATGAGAACAATGCACTTCACCCATAATACCAAACAAAGAATTCCATTTAAAAGTTTCCGGTCAAGCCGGGGGTTCAGTGAGATTCAGCCGTTGGACCTACAGAGTAAATTAATATTGTTGATCTCTTGGGGCCATCCCCCCAGGCAACACCTGCCCTTCCGATTTAAAGGGTCAGGGCTGGGTTCATTGCTCGATGCCTGAGGCACCCCCTTTGAGGGGGAATGCCGATGGGATGAACGCATTCTTTGCACCCGCCACACCATGAGCTTCAGTTCGTGGGTGGTCCCACATTAATAGGGCCTTGTGCCTAACCCGTACATGTGGGGTACGTGGTAAATAACTGGAATACAATATACAGATAAGGTGAAGGGGAAAGAAAATAGCCAGAACAACAAAGATAAGGATGTTCATCAGAGAAAACAACAAAACTTTACATTTCTGGCTAATTTAACCCTTAAAACTGAGTTTATGGGCTTATACTATCCTCAACTTCCACTTGGATTCCTGGTTGAAAAATAGATGAAAATATAAAATATTGTAATCTGATTACAACATTTTATAGGCAATAGCGATATAGAAATGGGGATTCCTTGGCTAGAATCCTGGTCATCCATCCAGTTATATGTACATCTAGGTAGAGGCACAAATACTAGCCACTCAGATTCTAAGAGTTCAGAATTAGTTCATTCCTTTATCCCACACTCAGGTGTCCCTAACAGTGATAAACATGGATTTAAATTCATTTGTACAACAAACAATAAAACAATCATAGTTGTGTGGTCACAAGTTAAGTGAACTGATTGATTGATTTTAATAGCATGTCAACCTGTCTAGGGTTATTTTATGACTAGAGGTTAGGGAATTGCATTCATATTCACATTTTTGTGTAGTTGTTTAAGAGCTCTTTGCAGAGTTATATGATATAAAGTATTTCCATCTAACACCAATAATTATATTATTTCAAGTAATTATTTCTATTCAATAATAGTCATTTGTTTGCATACAGTTTCAAGTAACAAAAAATAATCTTTAGTAAACAATTATAACTTTAACTGACTACACTTAATACAAATAATTTACAACCATATGTTACCAAGTATCCCTATCAAATACGCATAATTTTTCAATATATCTATTTGACCCATACATGAGATCCTAACAGGTATTATCACTGTGGGTCAGAGTGGTCCTGGAAGTAATGGCAATGAAGGGATACTTCACACTCCCCAGATCTCCCGAACTAGAGCCTCACCAGTTTAATATCATACCCAGGACACCCCTGCAGGAGATACATTCAGTATATTCTAAGCCCTGCAAAGTCAGGCTGAATAAGACATTTTTTGTAAGCTAATTAAGAATGAATTTAATGAGTGCTCAATGAAAATGACCTTGTGCAAAAGAATGTAGTTCATCAAATATCTTCATTGGGTTTACAGGTTTAACTCAATGGCCAATGCAAGGAATAAGCTATAAAGAGGTTTTTAGTTCTATTCTAGGTTTTCTTCTGGCTCTGAGGAAAGGATAATAGTAAAGATTTTATGTCAAACAAGACTGTTCTTTTGCTATTTCTAAATCATAAGAGTTTTCTTTCCCTGTATTTTCAATCAGAAGTAGAATCAATGAAAAATAAATTGTAATATTAGCAGCTGTAAATAATGTTCTTTTGTCATATCATACGACCAGCAGACAATTGTTACTTTAATAATTAATGACAGGGTTTAATAATTTGCTTTTAAATGATTATTGTTGTAGTAGTAGTAGTAGTAGTAAAAAAGATTTTCTGATTGCAATAATAATAAAAAGATTAAACACACATACACACACACAGACCATTTTGGGCAGTTGGTATTCCCTGTATTAGGCTGTATACTTATAGTATGTATTTACCCAACCCCTCTGGTAGAAGGAGGATGAAGGTCAATTTTTCAGTGGAATAACACTGATTTGAATTCAGTGTTTTCCTTCTCTGATTCCAAGCCAAAGATAAAGAGTCCAGTCTACCCTAGCTGAGTGGAAACTCCTCCACAAGCAGGAAGCAAATCCAGGTAAGTTATTTTTAGCAGAATACAACAGGTTTGAATTCAGAGTTTTCCTTCTTCTAGACTGGTTACCATACCAAGATTAAGAGCCCAATCTACCTTACTATTTACCCATAGCTGAAGTGAAAATAGATTCATACCTTTCATACAGTCAACCTTGAGCAATAGTTTGTTTTTTTCTTATCTTAATCCGGATTTACAGAGGAATTAATTATGTCAAGAAAGACAAGTGGCACAATCATATTACTACCAATTACTTTTTTTAGAGGCGGAGGGGGGGGGGGTAACCGATACAAGTATCAAAGATATTGTATTAATATCTAAGAATATTGATAGACAGCTTGATCCTCATTGGACATTTTCAGGTTGTAGCTCTGTGTCAGAGAAAGCTTATCAAATATCATGGCACCTACCATAAGGCTATGATTAACAAGTTAATCTCAGAGACCATTCACCAAAGTTTGATATTTACAGAAGGTTTATATTTACAAACGATAACACATCTTACATCTATATAATTACCCAACCTCACCACCATAAGCAGGATGTAACACAAAGTCAACTAGTTCTCTTTCTTCTAGACCAGTTGCCAATATAGTGGAGCGAATAGTTGGATTCATACCTTTCTCAAGGGTATTAGCACTATATGAAATGCAAATAGCTTTGTTCAAGATTTGAACACCATGTTTATTTCCTACAACAAATAAAACTCCCTATATGCATATTGTAGATTTTTCACTTGAAAATAATTTATAATCTTAAAGAATTCAAAAGAGAAACAAATAAGAAAATCATATTCTCTAATAAAAAAAAAATAATCAAATTATATTTTGAGGGAAATCAAGAAAGACAAGTGGCACATTCATATCACTACCAGATTTTTAAAAATAAAAAAATGAATAAAATAAATTACTTTTTTTAGAGGCGGGGGGGGGGGGGTTAACCGATACAAGTATCAAAGATTAGCTATGAAAAAGATATACAATGAATATAATCTTTTGCTTTTCTTTTGTAATTTCAATTTAAAGCATAACAGGAGGTGTCCTCATGGCTACTAAGCCAGAATAATATCCCAACATGATTCTCCATTTGAAATTGAAGATAGTAGACATAAAAAAAACAACAGACACATACTCTACTCACACCCACATATCATGATAAAATGGCTGTGTTTCAAACAATATCTGTCTGACAAAAAGTTTCATGTCTTTCCCGTTTATTTGGATGTCATTTTAGTTAAACATAATAATCACTTAAAACCAGTGGGACAAAAAAGGTTGTGGTAATTCAAAACTGAATATTTATTTCTGAGAAACATAAAGAAATAATGAATTTGTTTCCCAGCTGAAAATGCACCAGGTGAACACAGGTAAAAATCATTAATCATTTTTTCTTTTTGTCAGGTTGATGACATCATTTCTTCTTTAAAGCAAATCATTTTTTTACATTATTCTATGAATGATTCAAATTAGTAACCATTGCTATTTTTATCATGGTATTTCAGCAGGTACTTTCTTTGGCCTTCTTCAGGTATAGAATTGGTAAAAATATTTTTATCTGAGAAAATTCTATACTATATGGGTACCTGTGCTCACTAAAGCAAAGTAGAGCTTAGAATACACTGACTGTATCCTCTGCAGTGAGGTAAAACTCCCCCCGCCAAAAAAAAAAGTGGTATCCTGGGTATGACTAGCATCTGATGGTGAGGTTCCAGTTCTGGAGATCTAGGGAGTGTGGAGTACCTCTTCATTGCCAGGTTAACTTTGAGCCAGAAGGGTAGTACCTGTTAGGGTACCATCTATGAATCTGTTTAAAAATTATTTGTATTCGATAAGAGCATTTACAAAAAGAAGAAACAATTACACAAAAATATAAATATCACCATACAATGAATGAAATTCTCTAACCTCTGGGCATAAAATGACTCTAGACAGATTGACATGCCATTAAAATCAATCAATCCCTAGAACAAAAAAAAACAATGACCATAACCCTCCATTGCTGAATAATGATATCTGTGTTTTTTGTTGATGTTCTGAGAAACATTCTTGCAGTTACCAAGTAGAATAACATAAATACTAACTTCCCAGTGTAGAAGTACAATAGTGATCTGCCCCTGTGTCTGCACTGAACAGAGAGTGATCTGCCCTTGACTAGAGGACAGTATAAAGAGAACCCATGAAGCGGCCATTTGCAATTCTACTCTTGACATCTGGTCCACGTTTTTGTACTTTATATGGCACTGAAAGAAGGTTTTTGACTTCAAACTTCAAAAAGTTGATAAAAACAGACATGGCTACACCCACAAATAACCATAGACTGACAATATTTGCAATTTTTGGGGCAAGTTTTGGACCTACAAGAAAATGTCACACTCTAGCAGGACTTGCGAATATGGAACATCAGAGTTGAATATTAGTGGAGGCAGCTTCCCCACCACTCTATAGCAGAAGTTTAACAGGTTAGTTTGCCTGGAAACCACGGACAAATCGACCCATCACATCAACAATAGTATGCACACCCTTGCACTATCCAATGTGCAAAGGTCAGACCACAGACAACAATTCAGGAAACCAATACATCTTCAATTCGACAATACACCAAGACGTTTTGAAGGATCTGAACATGTTGCTCCTCAACTTCGGTATAACAGAAAAACTCGTCAACGGATGCACGGCATACTGGTATGCAGCAAAAGATGCATGGCATACTGGTACGCAGCAAAAGATACACGGCACACTGGTACGCAGTAAAATATGCATGGCACACTGGTACGCAGCAAAATATGCACGGCACACTGGTACAAAGCAAAAGATGCTACTTAAAATGTATTTTATATACAGGGTGTCCCAAAATAATGTATACACTCTTTGAAACGTTATAACTTATTCAATTTATGTAAATATTATTTATTGTAAATAAGATTGATACAAGAGAAAGAATACAAATTTAAAGAATTCGAGAGTAAAATTACAAAAAACATAGCAAATTAACTTTAGTCAAATCTGAAATAGAAAAAAATGTAGTATCAACTATTAATATTTAAAAAGTGTATACACTATTTTGGGACACCCTGTATATAAAATACAATGTGATTTATATTAGTAGATTTATGTGTTGGTAAATTTGTGAGTTATGTCTTTGGTGTTTTAAATACATTTGTTTCTTTTAATTTTCTTTATAAATCAAATGTAAAAGGAATAGATTACCACTGATAAATTTAATAAAAATGTGGGTGGATATAACAATGTTTAAGATGAATACAGTCAACCTTGAGCAACAGTTTTTTTTTTCTTATCTTAATCCGGATTTACAGAGGAATTAAAATTCTGAGCACACAATAAGTAACTAAGACAATGTTTGTCCAACATTCTTTTCTTTATTTACAAGTTATGTTTAAAAAGTATGAGACTGAAGGTGTATTCATCAAGAGAGAAATGAACAATGTATGAAACATACATTTAACAGAAAGTTTTCAGTTGGTCAAAAGACCTCTGAAAATCCTCTTTTCATTTGGAATCCTATTTCTTTTAATCTTTTGATTGTCCTCAAATCTTACCCCTGATATGAATTTTCAGTTTAGGAAACAAGTTACATGGAGCTAGGTCCATATATCATCATAAGAAATGGAATTGTCAACCCAAGTTCAAATCCTGGAAGAGGCTATTAAGGGTTTCACTTTACACTAATTACCTTGGAAAATGCAATTAATCCATCATTTCCCCTTCCAGTATGAGTAAATAGATGGACAGACTGGCTTCTTAAGCCTTAGTAAGGCAACCAGTCTAGGAAAAGGAAAACTCTGAATTTAAACCAGCTGTACTCCATGTAAAAATTCACCTTGTGTCATATTCTGGTCAAAGCAGAGGGGTTAGGTAAATACATACAATACATGGAGCTGCTAGGTTGTCTGGTGAGTTTGGAGTGTTCTGTGCTTGCACAATCTTGTGCTTTGCCTAAAACAAAAATATTCAAAAGTTATTGGGACTCACTTTATAACTTTTTCAAAGCATCATCACTTTTAATATATAAGTTGCTCAGCTGTAATCTGGTTTGGTCATAGAGGTGCTACTCATGTGATGTGTCTAGAGTAAGAATAGCCTGGCAGAGTTCAGTCCTTTCTAGGTCAACATTTGGTTTGAATTCAAAGCTTTTCTATTCCTAAATCAGTTGTCATACTGAGATTAAAGAGCATAATCTGTCCTACTATTTACCCATTGCTTTCGATTCATACCTTTCCCAATGGTATTAACACTATGAAATGGAAACAGCCTTGTCCAGGATTTAAACTCAGGTTTCTAATCCAATTACACCATGAGTGTCTTTCCACTTTGAATAGCTTATTTCAAATTTATTTCATTAATATCCACTGAAAGTATATTTGTTTTTTTTAAGAATCCCAATCTTCATCTAAATTTTTAGATTTTAAAAAAAGTTTTAGTCTCAATACTTTTTGAACACAGCTGATATATGGTTTATCTGTTAGTCTGTTTGAATCATTCAACTAGAGGGATAAAATACATTTGAAAGACAGGAACGTGTGTGAAATGGAAGCACGTTACAAAGCTAAAACATTTTGGGATGTCTCTTCTCAATCAAACTCACCAATGGCCAGAATCCAAGCCAATAAAAACCTATTTGAAAATCAATGACTTATGAAAGAGAAAATGCAAACACATACTCAATAATTGATCAAGGCATCTATCAATATTCAATAAGATGTAAATCAGTTACTTTCATTGTTTGGTTTAAAATTATCCCGCAAAGGTTTTTTTTTGTGCCGAGACTTAAAAATATTCAAATATTCATTGGCATTTTCATATTATGCTTCTAACTCTGATCAGAAAGGTGTCTGTCCTTGCAAACTTATGCAATTCAAAGAAGAAAGTTTTGGGCAGGTTTTTTTATGATTTGAATTTTATCCCATTGTACCATGTGAATAATTTGTTTTTTGGTGGTCCAAGGACAAAAGAATGAGTCACCCAATTTGACAGTTTTGATTTTTTCCCAGCATAAAAGACAATAGTGATTGGCAACAAAGACTAACAGTCTCCCAACTGAAAAGCACTCTTAAAGTATTAGAAATATTACAAACACATCAATTCTAATTTCTTATATCAAGAAAGCAAGTCGGAAGGAGTACCATTTTTATAGTTTTAGTAAATAGATAGTAAAATCTAACAGTCTATCTAAATCTGATTTACTGTAACTAAATGCACCTGAACAGGTGATCTGCCTTTGACCAGATATACAATATAAATATAGACATGATGGTAGGCATTTGCAATTCTAATCTTGACATCTGAATAACTATGACCACGTCGTTCATACTTTATACGGCACTTCGAGGAGGTTTTTGACTTCAAACTTCAAAAAGTTGATAAAAACAGACATGGCTACACCACAAATAACCATAGACCAATAATATTTGGTACTTTTGAAGAAAGTTGTGAAACTAAAATAGGAAAACATTGCATTCAGGAAGGAAAAAGTCAAATGGAAAGCTAAACACATCCCATGTTAGGAAAACAGAGAGACACTCAATTAAACTAGATTGCAACAATCGAGATATTTCTTGGATATACAGGAATTGAGAAATCAACTCCAAGAACAAAGTCACAGAATTGAAAAACAAAATAAAATTTTGAACTTGCTTGGATTAATGCATACTGGTACGCAGCAAAAGATGCCCGGCATACTGGTACGCAGCAAAAGATGCCAGGCATACTGGTACGCAGCAAAAGATGCCAGGCATACTGTACGCAGCAAAAGATGCTACTTATAATGTGCCCAGTTGTTTACAACCCACATTGTTCCCTGCCAGAAGCCTCGGACCCATGCACAGATTCTGGGCCCCAGCAGCAATGACCCCCTGATGATGCATTGGACACCATTGAGATAACACTTGTATTGCTGGGTACCAAGAGCCTTGTCGGTACGGATGCGCATAGGTACTCAGACGCATACAAACCAAGATGACCATGTCGGTTCATTCTGTGGTCACAAGCATGTATAAGTAAAGTGATCTGCCCCTGCATCTAACCTGAACAGGGTGATCTGCGCTTGATCAGATACACTATAAATAGAGCATCTTTCGTACTTTATACTCATGGGGTTATGTAAAGAGATTTTCCTTTTATGTCAGTTCACTAAAAACATATTTCCTAATTTAAGGTGAGTAGTGCACAACAAACTTTCAATAAGATGTCTTGCTCTAATTACTCATTATTTTGTGATAAAAGTTCACATTTTCTACACAATGTATAATAGGTTGACACCCTAATTTTCCATAGTGTATAGTTAACTACCCTCTATGTTGCAATGGTGTATAATTGACATATTGATTTTTAAGTGTGTATAAGTTGACGCACTGATTTTTCAGGGTGTATAATTGTTTGTGGTGTTAAATACAAAATGTCTTTCTCTTTTTTCTTCCTCCTTTAGGAAGATTATATAGTAAGGGGGGGGGAATTCATAGTTAGTCAGGAGTGGTCAACATACCTGTACTATACTTATGCAAATCACTAATCCAGCACCATGTACATTTCACCCATTACAAACAGCCAATTATCAAAGGGGAATAACTTGATTGCTCATTCATAAAACTCACCAGTGACACCTAGCAGACATTACACTAAAATTCAATTACCAAAGGGGGTCTAACTCAAAATGTGGCTTGTTTTCTTTTCAGCATATTTTTTTTCATTCATTAAATTCCTATCATCCCCTCCCCATTTCAAAGCCAAAAAATATTTACATTAAATATTCAATTCTAAAAGAGTTAAAAACATAACTTCTCATGAAATGGTTGACCTATGATAGAGAAACAAGAGAGAACAGGGATTATATGAACAGCATTTAACTTTATTTCAATTCTATGGAATATGTTGGCTTCTATATCTGTTGTCATTTCAGATTTTAAATCATCTACCAAAAATCAAGTGTTTATTTAAAATTTCAATAAACAAAGAAAAAAATCAACTTTGAAAATAGAAAAATAAAATACAAAAGAATTTTTGATCAAACAAAATTTTATACATTGTACACATTTGTTTTTTATCAGTAGGTACACCTACCACTTTTTGTGCCATTATATATATATATATATATATATATATATATATATATTATACAAGTTTTGTTGAATTGAACAGACAATTCCTGTCTGACAAGTCTTTCATTGATCCATTCCAATCTTCAGGCCATCCTTCTGGTGTCAGGGTGGAACTGGTATAACAGTCCACTGAAGTTTTCAACACTAGCACTTTCGGCAATACACTTTGCCATCCTCAGGTGGGAAACGATGGATGGCAAAGTGTATTGCCGAAAGTGCTAGTGTTGAAAACTTCGGTGGACTGTTATACCAGTTCCACCCTGACACCAGAAGGATGGCCCGAAGATTGGAACGGATCAATGAAGGAATTGTCTGTTAAATTCAACAAAACCTGTATAAAAGAAAAAATGCTGCCAAAATACACTTTAGCTTTTAACTAATAATAAAAAAATGTACTGATGAAAATCAATTTTTTTTATTTATATATTTTTAAAAGTCATCTCTAAAATTCATCCACAATTCATCTGGTTTGGTGTATTTGTTTAATGGCATATCAACTTCTTATGGGTTATTTAAATTTCCTTCATTTTTAAATGTTTTATTATCATCATAACTATTTCCAATATTCCATTGCATATTTTTTATAATTTCACTTCTTTATCGATAAATATTTGTTTGCACAATATGAATAATTTATACTCAAAAATTTGCATTTTGGTACATGCTAGTTTGTGACACGTATATCATATGACCAAGGCAGTTCAAATCATTGAGGGTATACATTGTGGTAAGTAGTCTTGTGATAATTGGTACACTGACATTGCTTCACCTTTATGATATTAAAACCACACATGTAACATAGTTTGATTGAGGAAGTTATGCTTTATGAGTTTGAACTGAGTAATAAATCCACAGAAGCAACTAAAAACATTTGCAGTTCAAAAGATGAAGGTGCAGTTGATCATAGTACAGTAATAATGGTTCAAGAAATTCCACACAGGTTGCAAGAACCTTGACGATCAGAAAAGTCAGGGAGTCCTAAAACCATGGATTATAAGGCTGTGCTGCAAGTCATAGAGAGTATCAGGCGAGCTTGGCATCTCATAGACAAGTGTGATTTGTCACTTTCACAACCTGCTGAATTTGACATCACATTACCAAAATATTGCAAAACTTTTGACTCACCCTAGTAATAATCATTAGTAAACAATTTTAGCTTCAAGTAATTATATTTAATGAAAATTTGCCTACAGTTATATTTGACATATAGCTGGGAACTTAACAGGTACTATCACTCCACGTTAGAGCAGACTTGGGAGTAATGGCAATGAAGGAGTATTCCACACTCCTCTGGATTGAACTCACCACCAGATGCAATTTAATGTCATACCCAAGACACACTTCTTTTTGGGAGGGATTTATACCTTTGTAGCATATTCAAAGCTTTGCCAAAAGGGCTGCCAAATTCATCTAATATTCCACTTGTTTTTCAATACAATAACCAGATGAATATATTTCCCTTTCCAGCTTCTTAAGATTCAAAACCAGAGTTGTTAATGATCAAAATCACTTCTTGGTAGATTAGATGCTAATCAAAATTTCAGTAAAAAAGAAAAAAAAAAGAAAAAAAAATTACAAATTTTGAAGAAGATTTGATGAATAGAAAAGAGCAAAGGACAATTTACCTTGAAATATTCTTCTTCTCGTTGCTCAAGTTTTTCTTTGCTGAGTTTATAATCCCAGGTTGGCCTTTTAGGAATGTCCAGGACAGATCCAGGTTGGTAGATGTCAGTTAAATCAACTTCCAATTCTTCCTGTAATATTCAAACGATTAACAAATGGAACAGCAGAAGGAGAATGGATTAGCAAATAACAATAATCTTTAAAGGTTCATTAATGACTGATATTGTACTGATATGCTAGTTTTTGTACCCTAATGTGCATCCATAGTATTTTGAGGACAATTATATACTGGCAGATTGTGATATCAATTGTTAAAAATCAGTTTAATAATTAAAGTCTCCAATTATATATGGTACAAAAATATATCTTTACAATCATTTTAAACAGGTAAACACCTCATCTATTATAACATATCTATTTGACCCATAGATGGGACCGTATCAGATACTACCACTCCATGGAGTAATAGCAATCAAGAATTACACCAAAGTTCAAGAATTAGAACCTTACTGCCACACACAAGACACTCTTCTTTTCTTTTTTTCTTTCTTAGAGGGTACAGTCTTCCACAGAGTATACAGTTGGCATTTTCTAGGCCCAATCAACAGAGTGGTGATCAATAGGTTTATTATATATGTAAATAATATAGACACATACTCACCTCACTGACCATATGAAAAGGCAGTTGCGCTCGTTTTTTATTATTCTGAATTTCTTCACGACTTTCTTGGAAAAACTGCAGCCGATATCTGTTGAGAATAGAAAACAATTTTTATTTGATGGCATTTTTATTATATTTATACAACAATTATTCTTTCTCTAAGAATTTCTGAGATGAAAATATTATTATCAGCTAAAAATCTGCTAAATGAATGGGATTTTAAATTATGAAAATTGATCATTTCACTTTTTATTGCAGCAATAATAACAGACTTAACACAGAAACTTTTTTTATGATGACTTAAAATTTAATAAACATTGTCAAGAGGGTAATATTTATAACCCCCTGATGGTCTTTAGCCATACAACACAACAATATATTGTAAACATGCTTTTATAATGGTCATCATCCTAAAACTCAAGTTCAAATCCTGGACAAAGCTGTTTACATTTCACTTCATGCTAATGCCCTTGGGAAAGACAGGATTCCATCTCTTCCACCTCTATTTATATGGGTAAATAGTAGAGCAGACTGTTTTCTCTAACCTTGGTATGGCAACCAGTCTAAGAGAATGAAAACTCTAAATTCAAACAATTGTATTCCACTTAAAAATTGAATTTGAGTCACATCATGCTTGTGGCTGAGGGGTTGGGTAAATACATATATATCTGCAAGACATGGGTAGTCATATCCTGACATGCTGGCAGGGCATTTGGATTCAATTTTTTCCTTCTCTTAGATCAGTTACCTTAATAAGATGAGAAAGAAGAGATGGGTTCATGCCTTTTCCAAGGTCATTAGTGTCAACTAAGGAGGTGCACATGGTGTAATAGATATCATCATAAGAAATAAACTCAAGTTCTGGAGGAGTTTGTTTTCTTTTATACTCTTGGAGGAAAATCATAAATCCTTCACTTCTTCTGCCTCCTCAGCTATAGTTAAAATAGTAGGGCAGACTCTTTAGCTTTAGTAAATCAACCAGTCTATCAAGCTCATCCAAAAAGTGTGGCTGGTTCTTACACAATCTTTCACTACAATAAACAAATCAACTGTGTAGACAATCTGGTAGTTCACATCTTAAACTTTTGGGTACTCAAACATACCAAGGAACAAAAACAACCTCAAGTGAAATTCAAACTTCCCAGTTCTTGTGATAACAATCATTGCATCATTTACACATCCCAACATTCAATTCAAATTAGAGATTTAACTTTCTCGTCTTCAATTAAAATTAATTGATGTTTCAGCTCAATACCACAACAACTGACTCTGCTTATTGTTTAGACTCTCCATCTAAGATAGCAGCAAAATAATTTTGTCTGGACTAAAAAAAGAAGGAGGGTGCAGGATACCCAGTAGCTGGAATATCAATGTAGATAACTGAGACTCTAAGCAAATTGACTCCACCGGACTTCAATATTAAAATATTGCAAATTCTCTGTGAGGATTTTAGGAGTAAGCAAATATACATTTGCAAAAAGCAAAGCAGAAATACACATGATTCAAGAGAGAAAACAATGAAACTTGTTTTTTTAACTAAGAAATCTTTTAGAGTAAGGGTTAAAAGATGAGTTACTGTAGTCAATGTATTTTCACTGGGTTCTCTACCCTTGTAAAAAATCTATTTGTTATGATAACCAAAATCAGACTTTCATGAGAAGCAAATAGTGATTTACTTCCCTTGAACACACCATTTACAAGACTAAGTAGAGACTGACTCATTAAGGATCTCTGGTACGAAAAACAAAAAGAAAATAGAGGGGGAAAATAAATTCGACTTGTTGAAGAGAAGGGGGGGTCAACAATGTCATCGCCGTCACAAAATCTACAGCACAAGAAAAAAATCCGTCGTCGTCGTCGTCGACAGTAGTATTCCGAATTCGGTGCCAATGTGTCGCCCGTTCGCATTCCGAAGGACGCGGGTTCGATTCCACATGCCAGGCAAAGCCTAGCCCGCTTCCTTCGAGAATACGGCGGGCCACTCACCTCGTGTTCTCTGTCACAGGATCATATTGGATCACATCTATAATTCTATAATTGGAATGTGTGTATGTGGGGGGGGGTTGAAGAAAACAATTGATTATTTGAATTTATTACACAATTTCTACCACAATATTTCAACTACAAACTTATTTATTTCATAATCTAAGAAAACATTTTCAGTTAAATAAGATAAACATTTCTTTGCAAAACTTTTCATTTAAATTCAAATCACTACACATAACTAAATTTTAAATTATTATACAACTACACACAATTTACTTAAATCTAAATTACTATACACAAGTCTTTTCAAACCTTTACACACTATTTAGTTTAACAAACTTAAAATTTATCACACACATAATATAAGAATCTTTTTTATTACAATACAATTAGATTATTTCATTTTTACCATCACGTACAAATGTTACACAATCATATTACAATACACTATTACTACACTCAGATAACCAACTCACTTATTTTTAATTATTCAAATATAATTATCTAAAATTCTTATTACAAATTTTAAATATTTAATTTCATTAAACATAATTAAATTTTACCACAATAATTCAGCTACACTTTTCTAAATTTTAAACTTTTCCATGAAACGAAGTAAACATTCTTTTCAAAATATTTTTTTCAGGTATAAACAGAAAATTCCAAACTTTCAAACCACGGAAACGCTGGGATTTAAAAAATAAAAGCATTCGTTTGCAATGTAATCATTTTTGAATGTATATTTTTTTCTTTTTCTTGTATCATTCATTAAAGCAGGAATTGACAATACAAATATTTTATCTTTTTGTCTTGATGAGGATCAAAGATGCATACCAAGTACATATTTATTCTTTATTTTATTTAAATTAATTTTTAATGAATATTCTATACATGTAAACAGAACCAGTTGAAACACGTGTTGACAACAGACAGCAATATTCATCATCACCCTCATATATTTTTTCACTTTTAATCATTTTCTTCAACATAATGTCAGATTCATTTCCATTTTCCGCCCTGTCGGCTGGGGCGTTAGAATGCACCGACTGCACCTCTGCAGAGGGGTAAGACTCCCCCAATGGGGCCACCTGTTGGCCGTGGGTGGCAACCCGTGATGCTTAAGGATAGAGCCCAGGTGGATGAGCAGTTCATGACATGCAATACTCCACTTTGGCCCTATCTTGGGCTAGACGGCGGTCGGAGAGGCCCCCTCCGATCAATCGGCTGGTCACATCAAGCCCTAGCACCTATATGATTTTCCCAACCCTATTGCCCTTATGGCAAGCCCCAACCCCTTTTTATCATATGGGTGCTAGAAGGCGGTGGCTGCGGGTCTACATGTCGTGGGAATGACGTTAAACTCTATCTGATGGTGAGGTTCCAGTTCTGGAGGTTTGGGGAATGTGGAGTACCCCTTCATCACCATTGCTCCCTGGTCCACTCAGACCCGGAGTGGTAGTACCTGTTAGGGTCCCATCTATGGGTTAAATAGAAAAAATGTATTTATAAAAAAAATTGTATTATCCATTAAGAATTGATTTATTTCAAAACTTTATCAGCATTAAATGACCCACTGAGGTTGATATGCCATAAAAAATAAAAAATAAAAAAAATTTCCATTTTCTCACCTACATATATATATATATATATATATATATATATATATATATATATAAAATGGTAAAACAATTAAAAATCCAATGGTTTAAGGTAGGAATTTTTTGATACTTGAAAAATAATTATACCACATCTGAAACAATTTAATCTAAAGCCATTTTATTTGTTTAAGAAACTACCTTATAACTACAGATAGAAAATGGATAATTTCTAACAATCATTTTAAGCATCAGACATTATCCTGTATATGCACTGTATTGAAGATCTAGAACAATCTTTTTTTAATTGATATTCAAATAATTTCCTTGCTCAGATCTGTTAAAAAAACTGGACACAGTTCAAAGGTTGCTATATGCAATATACAATACACAAGATGTGTTCAAAAAGTATTAAGACTGAAGTTGTATTTACCAAGACAGAAAGGAACAATGAAGGAAATATTAATTCTCTTCAAAATAGTCTCCTTGGCATGAAACACGCTTATTCCAGTGAGTTTTCCATTGGTGAAAGCACCGTTGAAACTCTTCTTTAGATATGGTTTAAATTTATGTTGTCATATTTCTTTTAATGTCCTCCATATTCTCAAATCTCTTACCCTGGAGATGAATTTTCAATTCAAGAAATAAGTCACACAGAGTTAGATTGTTGTTGTTATGAGTATGAGAGCACTGCACTTGTGCAATCCTGTGTTTTGCCATAAAACTGCAGTATCAAGAAATTGCCATGGAATTGTTTTGACATTTCTATGATTTGGATTTTTTTAGACTGTTGTCCTCATCTTTATTGTTATATTATATATATATATATATATATATATATATATATATATATATACAATGTTTCAGCTGATGTGCCCTCCAGCATTATTCAGGTGTTTCTTTTTGAACTCAGGAACCTTCTTGTCAAACTTTTTGTTTAGACATTGTCATTTTATAAGTTGACTCAGCTCCTCATTTAAATTTTGAATTTTGAAATTTTAAAATTTCAAACTTCAGTCTTGATACCTTGTATACCTAAAAATGACCAGAGAATGCATCATTTGAAATGTACCAAAATAAACATACTGTTCAAATACCATATTTCAGATCAAAAAGTGGGAGGAGCCTTAAATGCAAAGTTGAGGTATCAATTCAGCTAATGTTTACCCATATGCACAAGATTACAAATGCTTTTACCAAACTCCATAATACTTTGGTCATTTAGTGAGCTTAGCTTACAGTAGCAGTGGTGGGAGAGTCACTGTGAGCAGCTTAAAGTAGGCAAAGAGTTAAGGTGTTATTTATACAACACAATTATTCAAATTGTCATAATTATTATTGGAGTTGTAGGTGGTGGATCAATGTGAAAAGATAGAGACTGGGTTTCTGCTGGCTATTTGCTTTCACTTTTTCACTAATGCCCTTAGGAAAAGTATGAAATCACTTCACTCCGAAACCAGGACAGATTAGATTCTCTAATCATAGTGATGAGCAAATAATCTACAAGAAGAAAAAAACTAGATTTAAAATCACTTTACTATCTCTCCTAAGTTGATTACTCCCCAACCAGGGTGTAACACAGTGTCGGTTTAACAATGGGACCCCCTCAGGGAGCAAGCTTCCTGAACAGGTATATACAAAAATTGTCCTATTCCTATTAACATGACTCCTTATGGTAATGTGCGATTTACTGAGGAAGCTGTGGAGAGCTATGATCACTCTGGAAGGGACATGGCACTTTCATGGCAATAATTACTATTCCATACCAGCTTGAAATTAATTTTGCTTTTGTGAATTCAAAATATCAATCATTACTGGTATACAAGTAGAATGAAATTATATATATATTATTACAATAATACATACTCAATTTTTATAAATTTTTATGCTGTAAAATAAAAATGATTAAACATTACCCAAAAAATAGACTGGTATAGATCAGTCAGTAAAACGTCTGACTAGGAACCACAAGGTTCCTAGTTCGATACAGGCTCTTACCAACTCGGGAGTAAGGTGTGGCACGCCACATCAGATGCTAAAAACAATCTCCTTAGTCTAGCACTAGTGAAAAGGGGATAGACTTCCTCATTATCTGGCTGATACTGACTTTAGGCCACCCCAACGACTCAAGAGATATCAGTAAATATACCCATTTTATTTTTGAGTACCTACCATAAAGTAATAGTTAACAAGTTAGAATAGTCAGTTTTATCCTCATTTGGTACTCTACTAACCTATCCTTGAGCCAGACTAAGTTACATTTCAATTTTATTCATGAAGAATTTTATTCATAGACTAATACCTTTGGGAAAGGTATAAACACATTCGCCCCCCCCCCCAGCTATGGGTAAATAGTATAACTACTGTCCTTCTACAAGGATGGCTTTGGTATTAAATAACCTACAATGATTGATATGACATTAAATATTTTTTAAAAAAGAAATCAAATAAATCAAACCTAACTTCCATAAATTATGCAAATTATTTTATTTCTGATATTCAAAGAATTATGCAAATTATCTTATTCCTTGCCATGAATTTCTTATCTTTAAAACTGTTTAAATGACATTAATTTTTTATGAGTTATTATTCATTTTTATAATTTCTTCATATTTTGTATCTATTCATTATTTAATTCTCATTACATTTTTGTATATATATATATATATATATATATGTATGTATAAAAGTAAAGTCGTCGGGGTAGCCTAATGTCGGTATCAGCCAATCAGCGAGAGAGTCTATCCCCTTTTCACTAGCGCTAGACCAAGGAGATTGTTTTTGTGTCTGAGGTGGAGCGCCACACAGTGCTACTCGTACGCTGAGTTGACGAGGGCCGGTATCAAACTAGGAACCTTGTCATTTCTAACCGAACGCTCTACCGACTGAGCTAAACCGGCCCCTCTAATATATGTATAATATATGTGTGTGTGAGCATCATCCAGCAAAAACAGTACATCATAGCAAGGTTTTTGAGACACATACATAGCAAAATTCTTAAAATTAGAGAATAAAGTAATTTCCAGTTCAATCTGCAACTGAATGATAATTGTATGGAGTCTACATTTGTGCTGTATGTCATTTTTTTAATCATCCAAATACTCTTAACCGAAATGTCAAATGCTAATGAGAATCTTTCAAGTCTATAAACAGAAGCATCAGTATCATCATGGACTACAGTAGAAATCCAATGATAGGCATGGATTATTTAATGTCAAAGTCAGTTTAATAATCATGGTCTCCAATTATATACAGTACAAAAATACATCTTCACAATCCTTTTAAACAAGTAAACACTTCATATCAATGTTTTAAGAGTCAATGAATTCATGCAGTTCACACATTTCAAACAGATTAATTTGACATATAGATGATGTCCTAATAGGTACTACCACTTTGTGACAGTGTAGAACTGCGTGTAATGGCAATCAAGGGGTGACTCCACATTCTCCAGAACTGGAGCCTCACCACTAGATGCAGTTTAGTGTCATACACAGGACAAACTTTCCAGGTAGCATTACCCTTCTGTAAGGGATAGAGTCAACATATTTTAGGCCCCATCAACAGGATGGACAGGTATTTTTGTTTTAGAAATAAAATTTTAAGAAAGTCAAGTCAACATTTAAATTTATCTTGTGCTTCATTATTCCCTACCAGATTATTTCTGAAATGTAAAAACTTCCAAAGTCTAATCCCATAAATAATGAAAGGGAACCATATGCACATTTTTCCCCTCCCCTCCCCCCAATGTGCATAGAGACAACAACATATATCAAACATTCAAGCCGACAAAGAACAAATATAATCTATCACTTATAGTCACACTGGTCAGAGAAATATTTGCCAATTATATGATTATGTCACCTTTAATCATACCTGGAACTAAAAAACATGAGACACATACATTGCTTCCTTTTAATAATAGTTCTACCACCCCTCAAGCCAGAAAGCTTTTAATTGGTATCAAGGGGATACATTTGTGAATCCTGTCAAGAGTTCATATTGCCCTGAAAGTTCTGAATTACTGATTAAGTCATCTCTTAATATCAGAGAGAGAGAGAGAGAGAGAGAGAGAAAGAGAGATAGAGAGATTTTTAAAATAGATTTTAAAAACACTTATATGTATCTAATAGAATGATGTAAATTTTTAAAGGATTTCTATTGTCTTTTTTGTTGTTGTTGTTGTTGTGGTGGTGGTGGTGGTGGTGGTGGTGGTGGTGGTGATTTTTACCTAGAGTAGTTATTTGATGTGGGTATGTTCGTGAAAATATATTGTATAAAGAGAAGGAGAGAAAAAGAGGAAACCAAACCATAAGGTGAAGGAGAGGATTTAGGCAGCAGTCACAGGTACTGACCATCTGAGGAGGGGGAGGGGGAGGAGGAAAAAAAGAAAAAGAAGAAGAAGAAGACAACAATAGCAAATGTTGGTGAAGCAACAGTGGTTCACTGGTTGGAGATCTTCAAGCATCTTTCTGAACTGAAAACCAAAATGTTAATTGGCAGAGGTCAAACAGACTGGGCACTAATAGAAGTACAGAATGATTTCCACCCCTCCTTCTCCACCCCGCATCTCTCATTCTTGTCAACCCCACCAGCTTTTAAAATGTGAGTAATAGAAGAAAAGATACAAAAAATAAAAGACAAATATATGAAAGAGAAAAGAAGGCAAGGAAGAGAAAAGAAGGCAAGGAAGAGAAAAGAAGGCAAGGAAGAGGAAATTAAGAAAAAAAAACATGAGTTGGAGATAAAGAGAAAAAAGAGAAATGGATAAAAATAATATTTCTTAAAAGTAGAAGAAAGAAAAATGACATTGAAATAATAAAGTTGAAAACTTAAAAGGAAAAAAAAGAGAAGGAAATGGAGAAATAATAAATGACAGAGAAAAAATAAGATAGAGTGAAAGAGAAAGAAAGAAAAAATATGATAGAAAGAAGAGAGAAAAACAGAATGAGAGAAAGGAGACAAAGAGTAAAACAGAGAAAAGAGAAAGATAGAGACAGACTGAGATAAAAGAATAAGATTGAAAGAGAAGAAAGAGACAGACTGAGATAAAAGAATAAGATTGAAAGAGAAAGAAAGAATGAGAGGGAAAGATAAAGAGTAAGAGAGAAAGACAGAGAGAGTCATAGAGTAAAATAAATGGGGGAGGGGTAAAATAAACATTTGAAAGTGTGCCGCCGCTGCTGCCACCAAGGTAAAATTAATCAGTTCTGTCAACGATTATCTCAACTAAAATCCAAACCATGTCTTTAACAAGTGGCCAATGTTGTGAGTCTGCCAGGAATGCATTATTAGCTAATTGCCAGGCTTGGACTGGCCAAATACGGTCATGACCACCTCTACACCCCCCACCCCCAACCAATGACCAAACATAATTATTTGACCAATGGAATGTCAGACAGACTGAAACTAGAAAGTTGCTGCTTACACTTTAATTACTTACTATTACTGATACTATTAAAATTTCTTTTTAAACACACATAAACACACACACACACACACAAATATATATATATGTCTTTCTGTTTGTCTTTAATGCAACCACAAACAATATGACCTAGTGCAATTGACTATAGTCAAAGAACATCTATTATGATAAGCACAACAATACTACTTTCCATTCTCAATGTTATGAACATGAAGGAATATGCCAAAACAATAATATTTTGATGAATTTAAAATTTACAAATCTTTGTTTTACAGTAATTATATTAAACCCAATAGTGTCTGAAGATATTGCAAAATTTATCCTGGAAAATGCTAGATGTTTAATAATGTCTGTGTGCATATTGAAAAGTTCTCAAGTTTTTTTTTAACCCTTCCCCCAAAATTAAAAATCTCAATAAAGGCATTCCTTTTTGAAAACTTTTCAGAAACTACCATATATATATATATAAGTTGTAGTTCAAGTCTGTTCACAAACTCCTTCTAGGGTTTTTGGAGGTAGACTCCCAAACCATATATATTTTGAATAAGTATATTACTTGGATAAGTATATTTCATTTTAAGAATGGGGGTGGGACATACCCAATACGGAATTTTTTTTCCCCTTCAATTTAAATGAAATTTAAAACTTAGTTAAATGGCTAGAAACAATGCCTATTCAGAGAATATCAACAAATTACGATAATATTAAAACCATTGTAATAGTGGTTAAAAACACAAATTTTGAAAATTTGCAGTTTCTAACACTAGGGCTTTTTGATATAGACTCCATAACCATATATACTTTGAAACTACATTACCCAGGGTACTTGCATAAGTATATTTCATTTTAATCAAAAGGGGGTCACAATCCGAACCCACACTGAAAATTTCTTTACCTTTGATTTAAAAAAGATCTAATCCGTAACCAGATACTGCTTGGGCCACTGTTTTGTTCATTTTTAGATTTGACACACACCTCTCACCTTTGTATGAGTCTCACCTGCACAGAAATTAAGACAGAAATCTCAATTAGTCTTCTTAATTTTATAAGAAGTGAATCTTCTTTCTGAGTTGAATTTAAACATTTTTAGACGATCCTAATTGACCCAAAACTATCTCCTCTTCACACATAGTATTCTACAAAGAACTAAGCAACATCAAACAAACCAGAATTAATAATGGATTCCCTAACCACATCATAAATGAACAAATAAAAATATCTTTACAGACTTCCAAAAATAACAAATTAAACATTAATCTAATCAAAGATAAAAAATACCATCAACCCATTCTACTGTAATTAAATGCACCCCAACTATAAACAAGATGAATCAGTCATAATATCATAGATAGATACATATCACCTACAGAGAGCAATAAGCATCTGAGATTCATTATATACTACATAAAGTTTAAAAACAATTAACTCCATTGTCATTAACAATAGTGCCCCTCAAAAAACTCCACTATATAAAACTAATGTTGTATATCTATTCTTATGTCTTTTAGAAGATTGTGCCTCCAATACTAATGATGATAAAACAACACTTAATTCATACATAGGATATACCACCACCATCATCTCCCATAGACTAACTTACCATTTATCAAATGGCACACATCATCAAACACATTATGGAAGACCAGAACACCCCCATAAATAGTCAACAAATTCTAATAGATAATTCAAAAATATGACTCCAAGTATTAGAAGCAACACTTATAAAGAATAGACAGGATCTGAGTGATGTTTCTCTGTAGAATGATTGATTGATTCTGTGTTCAAAGAATTTTTAGGTGGACATGTCATGTATGAACATATAGATCATTGGTGCTTGGTTTGAAGTGTATATATAGCAGCTAATGCTATATATACACTTCAAACCAGCACCAATGGTCTATATGTTCATACATGACATGTCCACAGAATCAATAAAGCATTCTACAACAGAAAAACATCTATATCTTCAAAAATGACTGAAGATATTTGAAAGTAACCATACATGGACTATACAAACATGTCTGTTTATTTTATTGTTGTTATTAAATTTCCAAAGGTACATTTTTTTTTTGTTTAATTTCTAAGCCATTTCAACACCTCCACTACAGTAATATCCTGCTTTTCCTTTCATCAATTGATTGGTTAAAGTTCTATTGGCAACTCTGCTACAATTTTCACCTGTCTTTTCTCTTTCTTTTTCACCTGTCCTTTCATCATTTTTGTCCATCTTATATTTCCAGTTCTGAATCTTATTATCTTTAACATATTTTGTATTAATATTTTTTTAAACTCTTCATTTCAGTCAATCTATTCTTTTCCCTTATTCTATCAAATGATTTGGTTAAGCATCCTCAACAAAGTGTGATTCAGTATTGCTAATGGCAGTGGAAAAAAATGGGAGAAATGAGTGGAAAGAAATTTTTTAAATTAAAACAAAAAAGACTGCAAAAAACATCTCTCTCTCTCGCACACATTAAAATTCAAACAGTGATTGGGAAGGAGAAAGGACAATGAAAAGGTAGAAGAAGAAGAAGAAGAAGAAGAAGAAGAAGAAGAAGAAGAAGAAGAAGCTTTTAATGAACAGTGCAATTATTGTCTATATTTTTACATTCTTTGTTAACTGTCATTTGTGAATGAAATATTCATGTGTCATCATGACCTTTATTATATAATGAGTTATTTATTATTACACATTTGGAACAGACAAAGTTTGACTACAGGAATTACACAGTTCAACACATTTGGCAAATTGTTTCTAAAGTTTCTTTAAAACTTCCAGAAAAAATACAATAAAATCTCCAGAAAGGACATTCCCTTTTTGGTCCATTAGAGAACTTTTCTGAATCCCCCTCATATATATATATATATATATATATATATATGGTGGACTCTCCTATTGTGAACGATAGATGAGGGTCAGCAGTGAGTGATTTGTTGTGCATGCTATCAAGAAGACATTTTATGTTTCCTTGAGTGTGATAGCAGCCCAGCCTTGCTATGAAGCCCACTGACAGATGAAATGTTCTAAGGCGGGAATCAGATGTTTTTGTTAGTTAGACAGAGCTGATCTCTATGTTTCAGTCTATTTTCTTCAAAGCTCTTTAATCTAGCGAAACATGTCCTATGCCATTCCTTCCGATTTGATACTAGATTTTCCCAAGCACTTAATATTGAAACATTTCAAATTGTCCTTCAATTTGTCTTTATAGCATAATAGTAGATATCCAATAGAATGCTTAGTTTTTGGTAATTGTCCATATAATATCTTCTTTGGAAGCCTGTTCTCATTCATTCTGACAACGTGACTAGCCCACCTAAGCTGAACATTTGCTAGTAAGGTTTCAATGCCAGCAATGTTACATTTTTTTAATATTGTGCTATTTTTCACTCTATCATCCCATTTTATACCACAAATGATACGAAGACAATGTATGCGAAAGGTGTCAAGTTGGTTTATATGCTTGAGGTAAAGTGTCTAAGTTTCAGCACCATATAATAAAATTGAAAGCACGACTGCTCTGTAGATATCAATTTTTATTTTAAGAGATACATCTTTGGTATTCCATAAACGATATTTCAAGTTGCGAATGCAGTGTTAGCTTTACCTATTCTGGAATGAATTTCTTTGTCCATTTTTCCATCAGAAGTGACTGTTGATCCAAGATATTTAAACATGACAACAATTTTTAATGCTTTTCCATCAATGAAGACAGTTGGATTTACAAGACGTGGATTGCAAGCTGCGGACTGGTACAGTAGTTCAGTTTTCTTTATACTGATAGTAAGTCCAAATGCTTTTGATGTCTCAGAAAATTTATCAATAATGGTCTGGATGTCTTCTAGGCTGTGTGCTAATAGAGTGGCATCGTCTGCAGAAGAGAAGATCACATACTAGCTACAAGGAAATTTTTGACTTAGCATTAAAACATTGTTGATTGTATAGTCCATCACTTGTTCTGAATTCAACATTTATTCCTTCGCTTAGATCTAAGAATGCTTCCTCATGCATAGCAGAAAAAAAATAATGCAAATAGAAGTGGAGCAAGAATACATCCTTGCTTAGTACCATTTGAGACAGAAAAAGATACTGGATTGCTCGCTACATGATCTCACAGAAGCCCTCATTCTTTTATGCAAAGAGATGATGATCTGAAGCATTTTATCTGGTACTCCTAATTTCGACAACACTTTCCACAGAGCAGTCAGAGACACAGTGTCAAAGGCTTTTGTGAAATCCACGAAAACAATAAATAAGTCTTTGTTTTGCTCTCGAGCCTGTCAAAGACAGAAAATCATATCTACTGTTCCTCTACCTGAGCAAAAACCACTGTGTTTCTGGTAGTGCTGATCCTGAGACAAAGTCATTAAGCCTGTTAAGGATGATATGACCAAAGATTTTGCCAGCAACGAGAGAAGTAATATTCTCTGTGGTTGTCACAGTCGTACTTGCTTCCTTTGTTCTTGTATAAATGGACAATTGATGCGTCCTTAAATTGTTGCGGGACTTCACCCCTGTCCCACACAAGGTTGAAGAATTTGCAGAGCCTGTGTGTCAAAAGATTGGTTCCACATTTATACAATTCAGCTGAAATTTCATCTTCACCAGGTGCTTTTCCATTTGAAAGTTGATTGATAGCTTTCTTCACCTCAAGTATTGACATGTAAGCAGAGAGGGATTGTACAACAGGTTCTGGGGAAGATTGTCTATCACATGAGTGTCGAAAGAAGATTTCTGATTCAGGACTGTAGAGAAATGTTCCGCCCAACATTTGACAATATAACTTTTGTCAGTCAAAAGAGTTTTATCCACTGACATGATTGGTGATAGATCATTGGAAATTGGACCAAAAACACCCTTTAGATTTTGATAGAATGATTTAAGATCATGTTTGTCAACAGCCTCCTGCAAAGCTTTTGCCTTTGATGTCCACCAACTCTACTTCATTTTCCTCAATCTTGCTTGTGATTTTCCTTTGGCTGATTTAAATGCATCTTTCTTTGTTTGACATTTTTTATCGTTCATCCAGACTTGATGACATTTATGCATGTTTTCAAGGAGAGATTGTATTTTAGGATCATTTGAATCAAACCAATCTTGATGTTTCCAATGAGCATACCCAATGGTTTCTTTTGCCGAGCTATAGAGAATTTCCCGCAGACCCAACCATGCTGCTTCAACTTCATTCCCAATGTCAAAAGATACAGGTTTTCTTACATTCATGCTAGTGCAAGTGCTAACAATCTTGTGATCTGACCAACATTGCCCGATAGCTAGTGATCGAGTCAGCTTTATGTCACAACAATGACAACCATGAACTATAATGTAGTCTATAAGATGGTCATGGCCTGATCTAGGATGTCACCAGGTAGTTTTGAAACTGTTCCGTTGCTTCATCTCAGAAGTCCGACCAGGAGTTTAAAATAAAATGATGTGGATACTAAAGCAAATACGTTAGGGAAATGATGGCAGAATTACAAATTGTAGCAGCATTGTCAATAAATTGCCAAATGAAATATGCATGTGCCATTATGACATTTAGTGTCAGTCATTTACTTATTGTTAAACATTTGGAACAGAAAATGTTTGACTTTATCTAGAACAGGGAAAAGAAAAACTAATTTTTAAGCTCAAAAAGTTGGGGGTTTTTAATCTTGATAAATATGGTCATTATTTCAGGTAGTTGATACACTTCAGGTGAGATCACAAGGAAAATACTTTCTTTTTGACTGGTTAATTGATTGATTTTATGGTACGAGGGTAGACTGAAAAGTTCATATAATGATGTCATATCTGCTATTGACAACTTTTTGGACCAATGGGATCCAAACACTGTTACACCGATGGAAGAAGTGTGTGGACCACAGAGGGAGGGGGCTATGTTAAAAAATAAACCTTATTTGATCACATTCCATGAGAGTATCTTGATTAGCCTATAAACTTTTCGGCCAACCCTTGTATATTTTGATGGGTCATTTAATGCTGAACTTAGTCTTTTTCTTTTTAGCAATTATATGGCTTCCAGTACGGCTGGTATAACTCAGTTGGCAGAGTGCCCGACTAGAACCAGAAGGTTCCTGATTCAATACCAGCCCCCCAACTCAGCATATGAGTAGCACAGGGATCTGTGCAGTGAAGTGAGGAGCTGATGATAGGTGTGCTCTGCCTCAGATGTCAAAACAATCTCCTTGGTCTAGCACTAATGAAAAGGGGATACACTCCCTTGCTAATAGGCTGATACCGACTTAAGGCCACCCCGAACGATGTCTTCCAGTAACTAATGATAAGCTTTTGTAAACAATTCTAGTTTCAAATAACTTTTTTCTTAATACAAATAATTTACACACAGTTATATAGTTTCATATATTTCTAATACCAATTATTTTCAGAGAGATCTATTTGATCTATAGATATGACTCAAACAGGTACTACCACTCCAGACCTGGGTGTAATGTCAATGAAAGGATGACCCCACAATCCCCAGAGGTGCAAAACACAAGATGCAGTTTAGTATCATACTAAGGAAACCACTTTTTTTTAGATCCCTCTGCAAAGTTGGTGTATTTTCAGCCCCACTCACAAGGTGTTTGTCCTTCTCGTTCTCTCTCTCTAAATTAGCTCAATACTCAAAAGACAGTTGATCGATTAGGGGAAGAGAGTTCACTTGAGATCCACAGATTTTACAAGTACCTCAACAATTTCTATCATGTCCATTCTAAAATACTCAAAACAACCACAGAGATTTGCACTATTCTAGATGAAGTATTATCAACCATTATTAATTTTCATTTACATTTTCTTTTTTTATATTTAATTTATTTTTTATTGCAACTCATTTAGGTTGTCAATCTACAACAACAACAAAAAAAAAGAATGATTTGGAAATAATATAGGATATTCTCTCTCTGAAATTCACATGTCTCCTCTTCAGAGAAAAATACACCAACTACTCTACTAAATAAGCTATGGACAGCTATTGGTTAATAGAACCTAAATCAAACCTATAAACTCATCCCTTATTCTATATCTTGAAACCATATTTATTGCTTGTGTTTTTTACACGAGTAGCATTAGTGACATCATTTATTTTTATATGATTCATCGTCAATCATTAATATTAATTTTGAATTGCATTTTCTTTCATATTTAATTTTAGTTGCTTTATGAATGTGAGTTTGAAAGAAAGAATAGAATAGGCACATTGACAAGATAAAGTTTTTAGATGAACAAAAATGTTAGAGATAAAAAGATTCAGAACTAGAGATATAAGATGAACAAAAATAGTGGAAGGACAGGTGAAAAGGTAAGAGGTAAGAACGGGGACGAGGGGGCAGGTGAAAAGTAAAAAGAGAGGGAGGACAAGTAAAAAAGGAAAAAGAGGAAGGATCACTGAGTAGGAAAGAGAGAAAGGAAAAAGAGGAAGAGTAAGCAATAAAGAAAATAAAACAAAGAAACAAAAAGAATGAATGTAGAGACAGAAAAAGTGAAAAATAGACAAAATTAAAGAAATAACAAATATGAAGACAGAAAGAAAGAAATTACGAAGCAAAAGAAACTAAAGGAAAAAAAGTGAATTGAAAAAAATTGAAAAAAGGAAATCAGAAATATCAATTTAAAATAAACAAATTTTCATCTTGTAAAATGTTATTCTTCTTCAGTAAACTGATGCATTTTTTTTTTGTTTTTTTTTTTTTTTGCTTTTTCTTTAATTTCTAAAACAAAACCATAGCAATACCATTTAGAAAAATTTAATGTTCATTCAATCAAAATGTTGCCTAACAGGTTGTCTCATATTTCATAATTAGCTGTTAGAGTGTCATTTTTATGCTGTCAATGTTCATATGGAAGCGAGTGTAAAAATATTTTCCAGGTAGAGAAAATTTGGTTGTAGAATTAGGAGGAAAGTTTTTTTGTTTTTTTCAGTTGCAACTGGCATGTGATGTTGTATCATAGATTAGACAAAAAGAAAAATAAACTAAATAACTGGATTGAAAAGAACATATATGAACAAGTTCTGAATATTGGTTAGCCAACAATACAGGTTTCCATTTTAGAAAAGGGGACATCAATTTAACATTTGGTAGCAGAGTGTAATCTCTTCAACTTTTAAGTTGATGTAATTAAACTCCCTTAACATTCAGTTTCATTTTTTATAATTTCTCACCTGTTGCCAATAGAATCAATGTTTATTCTCTGAATATTTTCTTTATTGTCATCAAAATATAAAAGAACAATAATATTAATTAATTGTACAGAAACAATTCTCTCTTTTAAGGATATAAGATGTTTCTAAAGTTTTTTAAAATTACAACCATCACTACATTTGATAATGATTAATTTATATTAATAATTAGAGTTTATTAATTAAGTTTACAGGTACTTCAAGTTGGAGATTTTAAATAATTATATAACATTATTATTTAGTTAGGACTAACAAACTGAACACAAAATAAAAATGTTTAAATCAGTAAATCTCTTAAGAATTAATCACTTAAATATAAACATATTTCTCTACAAAACCATAAAAAAATTGTCATGGAACAATATTAACTTGATAACTGAAAAATATAATTAGTAAATCTAATTTCTTATGTAAATTGATCATTTATAGTAACAATTATAAGATTAAAAAATTTTGATTGACAACAAAAATTGTAAAATAACCAGCTATGATCTAAATTTAAATGTCTTATCCACCGTAGACAGTTACTTCAGCTAGTATCTAATAAGCAACACTTAACTATTATTCAAAGAAGAAAACTATAGAACTACAATTATTGTCATTTATATGTGAAAGATAAACCTCTACTATTACTTTTTCTTTATTTTCTTAATCTAGTTATTAAATTAATCCAAGACTGTATATTTTCATACTTTTAATTTTAGTTCTAAAAGATGCATTGTTTTTTTTGTTTTTTCTTGGGGGTGGAGTGGTTGTTTTTAAAAAAAAAACACTAAGATGATAGTCTGTCTGACGAAGGGAGATAACTCAAGATTCTTTTCTCAATTTGAAATTTTAATGCTTCCTAATGTTAGAAATGTACAACCTGAAAGCTTAAAGGGTAAGTGTATAATAAATTATGTAATTAAATAATTAGTATCATTTCTTTATTTTTTAAATTTATTTGCAATTATAAAGTTTTTAAATAGGAATTGACACTGAACGTCCAAAAGTGGCTTTTAAACTAGAAATAATAATTGGTCAAATTTAAAGACTTACATGCTAAAACTTTCTAATAAAGAGTACTAAGAGTAATATCTTAATAAAATATAAATTTGGCATTTACCCAACCCATTTACCATGGGGCATTCAGCAAACTCACTATTCAGTAATAATGAATCTGCAAGACTAGCTTGCTAACCATTACACTGCAATAGGACTCCCCCATATGAAGATTATATATATTTTACAAATAATTTCAAAGAATGATTTTAACCAGTCTGGATCTGGGGAATGATAGAGAGAAAATCTACAGTAAAAATGCAGGAAGAGCAGTTGAAGAATGTATATATACATATAGACCCTTAACTTTTTTTCTCTACTAATATTATTATTATTACTTCTCTATGTTTTTAATATATTGAGCACTTTTGGATTATTTACTGAGGCCACTGCAACAGAAATGTTAAAGCAGTAATTGGATACTATATAAATATATATATTAATTACATATGTGTGTGTGTGTGTGTGTGTGTGTGTGTGTGTGTGTGATAGAGGGATAGTCAAGATCAAAACTATGGTTAAAATAATTTTTTTAAAATATTTTGTGAAAAGAACACCTAAAATCAATTTCCAGAATTTCAAACTGATGGTCAGAAATTTGTAAACTGACAATAATGTTAAAGACTTATGATAACCAGTTTGACTTCAAATCAGTTTGAATATTACTTTACTGACTAGTGACTCAATTTCACATATAGAACATTGGAAGAATAAAGTTTTAAAAATTAAATCAAAGTTGTATTTAATTTTAATTTATCTATCTATATTAAATACATATGAATATTACATATTCTTCAAATACAGCTTCCACATTTTTGATGTAGTAGCATTATTATTAATCCAAAAATGTGGGTTGTAAAAAATCAGAATTTAAAACTAGATTTACAAATCATAAACACTTGTTTTCAAATATTAATCTAAAAAATGTAACAACCTTAGCTAACTATGTTTGGAAATTAAAGAATCAGAATAAAACACTAATTTTTAAATGGGAAAAAATCATACATAAGTTATAGGTAGATATTCTAGCCAAAACAAGACATTAGGTTTATAAGTTCCCAAAATTCACACTGGATTGTCCAATTGGACACATGGCCTAGTGGATAAAGGAGTTAGGTTAAGACAGTGACAGTTATCTCAGGATTGCAGGTTCAATCCTGATCAAGGGCAGCAGTAACAGAATAATAATTAACACAGCTTAATGCCTCTACCCCACCTATGGTTAGCAGAATGAGAACAGGATACCCCCATGGACTGAATAAAGGGTTAGGTTCAAAGTTCCATGATGGCTCCCGATTACGACAAGAAGGTTCCTGAGTCTGACAAGAAATATCTGAAGAAACCTGGAAGGCAATTCGGCCGAAACATTGTACAGATAACAATGAAGATGAGGACAATAGTCCGAATAACGCAGATAATAGTAATCCTCAAACCTCATCTCAAACATTCAGAGAAATAATTTTATCCAAGATTAGTTGAATTGTGGAGACTGAGGGGGTGAAAGATGTGGAGACTGAGGGGGCACAAGTCATGATTTGCCAAATCCTTTTATCTTCCTTTGATTTTAGATAATTTGTAGTTTTGGATCATTAAAAAGTATCAGGTTGTAACAAAATTCCCAAAGCTAATGCAAATAAATTTATAATGCTTGTAGAAAATTTGTTTGAATTTTATATAAGGGTTTGCATGTACACAATAGGTGATTTTATCTATATGCAAAATTAACCTTTGAGTGGTCTCAAAATGTTGATCAGTAGTATTATATATATATATATATATATATATATATATGCATGTTTTGTTAAACTCAAAGACAATTCTTATCTGTCGAGTTTTTTCTCAATTCTTTCTAATTGTCTGTGCATCTTTTTTCTATCAGTGTGGAATTGGTGTGTGAATCCACCAAAGGTTCTAAACACTGTTTGTTTAAAAAGAAACAATAGAAGCATCTCACCAGTTCCACATCTGATGATGGCACTAAGTATTGCAAAAAGTATGCTTGTTATAACCTTTAGTGGATTTATACACCAATTCCACCCGGATAGAAAAAAGATGGCCAGACAATTAGAAAGGATTGAGAAAAAACTTGTCAGACAAGAATTGTCTGTTGAGTTCAACAAAACATAAAAGAAAGAATACTGCCAATATATATACATATATACCCGCTTACATATATATACACATATATATGCACACACACACATATATACATACATACACACACACACACATATATACATATATATATATATATATACACTTCGGCAGCATTTTTTTCTTTTAGACATGTTCTGTTAAACGCCACAGACAATTCAAGTCTGAGGAGTTTTTTATGGTCCTTTCAATATATATAAGCAGATATTAGAATTAAATTTCTTGGTGAGAAATTATTTAAGAATCTTTTAAAAAGTGTTGATAATTGTTTAAAATGAAATTTAGTGCATATTTGAACAAAGACATTTTTATGTATATTACTAAAAAGTTTTTTTTCACAAAGCAAAGTATGATTCATTCATTTATTGCAGATTTTAATGTCATAAAATCCTGAGTCATTATTAACTTTTCACAATAATCACTAGCAAAACAAGTAATTGAAGTGGAATACAGTTAACACCCTTAAGCCAAAAACATATATATATATATATATATCATATACATATACACACACACACAAACACACACACACACACACACACACACACACACACAAAGATCCTCTCACTCCAAACATCTCTAGCAGTCTCCACTATTCATGAGCAATTAGAATAGGAAGTACCTGTGCAGACAACAAAAAGCTACAAACTAAAACTGTAGTTCTCAGCGTGGGGATAATTCCATATGTTAACTGAAAACAAGATAACTAAAGCCATTTCTACCCTTAAGATACTCTGAAACTAAATTAAAAGAGAAGCTAAATCGCATCCCCCTCATAACAACATTTAACAACACTTTCCCACCACTAGCTCAAATAATCCATTGGGACATTATAAAAGTAAATCCATTGAAAGATATATTTTTCAAGAATCAAACATACTGATCTATCATCTACTAAATAACCTCAGAGAAATGATAAGAAGCAACAATAATCAACAATAAGAAGCTCACAATTAAATCCACTAAATTTTGCAAATCATGTAATATTAAGAACAACCTATGCAGCAAACATCTAAAATTAAACAACTCATTCGTTAGTTTCACAAAAATGTGAATAAGGAACACAGACAGTTATATTCAATTAATATATAGTAATAGCATAATCTTTACAGATCACTGCCGTCCCTCACAATCCTATAACCCCACCAACAGAACCTTTCCTCTTATGAGCAGTCAAATGACGCATCAATCCCGCTGCAGATCAAAAAATTTTGAAGCAAATATGACATAGGAAGGACATCCTTCCCTCTGGATAGGATGGATCAGATGATGAAATTTGATGCTTGTGCCCCACCATATGTTCTTAAGACCAGAAGCTGACTTACAGACTTTGTTACAGATTGCACAAGACACATTGTTTATTCCTGGAGTGTGCATGAATTGTCCCTGATGAGATTTCCTATGATTGACATATCCAGCCTTAGAAAGCAGAATCCGACCATATGTTTGACATTTCCAACCCTCCGTGTTCTCACCAATAAGACAGGTGTATCCCTTTCGAAGTTGACACTTGAGGTTTTCATGCTCAATTCCTTTCACTCTCAAAACTGGTACAGCCATCATCCACATGAATTCTCCAATCAGTTCTCTTCAATGCCAGCTTTTTCCAGTTGTCAGGATCTACTCTTATTTTTACAAGGTTGTTTTTTAAGCAATCCTTATACGTCTTCCAAGGCTTATGCTGTGGCCTTTTGCCAACATGCAGCTGACTGTAAAGTAGTTGCTTTGGCATTCTAACATCACTCATACGCACATGACCTGCCCATCACATTTGGGCTGTTATGATGAGAGTTTTGATGCTTGTGCATCCTGCCCTTGTAAGGACTTCTGTGTTAGATGTGTTGGTGTTCTACTTGATGTTTAGAATGCATCTCAAACATTTCTGATGGAAGTGTTCAATAATTTTGAAATGTCTTCGAAGCAATGTCCAGGTTTCTGAGGAAAACAATAGAACACTCAACACGCAGGACCTATAAACCTTCAACTTTGTTTTATGGGTAATGTTAGTATTAGATCATAACCATTTTTCAAGCCTTCCATAGGTCACAGATGCTTTCTGATGCATTGGGGAATCTCAGCATCCAAAGAGCCATCACAGTCAGTGTACTTCCCAAGTATGTAAAGGTTTCAACAACATCTAAATGAGTAACATGAATGATATACAGTCCACTTTTTATGGGGGTGAACATTACCTTTGTTTTCACCAAGCTTATTTTTAATCCAAAAGCAGTGCATGAGGTTGCAAATAGGTTCACAATATTCTAAATATCCTCCTCAGTGTGAGCCAGAAAATCAACGTCGTCAGTGTAAAGGAGCTCTCTATTAATTGTGTATAATGTCTTCGACTTGAATCTTCTCAAGTCGAAAACCCTATTAACTGTATCAAAAGCTTTTGTTAAGTCAACAAAAACCTGATACAGGGGGACCCGTTGCTCAATACACTTCTCCTGCACTTGCCTGGCTGAAAATATCATGTCATTTGCTCCTCTGTCAGACCTAAAACCACTTTGTGATTCAGGAATGACTACAGGACAAATGTATGAAAGCAATCGATTCAACAAGACTTTTGAGAGAACCTTGCTAACAGCACCCAAAAGTGTGATTCCACGGTAGTTATCACAACTACCTTTATCCCCTTTGCCCTTGTATAAGCACACTAAAGTACCATCAATCCAATCATTTGGCAAAGGAGATCCATTCCAGCATTGAGTGATGAGATCAAACAGAGGATGTTTAATATTTACACTTTTTACCTTCAACAGTTTCACCGGGAGCCCATCTAATCCTGGTGCCCTACCAGTTTTTGTTTGCTTAATTGTCATTTCAATTTTAAAAGGTAATTGTCCATCTCATATTTTGTCTCGTATTGAGAAAAAGTCTGCAGAACATCAGCACTGACTACTGAAATACTTAAATAAATCTATGAAGTGCTGTTGCCATCGCTGAAGAATTTTTTCGGTTCTTTGATCATGGTGGTGTTGTCCCTTGACCTTAGAGGAGCAACAGAAGAAGTTAGTGGACCAAAAACTTTACGCGTGACGCCATAGAACAATTTTAGGTCCTTTTTATTAAAGGCGCTCTGAATTTCAGAGGAAATCTTTGACCACCATTCATTTTTCCTCCTCCTCAGCTCATGTTGTAATAATCATTTGGACTCCATATAATCCTTCATGGTAGACAGTCAGACTAAGGACTCAAAACATGCTCTTTTATTTTCCAATAATTGACTAATTAATATATATATATTAGGTATACCCAATTTTTTGTATGCTTTTCATTTTAAAAACGAACTAAAATTAATTAAATCGATTATTCAAGTCAAACAGTCGTAACATAATGAGCATCAGTAAAAAAAAAAAATTTTTTTTAAAAAAGCAAAATAATATTACACATGTAATTTATCTTTAATACATTTAAAACAATTTTTCAGTGAATTTTGCTCAAATATGGCCATAAACGTTTTCTAAAGATGGCATAAAATCTGTGTTTACAAAATAAATTTAACCCTCCTGATTGAAAAAGAATTACCAAAAATCAAGGAATTATCCGATTTTAATGAAATTTTCAAAGTTGATTTATCAATGAATGAATTTTATAATGCATCAGTTATTTTATTTCAAAACTTTCTGATTTAAGTATTTCTGCTATGGTAAATTAATATATAAAATTCATTTCAAATATGAATAGCATGATGTTAAGTTTAAAATGTCATTTTTAGATTCTAAAATCTTATTTATTTAATAACTACTTTACTTTACTATTGAATTCTAATAATTTTTGTCGAAAACTCTATTGAAAATTTAGCGCCCCCTTTAAACAGAACAAATATCAATGTATAATTTTTTTCTTTTATAATAATTAAATAATTATCGAAATGAGTAAAAAAAAAGATCTCCAAAAATTATTTTTTTTAGTTTTTATTTTTTTTATTTTTCAGTACTTATTTTCTACCAGGATAGTACCCTTAAAATTTTTTTTCTTCTATTCACACCTTTAGTCTTTTGTCTTTTTCTTTATACTGTAATTAATTTTAAAATATATAACCCCACCAATATTTTGCGCCCCCAAAAGTTAAGTGACCTGAAAAAAATCAGAAAGTTTTGAAATAAAATAACTGATGCATTATAAAATTCATCCATTGATAAATCAATACTGAAAATTTCATTAAAATTGGACTGTTCCTTGATTTTTGGTAAATCTTTTGAAATGGGGGTTGTTTTGTAAAACACGGATTTTTCAACAAATTGGGTATACCTAATATATATATATATATATATATATATATATATATTCACACATAAACTTTACAAGGGTAAAGTTCTTGTGGCATAGTGGATAACATGCTGGACTGAAACATCATAGTAAGTGAGTTTGTAAGCTAGTCGCACTATTATGTTCTTACCTTTTGAACTAATACCATTCAGAAAGGTATGAATTTCGGTGTCATGTAGTATTATCAATTTTTTTTTTTAAATCAAACATCTTTTTCTTTTCTTTTTTTTTTTGGTGCCGTTGTCATGGCAACAATAAATAAATATGGGAACATGAAGTTAAATAAATGTTCAATTACAAGAAATATTAACACGAGAAAATTGAAATAATTATTTTCACCACAGACAAAACATAAAATAATAACCAATAAGTCCAAAAGTGTTATTTGTTTTTGAAAATATTATTTCCTTCTCTTTAAAGAAAAATGTGTCCTTATCTTTCCGACAGACGACTCTTTTTTTTTTAAACACACAGACCAAAAGCACAATAAGATAATTAAACATTAAAACTAAAAGTAATACCACAGAGAAATTTTTTTTTTTTTTTCCAGGGAGAAAAAAAAACACCTTAAATCTTTCCAGTTTCAAATTCATCAATTCTATCCAATCTCATCTGCCTCAAAAAAAATATTCCCTTTTTAAAATTCTCTGTCTTGAAACAATTGTTCATCTTCACACAATGCCTGTCCAAAATTGTCTCATTCTCTCTCTCTTTAAAAATACTCACTGTGTCGGCATTTTGTCCGATCCAACAGTCTCAAAATTATCTGTCTTACTTCGATGCCTAGCTTTGTAGTTTGTATCCATCGTCTCTGCGAAAGTCTTCTTACTCTGCCACTCCATCGTTTAAGCTTATTCTCTGAAAGTTGTCGTCTGCTCTTCAAATTTTACCGCCAGTTTGTTTATTAGTTGACAGTTCAAGGGGAGCAACTCTTACTTTTTTTTTAAAAATTTTAATTTAAAAATAAACAAATTCGTAAATTACCTTTTTTTCCCTTTTTCTTTTAACTATTCTTAACTTGTTAATTCTTTTTAACACGTTATGACACCCGTCATCCCCCAATTGATACCACTACTGTTCTTCGACAAGGATGACTTTAGTATTAAATATGCCATTTAAACAAAGAAGCCAAACCAAAACAAGTTTTACAAACTTTTATAATTTTATAAATTTTAGTTATAAATTTATGAATGTTAAAAAAAACAATCAATTGATGAAGGAAGTGTTTCATTAATAAATCGTCAATTTTTGTCCCCTCCCCCCACAACCCCATAAAAAATGAAAATTTTAAAAGTTTCTTGGAAAAACGGATTTTGAAAATTTTAAACGCTTTTTTTATTACTTTTATTATTTTTTATATTCATTTTTTCGTTTATGACAAATTCGTTATTGACAAATTAGAAGAAAAAAATAGTCCATGGGAGGTAATTCTTTGAGAGTTATTTCCCCTTAAACAAAATCTAAAAAACGAGGTAGGTCGTTTCTCAACTCGTATGAGATGGGTAGTATGTGCCACAAGGTTACAAGGAACTTTATAGATAGTGGAGGCGCTCAGAATTTATAGATCTGCGAGACTAGCTTGCTAAACATAACATGACGATGTGATGCCCAAATTTAAAAAGTTGGTATGTCTTTTTAATTTGAGAACATTGATGGTAATGAGACAAGAGCATTTTTTTTTAAACCGTAAGAAAAATAATGACTGATGTAAACTTTATCTTTATTTTCTTAATCCCATTTAAGAATGTAATTGATATTCAGCCATTTAAGACCAACCAGAAAATTGTATTAAAACATTTTTTGTATTGGGCCGGGTTAGCTCAGTCGGTAGAGCGTTCGGCTAGAAACCACAAGGTTCCTAGTTCGATACCCGCCCTCGCCAACTCAGCGTATGAGTAGCACAGGGATCTGTGCGGTAAAGTAAGGAGCTGATGGTAGGTGTGGCGCTCCACCTCAGATGCTAAAATAATCTCCTTGGTCTAGCGCTAGTGAAAAGGGGATAGACTCCCTCACTGTCTGGCCGATACCGACATTAGGCCGCCCCGACGACTTTACTTTTTTTATTCAGATTATTGTCCTCATCTTTATTGTTATATACACAATATAACAAAAAAGATGAGGACAATAGTCCAAATAATACAAATAATACAAATTATCAAGCCTCATCTCAAAAATTCAGACAAATAAAATATTTTTGTTTTAGTTTTTTTTCCTTAAAACTACAAAAATTAATCTCTTTTCTGATTCAATTCAACATTTATATTAAATTTTGTGATATTTTTTATGTAACTTATATTGCTGCAGTTAGACTGGCATTTGGAAACAAAAAAATATTCTGAATTATTTGCATTCAAAAAATAGTTTTGACACATAAATTTAGGCTTTTACAGAAAAAAAGAATTTCCAAAATTCAGTCTAATTAAATGATAAAGTTTACAATAAAATTTATAAAACCAAAAGTTCTGAGTATAATATACTTCATCATAGAACAAAAGACCAGAGGCAACATAATCTGTGGTACAATGATCGTATGCATATATACTAACCAGATTTTTCCCCTTAGCGAATATTTATATCAGACCCATAACCTAGTTTGGTCATGGTGGAGCTACTCATATAGTGTATCTTGGGCAGGAATAGCCTGATGAAGCCCATCCCTCCTCAAGTCTGGTTTGAAGTTTTCTTTCATCTAGACCTGTTGCCATACCAACATTGAAGAGACCAGTCTGACCAACTATTTACTCATAGCTAGATTCATACCTTTCCCAGGAGTATTAGCACTATGTGAAATGCAAACAGCCTCATTCAAGATTTAAGCTTATCCTATGATGATAACCATTACAACATGAGCGCCTCCACTACTTGATGTAAAAATCAATGTTAAAATGAGAATCAAAAGCTTTTTCTGAATTTAATTGAACCCGGATGACTACAAATCTACTTATTCTAAATTATTTTTTATCCCTTCTAAAAAGATTAAAAAAATTAGTAGAAAAAGTAGTTTTTATTTCAATTGTTGTTTTTACCTGGTTCAATGAAGCTAGCATTAGGGCTTAGGTCAATAAATGAGAACAGCTTGAAATTAGTTTTATTTATTTCTTATTCTTTTTTTATATAGTTAACTTTAAATCTTTTTTAAACTAATTCACAGTTAAGATTTATAATCTTTTGTCTAGTGAACAACAATCCCAAAATAATGGCAGTCATTTGAATCAGTAGATAAAATGAATAAAGGAGTGGAATAGTTCTTCAAAAATCTCGCAATGAAATTACACATTCCTGCATTTACAATGAATTAAAAAAAAATTAAAAAAATGATTTCTCCAAGAAGAAAAAAAAAAGTTTGTTCATATCGCAAATAATCTAAACATAAATAGTTGTTATTTTAACAAAAGTATTTTATTTATGGACAAACTTTATGGTTAGTTTCATCCATAAATAATTACACCCTTAACAATTTTTGATAAAAAGTTAATTTTCTTCTAAATCAAACATACCAGAATTTTATCATTTTTCGTGGAAATCAAAGCGGATATATTTTAGATATTATTTATTATTAAACTCTACAGCCATTGAAACAAAAAAATATGAATATGTAACATATTTCTGTATCCAGAAATAAATACATCTTATAAATATTTATACAATTTTATTTTTGGTTACAGAATGTCAATTTTGTAGAGTTTGGTAATAAATATTATCTAATTATATCTATATCAATTGAATGTATTTAGCCAAATCTTCCACCACAACCAGGATGTGAAACAATTTTTTTAAGAGGAGTAAAGCTGGTTTGAATTCAGAGTTTTCATTTTCTTGAACTGGTTGGTGCTTAACCAAGCCTAAAAATAAACAGTCTGCCCTACTATTTACTCATACTTGGGGAGGGGTCAGATGGATTCCTACTTTTCCCAAGGGCATTAACTCGAATCACCGATTCCATTCCCCATAACAATAACAGTTACATTAAGCATGTCTCCTATCCATATTGGTTGTATAATGATTCACTAGAAATAATACAAATCTTGGTATCGGCTTAGAAACATTCCTGAAATCACAGACAAACCAACTGAAGAAATTATTCATGACCAACTAGGCATTAAACTTGGACATTTCTTGGAGAATGAACTGGACACAATTCTGAAAATAATAATCAGAAAATCTGCAGATCTTGATGAATTACCTCCTGAAATATAGAAGACAAGGACATTTGTTGACATGCTTCTTTGATTATGCAATGCAGTGTATAATCAAAACACAATAGAGAAATGGCTGTATCGTCATCTTCCTGAAGAAAAACAACCTCAGAATCACAAAGAACAACAGATATATAACTCTTACTATTATAACTGCTAAGATTTATAATGCCCTGCTCCAATTGTTGAAGTTGAGAAATCAATCCACAACTTCTTAGATTCTGATTATTTATCAAATCATTGAAGAAGTATGTGCAAAAAATCTCAAGGCAACACTTTTGATTGTAGATTTCTCAAAGGCATTTGACTCCATATAAAGAAAGATGGAGTAAATACTTCTAGCATGTGGTTTTCCCAAAGAAACTGATACCCCTATAATAATGCTCTACAAAGACATGAAGGTTTTGGTTTTCTCACTTGATTGTGACCCCTTTATTTCTTTGACATTATTACAAGAACAGATACATTGACACCATTTCTATTTAGATTATGTACTATGAATATCAACAGATATAGTAAAAGAAAATAGTTTCACACCAAAAAAGGCAAAAAAGCAGACAATATCCTGCAGAAAATATTAATGATGCAGACTACACAGATTATCTAGCACTTCTTGCAAAAACACCTGTGTGAACTCAGTTAAACACAGTCCATGTGTTTTAATCAAGATGGTGAACATCTCCTCACATTAAACAGCAAGCCTCTGAAATTAGACCAGTTCATCTACCTTGGTAGCAATATCTCATCCACTGAAAGCGATATGAACACACACATAGGTAAAGTATAGACTGCTATTGACAGGTTAATAACCATATGGAAATTTAATCTTTCTGATAAAACAAAATGGAATTTTTCCAAGCTGTAGCTGTGTTAGTACTACTGTACAACTTGGACTTTAAAGAAAGACATGAAGAAAAACCCAGAACTATACAAAGATGCAGTATGCTGTTTTGAAGAAATCCTGAAAGCAGCAGCCAACAAAAGAGCAGCTGGACAGCCATTTTACATCCAATTTCACAAATCAAACAAGTAAAACAAGCAATGAATGGGTCATACAGGAAACAACTATTCACCTGACAAAAAATAAAGTAAAAGAATTAAAAACACAGTATTCCCAAAATCTTTCGGTCTATTTTTGATCTTGGCACCAATTGCAGATTTTTCCAAATTATCTACCTACCTGGAAAGCAGAGTCATCCAGAAGACACAATACACTTTGCACCTCCTCTTGGTTAATTGGCCAAATGGTGGTGGTGGTGGTGGTGGTGATCAATTGTTACCAAACACAAATTAACTAAACCATTTTCTAACCAAAGTAAATTATGAAACCCTGGTCAACAATAAGAGAGTCAAGATCAAAACTTTGACTTGTTGAAAAGAATTAATCAAGATTAAATTTGGGGGTTGAGATGCAAGGCTGAAATTTCTACAGTAACTTTAACGACACTGTCTTAAAGACATTTCTGAGACTTGAAGCAGAAAATTCTTTGTAATCTTGGAACTGTGGTTAGTTTTTGTGTTGACTGTTATTTAACAAAAGACAGAACTTCTTTTTTTTTCTTTTTGGTTCCTTTGTCCAATGAAGAAGAGTAGGATGAGGGGGGGGGGGTTAATTACAAAATCTTTGTTGATATCTTTGTGGAAACTAAGAAACAAGACATGAAAATTCTTACAGAAAATCATATTCACATCAATAACCAAGAATAATAATTTGTGACCAGAGAGAATAATTTGTAAGAAAATAAATCAGGACATAGTTAAAATTGAAATCCTGAATTTTGTTGTGAACTATCTAGAAAAAAATAAAATAAAATTGAACATTTTCAAATTTTCTTTAAGGTAAATTTTTGTTGCTTGAGATTCTGTTACTTGAATGTAAGTAGGGAAAGTGGATAGGTGAGGCAGGAAGAGTTTTATAGATGAAGAGAAAACAAGGAATTATGGGTAGTGAAAATGCCTACATAAGTTAATAGAGGTTCAGTTGTAAACACTGATCAAGTATCAACTACATTGAAGAATGGAAGGAAGAAAAGAAAGAAAGCAGTAAATGTGAACAACTCATCATCTTTGTTGATTTTAAACAACAGATTCAAAGCTGAAGTATTTACATTTCTCAATTTTGATTAAATTTTCCATCTTATTTTTTGCTTTTTATCTAATTTTTAACAAGCAAAGAGTGAGTCAGATAAAAATGCTTTTTGTATACAAGGAAAAAAAAAAAAAAAGCTAATAATCTTATTAAAACTAATAATAGAATATTTGTAAGGATGAATTAGTGTCATCTTATTGCAAATAGCTGACTATTATGGGATGGAAGCAGCAGAAGATAATTAACAAATGAGGGCAAACAACAACAAAAATGGTTCAAAAGAAGATGCAAACAAAGTGGAACAGTTCTTTTCTTTTAATTTATTCAATCTGATTTAGTGTGTTGAACTGTGGGATGATAATATAGAATATCATCTATATTTTATGGCCTACATTATTCCCTTCTTGGTTGGCCCTAGAACTTTTCAGTAGCTCCTCATAATAGAACATCCTTAATTGATCTCTATTGTTTTATTAGAAAAGATTTGGATGGATAGCTCGAAGGGGTCTGGGTGGATGTCACTCAGTCCAAAAGGTGCTGGGAGGAGATCCCTTTGGTGTAGTGGCTAATGTGTTGGACTGCAGCATCATAGTAAACGATTTTGAACTCCAATCCTTGGGAAAAATATAAATACCTTTACCCCCCCCCCACTATGGGTTAAACAGTACCACCATTGTTCTTTGACAAGGATAGCTTTAACTTTAAGTAACCCATGAAGGTTGATATGCCATTAAACAAAGAAACCAAATCAAAAGGTGCCAAGGAGGAGGAGGAGGAGGAGTGGAATGAGGGAAACTAAAGAAATTGGTTTGTGGATCATTGGAGAAAAACTTCAGATTAAATATCAAACTCACCTGTTGGGATCATTTTTCCGGTCAAAGGTTTTTGTAGGTTGCAAATTTAGTTTGTTAACTCGGACATTCACTTCTTCTTCAGATTCAGAAGATGCAGGATTTAAATGTTTGCCCCTGCTTTCATGCTCTGCGAGAAATTTTTAAAAATAAAGAAAATGTTTTAATCATAAATCATAGAGGTCAGTAATATATTATTTATGAGATTTAATGGCATAAAAAACCTCACCTCTACCTTTACCTACAAAAATATCCTCCAGGTTTATATCCAAAATTGGGGGATCTATTTGGTTAATGATTACCAAGATATCATAGACTACCAGTACTGACACCAACTTTCATAATGCTGTCATATTAAATGTAAATAGAAGAGGGGAGTCTCATATATCAGTATATATAGTTGAATTATACATATTTGTCATCCTTCTAAGCCCTATTCTATCAGTAATATTTACCTCAATCCTGACCACTGACAATCCCCTCCCTTGTTTTCAATCTCCAATGTACAGATTGAGTACAAAAACTGCTAAAAAAATCCACAAATATAATTTTTAAATAATAATATACTCTTGTAATATTCATTCACTCATGACTGGTTGGTCATCACTTTCTTTATACCTGTGTAGAAGCTAAATGATCTATGGAAATATTAAAATCCTCCTACTTCAAATATCTGGTTTTTGTATTTATCATATTAGTACATATGAAAGTTTGTACATATACTAGATGTTTATATAACCTATCAAAATGTTTCATATACAGGCTGAAAAAAAACACACACACAGCTATGCCACCAATAAAGCCTTCATTAAATGATGACCCTACAGTCAGGCATGGTTTGGGGTTTAAAATATCATTATTACTAACCCTGAGTATCCCAAAAGTACCTTACAATACCACTAGGCTTTGTTAGTTTTTTCATCACATGATGGGAATGCCAGATTAAGATGTATCATTATTCAGTAATTGTTTTTTGTATTGACACTTTCTAGCCAATATAAACAAGCCCAACAACAAAGAAGTGTTAATTCAATAATGTAAGATTTTAATTAACTGACAAGATGACAATGTTAAGACACATAAAATGGAACTGAATGTAAAATTCACATGCAAAATCAGTGAGCAAGAACTCAATAACACACACACACACACACACAGGTAGGTACTCTGATACAGTAGAATGGTTATCAAGCTAGTACAGCAAACTCTTACTAGCATAGCAAAGTGATTCCCCATTTGTGGCCTTTTGCCAGACTAATGTTAATAAATTAAATATTGTGATATAAAAAAAGTAAAGTCAGCGGATGGCCTATTGTTCATATCAGACGAACAGTAAGGGAGTCTATCACCTTTTGCTAGTGCTAGACCAGAGAGATTGCTTTTGCTGAGGTGGAGTGCCACATCTACCGTCAGCTTACAGATGCTTTACCACACAGATCAGATTACCCAAACTGTGCTACTCATGTGCTGAGTTGGCGAGGACCAGTTCTTGCAATTCCAAGGTGGATGCTCTAACAACTGTGCTAAACCAGCTCCATGTGAAATATAGACATATACAAATCTTTAAACTTAGAAGGATGACAAGTCAATCAAAAATTTACTTTTGGTTTTAAATTTATGTAACAATTCATCCGAACTTGTGAAGAAAAAAAAAATTGTCAAAACAGAATTATTACTTTTGTTTTACTGTATCTAATCAGCTGGTATTATAGATAGGAATCAAACATTTATGTTTAAAATAATTAACAGGTAGTACCAACCCTCCCCCCGCAAAAAAAAATAATTGTGCAAAATATGTGTCATACAGAGCACTAGCTTCCTCTTCCCACACACCAAAGAAAAAAAAAAGATTAAATAGGGCCTACCTAGATCAATGGTACCTTCAAAATACTGCCCCTGTTGACCTTATATACTTTTCTAAACATAAGATGATTGTATCTCATTAAACAGAATTAGTTTTTACTTCTGTAAATATTAAAACAATAAATTTGCTAGCCAAAATAGTTGTCCAGTTTATTAAGTTTGGTTTAATGGCATATCAACCCCTTATGGGTTATTTAATGCCAAAATTTGATTCATTTGTAAATGTTTCATTACAATCAAAACTATATTTTCAATGTTACATTCCATTTTTTTTTTTGAATCGTACTTTTTTCTATTTGTCTATAATAATCATTTGTTTTCACAAAGAGTTTAGCTCAACTGATAGAGCATCCACAACCCCACAAGGTTTCTGGGTTTGATAGCAGCCCTCATATGAGGAGCACAGCTTGAATCTGTGCGGTAAACTACAGAGCTGACAGTAAGGTGTAGTGCTAGTGAAAAGGGGATGGACTCCCTCACTTTCCAGCTGATACCAACAATAGGCAACTCCACTGACTTTATATAGTATCAAGCATCCATCTAATACTAGTCATTTATACACAATTTGAGGGTTTGTAAGTAACTATTCCTATTTAATAATAATCATCTTCCACAAATTGATCCAGATACTTTTTGTAGTCTTTCAGAGATTTGAAACTTTTTTTCTCTTCGAATTGCAAATTTAATAAACATTAGAATAATTATCTGTAAGTGCAATATTTGCTAATTGCAATGAATAAGTAAAAACCTCCCAGATAAACAATTTTTGCCTGTTCAACAAATAATCCTCAGTGGAATATTGTTACATAATGAATAGGCATAACCTATCATTTTTGTAATGAAGTGTAGTTTGATGGGCAAATTCAATCTCTATGTTCCTGATTAACAAGAACTAAAAAATATGGAGACAGAGAGATAACTCCAAAGAACATGTTCCTAACACGAAGAGAACATAACACAGCCCAAAACATTTAGAAAATAGAAAACATAGAAATGAATGTAACAAGAATGAGAATGTAATAACATTGTCTTTTTGCTTCACTTTTGTCAATTGCTACCTTTAATTAGAAAGAATAATTGTTCAAATAAATCATCTGGTTCTCTAGAAAGAAGAAGAAGAAGAAGAAGAAGAAGAAGAAGAAGAAGACTTCTCTATCATTCCTACCATATACACAACATCCCCTTCTTCTTGGTATGGTTAGTGGAGGTTTATTTTACTGGCCCCCTCACATTTTGTATTCCATATTGTGGTAAAATATTGACTTTTCATTACTCACAATTTTTTTAAATAAATAAAAATAAAATAAAAACATTGCTCACAGAAATAAAGGCTTGAAGTGTTGGGGTCGGGGAGACTTCTGTGAAATGTACGCATAATCCACTAATGAAAACGGGTACAAAAGATCTTCAATATTTGATTTGAATCAGTTGATTCTCCACCACTTCATATAATATTGATTATTCTCAAGTAATGTCTTTATTCATTAGTCAATCTAATTTGTGATCAATTTGTTCAACAGTCTTCAGCAGGAAAATTTGTAAACCCCTAGATTGAATTTTTATTTTATGACATATCATTGCTGATTAATTTTAAACTAGTTTTTCTTTCATTTTAATTTCCATTTTTATTGCAACTACTCAGGCCATCATTCTGTGGTCATTAGTAATCAGTGAGATAAAAAGAAATTAAAATTAAGATAAAGAAAATACAAGAGAAAAATTAATAATGGCTGACAATGCTTCATTAAATAAAAATTTAAGATATTACTCCAAATTTATATGAAAACATATTGGCTTAAAGGAGAGGATTACTTCATCATTTCAGCTACTTTCTTGTTGACAGAATATAGCAAGTTTATTACTTTTACTTTAGGAAGACCAAGTAGCAATATCTCATCTACAGAAAGCAATGTCAATATATGCATAAGAAAAGGATGGACTGCTATAGACAGATTATCAATCATATGGAAATCTGATCTCTGATAAGATAGTGAGAATTCTTCCAAGCTGTTGCTATGTTAGTACTAATGTATGGCTGGACCATTTGGACTTCAATAAAATGTTTGGAGAAAAAAAAGCTAGATAGAAACTACACAAGGATACTGCATGCTGTCTTGAACAAATCCTGGAAGTAGCACCCCATAAAACAGCAGCTGCATGGCCACTTGCCTCCTATCACACAAACCATTCAAGTAAGATGAACAAGACATGCTGGAGAAGTGAGGATGAACTCACAAGTGATGTTCTCCTGTGGACACCTACATATGGACACACCAGTGTAGGCTGACCAGCAAAAACCTATATCAATCAGCAGTGTGTGGATGACCTGCCAGTAGCAATGGATGATAGGGATTGGTGCCAATCGAGCATGACATAATGATGATGATTCATCTGCTTTTTTTTTTTTTGAAGATGTTGCTGCAATTATTGGTTCCATCCATTCAAGTGTTTCCAGAAAGAACTTAGTTTGTTGTTTCTTGTAAGCAACATGTTCTTTTTTAATCTTCTCCCAGACACATGTTCCATTTCAACAGTTTCTTTCTAGGAAAATCAAAACTCTCATAATTGTTTTCCTCCCACCTTTGGACTTTTTAAGTCTACATTTAATAAGTGTCTTTACATTTTTGTCCCTTTATAAATAATCTTTTTATTACATCTTTACCCTTCATTTATCATCCAGGTTAGCTCAGTTGGTAGAGCGTTCGGCTAGAAACCACAAGGTTCCTAGTTCGATACCCGCCCTCGCCAACTTAGCGTATGAGTAGCACAGGGATCTGTGCGTTAAAGTAAGGAGCTGATGGTAGGTGTGGCTCTCCACCTCAGACGCAAAAACAATCTCATTGGTCTAACGCTAGTGAAAAGGGGATAGACCCCTGCTGATACCAACTTTAGGCCACCCCGACGACTTTACTTTTTACTTACAGTGAAAAATATTTTAATAAAAGAAAGAAAAAAACAACACTGAATGATCACAAAAAAATAAAGAGTAAGTTTGAATGATTAAATTTGATCTTCTGCTAAATGTAAAAATTCTTGTAGCTCAAACAGTAGAGTAGCCATCATGTTAGAATGGATTTCTTCCTAAGTAAAAAAGGATGAGAATTTGTTCCTCACGAAGTGTTTATTTCTAATAAATGTTGTTTACTAATGATTATTAGAAAAGAAGGATGCTTAGGCTATGCAATGCAATATATAGACAAAATAGAATAGATAAATGGACAAAAGGCTGCATCCTTCCATTCCCCAAAAAGGGAGACCAGGAATCGCTAAAAACTATAGTGGCATAACTCTTACTGCTATTGCAGCTAAGATATATAATGCTCTTCTTTCTTAATCCAGAAAAACCAAAACGGATTCCGCAGAAATTGATCCACAACCTCTCAGATCCTGACTATTCGACGGATCATAGAAGGGGTTCGAGTAAAGAACCTAGAAGCAATACTGCTATTCGTTAATTTTTTCAAGGCATTTGATTCCATACACAGAGGGAAAATGGAACAAATACTACTAGCTTACGGTCTCCCCAAAGAAACAGTAGCCGCTATAATGATGCTCTACAAAGACACTAAAGCAATGTACGCTCACCTGATAGCGACACAGATTTCTTTGACATCACCACGGGAGTCCTACAAGGAGATACATTAGCACCATATACATTTATAATATGCCTAGACTATGTACTCCGAACATCACTAGATACCATAAAAGAAAAAGGTTTCACACTAAAAAAGGCAAGAAGCAGGTGATATCCCGCACTGACTATCACAGATGCAGACTACGCTGATGACCTTGCACTTCTTACAGATACACCGGCACAGGCCGAGGCACAACTGCATAGCCTGGAGAAGGCAGCAAAGAATATCGGCCTCTATGTGAACTCAGATAAAACTGAGTTCATATGTTTCAAAAAGAAAGGAGCATCTCTACACTCAACGGTAAGCCTCTAAAGCCAGTAGAACAATTCACATACCTAGGTAGTAATATCTCATCCACAGAAAGCGATGTTAATACACGAATAGGAAAGGCATGGTCGGCCACAAACAAATTATCAGTCATATGGAAATCCGATCTCACTGACAAGTTAAAGCGACAATTCTTCCAGGCTGTGGTTGCATCAGTGCTGCTGTATGGTCACCACTTGGACCTAACAAGGTGCCTTGAGAATAAGCTAGATGGGAGCTGCACGAGAATGTTGCGTACTGTCTTGAACAAATCATGGAAACAACACCCCACAAGGAAACAGCTGTATGGCCACCTGCCTCCCATCTCACAAACCATCCGAGTGAGACGGACAAGGCATGCTGGACATTGCTGGAGAAGCAAGGACGAGCTCATAAGCGACGTGGAAACCAACACATGGGCATACTAGTGTGGGCCGCCCACCAAGGACCTACATTGACCAACTCTGAGGATACTGGATGCTGCGTGGAGGACCTTCCTGGGTCAATAAATGATAGGGAGGGTTGGCAAGAGATTGTTATGCATATCCGTGCTGATTGTGTGACATGATGATGATGATGATGATGATTAGAAAAGATTAACAGTTCACAATCATCCTCAGTCTCAGTCGACATAAATTATAACTTTTTGAACTTTTTCACCTTTCTTTAAAAATAAAAAATGTTGATAATAATGTTGGAATCAACACAAATACACTAATTTTAACAATTAAAAAAAAAAAAAACTTGCTGAAATGATACAATATAATCAAAACTGTTTTTGAATGAAGTTATTTAAAACTAAATGCTCCTAATGCCATCTAATGGCATAATAATAATAATAATAATAATAATAATGGCTTTCATCACACAACAGAATTAGAATTCAGAGAGAAGAATGACCCATTCTTATGCAATTAAGAACAATTAAAACTGTAAAGAAATTTTTTAAGAGCAAAATATAAATGAATTTGTGAAACTCTTCAAATAAATAAAAAATGAAATGATTTATATCCAATAGATTATTCTCCAATAATTTATTGATATAATAAACAATGTCACTTTTATTTCTTTGTAACTTCTGATAAGATGAAAGTCTAATATCTATGTGTTCTGCATAAGATCTAAGTGTTGGTCCCTAGCACTTCTGCCTCTGATCAGTGTAGTATCTGTATCAATGAAAATATAATTAAATATATTACAAAAAATATCAAACCAATCATCTATATATTTAGACATCTTATTTTTTTTTTTCTTCTTATTTTGTCCAAGGGGCAGGGGGGGGGGGCACTGAAAAGTTCTCAAATTCTTGTTTATTTTTTTTGTTTTTTTTTAATAGTGCTAATCTGTAAGATCCTCAATTTTTTCTGAAAATTTTTTTTCAAATCATTGACATGAACAAAAGTTGTAGTCTGGTCAAGAACTTTTCAGCAGCCCTTATATAAAATGTATTCATTTTTTAAATACTTTTTGAAATAACTGTTTTAAATAATAATTAAATTTATTTTGTACAGTGCTCAGGTGTACCACAACTCATCAAAGTCTCATGTCTAGTACACAGAATAATGTATTAGTGTCAGGAACATGAACAGTGTACAGTAATAATATACATGTATGTGTGCACGTGTGTGCATATGTGTGTGGAGAGGGGTATCAGATATAGTGTTGGTGGACTACAGGAAGCATGGAGGCTTTGAAAGATGCAGTGTTTTGTCAGTCTACAACGGACGCAGGCAGCTTATTCATGCCTCGGCAATTCTGAGCATGAAAAAATGTTTCCAAAAGTCATGTGAGTAATGCTGTTTCCTGACTTTGTAGGCATTCTCACGTGTGTTAGAAAGATGGAGATCCAAAAGGTGCTCAAGGTTGCTATTGTTAAGATGATTAATGACCTTATGAGCATTAACCAGGTCAGTTGCCAGACGAGCAAGACGTTAAGAATATGGCAGATGCCTAATGGAGGATATTCGTTTGGTTGCACGTCTCTGTACAGTTTCTAGGAGGTTAATGTTCTGAGCGAGATGGGGGTTCCAGACTGGTGATGCAAATTCCAAGTGTGGCCGCACCATAGCTTTGTACAGCTTTAGATAGCCAGTGAGCGGCTGACAAAGGTCTTGCTGAGTGACATCAGGACACCCTCGGCCTTCTTGATAATTTTAGAGATGTGTTTTGTCCAACGTAAATCACTGCTGACAGTAATACCCAGATCACGTTCACAAGAAGATTCCTTGATATTAGTGTTGTGGAGGGAGTATATGTATGATTTGTTCCCCCCCCCAAAAAAAAAATGCATGGTGGTACATTTGTCCACAGCCAGCTTCAGTTGCCAGTCAGTGATCCATTGTTGCACTGTGTCCAGGTCTAACTGCAAGAAAGATCTGCAGTGTTCAGAATCTGTCTTTTTTATCTCAAGGTACAGCTTGATGTCATCGGCATACTTCAGTCATATTTCATATCTTATACTTTTCTTTTTTTAAATAACATAAGATTTCCATGGAAACATATACTACACATTGATCCTTATCAAACATTATCTGTTTAATTTGCAGAGAAGAAATTCTAAATATTCAAGAATAAACAACAGAATTAGAAAAAGTAGCAAACTATTTTTCCATTTTGTAGGCCAGAAACCTTTTCAAGTTGAAATTCCCTTTGCTCCCCAAATCCTGGTTTCTTTTTCTGGAAATGATGTTCCAAACTTACTTATCAATTTTTCAGAGATCTTCAGCCAATTAATTCCCATAAAGAATGATCTAAAAAGATTACACATTACCAGAGATGCTGATAGGTACGTCCTGTGTCCCTGACACATAAAAATATAAAAAGACACAGTAAAATTGTATCCATGCGTCCCAATGTTTTTCTTTTTTCTTCCTCCACGATTTAAAGCTAACTGTAAATACATTTCAATATTTTCTTAGAAACAAATTACACCAGATGGGGTACAATTGAAATTTTTCCCATCACTTTTCCACAGTTCATAAATAAAAACCCTACAATTTAAGAAACTTTAGTTGGCACCCATCAAATTTTCCAGGGACTCATTCAAATCAAATCCATGCATCCCAGGACTCACTAAATTAAAAAGCTATCAGCATCACTACATTGTTGGTTGGTTAGTCATAATTATTTAAGGGGTCATCAAGGTGTCATGGTGGATCCTTCATGGCATTTGTAGGACAAAGCAAAATGTATAAAAAGTATAATATTGGATTACAAGGTAGTGTAATGTTATTTTATCTATGATCAAGATTATTAGAACAGACTCATGGTATTTCAAACTTTTGAGAAAGCAAGAGTGTGCGCGCATGCACGCACGCATGCACACACACACAATGATTAAAATTTAATACTAAAAGCAGTTTTAATCTGTAAAATATTCAGTGCTCTATATACGAAAATGCAGAGCAATATCACAATATTTTTTCAAGTATGAAATAGGATGATAATAATAGGATAAAAACTCACAACTTAAGTTTCATGTTGTTCACACACACACACACACACACACCTGTTTGCTAATCAACTGAGTTATGTTTCCCTCTCACACCACACACACCAACATATTAAAGAATACTTTTTCTAACCCCATTAAAGAATCAAGATTACAAAGGATTTTTATGGAAAATATGCCTTCCCCATTTAAAAGAACGATGTAATACAATCTTCTTACCCCCAAAATTTTGACTTTGTATTAGACTAAGTTTAGTAATTAGTTAATTGATAAATTTTACTGTTTAATTAACTAAACATGTTAAGCATTTTGTTAAAACATCTTTTAGCAAAATAATAATCCTTTACAATAATTATTGATTGATGCAGAATAATTATATTGTTTTATGGAAAAGAAAACTCAACAAAATTAGATTTAGATTTTGCAACCAGGGATATCTTGATTTGGGGGGGGGGGCATTCATTAAACAAATGAATCAAAACTTATTCACTTTAATAATTACACAGTGACATAATTAACTGACAGTAAGTGAAATGTGAACCTATAATTATAGTTGGTGTCACTTCATTGTGGTGTAATGGTTAGCAAGCTCATCTCAGACCAATTACTACCGAGAGAAGAGAGTTTGATCCTCACAATGTGATAGTGCCACAATAAAGTTCAGCTTAGTATATAACTATAATCATAGTTGAATTTTAGTTCCAACCACATCTAAACCAAATATATACAAGCAAGATTTTAACTTTTTCTTATCAGTAGCCACTGATTGTACCATTACTCCACCATTCTCAGACTGAACTTTAGTTATTTTCTATGCTAACAAATCAGATATTTCTGGTGTGAAGGGGAAAAAATACAGTACTCAATTTATTATCTTATGCAATTGAGAAGAAAAAAAAAGTTTGTGACCAGGAATTAAAGCAAACATTAGAAACTCAAATCCTCTTGAGTTCCATTGCATTGTGATTATACTATAGAAATGCATTGAAAATCAGGAAGAAAGGTATTGTCAGTGGTCATGAATTAAGATAAGTATTACTATATGTATGAGTACTGAATTTAAACTTTTTAAGAGAATTTTTACCCTACAAATTCAAAACTAAGTCAATTCATTTAAACAATAAATTATTTAATGTCACAGGCAATTAATATGATGCAGGGTTTACAAAAAAAACAATTTTCTGGGGATGACTGTTCCATTTAACTTATCCCAAGTCCCTTGCAGGTAGAGGTTAAAAATCAAACCTTTTGTGTTTAAACCTTTCATGAAACAAATATATTGGATATAGTGTAATGTTTAGACCATTTTTAAGTGCATCTTAAGGACAAGTAAAGACACACACGCACACACACACACACACAAAAGTCTAAATTAATAGGACATTTTTACTTTGCTGTGAGAAGATTCACAAATCAAACATTTCCGTACATTTTTTAAGAACAACAGGGAGTGAGTGGGTAAGAGAGAGAATACAAGGAAAATAATTAAAAACGTAATCCTTTACTTTTGAGTGCTTTGAAACATAATTCTGTTTTCCTAAAAACTGTTTTGTACATATGACAAAAAACTTAAATTCAGTTCTTAATTGCTTATTGCATTAAAGTGATAAAAAAATATTAATTTATTTTCTTTTTTACCCCTAAAAAGTAGCAATTAAAAAGAGCTAAGTATTAAACATGTGTCCTTATTTATTTTGCTCTATCGGTTGAGGCTGTAAAATACGCCAACAGCACCTCTGCTGAGTAAAACCTCCTTTCAATTAGTCCACCTTTTTGTTCGTAGGTGGCGACCCATGATGTCTTTGGACGAAATCCTAGTGGCGGAGCAGTCCATGGCATACAACACTCCACTTTGACCATTACTTGGGCTAGACAGGCAGTTAGAAAGGTCCCTCCAGTAAATCGGCCGGTCATGTCAAGCCATAGCACCTATATGATTGTCCCTACCATATTACTCTTATAGCAAAACCACCATCCCCTTTTTGTCATATATATGCTAAAAGGCAGTGGTTGAGGGTCTTAGAGTCATGGTTATGACGTTAAACTGCATATAGTGGTGAGGATCCAATTCTGGAGTCTGGGAAGTGTGGAGTACCCCTTCATTGCCATTACTCATAGTGACCCGGAGTGGTAGTACTTAGTAGGTCTATATATGGGTTAAATAGATAAAAAAGGATCTTTAAAAATATTTAAAAGTGAATTAGAAATAATTTGAATACCCAGTAATAATGAATAAAACAAATATGACTTTGGCATAAATTAACCCAAGGGTTGACATGCTGTAAAATCCAATCAACCAACGAACATGTCTTTATTTGAAGGAGGAAATTTTTTATTTGAATTAAAATTATTCGTTCATTAAATATTTAATGATAAGTAAAGTTAAAATTCAGGTATTATGATATTCCTTTATTTTAGGAATAGTTTATTTTACATAAAATGTTCGAAAGGACATTTAATTACAAAATAAGGGAATTATCTGATTTTAATCAAATTTTTAGTGTTGAATTATCAATGAATGAATTTTATAATGCATCAGTTATTTTATTTAAAACTTTCTGATTTTTTTCAAGTGATTTAACTTTGACCCCCCACCCCCACAACTTATTTTTGTGGTGCAAAATATCAGATTCAGAACCTGTGGAAGGTCTGTTAACAGTATTCTTTTTTATTTTATTTTAGAACTTTTTTTATTATTATTACTGTGAGGAACTGGGTTGGCCGGACATCGCCAGTTCAAAGCTGGACTTATGCCGACGAGAGGTAGGGGTGAAAGAGAAATAGAACATTGTATTTATTTCAAGAGTAAGTGGCTAGGGAGAGGCTGTCTTGGAAGTTCAAAACTCAACCATATCGACAGGAGTGGAGTTGGGTGGGGTCAGAGGGGTCTGTATATGATATTTTTAAAATTCTTTTTAATTATTGAATTATATCACTTAATTAGTAAAAATCAAAAACTAAATTTGGCATGTTTCTTAATTAGAAAGTTATTAATGTGTATGCAAGATTTTGAATCTTAGTGATCTCCCATTTTAGAGTTATACATCAACACGTACATACCAAATTTCCTTTTATATATATATATATATATATATATATATATATATATATATATATATATATATATATAGATAGATAGATAGATAGATAGATATGAAAAACAAAACTATTCAAATGATGTATTCCTTTTAAACATTGCCAATGTTTTGTTTATGTAAAGAATATACCATTTGAACATTTTGTTTTTTCATATCTTATATACTGTCAGATTTATTCCTTCTTTCTCTGATATGTGTGTGTGTGTGTGTAAAAAAATTAAATTAAAAAAAAAAAAAGTCTGAAAAATCAAATGGGTCATTCCAACCGCCTAGAGTCCTTAAATTTTTTTTCAAAATTTCCCCCTTGTATTCATGTGAGCATTCCTGAAAATTGCACAACAATATTATTAATCATTCTCATTTCTAGAAATTTACGTTTTAAAATCAGTTAGTTTTAACTTATACACTTTTAAAAAATTAATGGTCAAAAAATTTTTTTTTAAACTTTGAAAAGCAATTTTCAAAAGTTTCTAAGTTTAACAAGCTTTCATTCGATGACCAAATGTTTAAAGCACTTTATCTATTACACTCTAATAATAGGATTAGAGTAGTCAACCAAACACCAGAAACCCATTTAATTAGAAGTGTCTTTTCTTCCTAACTCTTTACCTACCAAATTTCCCTCACAGCTGTACCAAATTTTTGTTGGTATTTTTTACCTGTATGATGGGATATTTCAAAGTTCACTAATTTATTCACCTCAGAAGTCATTCTATTCAAATAAAGTCCTATTATTATTGTAACCAGTCCTTCTGGTCAATTATAATGAACTAACCATTAGTTTTTTTTACTTTGCTTAGGTGTGGTATGCATATTGGTGGGAAAGCCACTGTGGGCAGCTTAAAGTAGGCAAATATTGGTGGTGGACTTGAAAATGCAAGAAAATCAAAAATCTGGAAAACATTGAATATTTTGGATCTCAATAACTCATCATAGAAACATCAAAACTATAGAAAACTATATATATTCTTAAAGTAAATTTGGAGGTAAGTCTAGATTTTTTTAAAATATTTATATCTATTCTAATCTTTGGCCTGCTGAAAATAAACAAATTAAGAAATTGCAAAAATCACTTAACTGTAAGGGTATACATTTCCATGTGTGACAATTTAAAAAAAAAAAACTTTGAAACTTATTTGCTTTAAAAAGAAATATATTCAGTTTTTATTTAATGTTTCAGTACAAGTATTATGCCCCTCTCCAGCTTATCAGGAGGAGGAGGAGGACATAGGATGAAGTTCAAATGAACAAGTCTCATTCTCACATTTTTTCAAAGTGAAAGCATTCTGAACATAGTATCAACTTTGAAACTTATTTGCTTTAAAATATTGATGTGTTAATTCTATAATAACAATTATGTCATTGGCAAACAGGCTCTTGTATTTCCAGAACAGCTTTCTATTTAAGTGGTTACAGTATAGAAAAAAAAAACTATGGCTACGCACGTTTCAAACAGAAAATTGATACTTTATCTATTTTGCAGTAGAAAATAAAGGTTTCACAAACACAAAACATCAAAATTAATATCCAGGCCATTAGCAAATTCATATATTTTTACTCTTGAATAACAATATAAAAAAAAAGTAAAAAAAAAAATTTTTTAAAAAAGAGCAATAAAACCAAAAATCTTAGATTTAAACCAGATAAGATAAATAGATAACAATATTAATACTATGTTCAGAATGCTTTCACTTTGAAAAAATGTGAGAATGAGACTTGTTCATTTGAACTTCATCATATGTCCTCCTCCTAAGCTGAAAGGAGGCATAATACTTGTACAGAAACATTAAATAAAAACTTAATATATTTCTTAGCAAAAATAATGATAATTTTGGTCAACTCTTTAAGTTGGTACAAACAAACAAGGATGTGATTTACAGGCACCAAACAATTGTTTCAAGATACAGTGAACAGGATTGTCCTTATACTTTGCTTGGGAAAGGTATGCATCCAACTATTCTCCCTCCAGATAATTTGTGCAACATATTTTCCAAGATTTTTATATATTTAAAAAATTATTACTAACAATAGTTCTTTTTCTTCATGGAAGGCTAAAGGGACAAAAGTTATTCCCTTTTTTTTCTCCAAATATTGGGATTTTTAGTCTGGGTCTTGAACCAACTGTTTAGGGCACATATCCTTGTTGTGTTGTTATTTTTTCTTATGTGTTTTGGTTACACCGTGTAACTGTTTTTGTAGGACACTTTCACACATCTAGGCTTCCATAACATTTCTAAATGGTAAATTAATATTTATTTTGAAATAAGGCTGATAACTCAAACTATGAGTTACTTCCCTTCTTGCCTATCCATATATATATATATATATATTTTTGGAGGATATGTGCATAATTGAAGTCATACCTAATTTTTGAAAATTAATTAGTTAATAATTAATGAATTTAGGCGGGCATATATGTTCAAATGTAAGGCTAAACAAATCGAGAAAATGTCAATCCCTGAATGTACATTTCGACCTATTCAGGATTGACATTTTCTCGGTTTGTTTAGCCTTACATTTGAACATATATGCCCGCCTGAATTCATTCATTATTAACTAATTCATTTTCAAAAATTAGGTATGACTTCAATTAAGCACATATTCTCCAAAAATTGTCAGCTTAAAGCCATATAAAAAAAATAATAAAAAAATAAACACATTTGTTTGTTTACTTAACCTTATATATATATATATATATATATTAATATATATAATATATATATATATATATATTATATAACACTTCAAGTGTTCAGATAAGGCATTGAATGGGTAATAGGATAGAAAGATGAGTAAAATAATGGAAGATTGGTTTGAAGTCTATAACAACGATTGATGGAATAGTGAATATATGTTTTTTTGTTTTTTTTGGGAAGTGGGGGAAACATCTCAGTTGACTGAAGAAGAACAACAAGATTTTAGAGGCTAGAATTTTTGTAAGACATCTTCAGCTTCCTTACTTTTCAAATAATGCTTTGATGATGATCCAAATTGGAATTTTTTGTAACTCAACAGACAGAAGAAAAGAAAGGACTATTGTTAAGTGTAATCATTGACAAAGAAAAACAAAACAAAAATAATGGGTAAGTAAGTAAATTACACACAACACAAAACTGAATTAACGATTTAATTAATGCTGAATCAACAGAATAATTTAGAAAGAAAAAAAATACTTTTCTAAAAAAAAAAAAAAAACGTGTGTCAGATTCTACAAATCAGTTAAGTGTTTTCTTGAAGTTTTTATGTAAATTTCTCAGCAGTTGACACCCTCAACATTTATTTAGGTAATAAAAAAAAATAATTTATAATAAATAAATGTCAATTTATTACATTTTCCCCTAAGTATATTTCAAATTAAAATGATTTTAATTGATACTCTTACTTTACAACTTAATGTAACTAAAAAGTACACTAAGTACCACCAATTTTGATGCCATAGACATATTTTACAAAATCAATTGGTGCCATTATAGTATGTGGCCTACCTTTTTGATTCTGTTATAGTATGTGGCCTACTCGGTTTGAATGTATCCTACCTCAGTAAGAGTATATTTATAAATATGAGTAGTAGGCAATTTATTGAAACTAATTATTTTTCACATATATTCAATTTCAAGAAATGCAATTCAGTCATAAGTTGTATATAGTAATTAAGAATAATTAAAAAAGAATTTATCCATAATTTACATGAATCAGAGATATTTAATTCTAAAATTTTGAAATAGAGTTAGGGTTAGCAGTTATCATAACCTTATAATATGCTTTTTATTGTAGGCCACATACTATAAGAGAGACATGATTTTGTAGGCCCCATTCAAAAGGTAGGCCACATACTATAATGGTATCAATCAATTTAATCCCCTAATTGAAAATAATTTACCAAAAATCAGCGAATTATCTGATGAAATTTTCACTGTTGATTTATCAATGAATGAATTTTATCATGCATCAGTTATTTAATTTCAAAACTTTCTGATTTTTTTCAGGTCACTTAACTTTGACCCACCCCCTAATTCTTGGGGCACAAAATAACAGTGGGGTTATATAAAAGTGAAACTAATTACAGTATATTCTGTTTAAAAGAGTAGAGGCCTAACTTTTCAATTGAGTTTTCTCCAAAAATTATGAGATAACAATACTAAAGTAGGCTTGTTATTAAATAAATATTTGTTTTTAGAATCTAAAAATATGAAAATTAAAACTCAAAATTAAGCAATTTATATTTTAAATTAATTTTATCTATTAATTAGGTATATAAATTGTTGCTCTCAAGGTGGATGGTGTGAATGGTAATATGGATGGTGTGAATGGTAATATTTATTTTAAAGAATTTCAATTTATTTCCATTAAATCGGTTTGAAAGGATTTAAAAGAAAGAATTCATTGATCAATAAGTCAACACTGAAAATTTTATTAAAAACAGATAATTCCCTGATTTTTGGTAATTTTTTCTCTATCAATCTCGGCCATCGAAGTTTCACCACTCAGTTCTTTTGTAAACAAAACTCACATGAATTTTTTAGAGCGTTTCTGCGTGTTTGGAAAAAAAAAGATATTTCATTTAAATTAATATCAATAAATTAGTAATTTTTCTGTACATAGTGTATTTAATGTTTTTTTGTTATTGATTTCTAAGAAACTGAAATAAGTTTGGTTTTTTTTTAAATTTTTAATAACATGTTTTGTTACCATGTAAAGTGAAGTAAGTCTTACGTCATTTTCCGTAAAATTTTGAGGCAAGTTTAATGTTTAAAATGTATTAAAAATTAATTACATGTGTAATTTTTTTATTTTTTTACCGATGATCATTATGTTACAATTTTTCGACTTATAGAAACATTTGACCTTAAATAATCGATGTAATTAATTTTAATTCGTTGTTAAAATGAAAATCGGTGCACATTTTGGTGGTACCTAAAGTAAACATTGATTGTAAGTGCGAAGAGCTGTTTTGTTGGTACTAAAAAATAGATGATCAAGTTATTTTGTGTGGTCTGGATTCATATGATTATATTTCAATCATTTGTATATTTATTGTATATTACAATAAATAAAAAAATCTGACAAATTTTTAAAACAGCACTATAGAAAACTGAATAGATAGTAAAATCTGAATGATGACTATGTTGTGTAGTATTACCATCAATCGTTCTGATAAAAAGGAGGGTACTGTTAGTTTTCTTAAACTTTAATACTAACAGTACCCTGCTTCCTTTTTATCAGAACGATCGATGGTAATACAAATTACACAACATAAAGTTATCATTCAGATTGTTTATATTTTAGTATTAAAAAAATTATCTCACTTGTGACATTATTTAATTTAGCCATTAAATTTTCGTTTTCCCTTCGTGACGACAGAATAAACGGTGCCGTTAAAAGTTTTAAATTGTCGCAATATGAGACCATGTATTTTTTTAAAAACAGTAAATTAAAGAATTTGATTCACAGCAAGAACTTTATTTTAATACTTAATTTCAAAAGTATATCACTTTAAATGTCTGCAAAGATAACGGTATCTTTTTATTTATTTCATATAATTCATAAGACGTTAAAAGATTTAAAAAAAAACAGGGCTAATACAAACATTTAAAATTTTCGCTTTTAAATTTAATTTGTTGACATGACAAATTAAATATTTATTTAAAAACAGTGAAAAATCTAATTTACATAAAGTATACACAAAAGTAGTTTTACGACTTTAAAACCCAAATTAAAACTCCAAAAAGATGATATTTAAATTATTGCAATACGTTTATTTTTTATTTATCTAGTTTTGTAAAGTTTCTAGATGTACCTAATTAAAAAGTAAAGTTTACGTCTCATGTTAAAGATAAAATGTTAAAAAAAACAAAAACAATGTAAGTAAATAAAACGCATTTTATTAAAATTAAAAAATAAATTTTAATTTTGAAAAGATTGAAATAAAATCACGTCGAATAATCGTGTTTTTACGACTAATTTAATCACAAAAATTAAAACGGCAAATATATTTAAAATATAGCAATAGGTTTAATTATATATTTCGTAAAGTTACCTAAAACTAAAAAGTAGTTTAAAGTTTGTTTTTTTTGGGATGTTAAAAAGAGGGAAGATGCAATGTTAAAGATACGTTGTTTGTTTTGATGTGTTTTAACTAAATAAATCCGCATTAAAAAATAAGTGTTTTCCTTTAAATTTTTAAAAATATAGAGAAAATAAGGTGGAATAGTCGGGAAATAATCATTTAACAAAAATGCACAACAAAAATGAATGAATGAAAAATGAAGATGATGTCAAACAAACGTGTTTTTTATCAAAAATAAAATTTTCTGGAGTGTTCATTTGTTTTTTTTTTTTTTGTTTTTTTTGGGGGGGTTGTATTTTTTATGGGGTTTTTTGTTTGTTTTTTCTTATTTATTATTTACCATTTTGTGCTCGGTGCCTTTCACGTTTTTCTTGGAGCTGTTTTTTCTTGAGTTTCCCGCTGTATGGCTTTTTTCGGGGCATCTTTCTTTCGGAATCTGTCTTCTTTTATTTTAGAAGGTTCCTTCAACATCCGCAAACTGACAAACTGAAATAAGTAAAGAGATCTTTTTTTTATGTTTTGTTGTAGGGTCGAGGTCTCTTCCTTTTTTATGTTGTCGTGGTTGTGTTTAATAGACAAGACGACGTCTTTCGTTTTGCGGCTGGTTGTTTATAATCTCCCCCTTTATTTTCTTGGCTCTTAATTTTAGTCGTTTAAAAAATCACAACAGTAACATTAGGCTGGTCACGTGACTGTCCCAAAATTGTTCAAAATGTTTCCTTATTGGTCGCCAGATGTCGCCACCCGCGGGCTTCCGGCCTCACCCTCATAATAAAATGTCCCCACCCCTTTTAAGGGTATCCATAAGAGATAGAGAATTTAATCATTTTAATGGTCGTCTTACAAACTTATTTCTCTTTTCTTCTTTCTTTTTCAAGTTTGGCGTAATATTGGATTGAATTTTACTGATTGTGAATTCGTATAATAAATACATAATAGAAATGTTTGGTTTGTTTAGTTATTTTCAAAGCTCAGGTTAGATGTAGCATAAGGCCAGAAGTATGGGGCACCCCAATGAGAAATGAACTCACTAACAATGGTCTGCTAATCTATCCTGCTTACCATTACCCTACACCAGGTCCCCTAGTTTATTTGTATAACAGCATATTAACTCCTTATGATTTACTTAATAGCAAACTTTAATTCATTTCTGTTTAATTGTAATCAACTCTATTTTCAATGTTCCATTGCATTTTTTTAATTACACTATTTTTATAATCATTTATTTGTACACAATTATATGGTATCAAGTATTCCTATATAATACAAATAATTTGTACACAGTTATATGGTATCAAGTATTCCTATATAATACAAATAATTTGCACACAGTTATATGATATCAAGTATTCCTATATAATACACATAATTTGCACACAGTTATATGGCTATATACTAATAATTATATGGTTTCAATTAACAATTTCTATTAATAATCATTTGTGTGTACATAGTTATATAAGTAACTAGTAATAATCCTTAGTAAACAATTTTAGTTTCAAATAACTATTCTTGATACAAATAATTCACACATATGATATCAAATATTCCTATCTAATACTAATAATTTATACTCAATTATATGGTTTCAAGTAATTATTACTATTTAATAATAATAATAATGATTTGTTTGCAAACAGTTACATGCTTTCAAGTAACTAATAATAATAACCCCAAGTAAACAATTATCGCTTCAAGTGTCTATTCTTAATACAAATAATTTACTCACTGTTATATTCATCAAATATTTATATCTAATAGGAATCATTTTTAAACTTTGACCCATACAATCCTAATAGGTATCTGAGAATAATGGCAATTACTGCTCTGAGAGAAAACTTTGAACAATTTCTACATAAGCTTAAAACAACATTCAGTGTCTTGTGTGAAAATCAGAAAATATCAAGAAATTGCTATAAAAACAAACCTTGCCTGTGGCCTTAAATAAAACTTATCTATCTATCTATCTATCTATCTATCTCTACAGGGTGCGATTGGTAAATTGTCGTCTAAATTACAAAAATGAAAATAACACTGATGTCTCATTGTCTCAGATGTATTTACCAAAATTACATGAAAATATCTTGAAATATTATAGATTAAATTTATTCAAAGAAATTGCCATTGACTTCAACTACAGAATCTCCTACAAATCTTTTCAATGATCTCCTTGTTTAAAATGGTAAATGATGAATTAGGGTGTTAGTAGGTACATGCAGATAATAAGATAGCCGGACGAAGGAGGAGCGAATGATAAAGCATGTTTATTGAACGGGTGCCTTTTACAGAAGTGTTTACTTCCAGTAATGTGTGTAGGTGTATAGGGGTTAACATTAAGTGAAGATACTATAACATCCCCCCTGTTTAATTATGTGTGTATGTAGTTTGTATGTATGTGTTAGGTAGGGTTTTCCCTTTTTTTTAGTGTGTTTATGTTAGATAAAGTTTTTCCTTTTTTATGGTGGATTGTGTGGTAGCCAAGTTATTTTGGCAGTGTCCTGGCATCTGGGTGGTTTTCTTACAGTCCTGCCCGATTTAGTTTTGGATGGTCCTTGTATGTGTTTAGTCACATTCTGATGTGTATTTTGTAATGTTGGTGTTGGTTGTTTTGTGGGGTTGGTTTTTCTGTAAAGTTGGTTTCTTTGTATAGTCGAGGTCGTTTTTGTCCTCGATACTGCTTGCATTTGGTATATTGGTAGTCTTTGTGGTGTTTGCATGTGGGTCTGCAAAGTGGACCCTTTTTGTCATTGTGGTTGGTATTAAACGCAGGTGCGTGCGATTACGGAGCTTACCTCCATTTGGTGTGGCTACCAGATAACTTCTGGGGTTTACATCCTTCTGGATGATGGTCCCAGGGTGCCATACATTGTTTGTTTTATCTAATGGTGGTAACTCGGTATTGCGGCTGTTGAGGTCATGGTTTATTTTCATATATGTTGACTTTTCTTCCAGCTGTTCCCGGTGTTCTTCCTTTCCAGCTTCCCCACGGCTGGGTAGATTGGTTGCTATGGGGCATCCAAACAGTAGTTCCGCAGGTGATGGTAGTTTGTTGTCTATGGAACTCTGATCTGGAGTAGAGCGAGCTGTATGTCACTTCTTTCCCTCAAACATGTTTTTATTGTGGACTTGATGTTTCGCACATGCCTTTCAATGAAGCCGTTGCTTCTGGCATAGTGGGGTGAGCTTGTGACATGTTTAATACCCAGTATCTGGTGAAGTCCTGGAAGGCCTGCCCTGTGCACTGCAGCCCATTGTCCGTCATGATCTCATCCAGACAACCGAGTAGTGACGTGTAGTGTTTTATTTTGTCAGCCACTGCTTTGCTGGTTACTGGTGTGGACATCTCGTTGACGCCTGGGTATTTCAAGTATCTGTTGACGATGAGTAGGTACTGTCGTCCATGGATCTCAAACAGGTCTGATGCAAAAATTTCCAGGGTCGAGATGGGATGTCATGTGGCTCCAGTGGTTTGCGTATGTGTGCGTCTTGGTATTCCTGACAGAGACCACTTGACTTGCATAACTTCTCAATATCCCTGTTGATGTTGGTCCAGTAGACACATTCTCTGGCCAACCTGCGCGTCTTTTCTATTCCTTGATGTGCTTGGTGGAGCTGCTGTAGGATGTCAGCTCTCATGGATTCTGGGATCAGGACTTGTCAGCCTTTGAATATGATTCCGGACTTGACAGCAAGCTCATCTCAGAAAGACCAGTATGGTCGGATATCAGTAGTAACTCTTGGATGGTGTCTGGCCACCCTTGGTATATGACCTCCTTGATTAGATTCATGGATGGGTCCTTTGTTGTCTTGATGCGCAGTTGCTGTTGTTTCTCAGCCAAGAAGTTTATTGTTGCGATGGTTTCAGTGCTGATACTATCCACTCTCTCCTCTAGCTCGATGGTTTCGTTGTTTTCAGGGTTGGGTAACCGACTCAGGGTATTTGCAAGTACCATGTCCTTGCCGGGCCGGTAGATGACTCTGCATGTGTAGCCTTGTATCCTGAGCAGCATGCATTGCAGGCGGGTGGTGTGGAATGTAGCGGTTTGTTACATATGGTTACCAGTGGTTTATGGTCGGTAACCACTGTGAAGGCATTCGCAAATAGGTAGGTGTGGTATCGCTGGATCCTGTGCACAATCGCTAGCATCTCCCTTTCAATGTTGCTAAACTTGGATTGGCAATCGGTTAGTGTTTTTGAACCAAATGCGACTGGTCTGCCTTCCTGTATTAGGGCTACACCCAAGACTTTTTGGGAAGCATCTACTTCCAGCGATATTGGCTTTGTTTTGTTGTAATATGAGAGGCATGTATCAGTGGTAATCAGGTCCTTGAGGTCCTCATAACTTCTATATAATATATATATATAATTTATATATTCTATGAAATAATGGTCAGGGTCACAGGTCTATGGTGCTTGGGCTTTAAGTAGACCGCGTAGGGTGTGTGCCTTCTCTGCGAAATTCGTGATGTATTGGGATAGGTAATTTAACATCCCAAGGAATCACTGTAGCTCATCCTTGCTTTGTGGGCTGGCATCTTTTTTATGTTGTGCACCTTAGCTGGGTCTGGTTTGATTCCAGTAGGAGTGTATATGTTGCCAAAGAAAGATATGCTGGTCTGTTTAATAGAGCATTTTTCACTGTTAAGAACTAGACCAGTTTCAGCGGCTCGAATCATGAGGTTGTGCAGGTTTTTGTCATGGTCCTCATTGTCTTTCCCGTATATGGCTACGTCATCAGTGATACTGGCAACACCCTCTAGACCTTCTAGGATTTGGTCCATCTTCGCCTGGAAGATGTCTTGTGCAACATTTAGCCCAAATGGTAGACGCTTCGAGCACACCCGTCTGAAGGGTGTACGGCACGTCGTCAGCAGCTGCGATTTTTCATCCAGGTGTACCAACCAGTAGCCTGCTTTTGCGTCGAGTTTGCTGAATACTCTCACGTTTGCAAAGGCTGGGTTCAGTTCTTCCACTGTCGGTATTTTGTATGGGCATCTCTTAAGGCTGGCATTTAGTTTTTGTGGATCTAAGCATATCCGTAGAGAGCAATCTTTTTTTAGTGCTGTAGGCTAGGCTGGAGCACCAATCTGTGTGTTCTTCCATATTCCTGAGCACGTCCTCTTTAAGGAGTCTGTCGATTTCCACCATTAGTTTGTCCTTTAAGTAGATGCTGCACTTGCGTGGGGGTGGGGGTCAATGAAGGGCTCTGCATCATCCTTTAATGGGAGTTTCACTGTCCCGCTGAAGCTTCCAATTCTGTCGAATTGTTCAGAGTATGCGGATTTTAGTTGATCAATGGAGGAGATGGGCGTAGTTTTTGTGGTTTCGTCTAAGGCATTTACTTGGAGTGTCAGGAGCTTCAATCTCTCACTTGTTGGGAGTCCTATGATAGCTGGTCCAGGTACTTCTACGACGTAGAAGGTCGCATCTATCCAGTCTGAGTCTCTGAACTGAAATGGGTTGTGGATAGTTTCCAAGTATTTTATTTGGTCCCCACTATATGATGTAAGTTTCACATGTGGGGTGGGTTGTAGGATGGTAAGGTCTTCTGGTGAGGTACCATACATCTGCTGGAATGTCCTGAGTGGGAGTGTGTTCCCTGATGCGCCGGAATCATTCATAATGTGTGGTGGGTCTTGTATTTTAGGTGGGGCGGTCTGATTTTTAGCGTTGTGTACGTTTCGTCCCTGGGTTGCTTTGTTACACTGTCCATGCATTTTGCACTGACAGTTATAGAGTGGAAGTGTTGTAGATAATTTTCTTCATCACTCTCACTCCCAACATCTAGGTAGTTTATGTTCCTATATCTGGGTTCAGCCCTTTTTTGGTTCTGGTATCGGTTTCGGGACTTGCTCCTGTGACATCCATCTGTTTTTTTTGCTTCCTTGTTTTTGTACTTTTGTCTTTCTGCAACATTTTGCCCAGTGTCCCATATTTCCGCATGAAGAGCATTTATTGATGTATGCTGGGCACTGTCGTGGCTTATGGTTTGTGTCGCATTTTTCACACCTTCTGCCTCGGTGGACGTTGTAGATTCTTTTTGTTTTAGGCATACCAAGTTGAGTGAGCTGCAGTAGGGGCTTCATATCTCCTTCCTTCAGGGAGCACGTTAGCTATGCTGTGCCCTTTTGGTTTCCCGTAAAGTTAATTTTGGAATGCGTTGTGAGGTGTGGAGACAATGATCAGTTCTATAAGTCTTTCACTTAGCTCCTCGTCGGTGAAGTCGCATTTTAGTGTGAGTGTCCTGGCTCTGGTGATGAAGTCGTCTAGGGACCCATTTATTTTCTGCCGGTACTGCATGAGGTGGAGTCTGTGAATTCTAAAATTTACATTCACCCTCAGCTGTTTTTCGAAAAAATTTCAGAGGTGACATGGGGACTTTTTTTGTTCTTCAGTGAGTCCACTTGCGTTAAGGCGTTGAGACCAGCGTCGCCTATACCATGGCTGATTTTTCTGGCTTGTTTGATTTTGTGTGTAATTTCTTCATCCTCAATAAACAGTGTCATTTTTTGCTTTAAAAATTAACATGGCTTCACCAAGGTCCGGGTCGCACCAGTACATTATTGGTATCAGATGTGCCATAGTACCTGAGCTTTTTTTTGTTTTTTTTCAAGGGTGATGACGTTGGTGAAGTATAAGAGACAGGACGTGTCGTGACTTCTGGGCGTGATTTTTTGTTTTTTTCAAATATTAAAAATATTTCCTATCCCCTGACAGGGAATTGGCATTTAATGCATTTATTTGGGCACCGTTATGGAAGAAAAATTCTTTGGTATGAAAATGTTACCCACGGTAACCGAGTTGGCAAACTGGTCTCACTCATTCCATGTGCGTTTTTTGTTTTCGAGTTGTAAGTGTGAGAAATGGAAATGTGGCTTCTGTGTGTATTTTTTTTCAATTAACAAAAATATTTCCTATCTTCCGACAGGGAATTGTCATTTATGGCAATTGTTCAAACAGTGTTGAGGGAGAAAAAAAATCTCCGGTATGAAAAAAGTTTGTTACTTACAGTAGTTAGTTAGCGATATGGCGACGGTGTAGTTTCGCTTACCATGTGCATTTTTTTTTTCTATGAATTGTTTTTTAAAACTTGTTCAACAATGTGTTGTTATCTCTTGGAGTTGTGAGGTTTCTTTTTAAGTTTCAGTAGCTGCCACCATGATGTGTAGGGGTTAATATTAAGTGCGATACTATAACAGTAAATGCTGCCATTATCCTTGCCTTCAGTTCATCTTTGGTGTTGCACAGCATTTTGTGCATTTCGTGCTCCACACATAATAATCCAGGGGATAGCAATCTGATCTATGGAGTTGGACAGCCAGATTTTTTTTTTTTTTGGGGGGGGGGGGGTGCAGAAATTTTCTTACAGTCAACACTGGGTTCACTGAGTCCTGTTGCTAGATATAGGGTCTTCCACTAGCCACCCTCTCAATCTAGGGCAGCACTACCTTCTTCAGGCACTTAATTTATGCCAACTATTGAGTCTGAGGCCATGTGGGAAGATGAATGGAGTTATGATGTGACCACCCCAAATACCATGATCTGGACTGGATGTTTGCTTTTCATCACTATCAATACATCTTGTGAAACAAAGCAAGCCAACAGTTTTTCCATGAGTTCACCATTTAATCCTGGCTGAAATCCTGGCTGAAATATTTCTTAACTGAGAAAAGCCAAATCATATTCAGTTGGAGGAGATGCTTGAGTTTGTTCAAAAGTTTTGCAGCATGGTCTTTCCTTTTGTTCCTCATGACCTCTGATAAAATTTGACACTTTTTCAGCTTCTATAAGAAATAGTAAATGTCTTCATGCACTACCAGTCTGATAAGAAACTCAGACCCTCCAATGTCCCTGGCTATAGATTGGATTGGCTTGCTGGATCATTGTCAATCATGACATGGATCTCAGCAACAAATTCAAGAGTTCTTTTCTTATCAGAATGATTAGATTATTGCTTACAAGCTGTCATACCTTCATAATCACCATTGGACTCATCTAAGTCTTTTAAAATTCTCTGCACTGTTTTCAGATTGACACCCAAACACTGTGAAATCTTTGTATTGGAGCTTCTGGCATGAATTCCAAGCAGTATAGCATGCTGTTTCCAAATTTTGTATCATGGTGCTGCTTTCCTCACAGACAGTGCCCAACTACTGCACAGTAGACAACACCTGAAATGAACAAAGTGCATGCATACAATTAATAATTTAAAATGGTGACAATTTACCCATCACACCCTATACATATATATATATCTTCTTCAAATAGGCTGTAACAGTTTCTGCTCTTTTCTCTCATCCAGCACCACAAGCCAGTATTTTGAGTTAGTATCACTTGCCATAGTGAATCTACAGTACATTAGTAACAGATATATGGATAGACTTTCCCCCAAGTCAACAGAGGAGAATTTGTTACCATTTTCTTTTTGGTATATTCAAGCAAATCTTGAATGGGGTTACTATTTAACTTCCATGATTTTACCCAGTTCCCAGATGGATTTCTGGTTACCATATTTGCTATTTCTGTCATTGAGAATTTTATCCCCACGGGAGACCCACCTGTCTCTCGCAAGTCCATCCCACACTGCCTCCTTCCAACCTTGTGTCCAAAAACCAACTGACCCTCACTTTCAAATTCATGCCTGGCTTCCCCTCACCACTATGAAAACGTCACATCCACTTTTCTGATTTCCAACCCTTAGTCAGAGAGAGAGAGAGAGAGAGAGAGAGAGAGAGAGAGAGAGAGAGAGAGAGAGAGAGAGAGAGAGAGAGAGAGAGTTTCTTTTGCCAAGTATGTATGTATGTATGTGGGTATGGGTGACCTATTGTTCCTACCATCAGGAGTAGGGCACATAACAACAATTATATGGCAATAAGTATTCCTATCTAATATTAATGATTTATACATATTTCTATGGTTTAAAGTAAATATTTATATTAATAATAATTATTTGTTTGCACATAGTTTTCAATATGGTTTCAAGCATTCCTATCTAACACTTATAATTTGCAAGCCCTGTCAACTAGTAAATTGAAATATTTGATACCATATAGTTGTGTACAAATTATCTGTATTAAAAATATTTATTGAAGCTATAACTGTGTACAACGATTTATTATCACTAGTTACTCGAATCCATATAATTGTTTAGTTTGGTTTCTTTGTTTAATGACATATCTAATTTTGTGGGTTATTTAATACCAAAGCCATCCTTTTAGAAGAACAGTAGTGGTACTATTTAACCCATAGTTGGTTGGTTGGTTTTTGGTTTTGTTTTATTCATTCTTGTTGGGTATTCAAATCTTTTAAAAACTCATTTTTTTAATCTATTTAACCCATAGATAAGACCCTAAAAATTACTACCACTCCAGGTCACAGTGAACCTGGTAGTAATGGTAATGAAGGGGTATTTATACTCCCCAGAGCTCCAGAATTGGAAACTCACCATGTATTTCATTTACCATATATATTTTGAAAGCATTGAGTTGTTCTCATATATATATATATATATATATATATATATATATATATATGATAATTGCCACTTCTTCACAGAAGAAGGCCATTTCTACAAGTTTGGTTTGTGTGTGCGCAGATGTATCAGAGTCCAGCTTTTATGTGACCTGCCACATGAATGCATCTTAAGATCCCCGCTTTTGTCTCATATGGGACCGTATGTGACTAAGAAGTCCGGCCTTCGATAGGCAAGCCCAGCCACATACATCACATGTGTTCTGGCATAAATTTAGGGAATGTGTCCAGGACACCCATCATGTGCCGTTAGCGTAGAGCCCACTTCAGGGTGAAGTGCTCCAGCCACCTTACCTCGAACCCCTTACAGCTGTTATGAACAAGTCTCCTCCAAGCCACACAATTCGTAGTTATCCTCTCCCACTCATGTAGATTTATATCAAGAGCTTTAAGGTTGTTTTTGATGACATCCCCAAAACGTCTTTTGGGTTTGCACCTCGGACATTCCCCATATTGCAGTTCTCCATAGAATAGTTGCTTCGGGAGTCTACTGTCTCCCATTCTAGCAAGATGTCCAGCCCAGCGCATCTGGTTTTGTATAATGCACATTTCTATGCTGGATGCATTGGCTTGTTGCAGGACATTAGCATCTAATGTGGGGAATTGCCACCCAATGTTTAAAATCTTTCTGAGACATGTCAGATGAAATCTCTCTAAGGCTTTGACGTGTCAACGATAAGTTGTGGGGTGAGCAAAATCTTGCTGTCAGTGTTCTTGTACTAAATATATATATTATACCTCTGATATATATGAGAACAACACTATGCTTTCAAAATATATTTGGTAAATGAAAAACAAATACCACATTATAAAATAAAGTAAGTTATTGAAGAAAAACTTTGTATAATTGAATATAAAAACAAAAACAAATTGCTAAACAAAGGAATTAACTTATTTCCAAATGTAGGTGAGAAAACAAATTCCTACTTAGAAACATTAAAACAAACACATAGAAAATGAATTAACACAATTGGAATGACATATAATGCAAAAAATAACCATTCTCAGAAGAGAAACAAGAAAATAAAAACAGAAAATTTTACTTCTCCTAGACTGGTTGCTATACCAAGGCTAGGCTGCCTTACTATTTACCCATAGCTGGAGAGAAGAGAAGAAATGGATTTATGCCTTTTTCAAGAGCATCAGTACAAAGAGAAATGCAAACAACCTTGTTCAGGATTTGAACTCGGCTCACCATGTCTGTTTCCTAAATTTATAACTGTTATGCCACACCTACCTCATCAATCACATTAAGTTTGTATATTCTGTGATCTGAGGAAATTTTCCTGATTTTCTGTAAAGTTTATCAAAAGATAGAAATCTTTTAAAGTTTATGCCATATGATTTTCAAAAGGTTATTGATAATGTGTTAACACAAGATTTGTGTTATGTCATGTGACTCTCAGGAACTTAATACTTTATTTATTTAATGCTTAAAAGGTTTAATAGCCATGTCCTTTAGATTTAGCCTCTGTAGATCTAATATTCTATTCAGTAGTCCTCTTTTTACTTCTATCATGTGTTTTCATCTTAAATTCTTTTAACATCTTTCTATTCTAATGGGATACCGTTCCTCTTTTGTCAAGTGTTTGTGTTCTTTGTATCGAATCTCGGCCTCTCTTTTGAGCTGAACGTCTTCCATCAAGGTTGTCTGTTTTACTTTGTGTCCCATCTGTCTTAGTGATGGAAACAATACAGAGGCATATTTTCATGTACACATTTTTATTTAATACATTCCTTTCCGCACACTCGCGTGGAAGCAGATACAAAAAAATACATCTGCCCAAAAGAGCTCTTTGGTCTCAACTACAACTGACTAAATTGTACTTTCCCAAGAGCACCTGATCATGTGACTCTTTAAGCCAATGAAAACTTTATTCCAGATGAACTGGGGTTCAAGACCTGCCTATCGAATTCTCACTGATTTTCCATTGATTTAACATTATTTTAAAAATCTACTCTACACTTCTTCACAAAAATGATAGACTATGCCTATCCCTTATGTAACAATTAATCCTGAAAATGGATGAAAATACGATCTGCACATTATTCCTTAAGGTGGAATCTAGAATGAATTCCAGAACTGGAAAAGAAATGCTGGTATGAACAGTGTGTAAACAGTAGAATGGACTATTTGGAATTCAGTTGTGCTTAGTTAGTTGTTGTTGTTGTTCAGACCAATAGTATACTAACTTACTCACTTCAACACCAGTGAAGATATGCCCGAGGGCCATAAATCGTAAATCTTTACAGATACTTGGGGCAATATAGCTACATATGTCCGGACAGAACAGCCTAGGAAACCCCATCAAAACCACACAAATATGTTATGTCACTGCAGATACAGACAACCTATACATATTTAGGAATGCCTTCCATTAGTCTGGGCCTCATCTCTGAGGACTTCCTACAAATCGCGTGAAGCAGCAGTCTCCCATGACGAATCCTATCAAAACAGCTCCACTGCTGCCTAAGACAGATGCCGCCCCCAAAGCTAACCACTAACATTCCCAGAGGTTAAGGAATACTGTTACAACCTTAGCCAGTGGATAATACCGCACTAGAGATCTAGTATATTCAACACCTGCGAACATCAATCCCTACTCTTTATGGAGGGACCACCCTTGAAACTGAATATGCCACCCAAACTGTCATCCGCACACCTATTCCAGTACCCCTCCATTGGCAAGATGAAGTGAAGTCCAGCCTAGACAAAAGTCTGTTTATTAGTCCTAGAATTGGTCCGTGTTGGGGAACTTGTCACGTGATGCCACAGGATATTCATATGTAAAAAGAAAAATGACAAAATATATCGCACAGTGGACTTAAAGGCCTTAAATGTCCACAGTACAAGAGAAATGCATAATACTCAATAATTCCTCCACCAGGCCACCCCTATCCCTGTAAATAATAATAAGACTATTTAATGCTTGGAATGGCTTTCAGTCTATTTCCATAAGAGAGTGTGACCACCATTACACTACTCTGAGGTCACTACTGGTGTTGTACCACCCCGTATTATAGGATGGATATTCCAGGAAATTTGATGAAATTGCCTCCCACCTACCCAACAAAACCAAATGCATTGATGTCATATGTATAATGGGCAAACTGCCGGACATCATAGACTTTCCCCTGCCCCCCCAAAAAATCATCTGATCCTGATCTGGCCTTGTAAACCAAGTCAGTTACTAAACTTCCATGACTGAAGATATAAAACTATTTGAGGAACTCCTCAAACCATCTATACAATTTTACTGGGGCAATCAACTACAAAATATCTTTGACAAGTCAAAGAAATGCATAGTCAATAAGATCAAGGAGGGGATTGTCATTGTTGACAAAAGTTGCAAGATGTGTCTCCAGACTGATTGAAGTAAGGATAGTCTGGGGTTTTGGCTCCTACAAAAGCACCGTTCATAACCCAACATAAATTTGTCAAACTTATGTGCTGTCCCTCAGGATGAAAAGTCACATTTGAAGGAAGCAGATCCACTCACCCAGTTGGATCAGGATATGCACCAGTTGAAATTGGGGTCTTGGTTGTAGTGGACACCCTTGAAAAGGCAAAATAATTTGTATTCAAGTGCAACAATCTAATTATAACAGTCGACCACAAGTCACATCTAAAGTCTTAGTGACCCAAAGCTAGTGGACAAAGAAACGTTGCCTGCTCAATCTAAAGGAGAAAGCCCTCCCCTACAGGTGATAATACACATACTCAGGCAGAAACACAAAGCAGCAGACACAATATCAAGACAACCATCTGACCCATGAGATGCCATGTAAATGCACCTGCTAGATGACACCCACAGCCCAGCCACTTGTGATTGGCGATAAACACATTCCCCAGTGAAACCACCATCCACCACCCATCACCATTAAAAGACCCCATGACACTCAAAGATGCTGCCTCATCTCAAAGAATAAATAACTTTATTACCTTAGGTGCTTCAATTCATATATTCTGACCACTTTCACTAAAAATTGGTCATCATAATTGTTGACCAATATTCTTTCTAATAATACACAAGGCATTTAATGGTGCAACTGGGACTGGTTGAATGTTTTTGTGAGGGATTTGTCACCTATCCAGTGTTGTCAAGTGATGGTGGGTCAGGATATCTTGCAACTGCAACTCATCAGTTCCTAAACTGTGTCACACAGATTTTTATCAGTTTGTTTTCAAACTGTCACAATGAGATAAGAGTAAAAACATGTAAACACATGATTATGAACAACACTGTAACATTAAAGTGTTGGTGATGAATTTGTTTCCTTGTGTCATTCAAACTCTGTGTGGAGGATGTGTAGTGGAATGCAAGCTCTTACCTCTCAAACCAGGTGGGAGATTTGTTATTTCATGGTAGGTGGATTTGCCTATTGGAATTTCTTCTCAAAATGATGATGTGCGTAGGTTTCTTTGTTGTTGACAGTTTCTGCCACACTGAAACACATTTCCCCCTGACAATTGATAAACACCAACACTAATACAATACAATATCTTGGTTTTATTGATCTCTTAAACTTCAGTTACAAATCATTTCAAAGTCTCATGAAATATGGGATATGAAAAAATATGGGTTGACCTCCCTTATACTGTGAACCTAGAAGAAGGTGAAACTGGAACAAGGAGAGGTTAAGGCAGACTTGGCCAGACCTTACTTGGCAGAAAGAACATAACAGCACACTTTCTGACAGACAGCCACGAGAGACCATCACAGAAGAAACCTAAAATGAAGCTGCAATGAGAAATCTTAACCACACCAGCTATTCACCTCTAAGATAAGTGTCTAATGTAAATTAAAACTTGTTACCTTGTAAGATTATTGATTGCTAAAAGAATATGTTTTAGCAACTTTTAATGTGCACAATATAAACGTTATTTGAAACTATCTATTTGCCTTGTTTTTACTTTCTTTGACTTATATGAGGAGTTGTTAATAATTTTGCTTGTATTTTTGTTGTCGGTTGCCCAGAGTCTGTGAGAGAAAAGAGAGCAAATAAGCTCTCCTCTCATTTTATAGACACCCTTCCTCAACCACCACCACCACCTTCATACACTGACCTCACTTTCATTATGTCACACACAGGAGCAAATAGGGAAATCAATATTGATAAGTAAAGATAGAGACCAATACTCCAATATAGGAATTGCCATGACCAAGACACAAAACTTTCTCCTGCAATTAGTATCTTTGATCGCTCAGTGAGATACATCATCCTGATTCTGTCAAGGAAATACAAGACCTGTAAATGGCACCTACAATGTGCAAAACAGCCTTCAGAGCACACCCATAGGCTTCCATGACTCTTTGTTGGTGATCATGTGTGAATACAGAACCAAGCAGGCTCCGAACCTCTCAAATGGGATAGGACTGGTATAGTCATCGAGGTTTGCCAATATGTAACTAATACGTAATCAAAGTCAATAAGTAACATTAAGAAATCAAAAATATTGGATTTCCCAATACCAGCATTCTGCTTTCATGACTGACCATCTATGGCCTGACTGGATATATCATAAGTCACCACAAGTCTTCACCAACCTAAACCCATACTCTCTTCAGGCCTGCCCCACAACTGGTGGCCCCAGGAACAAGAGGATGAACCAGCAACCCCAAAAATCCTCCAACCCTACACTAGAATCTCAGGGCACATCACCAACTACAACCAGTCCAGATGCATGGGCACCATTAACCCCAATTCAACTAAGATGCAGAAGATACTCACCAAATTGACTAATGTCTAGGAATTTCATTAACTCCCTCTTCCCACAACGTTCATACTACCTCATTCGATGAACACAATTGGGTAAGAGAGATAATAATGATTCCTTGACCGGAAGTCTCTATAGATAATATTTACTTCCTTACCAGAAGTAAGGAAGCCTATTAAGTTCTCTTAATGTGTCGGATTAACTCATTTTAAACATTGTTCAGTCAGAACCTGATATTTAACAATATTTAAAAAAATAAAACTGAAGCAAAACAGAGGCAAACTCTTAGCACACACTTTCTCCACTGTCATTTCAACATTATCATTTTATTAAAAAATCTTATAAATTAAATTAGAAATCATTGTTTAATCAAACACAATTTTCTATTTTAATTTGATTTTTCTTATTATTAATATTATTGAATATTTAATTTGCAGCATTAAAAAAAAAATTTGGTGCGGGATGAATGTTTATGGCGTCTTCTGCTGGCAAGGTGGTGCTTTAAGCGCCTCACCGGTCGAACATTCCTTCAATGCTTTCGTCACTTTTAGTTTTAATTTATCTTTCTCCATGCTAAGAAAAAAAAACCCATGTCTATTCAAAACCCCTACCTTTTTCGACAGTGATCTCTGGCCTTTCGGAATTATGGATTATTCTTAGAAAGAAAGTTGTTTTTTTAATTTTTGCACCAGGTAATAAAAATTTGACATTTGATGCTTTAAAAATGAATGGCTTGTTGTTGTTGTTGTTGTTGAGTGAAAAAAGAAAAGAAAAGAAAAAATAATCGTTTGAAATTATATTATAAGTGTACAATGAATGGTAAATGACTGTTTGAAATAATATTAGAATAAAAACGCAAATTTTTAGTATCTAGATATTTGCGGAGTTGAATTAAATCACTCACCTACAATACAATATTATTTATGTTAATGTTATGTAGAAATAGTAGTAAAATACCTTTTATACCTTGCAAATATTTTTATTTTTCCTTATTTATAATATGTGATTTATACTCGTATATAATATGTAATCTAATTTTAATTTGGAGTTTACACGTGTGGCGAATAATTACTTTTTGATTTAGAATTACGCACCTTATTTTTAATTTAAAATTTGCACACCTTATTCATCGTCCAGACCCCTCATGAGGCGAAAGGTATTTTCTCTTTGTTTTTGTTTCAAAATATAATATAGCTTTTTGGGGGCTTTTTTTTCTGTAGTAGTAGATAATTTTCCCCCTCTTGTTTCTTTTAACAAATCGCTATTTTTCTGCATAACTGCAATTTCGTGTTTTTGTTTTTGTTCGAGAAAATAATGCAATGAACACTCACCGGCCGGCTTCTTTTTTTTTTTTTTTTTCTTACTAATGTTTTAAAATGAAATTTATACCTTTTGCTAAAGGTGTAATTGTTTGGAACACTAAATCCCTATAATTTAATAAGTCAATCCAGTACATAACCAATAAATAAATAAAATTAAAAGTAATAAAAGATTGTAGGTTATTTAAATTATTAATGAGACTCTCTCTAGTTGCATTCGAAATCTTTGCATTTTACGCCAAATCGAATACGGACCAGTGAGAAAATTGCAGCTTCCGAAGGGTGATTTTTTTTTCTTTGTAATTAAATCTTTTCTTTCTGAATCATTTGTTTTACAATCGTTAAAACTGGAGAATTTTTATAAATTAAATTTGTATCTGCCGTTTTTTCTCTCCTGAAGATGTGCTTATTTAATGTGATTTATTTCATTGTTATTAAGAAATTCATAGAAATATTTTTAGATGTAAGTTTAAGCTCTGTTCTTTAGGAAAAAAAAGTGACAATTTACTATTGAATTTAAAAAAAAAAAAAAGATAAAAGTTTAAAGAAAGTGAGGTGCTGTTATACTGAAATTGTGACCATATTAAATATGGCTACAATAATAAATATGGCATATTTATTATTACAATCATTGAATTAATTAATATTTCGTTTTGTAAATAGTATCCCCGTTCTACACCTGGCGCAAGGTATAATAATTGAATTGTAAGGATTTCTTTTAAAATTTTGGTATTTTTTTTAGAAATTAATGTATGTTGTCATTTACTAAGCTTTTCTTTGATATAACACACAACTTGCTTCAGTACCCCGGACTGTCCTTTTGTATTTATTTCGAAATAAAAACAGTGATGAGACGGTTATATTTTGGAACGGATGAGGGAACGCACCTGCTTTTGCTTAAGTGGTTTGGTTACCCATAATAATAGGCATTGAACAGGCCCATCGCTGCTTAATTTCGGCGATCTAGCGGGAACCGATGCTTTCAAGGTGACGTGACACCACCCGAGATGTCCAAGAAAATTCATTCCTAGAGGTTAAGGAATCGCATTCGTTGTACGTTCATATTTACATTTTTTGTGTATAATTTTTTTTTTTTTTTTTTTTTTTTTTTTGGTACACGGTCCTATCTAATACAAATAATTTTTAAACATATCTATTTGAGCCATAGATGGGATCCTAACAGGTACTACTCTGAGTCAGAGTGGACCTTGAAGTAATAACAATGAAGGGATACCTCACACTCCTTAGATCTTCACAAATGGAGCCTCACCATTAGATGGAGTTTAGTGATATAACCAGTAAACCACTTTTTGAGAAGTCTTACCTCTCTGCATACTACAGTCAGTGCCGACAGGCGAGTGAAGATGGAGAAATGAATGCGACATATACTAAGGAAAGGCGAAGAGCTGATCGGCCGAAATTTAATGATCGAAACAGTAAATTAAAATTAAAAAAAAAAAAGGTATTCGTCGAATAAGAAGCGATTCAGAATTTCTAAACATTCTAAAGACACCCCCCCCCCAAAAAAAAAAAACAATGTAATTTTCGGTACTTATTTTCTACCTGAGTCGCTCCTTTAATTTTTTTTCTTCTATTGACACCTTTTGTCTTTTTTCATACTGTTCATTTTCAAAAGGAGGGCTCAAAATCAAGTGACCTGAAAAAAAAAAAAAATCAGAACGCTTTTAAATAAAATAATTAATGCATTATAAAATTCATTCATTGACTGAACACTGAAATCTCAGTAAAATCGGATAATTCCCTTTTTTTTTTTTTTCAATAAATTTATGTTGTAAAATACGTTTAGGTATGCTCAATTTCGTGCACCTGTTGATAAGGGGGATCACAGTAAATTCTTCTAAAAAATCATCTAAAATAAACCAACTATCCGATTTTAATAAAACTTTCGGTATATGAAGTAATAAAAGAACTTTCATTGTAAATAAATGTTTACTAATTGAAAGGCTAATTTTTTTCCGTTAGTTTTTGTTTTTCCCATACAAATTTCTTGGTAAGTTTTTTTTTTTTTTGTATGAAAATGAATTTTACATTTTTGAAAAGATAATTCAATGACGGAACATAGGTATATATATATATATATATATAAAAGTAAAGAAATAACAAAAGACTTAGAGATTTAGCGTTATCCCGTCGGGAGAGTTAGACAATTTGTCTAAGCTCCCTGAAATAGACTATAACGCTAAATCTCTAAGTCTTTTGTTATTTCTTTACTTATATATTTGCTCTGTGACTAACATTAAGAGCACACATTGAGCTCTCAACTGCGACAGGTTTTTTAAATAAAATTCTTGTGTCGTAAGGAAGACTTTTGGATTTTGGATATATACTACTACAGTTTTGGTAGTAAGACGTTTTAATATTTGAAACTTAAGTCTCGTAAATAAGAAAAAATATTTATCTTTTTTTTCCTAAATCGTTAGCTTATTTACTAAGGAATTTTATATTAAAAGTTCCAGTTGTCTACTTTTTTTGGGGGGGGGGTTAAATTTATAAAATAAATACCCCCGTTCATTGTATAGAACAATCGTATTTATGTAATTAAAGAAAATATTTTGTATTAAAAATATGTAGCTAAGAATAATGAGTATACAATTATAGGTTTTTATATACAAAAATATTGAAAATAGTTTTTGAATTAAAAATTGTCGTCATTTTCATTTTTAATGGAAGTATGTAGGGAACATAATATTCTATTCTTGTTTTGATAGCTACTGCTGCTATGAATAAGTTCAAATCCGTGGAACTATACTACTAACAACTAGTAACATAATAACCATCATTAAAAAAAAAAAATATAATTACATATGCAGTTTATTTTTAAAAGATTTAAAACTATTTGTTTTGGTCAATTTCGACGCGATCCGCCTTTTGGCTGTTTTTCAATGGTTTTAGGCGCTTGTTTACAATTTTAACGTAACATTTGGGATGGAAATTTTTTTACCAAAAATCAGGTAATTATCCGATTTTAATGAAATTTTCAGTATTGATTTAACAATTAATGAATTTTATAATGCATCAGTTATTTTATTTCAAAACTTTAATTTAGTATTTTTGCTATGAAAAATTAATATATAAAATTCATTTAAATTAAAAATTTTCGGATTTTAAGTTTAAAATGTTATATTTTTAGATTCTAAAAATAAATATCTACTTAATGCAAACTTTATTTTTTCGAAAAAGTATACGTTTTGAAGAAAAACTCGATTGAAAATGTACCCCTCCCCTTTTTAAGCAGAAAAAAAACATCGATGTATAATTTTTTCTTTTATAAAAAATAGCCAATTAAATATTATCGAAATGAGTAAAAAAGAAATCTCCAAAAAATAAATTATTTATTATTTTTTTACATTTTATTTTTCGATTTTCGGTACTTATTTTCTCATAGAAGCGCAACCATAAAATTTTTTTTTTTTTGTTTCTATTCATAAACTTCGGTCTTTTATCTCATTATTTATACTGTAATTAGTACAATGTATTGAAAAACATTTTACACCCCCAACATAAGGGGGGTCAAAATTAAGCGATCTGAAAAAAATGAGAAAGTTTTGAAATAAAATAAATAATGCATTATAAAGATCATTCATTGATAAATAAACACTGAAAATTTCTTAAAATCCGATAATTCCCTGATTTTTGGTAAATTATTTTCTGTAGGGGGCTAAAGTTATTTTGTCAAAAACGCATTTTAAGCTCAGTTTGCCAGTCCCTAGTCTAATTGTTCGCATCAAGATACTATAACTATGCTAACAAAGATTAGTATTTATCGCAAATTTATTTAAAATGCAAAAAAGTACGTTATTATATGTAACAGAATTTTTTTTTTTTTTTATAACACATAATTTTTTTTTTTGACAATTTAATAGAATATAGTACATATCAATAAAAAAAAAAACAAGAAAAAGTTTTCAGATAATATATTATGACATTTGTTAGCACTTTTTATTTCAGAATTCATGATTTTTTTTTTACAAAAACTATAGGCTTGAATTTTAAAAAAAGCAAAAATCGTTTTTTTTCCGGTACATTTTTTTTCATATCTCACAAAAAAGTGAGACCTCGTAAAAAAAAAATTTCCCTTAATATATTTTTAGGAAAAAAACTATTTCAGACATATTTTCATCAAAAGAAAAGCAATTCTAGAAAATCGGATCATTAATTGATTTTTTATAGAATTAAAAAAATCCTCTTGTCGTAACTGTTTTTTGGCTACGTTAAATCGGTGCAAAAATGAAAACATTGTTTTTCAATCATAATTTTCATTATTTCCGTAAGCTGAAAATTGAAAAAAAATCATTAGGAGTTTGTTTCATGTTTCTTCTTTCAAATGGACAAAAAAATTTCAAGTTGATATTAACTTTTATGCAAGTTTCATTCTATGAAAAATCAATTAATGGTCCGATTCATTGGGGTAAATTTCACAGGGAAAATTGGTGGTACCTAGTGCTCACAGTCTTGTGACCTTCTTCCAGACAAAGTTAAACTTGGTAGGCAATAGAGTGTGGATCAAGTAGGATTATAATTTATTGGTGGTTTAAACTAAAACTTTTTTTTTCTTGCGCCTTTTTTTTTATGTGAATATTAAAATTATTGATTCATACAATATGAGGCCAGATAAAAAAAAAAGTATAAACGTTAAGTTTATTGTTAATGAAGAAAACACTTAATAGGAATGGTTTTATGTAAAACCACATCCTTGCTTTATTCCTTTCTGGCATAAAACTAGTAAAAAAATGACTTGTTTTCTTTATCACCATGACAACTTGGGTCACGTTGCTTATCTGTTTTACTTATGAATAACACGGTGTAGTTTTTAGTTGGTATATTTCGGACTCAGCAGTAGTACCCAATCTTCAAAATCGAATTTCTATGATTCTTTTAGTCATACAATCTTGCAAAAGTCGAGGTATATAAATTCCTTCTGATAGATATAATTTCTTTATAGAAAACTTGGAAGAAGAGTGAGGAAGAAGACAATTTTTTTATTTTTTTTTACAGATAACACACCACTTGTTGATTTTTAAGAAAATATGAAATAGAAAAAGCTGTTTTATCTAAATTATGACACAACAGAAAGAAGCAAAGAAAAACTTTTATACTTTTCAGATTTAGTTTTTAAAAAGACGAGTGAAAAAAAACACAAAAAAAAAATACACACACAAAAAAAAAAAAAAAAATAACGAAGCAAAACAAAAAACATTCGATTTCTTTTTTAGGTGAGTGTGAACAAACGACTACACCCCTAAATTGATTTGAACATGTGATCTTTTAATATGAACATCATTTATTTGGCATTGAACATTAACAAGATTACAAAAAAATAAAGTCTTCTTTTTTATATATAAGTCCCAATATGGGCGATTATTACTAAAATGAACTCTCTTCTTCAAGAAATAGATATGAACTTTGTGAGTACACCTTTTTATTTTGATTGTTATCTTTATTTACTAGTTTTAGCTGAGTTTGCTTTTTGTATTTATTTATTCACACTACCATAGAACACACGTTTCCGGTAAGGGCCTTTTTGATCGTTGACTAATTGGTCGGTGTTTGAGCATTAGCAAAAGAAGAAAAAAAAGGTACTTATCCAGAATAGCCCTATGAGGAAAGATCTTCGGGAATAGTGACTGAGTCTGAACAGTTTTCAACACGTCATTTTCCTCAACAGGCTTATTCTGGAAACATACTGGGAAAATAAATAAATAAATAAAATCAAAATAATGGTTTCGAATACAGATTTTCAAAGCTTACGAGACTGACATATTTTTGACAATATTTTCTTTTTCACTTTTCCCAATTGGCCTTTTCATTTTTTTTTTTTTTTCTTTTTCATTTTTGTTATTTAAATCGCACTAAACTCAAAAGCTTAGATTCAAAATAAGTCTGTTTTTCTACATATTTTAAACCTAACTGTTAAAAATAAAAATTGTTACTTGATTTCAAATTCAGAAGAAACTTATCCAGAATCCAATTTTGAACCACTGTAACCCCCCCCCCGCTTTTTTCTTCATTTTTGTAAAAATAATCTTCAAACAATAAATGTAAAAAATAAAAGATATTTGTTTCCACAAAAGGCCATGTTTGTGATAATCCAAATGACTTTCCAGCCACTTGTACCAAGTATCTATAAATAATGTTCAAAGGAAAGATTGAAGCTTTCTGAATTTGGAACCATATTCTAAATGCTGTAGTGGTGAGGTTTGTGAACACAACCTACAAAAAGAGGAAGTGATTTCTCACGTAAAAATAAAAATCAGTGATACTTCAGTCAGTTATATTGAAAATAGGTATTCTAATTTTTTTTTTTTAAAGAAAAAGAAAGGTTCTTTCTTAATTCCTTTATGGTTTGTATCTAACAAAGGAAAGTAGCATTTTTTAAAAAGATATATATGACTCTTTTTGAAGAGGAACATATGCTATTTTGCAATTAACAAAAACTAATTTATCAAAAAAAAAAGAAAAAAAAAGAAATACTAAAACTTTTTAACTTTTAAAAATGAAAAGATTTTAATTTTTTTAAATTAAATAAAATTTATAATTTTTGTAAACCAAAGAATTGAAATTGTAACATACCATTGAGAAATAAAGTAAAATCGTTGGGGCGGCCTAAAGTTGGTATCAGCCAATCAGTGAGGGAGTCTATCCCTTTTCACTTGCGCTAGACCAAGGAGATTATTTTAGCATCTGAGGTGGAGCGCCACACCTACCATCAGCTCCTTACTTTACCGCACAGATCCCTGTGCTACTCATACGCTGAGTTGGCGAGGACCGGTATCGAACTAGGAACCTTGTGGTTTCTAGCCGAATGCTCTACCGACTGAGCTAACCCGGCCCATTGAGAAATAATGAGATATTTTTGAAAGGATCATTCTATGTATAACCAAAATAGCTGTCAAAATAGTCATAGATTAATGTAAAACTGTCCAGTTACTGTAAAGACAAGATATTCCATTAATATCAGCACATTTATCTTAAGACCATTTCTTTTTAAAACTATCAAGAAAGCAATAAACGTCTGAATTTAGATAACCCATAAGTATCTGCTCTCACTTGTAAAATCCCAATAACAATTTTGATGCAATTTGATTTCTTCAACAAAGTTATATCCTCACTTTATGTAACCAGGGCACCTTGTGTGGTATAATAGGAAACTAGAATAATGAGCCATTACTAGTGAATTTAAGTCCCATACTGCCTTTTGCCACAACTAAGCAAAGCTTAATAAATAACTACTCACTTGCCATCTATTTACTAACTAGTTTGTTTATATTTATACCATCAAAAAAATGACAGCATTAAGTAATGTTGCATTTATTACAATGTTCTTAAAAATAAAATAAAGTAAAGATATCAACTGATTGTCTGCTTTACCCCCTTACTTATAAATAAAAACAGTTATAATCAAATGAACTAATTTATACATATATTTAGATATATCTTTAGATATATCTTTGAATATTTATTTGTCTACAACCAATTTTAATTTGGCTTATGGTCAAGTCCTGCTGAAAGCACCAGTTCCCATTAGATCACTGAAGTATGATGAGGCTGTTAAATACTTGGCTGGGTGACCACTTAAGCAACAGCAGTTACAGTAAGCAACCTGAATCAAAATGGCTTGATTTGGCATTAAATGACCCAAAAAGGGTTGATATGCCATAAAACAAACCAAAACAACCAACCACTCTAATTTAAAAGTTCTTTAAATGCAATCTTTTTTCTAGTTGACATTTAGGATCTTCAATATAAAAAATAATTTTAAAATAACAGAAAATTTGATTTTTCATGCATCATTAAAATCATCCAATACAGAAATGAATGAATTACTTATCTAACAAGTTTAACATAATAATTTCTATGGCATCCTGTTGGGGGACTTAGAACATTCTGATTGTATCACTTGCAGAGGGGTTAGACTCCTTCCTAAAAAAAGGTGTGTGTTCTAGGTATGACTCTAAACTGCATCTGATGGTGAGACTCCAGTTCTAGGGAGTTTGAAGTATCTCTTTCTTGCCATTACTTCCAGGTCTACTATGAAAATTAAAAAAACAACAACATTTGTACATAATACAGGAAATTGATAAAGTCTGTAGTATAAAGAAATGAGGCACAAGCGGCAGTACTCCAAGGTTTGAATTATGGAGTTAACCACCAGTGTGGCAGACAGGTTAAGAGTCAAAGAAATAAAATGAACAACTAAAATTGAATAAAAGACTGTATTACAGAATAACAAAGTTGCAAACTTTAGTTCGTTCACGCAAATAATAATTTGTCACTTAACTGGTGTATCCTGAAGTATGGGGTATTAACGGAGCCCTTTGCTACAGCCTTCTGATAGTTCGGATATGATGGACTTCTGCTTTGAGTCCGACTCCGATTCTGGTTGTCTGTTGAAGAAGAGGAGCGACCCTATTTTAGGTCTGTTCTCTTTGGAACCTGGATCAGAAGAGAGAGGATGAGTCTGCTTATTCGGCTTTGCCGCCAAAGTATGCTGGCTCGTGATTGGTTGGTTTGAAATAGAGGCTCGCAGACAAAGGACGATAACCCCCATACCCCAGAATTCTCAATAGTAGGTTTGTATTTTTTTTCAAAGATTTTCATTAATTTTGTGATTCATCAAAACGTTATTTATACATTTAATTTTTTATTATCATCTTTAAATGGATTTTCAGCCTCCAGTGGTTACAGGCTGCACAGACCAAATTCTGCAGTGAAATTTCAGTTATGCACATTAGGGCAGATTAAATTTTAAAATAAAAGGTTTCTTGCCAAATGTTGCTTCACATCAAAGTAGACAAGTTGAGGTTAATAGCAATCAAATCAATATACTATTTAAGAATGATAAATATTATACAATATGGAAGAACATCAATATATCCAAAATATCTAAATCAAGCATTGAAAATCATTTGCATCACGTTGTTAGTTATGTGTGGTTTTTGCGTAAATTAAATGAAAAATAAAACACTGAACTATTTTTGTATGCAATTTTTGATGAAATTGTAACTGACAATAAAAAAAATTGAATACTTTATAACAACAAGGTAAAATACAAAATTGTTGGGCAAGTAAAACAAACCAACACTAAAAATACAAAAACCTAGATTCAACCAAGAAGGTGATGCTATGGTAGGATTGAAAAAGAAAGATGTCTACTATGAGCTCCTTCTAGAGATTCAAATAAGAACCCCTCTCAATTTAACCAATTGGAGGCAGAAATCAATGAAAAGTGTTTAGAATTAGTTCAGTGAAACGATGTTATATTACATCATATGTTTATTGAACAAGCAAAAATTGTTACAGGGGAGTACAGACTTATCTACCATATTTATCAGATATTCTGCCAAATGTTTCTCTATGTCATTTTTGTTTGAGTAGGATTAAGAATTCCATTTGATTTTTGAAACATAACCGAAATGTTATAGGCATTGCAAGATCTTTTCTTATGGGATGGAAGTGTCAGTCTTATTTTAAATCAATTTCTTTTTATTTTCAATTTATCCAATTCTTTGTTCACTTTGCCATCCTTCTAAACTGATGAATTTCTTTTATTAACAAGGAATATTTAAAAAAACAAAAACTATAATCATTGAAAAAGTGATAGTCTGCCTTTAGTATTTATTTTGCTCATTGATGTTAGTAAAATATTAGAATATAATTGTATCTACTCACATTTGAATCAATAGTTCTTTGCTGCCCAAGTAAAAAATCATCATTCATTATTAATGCAAACATGGTGTTTATTAAATGTACAACAGGAAAGCATCTTTTCAATCTAGAAAGTAATATGTTTGTAATTTCTTTTAAATTATTCTTAACAAATCTTATAATGATAAAATAACAAACTCAAAAGTTCTTACAGTGCTTCAGTTGTATTCAGCATTGTATATAATTATCTGATTTGATGTCACTTAATGATGTCTGGAGAGTGGACCAGTCAAAATATTGGAAATTAAAAAAGGAAATAACAGTACAAGGGAACAAATCATCAAAGTAGCAAAAAGCTTATCATAGTTCTAAACATATATATATATATATATATACACATAGTCATCTACAGACACTGTGTTTCGACGTATTACATCTTCTCGGTGTGGCTAGATATAGCAGGCTACCTCCAGCCAGGATCAAAACCCAACCGATTTATCATCAGCTCATTCCTCATTAACTCTTAGGCAATCAGCACACCTACAGACTAGGGTGAGAATTTAACTGATAATTGCATACATATGTATATATATTAAAGGCTGTCAGAGTTCTGTCCGTAATAGGAGAGCCTTGCATTTAAATTAGCGGCAGTCAGCGTATTCTCCTCCAAAGAGCTCAACCCACGGGATAGGGAGCATATATATATATATATATATATATATATATATCTCATATTACCCTTTTCATTTAAAAAAAAAGTAATAAGTTAAATTTCTTCTAAGGATTTTAGGATACTAAGATTTTAGAATTTCTAGTAAAATAGATATTATTCGGTATTATTCATTACTAAACATTACAGCTTTTAAAATCTGCTGCCAAAATTAGAATTGCATAAATATATAAGATGTACTCATTTTTAAACTGGTACATATTCATATTTTCAGTTATAAAGTTTTAATGTTGTAGAGTTTGGTAATAAATAATATTTAATTATATAATGTTCCACTAAAAATAAATAAAATCATGGTATTTTTGGTTTATAATAAAAACTTTTTATAAAAAAAATGTGATATACTTATCTGTGGGTGATTTTATATACATACAGGCTCATCAGAGGATCAACCATGTGAAACTCAATTGTGATCTTTTACTCTGTTTTATTTCATTATCAATATATTGTGTGTGTGTATATAATATATATATATATATATATGTGTGTGTGTATAACAAATTAAGATAAACTATTCAGTGAAGTCAGAAAACAAAAAGATTTCTATCTGATTATTATTGGTTGATCCTTATTCATTAAAAAAATGAAATCTAGACCAGTAAAGAAGGATAAGGGGAGGGGTTAAATTAATTTCTGATTAAAGCAAAATTAAAATTCTGTCTTATATCCACTTATGATTTACCCTTATGATTTATTCTGTGAAACTATTTTATGTTGAAATGCTATCAGTCTAAATTGATTTAATCCATTAAAGGGACTTGTGCTTGAACAGTTGTGTGACTTGCTCAGCATCACTTTCATTGTATGTGATGGAAACAAAGACCAATATAAAACTGATCCAACATATCTGGGCTTAATGTGTTTAACTATATGGACTATATTTTAACCTTCAAAAACAAATTTTCTACTTGTTTAAATACTTATGACCATTATTTTTCCATAGATTTAATTAATCATCAATCTATAGAATGGATTTTTCAGAAGTTTTTAGAACATGCACAAAATCTGTCTTGCCTAAAATTAAGGATTATAAGCTACTAGCAAAAGTACCCGATCCATGACCAGACTTATGTTTTTTTTTAAGAACAACAGGGAGTGAGTGGGTAAGAGAGAGAATAAGAGGAAAATAATTTATAGATTAAAAAAAATGTAATTCCTTTACTTTTGAGTATTTTGAAACATAATTCCGTTTTCCTAAAAACTGTTTTGTACATATGACAAAAAAATTCAGTTCTTAATTGCTTATTGCATTAAAGTGATAAAAAATATTAATTTAATTTATTTTCTTTTTTACCCCTAAAAAGTAGCAATTAAAAAGAGTATTAAACATGTGTCCTTATTTATTTTGCTCTAACATTGAGGCTGTAAATACGCCAACAGCACCTCTGATGAGTAAAACCTCCTTTCAATTAGTCCACCTTTTTGTTCGTAGGTGGCGACCCATGATGTCTTTGGACGAAATCCTAGTGGCGGAGCAGTCCATGGCATGCAACACTCCACTTTTACCATTACTTGGGCTAGACAGGCAGTTAGAAAGGTCCCTCCAGTAAATCGGCTGGTCATGTCATGTCAAGCCCTAGCACCTATATGATTGTCCCTACCATATTACTCTTATAGTAAAACCACCATCCCCTTTTTGTCATATATGTGCTAAAAGGTAGTGGTTGAGGGTCTTAGAGTCATGGTTATGACGTTAAACTGCATATAGTGGTGAGGTTCCAATTCTGGAGGTCTGGGAAGTGTGGAGTACCCTTTCATTGCCATTACTCACAGGCTCACTTTGACCCTGAGTCCCATCTATGGGTTAAATAGATAAAAAAGGATCTTTAAAAATATTTAAAAAGTGAATTAGAAATAATTTGAATGCCCAGTAATAATGAATAAAATAAACATGACTTTGGCATAAATTAACCCAAGGGTTGACATGTTGTAAAATCCAACCAATGAACATATCTTTATTTGAAGGAGGAAAATGTTGTGTTTATTTGAATGAAAATTATTTGTTCATTAAATATTTAACGATAAGTAAAGTTAAGAATTCAGGTATTATGATATTCCTTTATTTTAGGAATAGTTTATTTTACGTAAAATGTTTGAAAGGACATTTAATTACAAAATAAGGGAATTATCTGATTTTAATCAAATTTTCAGTGTTGAATTATCAATGAATGAATTTTATAATGCATCAGTTATTTTATTTCAAAACTTTCTGATTTTTTTAAAGTCCTTTAACTTTGACCCCCCCCCCTCCTTATTTTTGTGGTGCAAAATATCAGGTTCAGAACTTGTGGGTGTGGAAGGTCTGTTAACAGTATTTTTATTTTATTTTAGAACTTTTTAAAAATTTTTTTTATTACTGTGAGGAACTGGGTCGGCAGTTGCCAGTTGAAAGCTGGACTTGTGCCGACACAGGAATGGAGTGAGGTGGGGTCGGAGGGGTCTGTATATTTTTAAAATTTTCTTTTTAATTATTGAATTATATCACTTAATTAGTAAAAATCAAAAGCCAAATTTTGTTTTTCTTAGTTATAAGCATATCATGGTGTACATAAGATTTCATATGTAAGTGACGTTTCTTTTCGGAGTTATAAGTTGACACGTGCATACCAAACTTTCTTTTATATATTTAGATGTGCATCCAAATGAACTTATTTTCAACTAGCAAAGTATCTTTACCTTATCAATCTATTTGATCAATTCTGAACAAGATTTGGGAAGGATACAAACAAGTTTTTTCTGTTTTTTTTTTGTTTATCATTTAACCATTTAATTCTATTATAAAAAGAAATTTATCAACCAGAATAATAAAACATAACTGAATTATTTATGTTGATTACAATGAAATCTGATTCTTTTTACATGTTTTTAACTTTCAAAACTGAATAATTACAAGCAAGTTATCCATTTGTTCAAATATTTATGAACACACACATACATACATACATACATACATACATATATATATATATATATATATATAACAAATGAGAATAAACAATCATTTAAAAAGCATTTGATAATTCAAAATGTTCCATCTGATGAGTGCGTTTTCTATTTCATCGGAGTCATATAAAACTATTAGCCATGACATCCTAATTCCCTTAATTTATATATATATATATATATATATATATATATATGAATTAATATTAATAATATAGTTTGCTATATTTATAAATAAAGTGTGCTCAATATCAGTGATAGGGCTTAATGTAAGTTATTATAGCTTAGTCATAAAGTCAACAGCACTTGGTAACTGTCAGTTTCTCACCTATGCGATCCTCAGACCAAGATAGCATATAATAATCTTGGTCTGAGGATCGCATAGGTGAGAAACTGAAAGTTACCAAGCATCATTGACTCTATATCTACTAACTTATATATTGCATGTGACCAATTTTTCTTAATAAATCAAATCAAATAATTTTTCATTTTCCAACTGATAATTGTGATGACATGAAAATCACAGTAATGGTATGAGTAATATGCCAATTATAATTTGATATTTTAGGTTTTAAATCTGTTCTGCTACAAAAAGTTCAAGCACTTTTTAACTCTCTTTTAAAAAAATTTTTTTTACATGATTTGTTAATATTTTATATATATAATAAGAAATCATGTATGAAAATAGTTAAAAAGTGCTTGATGCTTTTTTTAGCAGAACAAATTTAAAACCTAAAATATTAAATTATGATCCTTAATTTAATGCTAAAAGCATTTTTATGAAAATGCAGAGTAATATTACAATATATTTTAAGTATAAAATAGAGATAATAATAAAACAGAATAAAAACTCATAACTCAGAATTTCACATTGTCACTCTTCAGATGAGTATTCAACAAATATGACTTCTGTTAGATTCAACTGAGCAAATATGTACTCTTTTTTTAAAATGTTATTTATAATCATGTGACTATCACATGGTTGACATACTAAGTCATGTGACTCAATCAGGTGTGTGTGTGTGTGTGTTCTACCTTTAAGCAGACTTTTTAAAGTTAGAAACTACATTGAAATCATAATCCAAAATAATTACCATTCAACTTTTCAAAAGGAAATTTGCTACCCAGATAAAAATCAGACTACCTAGATATAAAGAGACTAATATGAGTTCCTGTCACGATGTAATGATTACTAAGCTAGTTTAGTAACTAATGAGTTTGATTTCTTCACTGGGCGCCCTATATTTCTGTCCTCTTATCACAACTGACTATAAAATGATTTAGATAAGAGCAGACTTATTAAGATAGAGATGAACAGACTGAGATTTATAATTGTTTGTATATGAATGAAATAATCATTTCTTTCATGTTCTTCCTTTCATTTTTTTTTTTCTTGGTTACCATACAAGTTTTTTTTTTGTCATCTCTTGTCACTGTGTTTCTGTTTTATAATCAACAACATATTTTTGTGTTTGGGTGATCCATCAAACTAGTTCGTCACTGTCAATCACCATGTACTTTTAAGGAACTATTTCAACTTTGTATCTATTTAAATTTCTAAGATGAAAAGTTATTATTTACATTATTTATACATTTTGGACTATTTTAGTTATTTACTAAGCTAACTTAGTTGTGGCACAAGGCTGTGATTATGGGGCACTCAATGATAATCAAACTCACTAACAATAGTTTGCTAATCCAACTTGTTAACCATTACACTACATGAGGTGCTCTGAATATCTTGAACTGTTGTTTTAGCTTTTGTATCTTCCTGCCTTTTTCTGATGGTTTATGTCATAGTTGATAACTTTCAGAGAATTTCAAACTGAACCTTTTATTCAATCCATGGATTGTTCTCATTTCACTACCTATGCCTTGAAATATCTTGTATCAGTTAACAATGACAAAAGACACTGTATCTCCATTATAATTTCTAATTTAATAGATTTCATTACTTTAAAACTTAAATACTTACACCCAGAGAGCACATATTCTTGCTTGTCGTATTAAAGATTAAGTGTTATTCCTTTCAATTTAAACTAACTTTTCTTATTTTCATGGATCCATATAATAAAAATAATCCCGATGAATGTACATGTACTTAATCAATATTTGATAAAACAGATGTGGTTGATTTTGTTAATATTTTAATTTATTCACATCTAAAAATAAGATGACTAGAATTTACATATTCCTTGAAATAAATACAATTAAAACATTGTTGTGTGTGTGTGGACTATTCAAAAGTATTTGAGACATTTTTATTTATTCTATTTTCAGGAATATGAAAAACACATTTGGACATGGCACCTCAAAGAACAGTCACATATTTATAATGTATTAATTTCCAAGCTCTTACCAATTTTACTGCATAGTTTAGACCGTTTTTAGTCTTCAGTCGATGAGAAATTAGTTTCATCTTTATCTACTGAGAAGACAATCTCATTTTTAATCACTATTATTTTGGGGAGAAGAAAATTAAAAAAAAAGGAATATGTCTTCCCCATTTGATCTTAATCGATTTTTTAAGGCTCCAATCATCAAAATTGATAACAGAGTTCGACCTCCAAACCTTATCCAAAGAGAGTAAGTAATTTTTCAGTTTATGACTTAAAAAAAAAAATAAAAATCGTACAGAATGCATTCTTTTTCTTTTCAGTATAAAGATTTTATCTTTTTATGTTAAATTTGTTCAGCCCTTTGTTTTTCCTGAAAACCTTTTATATATTGACTTGTTTGTTGTTATTAAAAATCTTACTAAAAATATACTAACAAATTCATTGATAAAAGTCTATTGATTGTTTTTTTTACTTACTTTTCTGATATACATTTTTAGTTGTAATAAATTTCTTTTCAGGGTTGATGAAGGTCAAAAAGAAATAAATGCTATCATTGACAGATTAGGAAGTGCTTCAGCTAAGGTAATGATTTCTAATTTTTGATTAATCACCTTTTTCTTTAAGAGAAAGATATTTGCAAAATTTTAAACATTTACAGAAAAATTAACCCATTACTTGTCTCATAATACAATAACATTTTGATTATATTTTAATAATATGACAAAAAAAGCGATTGCAAAGCTATCTCTTCTATTTTTATAAATAACTCAAGCAGGGTTTTAGTCACATGTCAAAGTCAATAGAAAAGTCAAATAGTTTCTATTTGTCAATGAGATGTGGCTTATCAATTACTTTGAAAACTTTCTAAAAAAAAAAATATTTTTTATTTATTTGTCTGAATTTGGGATATAAGGCTTGATCATTTGTATTATTTAGAATTTTCAGGGTGTTGTCCTCATCTTTATTGTTAGATACATAATGTTTCAGCCATTGTGTATATGGGCAATTCCATGTCAAATCATCCAGAAAAAAGAAAAATTGTCACTCATGTGATATTTACCTTTCTATGATTTTTAAAAGACTCACTGTACTAAAAATGTGCTGTAAAAAGAAATAATACATATTAGTAAGACCACTCACATACTCATATGTGTATTCAGTGTGGATCATGTGTATGTGTGTATATATATACATACGTGTGTGTATATATATATACATACGTGTGTGTGTGTGTGTATATATACATACGTGTGTATGTGTGTGTATATATACATACATGTGTGTGTGTATTCATTCAGGTGGGTGTATTGTGTGTGGTTGTCAAAGTTTAGTTCAATCATTAAAACTAAGAAAGATCAAGAATAGTGAAAATCTCTCCTTAGGAGACAGAGGGTCTGAGTTTTGTACAAAAAGACGGGCAATTAAACCACTAGCAGTAATAAAAGACAGATAAGGGAAAATTGTGTGTGGTCTTAAAACACAAAGACTTTTCAAATCATGCGGGGGTGGATGGAAATCTCGTGTGGACGAGAGTTGATAGCGAGAATTGAAGAGTGCTGGGAGATTTGAAAGTAGTCAGTTAGTTCTTGGGAAGCGGACGAGTAAGATCACCTTAGTCTTAGACTAGAGAAGTCAACTTTATCAGAAGTCCTTAAAGGAACAAGAGGGGGCATTTTTCCCCCTCTCAGCTCGACAAGACATGGAGATGAACTAGAAGCTGATGGGAGTGACTGGAAGAATGAATGCGAGTTGTATACCTCATGTCTGCCATTTTATATGTTCACCTGATTTTGTCTTTGTTGTTTGTTCCTCTCTTTCTCTCTTGTAATATTTGTTGGTTTGTGCACCTTTCGGTGGGGTGCCCCTGCAGGGGTGCTTTGAGCATATTCACAATGTGCAGCGGTCCAAAGACATAACTAGCAGATGACACCGGATCCTGGCCAGTGATATGAGTTCAGAAATACAGGAGTGATGCATAAATGATGTGCAAAAAGGCCTCGCCTGCTGAAGGTGTTACATATGTATTCATTAAAAGTTTTATTGATTTTCTTATTCCTTAAGTTACTGATGTTTTCCATATCACTGGCCATAATGCACTTCCATTTTTTTCTTTATCTCGTAACATGTCCAGCCCAGCAGAATTTCTGCTTTTGGTACTCTGTGATCACCTCCTTCACTCCCCTCTGCTCATAAATGCTTCAGATGTGCTCAGGCAATGATTCAAAGCATGGATCATTTTATAGTCGTTTGTATCATAACAAGTCATTGTTCTTTGTAGTAGCCCACATTTCACTTGCGTATAACATTTCAAGCAAAATGGAGATTGGCGTGTAGGGTCTTTTCTAGTTTTGTCTTGAGAAAATCTTTTATTGTGTTAAATGCTTTGTATCTTGATATCTCTGCATTCATATCTCTGCACATAATCATCATCTGTCCAAAGTAGACATACACTTTAACAATCAGTCATTCAGGACATTAAACAGGGAGATACTACAATCTGCCTGAACCTCTTCATCACATGTTTCAAAATAGTTTATTGGTTAAATTGATTAATTCTTTTATTTTGGCTTGTGCTCCAACCATTTAAAAACTTAACAATGTCCTTAGTGAAAGTTATCATGAATCTAAAAAGTTGTTCATAAATTTGTATGTAAACTCAGAATTAAATTTAACTTGTCTAGAGAAAACACAAGTGACAAAGATTATAGCTATTAAACAATTAATTAATGCTGTTACATCAATCCAATATTTGAGATTCTCTATCACATAAGGGTGTACTTTGACCTTTGTCTTTGATCAGTTGCTGACCTTTTATGAGAGAAACCCTTTCAAAAAATCCCAATTGAAGAAAATTCAAAAGTTAGAAAACAAAAGCTAATTGTATTTTTGTAAAACATTTTCTCTCTTGGAATTGTCAGAGCCTTAAACCATTTTAGGTACCATGGAATCAATGGTAGAAAAAAGGTAAATTGATTTTCCTTTTTAAAGGCATTGATATAAGTCTGTATTAGCATAGAACTGTCAGCTTTGATCTAATCCTAACTTCTCTCCATCTTGGCAGTGGGGCTTAGATTATTCTGACTGTATCTCATGCTGAGCAGTTAGTCCTCCCCCCCCAAAAAAAAGAGGATGCCCTAGGTATAACACTAAACTGCATCTGTGAGTATCCAGTTCTGAAGCTCTAGAGAGTTTGGAATACTCCTTCATTGCCACAACTGTGCAAATTATTTGTATTAGATATCAGAAAACAGTGTGCAAAAGAAAAAAAACCTCTTAACAAACAGCACAAAAAATGTAAATATGAAGATACAATGAATGTGATTCTCTAACCTCTAGGCATTAAATAATACCAGATGATTTGATATGCCATTAAAATCAGTCAATCTAATCTATCTAACAGTTGCTCCACAACACAACTATATGTTCTTGAATGAACAATGATAAATGCCAAGATATGTCATGTCTTCTATGAAGTCCCATCTGTTTTCTTCTATAGGCTCAACATCTGCATGCACCAGTGACGAGCAGCAGCAAACTGGCTTCATCTGATCACTTCATGTATTTAATTAAAGATTCAGAAGGAAATGGGTAAATATTTTTTTTTTATTATTGCATTCACAGATTAATTTTCTTTTTCACTAAAATGTCCAACAAATTCAAATTAAATAAAAGATTTTCATTTCAGATTAAAAGAATTGGGCAACCAACAAAGTTTTGTTTTTGCTTCATTGATGAATTGCTTATTTGTAATTTTGTTTATTTTTAATTTTGTCTGTTGTAATAAGAAGTACTGAAAATCCCAACCCAAATAGGAATTACTTTTAAAAAATTATTTTCTTTTATTGAATTCTTTTGGGAAAGAATAAAAAAGACTTTGGAAACCAGATACCAAGATGCCTTGAACTGTAACATAAATATGTAGCAAACAATGTCAAAAAACTTGTTACTTTGTAGTGAATAAGGCAAAAAGATTTGTTTCTTGTATCCTCTAACCTACAAAGGCAGACAGAACTTGTCAGGTTCTTTTGACAACAATGTTAATTTCTTCACTTTCTCTCACAAAGGTCTATCCTATGTTCTCCAACCAAGTTTCCCTCTTGTTAGGGCAGACCTTGGGATTGAACCCTAACAAGAGGGACACTTGGTTGGAGAACATAGGGCAGACCTTGGGATTGAACCCTATGTTCTCCAACCAAGTGTCCCTCTTGTTAGGGTTCAATCCCAGGGTCTGCCCTATGTTCTCCAACCAAGTTTCCCTCTTGTTAGGGTTCAATCCCAAGGTCTGCCCTATGTTCTCCAACCAAGTGTCCCTCTTGTTAGGGTTCAATTCCAAAGTCTGTTTTGCATAATCTATGGTAGCATAAATTATTGACAACACCGTGTAGTGAAAATGGAAAGATACAAACTGTTGGGGACCTTTTGACCCCACAGGTGGATACCCGCGAATCACGTGAAGTCATGTGGGACTGGTTAGCTCATCAGTACCAGCCAAGGATGTTGAGCAAGAAAGACGTTTCTTGCTTAGTTGGACTCATGAACTGCACATGCTGTGTTAGATAGGAAAGAAACTTAGTTAAGTAAATAAAAGGTTTTTAAAAGAACAGTATGGCATTGTTGGTTGATGCATACATTAGTTAGAAGATTGGCCAACAGAAGAAGAAGAAAGAAAATGAATCAAGAAGAAGAGATAGAATTCAACATGGCAACTGGATGATCACACAATGGCCAGAGAAGAAATAAGTAAGTAATGCAAATATGCATCTCATCTCTCTGATACCCTGTCTATATCTCTCCCCTCTCCTCTCTGACACAAAAGAACCCAACATGAGGGGTATATAACAGTCTGCCCTATGTTCTCCAACTGAGTGTCCCTCTTGTTAGGGTTCAATTCCTCACAATAACTTATACATATTCATATGTGATTGTAGTATTTAGGATTCTAACAAGTGCATGCCTGCAAATCATATTACAAGTGGTAGCTTACACAAAAAAACATGTGAAACCCTTTTGTTCCAGGTAAGTAAAAATCCTTACAAAATATGTAGAAAAGCATGTATGTGTCAAGGCTCTTGGTAAACTGAGAACTTTCTGCATCACCTCTAAGGTGATGTCTTTTGGCAGAAATATAAATGCAAGTGCCTCATAGGTGTGGAAACTGCCTTAGTATGCTCTACCATCATCCACACCTTAAAACCATTGATAAACAACTTGGAAATTCTGGATGTTGTATATCCACAGTTAAAATCATAACAAAGTTTGTAGCATGTGTTAAACTCAGTATTTACTATATTTCTTTTTAAGATATTGTAACATCTGAAATTTCTGTTTTATTTTTATTTTTTTCAGAGGTTATGGATTAGCAATTGGATTTCTGAAGATTGGTTTCAAGAAACTTTATGTGTATGATGTAAAAGGTGACCTGCATGAAAGAAAACCGCTATGTGTTTTAGATTTCTACATCAGTGAACCTTATCAAAGACAGAGCTATGGAAAAAAACTTTATGATTACATGTTGATGGTAGGTGGTTATTCTTTCAGCTCAATAATATTCTCTTGTTCCTTGCTAATCTTAGCTGAGTTTAATGAATATTGATATATATATATATATATACATATAAATATATACACACACACACACATACATATATATAAGTCAGTGGAGTGGCTTATTGTAGTATCAGCCAGGCAGTGAGGAGTCTATCCCCTTTTTGCTAGCACTAGATCAGGGAAATGAGGTGGAGTGTCACACCTATCGTCAGCTCTTCACTTTAACGCACAGATCAGATTACCCAAGCTGTGCTACTCATGCACTGAGTTGGCAAGGGACAGTATCAAACTCAGAACCTTGTGGTTCCTAGCTTTACCAACTGAGCTAAATCAGCTCCCATATATAGGTAGTAAATATATATATATATATAGGTAGTATAGTAGTATAATATATAGGTAGTAAATATATTAGGTAGTAAATATATATAGGTAGTAAATATAATATATAGGTAGTAAATATATAGGTAGTAAATATACTATATAGGTAGTATAATATATAGGTAGTAAATATACATCATCAAGTCGTGCTCAAAGTACAATTCCTTTGACTCTCTGACCACCCGTCTTTATCTGTCATTGCTTCTGGCAAGTCTTCAGCACATCATCCAGTGTCGGTACATAACTGTTGTGTGTAAATTTTTGCTAACACTGGTGTGTCCATGTGTAGGAGTCTGGAGAATGTCATCCTTATGTCTCCAGCAGTATCCAGTATATCTTGTTCATCTTACTTGGATAGTTTGTGAGATAGAAGGTTAATGGCCGTATAGCTGCTTTTTTTGTGGGCTGCTGCTTCCAGGATTTGTTGAAGACAATGAACAGCATCCTTGTGTAGTTCCCATTTAGCTTTTTCTCTAAGCATTTCATTAGAGTCCAAGTGGTGCAGCCATACAGTAGTACTGATACAGCTACAGCTTGGAAGAATTGTCATTTTATCTTATCAGATAAAATTTTCATATAATTGATAATCTGTCAATAGCAGTCCATATTTTCCTGTGTGTATATTGACATCGCTTTCTGTAGATGAGATATTGCTACCTAGTTATGTGAACTGGTCTACTAATTTCAAAGGATTGCCATTTAATATGAAGATGTCTCCATCTAGTTTAAAATACATTAACTCTTTTTCATCTAAGTTCTTGCTGCCTGCTCCAGGCTATGCAGCAGTTATTCAGCTTGACCAGGTGCAGCAAGAAGTGCTAGATTATCTGCATAGTGTGCATCTGTAATAGTTTCTGTTTGATATCATCTGCTTCTTTCCTTTTTTAGTGTAGATCCATTTTCCTTCATTAGATCTAATGATGTTCATAGTACATAATTGACAGATCATAAATGAAAATGATGCTAATGTTTATTCTTGCAAGACTCTAGTGAAAATATTAAAGAATTTCAATATCACCATCGGATGAGCAAACCATTGCTTTTGTGTTTTTTGTAGAGCATCATTATAGTGTTAACAGTTTCTTTGCGGTGGCCATATGCTAAAAGTATTTGCATATTTGTATATCGACAATATAATGTAATATTTATAGTCTTTTAGCCTAGCTTACTAACCATGAAATTATGTAAGACACACCCTTCATCAAGCATCTACCATATTCTGAACATCTTGCTGCCCTGAGCATGGATATATTGAAGCCCTGACGTCTGGCAACTAACTTGGTAAACACCCACAAGGTAATGAACTATCTTGCCAACTGCAACCCTGAGCACCTTTTTGATTTTGATGTGTTTAACACATATGGGCATGCCTACAAAGTCAGAAAACAACACAGCTCCCATGATTTTAGAAACATTCTTTCACACTCACAGTGGTTGACACATGGAATAGACTACCTGCATCAGTTGTTAACTGCCGAGACACTGCATCCTTCAAAAACGTTTCCTGAAAATTTGCCAACACTATACCTAATATCCCCCCCTTTCATACACATGTACACATATATATCATTTTCCTGACATTAGTGCATTATTCTATGTACTATATATGCATCTTTGATTAGTTGTAGTGCACATAACCAATGTACACAATAATTTCATTATTAATTTATTATTATAACTTACATTTTAATACTATATAATATATCTTATGTGTCTAGGGGTGCTATACTGTTATTGACATATTTCTTGATTCTCCCATCCTAACAAAGGAAACTCTTCAATGGAAAAAGATTAAAAATATAATATGTTATAAAGTTGGAATATAATGAATAACTAAAAAATGTTAAAAAAAACAAACAAATTTGCTTATATATTGGTGATTTTCATTTCTTCACAGAAGGCAGCCATTTCTGCAAAGTTTGGTTGTAAGCATGCAAGTGGCTCAGAAGTCCAACTTTGCTTTCACATATCCTGTCGCATAAAAGACATATAAGACCCTTGGCTTTCGCTTGTGCACACACGTTTTTTATGTGGTTGTCTGTCACGATGGGATCGCATATGACTCAAGAGACCAGGACAGGCAAACCCTACCACACACACTGCGTGTAGGAAATGTATCCAGGACATCCGACTTGTGCTGCCTTTTATTACTTAATTGTTGTGGACAGTTTCACTAAATGGCTGGAAATTGTTAAATGCAGACATCCAACTGCAACAAATACAATAAATTCACTTAATGAAATCTCCAGCCACTTTGGAGTCCCTAAAACATTAGCCAGCAATAATGCAACAATGTTTACCAGGAGAGAATTCAAGGAATTCTGTACATCATTGTCCATTGATCCTGTGAAAACAGCAGTATATCACCCAAGATCAAATGGACAGGCAGAAAATTTTTTAAGGCACTAAAAGGGCTCTGAGGAAAAATCAAGACATGGATACTAATGAAAGAAGTATTCAAAAATTTTTGGCAGTTTATAGAATCACGCCAAACCCGAATACAAATTCAGGTTTATCGCCAGCAGAGTTAATGTTCGCAAGAAAAATACGCTCTGTGTTCGACAGACTATTGCCTAGTCCGACGAAGAAAACTGCTAAAATAGAAAACAAGATGTCTAAGGCATATAAACCAGGTGACAAAGTTTTCTTCAAGAAGTTTAGGGCTGGAAAAATGCATTGGGAAGAAGGAACGGTAACCAAAAGAATTGGACAGGTCATATATGACATAAAATGTGAAAAGTTTCAGTGCAAATGACATTGGAATCAAATGAGACCCAAACACACTACAGAAGTCATGGAAAATACCGAAGAGATTCCAATGGAAATCTTGTATGACTCATTTGAAATTCCCATTCCAGTAAGTCAACATTCACCAATGGATGTATCTCCGAACCCAAGGCCGGAGGTACCAGGGTGTAGAATGCCACCACTGCAAGGAGGATCGAGGCGAAAAAGACTTAGGAAAGAAATCAACCGATTAAGTCCAGACCCTAAAAATAAAAAATATTAAAGCTAAATTTCACGGAGAATTTAGCTCAGGGGGAGGTGATGTAATGAATATGTAAATACCTTGGTACCCCCTCACTATAATCGGATTGGACAGTGTCATCTATAAATATTCGACACTGTGGTGGTACAAGCGCCTAAGCCTACTAGTCCAGTGTGCTTCGGCCCTGGACAGGTTGTGTTTAATTAATAGTGTCGATCCCAGGCGCCCCCTTGAGAGGCAATGCCAACGGGATCGACGCAATTTTTCTACCTACCACCCATGAGTCTCGGCTTGGCTTGTGGGTGGTGCCCACATAAAACGGCCTTGTGCCATATCGTGTGAAAGCGGGACACATGTAAATACCCCTAAGCCTACTAGTCTACCAGTCAGAATACCACCACGACGGCTCGGAAGACGTACTGCTATTCAACGCACCAGCTACTACTGCGATAATATACCAAATACCAACTTCATAATATATCCCTTAACCCGGATATATCAGTAAATATAAGGCATCAGTATCCTTGATGCATGACAACTGACTGTTCAGAGTATTTCAAGATGGTGGGCTGTTAAAATTCCTGTCAATGTCAAAGTATTGTGAATGAAACAATCCAATCCAAATGATTTTATTTTCCACTTCTGTAAATGGGACATCCAAAACACTTTGAGGGAATAAGGGATAGATGCATTATGCAACTTTTGGGGGATGACTCTTAAAATGGAATTAACTAAGATTAACCAGATGATTTATTACCTCTCTCTACACTAAAAATGATGATATATTGAAATAAGCTCCAACACAGCATCACAATTGAATACTTGATAAGTATGAAAAAATCTGAAACACATGCTGCGCCTACTGTAAAATTGGAATAAATTGATAAAAAAAAAAAATTCCAACCACTTGCAGACCTTTTCATTATATATATATATATATATATATATATATATATACACACACACACACATACACACACGTGTGTGTGTGAGAGTAAATAACATTTTTAAAACTGAGATTTGTGGTATTGTGGGTTTTGAAGAAAGTTGGCAAAGACAGATGAGATAAAGGGACGATGATGAGTTCACATCAGGAAAAGGTATAAGTCAGATACGTGGTCACAAAAATACCACTCATTTTATTATCAATATTGAAACTTCCCTCTTTACCAGTATCAAAACAGGAAGGTGTGAATTGGTATTCTCAAGTCAATGAAAGAAAGATCTATAGGTTGACAAATAATCATCCACCCCAATGGGGCGGGATTAGTTTTTCTACCCTCAGAATTTAAGTCATTCTTTGTCATTCTGCCAGTAGCTGAGGGGCTGATCCTTTACAAAAATTGTCAACTCTCATGTGACTATTTTTTGCAATTACCACAAAAGTTTTCATGACTGACTCTTAATTGCAAATGCCTCACTGGTGGTGGGAGGTAACACTCTTCCCCTTCCTCATTTTCAAATTCGTATCTCAAAATCTGAATTTCACTATATCTACCTGTATTACAACTATTTTTTTTATTACTATTTTCATCATTATGATCATTAACACTGTCACTACTACCACTACTATTTTACCTTCTTATTTTTCCTTATTTCATCAACATCCAAAATTCACCAACTTTTGTGTATGACCATTTCTCATACCTACCATGAGAGTTTTCATGATTGACCCTTTGTTGTCAGTCACACAGTCAAGCACCAGGATCACTGATGATGGGATATGGCTACCTCATCAAACAGAAATTACTTTAGTTACTCTTTTAAAAATATTTTCCTAGTTAACCTCTGCTGCATGACTGCTTTAGTTTTAATGTTATTGTAATAAAAAATAACAACTAATTGTTAACTTTTTCCATTTATTTTCAGCATGAAAAAGTGGAACCAGCTGACTTGGCCATTGATCGGCCTTCCTTAAAATTCAGTTCTTTTCTGAAGAAACACTACGACCTTAGTCATTCTATACCTCAGACGAATAACTTTGTGGTATTCGAGGGTTTCTTCAGTAAACAGAGTGAAGGTAATGCATGTTTAATTTTGAGGCATGAACTGAATGTTTTCTGTTGTCTTTTTATTGCTTGGGTATTTTTACCATTATGTTTCATGTGCATGACAACAAAAATGAAACCACTTCTTTGTGTTAGTCTTCCACTTTTATACTTTTTTCTATTGTGCATGTCTTCAGGCAGTTGAGGGTCTGATTTTCAAGACACTTCCAGTTAGAATTGGTTAGTTCATAGAAATCAAATTCTTTAGTTTTACAGCTCAGTCATTCCTTCTCATCAAATAAAAGAGATTGTTGTTCTTCAAAAATGGTTTGTAGTTCATTAGACCTGTTGACAGCAAACATCCCAGCAGATTTGAAATCAGCATCTTTTGAGATAACAAATGGACAGTCTTGGTTGCTATTAATCTGCAACAGAAAATGATGATTTATTCTACAGGACAGAAATAATAATGACAACATAATATTCATTGATTGCCCTGCTATATATAAAAATAGATTTTTTTTTAAAAAGATGAAGTGTAAATAGTTCTACAAAACTTATCATTTAGATGCATCCATTGTGTAATGGTTATTGTCATCAGAAATGGATACAGTGAAATACATTTCCTGGTGGAGGCTGGTAGTATTTCACATTGCGATAATACCCTTGGAAAAGGTATGAATCTAACTATTCTCCCTCCAGCTCTGGGTAAATAGTAGCACAGGCTGGGCTCTTTAACCTTGTTATGGCAACCAGTCTAGGAGAAGGAAAACTCTGTATTCAAACCTGTTAAACATAAAGAATAGATTGTGTGTCACATCTTTCCCATGTGGAAGGTAAATACATACAAAATTTATCACTTGCAATGTAAAATTTGTTTTTTAGTAATAAATTCACTTGAATTCTGATTATGCTAGACAGTTTGTGGTCTGGAATCTGATTTTTGAAACTGTCTTCTCCTTTCTTATATATACACACACACTCACGGAATATAAAACTGTAAAATCCCTGAATATGTTTCGCTTTACTCAAACCTACAATTAAACCTACAATTAATATATCTGGATTATTTCATATATAAAGATCAATATGTGCATAAGTCCCAAAATAAAGGTTGTATCAACAAAACTCAGATTGTAACTTGATTTCAAACTCAACCATTTCCTATATGGATATAAGTAATTTGTCCATTTAGTTAAAATTTCAACTCTAATTGATAGACTTAAAAATTCCAGTTTATTTCTCTTGCAATATTTTATTTTTGATGATAATTATCTTAATTTCTATATTATTTTACTCCAAAATATAAACCAGAAGATTGTTCTTTTTTCTATAATGGATAGATAGATGTTTCCCCAAAATCTATTAAGTCATTGGAATTCTGTGAAGGTAATGGTGGTTATTTACCACTAGAGTTATATGGTTTGGCAATTTTGATTTCGGTATCGCTTTGTTTTTCCTTGATACTGCGTTTTTTTTGTATTGGTTTTGGTTTTTAATAAAGAAGCCATTCATTCTCTTGTGTAATGATAATTAATAGGTATGTGCAATTTTACTCAAGGAAGGTAATAAATTTCAATGGATTTTTTTTTAATCCTGTAACAATTACCAAAAATCAGGGTATTGTCCAATTTTAATGAAATTTTTAGCACTTTAGGGGAATAGTTTATTTTATTTAAAAAAACTTGATGAATAGACATTGTTTCATCAGAAACTCAGAACAAGAAATATTATCTACCCCCAGAGTTGTTGCGGATTAAATAGATTAAATGAAGACTTTAAACAAATAAAGAATTTAATTAACTGAAAAATGTTACCCATGATAACAACCTTTAAAAATTTCAATTTCAGAGATTCATTTGCATTAAAATAAAAAAGAATATTTGTGAATATAAATTACATATAAAAATAACCACATAAGTTTAAGAAAAAGCAAAAATCTACAAATTGTTTTGACATAGTCATCACCTGGACAATGCTTGGTACTTCTGCTTGTATTTCTATAATTCTTGATTGATGTCAGTTATGTTTCAGGAAAAAAAAATTTTCAGAAAAGAGGCCCATCATGGCTGACACTAAATAAAGATGGCAGTATATTGAAGGTATTTGAACAAATGTTTATATTGATAGACAAAGAATATTATTAACCAAAGCTGATTATATTATTACTTTAATATCTTTTTATTTCTTTTTACCAATTTGTTTCAATGTTAATTGTTTTTATGCTCTCCTCCATCCTGCCTCACCAGCTGAACGTCCCATTGTTCCATGGCACATAACCAGTCCAATTTTATAACATTGCTATTTTCCAGATACCAATGACAGAAGAGAACCGAACTTGGAACGACCTTTGCAATTTTCATACAATAAACAACGTTGTAAGTTTAAAAATAAAAAGAAAAAAATTGTTTACAAAAACAGATATTTTTGCTAGTGGTTTAGAAAAAATATTTAAAAGATGCTTTTCAAGATGTTTTAAAATAATTTATTTAGATTTAATTTTTTAATGTTCTGATTTCTTTTTAAATTTGGTTCTGAGTGTAAATAAAAAAGAATGTTGTATAAACTTTGCCTCATGCAAATCTAATCTTAAAGACATAACACATCACTCAATAAGTCCTAGACCTGACAGATAGATGGCACCACTAATAAAAAAAAATCCATATGATTTTAATGAAGTACTAACCTTCAATTGGCATGTGTCAAAATTTGAGCCCAATTGGATTATTAGTTTACAAATTACAGTTATTTAAGTGAAGCTACTGTTGCAAATTTTCAAAACAATAGAAAAATCTGAATTTCATGTGTTGATAAAGCATTATTTTCTGATGGGAAAAAATACTGTTCAAGTAAAATAATGGCTTGATAAGTGTTATTTGGACTCTGCTCCATCGGAAACAAGAGGTGGTATGCTGACTTTAAACGCGGTTATACAGATACAAATCATGCTGAATGCTCAGGTCGTCCAAATTCGGCAGTTGTCCTGGAAAACACCAAAAAACTCCTTTTGGTCGATCGTAAATTGAAGTTGCATGAAATAGCAGAGGAGTTGAAGATATCAGAAGGCAGTGTGTATTCACCATTTTGTGGGAACATTTGTCAATGAGAAAGCTGTGTTCAAAGTGGGTGCCGTGTTTGCTCACAGTCGATCAAAAACAACAATGTGTTGATGATTCAGAGAATTGTTTGCAACAGTTTCAATGCAACAAAAAAGGAGTTTTTGTGTAAATATATGACAATAGATCAAACGTGGATCCACCACTTCACTCCCGAGTCAAATCGGCTGTCAGCTGAGTGGACAGCATCAGGTGAAAGCCATCCAAAGTGACCAGATGCAAACATCAGCAGGCAAGGTTTTGGCCTCTGTATTTCGGGATGCACAAGGTATCATCAATTACCTTGAGAAAGGAAAAACCATCAATAGCGAATATTATATAGCATTATTGGTGCATTTGAAGGAAGAAATCGACAAAAAACGGCCACAAATGAAGAAGACAAAAGTACTTTTTCACCAAGACAATGCACAGTGTCATAAGTCGATCACAACGATGGCAAAACTACATGAACTGCACTTCGAATTGCTTCCGCATCCACCCTATTCTTCAGATCTGGCCTTCCGGCGATTACTGGCTGTTTGCAAACCTCAAAAGAATGCTCCAGGGAAATGGATTTGGCTCCATTGAAGAAACTGAGGCGTATTTTGAGGCCAAAGACAAATCGTTCCACTAAAAAGGCATGGAATTGTTAGAGAAGCATTGGAATGAGTGTATCCTCCTAGAAGGAGACTATGTTGATGAATAAAGTTGAATTTTGCCTCAAAGTTGTTTTATTAGTTAGGCCCGGGACTTATTGTGTGATGTGTTAGAGTTCAAATAAAACTTTTATTTATTAACTCAAATATTTAATATACTAATTCTTAATGTTTGCTTAACATCTTTTACTTTGTCTTGCATCTGTTCTAGAGCCTTGGGAAGAGTTGAGTACCCCTTCATTGCCATTACTCCCAGGTCCACTCTGACCCAGAGTGGTAGTACCTGTTAGAGTCCCAAATATGAGTCAAATAGATCTGTTTAAAAATCATTAGTATTACATAGGAATATTTGAAACCATATAATTATATACAATTATTTGTATTAAAAATAGTTACTTGAAACTATAATTGTTTACTGTGGATTATTATTAGTTATTTGAAATAATATAACCATATGCAAACAAATGACTATTAAATAGAAATAATTACTTGAAACCATATAATTATTTGTATTAGATAGGAATATTTGATATAACTGTGTACAAAAAACTCTTAAGAAAAAACAATACACAAAAAAACATAAATGTAAATATAAATGTACAATGAACACAATTCCTTAACCTCTGAGTGTGAAATAATCCTAGATGAGTTATTGATTGATTTTAACAACATATATGATGCTGTTAAAATCAATCAATCAATCAAACTGCATCTGTTGGTGAGGCTCTAATCCTGGAGCCGTGGTGAGTGTAGAGTTACTCAATCACTGCCATTACCCCCAGGTTCAATTTGATGCAGAGTGGATGTACATATTAGGTTCTATGTATGGGTCAAATAGATTTAAAAATTATTAGTATTAGATAGGAATACTTAAAGCCATATAATTGTATACAAATTATTTGTATTAAAAATAGTTACTTGAAACTATAATTATTTACAAATTATTATTATTACTTGAAACCATATAATTGTTTACAAAAAGAAGACCCAACAAGAGTTTAACATGCTGTAAAACAAAACAAAAAAAATGAAATTCTACTTTATCTTAACAAGTATCCATTTTTTTTTCATTTATTTCACACTTAACATCAACTCAAAAGAAAAATGTTCCTTGTTGGGTTTGTTTTTTTTTTTTGTTTTTTTTTTTGTTTTACTAATTCCTATTTCAGGCAATTTCCCAATTATGATTGTTTTTTCTCTTTTTTTCTAAGTTTGGGGTTCAATTTCTTGAAGCTCGGCTTATCAAGAATGGCATCTAATATGCTTTAAGGATCATCATATGAAGATAGTTATTATTAATGTACCTGTCTTGTCCAGAGTTTTCTTTTTAACAGATGACAAAAAGATACTTAATCTATAAGGGAACTAGTGTATTAGAAAATTGTATTAGTATTCCTTTCAAATTCTATTTAAGTGACTCACTCAGGAACCTTACCATTTTCAAATTCCATCTCTCTTTTTCTCTCTCTTTGATTTCTCCTCAATATAAACATTTCTTTATTTTACTTGTCATCATTTAACTTCTTTCAGTATTACTTTGTGAGACACAGTCATTTCCTTACTTTCATTTTATGAAATATTCTTTAAAATTTAAACTTAAAAACAAATGATTATTTTCAGAGTATTTCTATTCACATCAATCAAATCAAAAATGTTTTCTCTCTTCATTTCAGCCAACCTTAAATTTTTTTTTACAGTTTTATGAATTTCTTCTTATTTCAAAATGTTTCTGTATCTTTGCATTTCCAGTAAAGTTTGAAGAATTTTCTTTTTATCATGGAAAATATTTTCCACATTGGATTCCTTGTTTTTCTTTTCTACTTGCAATGTTCACTTCCACTTGCATCAAACACAAATATGGAACCAAGTGACCTATTTGTCGGTGGCAAGTCTACAAACTAAAATTTAATCTCAGTTGTCTAAAAAAAAATCTTTGCCTATTTAGGGCTGATGTTTTAATTTTAGGTCTTCTGTTGTAAACATTAAAAGTGCTTTTTTATTTCCCTCTCACAAAAAATATTTTTTACTAAAATATTGTACAGCTTGTTCAGTTTACAAATTTTTACTCCTTTATTACTACTATATTACAAACATAAAATTTTACATTTGATTATATTGGTATGTTTGGGGCTAGGGAAGATATTTAGTCAAGTCTCCACTCACCAAGGAGCAATATTAGTATCAATATATCCATGATATACTAATATGAACACAACAGAAGGAAAGACAAGATAAATGCATTTGTACATGCATGAACATTTAACCTTTTATATACATGATATATATATATATATATATATATATATATATATATATACGAATGTTGTTAAGAAGAAAGCATCCATGAATATGTCTCAACAACTAAAAATACACACACATTGTTTTATGAACAAACAGAATGTGAAGGGGTACAAAAATCGAATAAAGCTTGATGAGGGAATGTAAAACACTCATGTGGCTTTACCATTCCCTGGCAGAGTCCATGACTCATCTCTCCTGTCCAAAAACAGAGGCAAAAGAGATTGAGAATGGGTTTCTAAACTGTCATGTGACATCCTACAAGACACCCAATGGACATACCCATTCTCAAAGAGAGATAATTGTTATCTCCCTACAATTACATTCATTGGCCTTTTCAATTTTTGGTCATTGAATATTAACTTCACAGAAAGTATAATTCAAAGTTCTGAGGAATTTTACAAAGAAACAGGCTATTTTGGTGTTGTTTTAATGGAACCCTAAACAATTGGTTATGCATATTTGCAACAACTAATTGAAGCTATAAGAAACGATACAACTTTACATGTGGTCTCTTAAGATGCTTTTCAAAATGTACACTTTATACAATTATGAAAATAAGATAAATCTTCAGAGGTTGGGGCTTCCAAAATGCTCAGATATAGATTATTACTCTGAATTCAAAAATGTCTACTTTTTTTTAACAATTTAAACCATCTTATAAATATAAATGTAAGTAAAAGTGTTGTGAAAAGCCACAACTTCTAATTGAATCCTAAAATCTATTCTCAACTTTTGCCACTTGCCATGTATACAAATTGTTATGGACTAAAAATAGCAACCGTGAAGGGCTTTTAATAATCAACTTTATTCTAAGGGCCAAAAGAATTGAAGAAATGTGTTTGTAATCCCATTAAAATGTTGCATGTTACAGATGGTGCAAACAGAATTTCTAAAAGTGCTGGTGTGTGTCGTAGAGCAGTAGAACGTCTGAATTCTAAGCCACAGACTGCGAACATCTCACCAAATATGGTTAAAATCTTAAGTTCAAAGCCTTCAGCATCATCAGAAGAAGATTTCAACAATCTGACTCCTCCTCCTTCTTCTCCTGCTGGTCCTGTAAGGCCATCTGATACGACACACCAAGTAGGTGCAGCAAAAACTCTTTTCATCATAGATATTAAGTTGTGAAAAATTAATCAGAGTTTTCATAAGACTAAAACTTTTTTAAAAACAATTACTTTGATAATTTAGATGGTAATTGTTTTTGAGTTATGTTTATAAAAAAAAAAACTTTTATTGTCTAATTTTTGTTAAGAATATTAATACACACTGTATTTGATTAAAGATGATATTTTTATTTTTATCTAGTGAAAATACTTTGCAAACTTTTAATCAATAATATGACACAATATGAAATATAGTTAATTCTTATTGACGAGCTCAGTCAGTATAGCATCCACCTAGGAACTACAGAGATTGATACGAACCCTCACCAACTCAGTGCATGAGTAGTGCAGCTTGGATCTGTGCAGTAAAGTGGGGAGTTGATGGTATGTGGGGTACTCCACCTCAAATGCAAAAACAACTGGTTTAGCATTAGTGCAAAGGGGATAGACTCCCTGTCTGTCCAGCTGATATCAACAATAGGCCACTCTGCAGACTTTACTTATTTACAGTCCACAACACCATTAAGGTGGGTTTTTTTTAATGCAATTCATTGATGTGTGCAGCTGGAAGAATATATTTCATGTACAAAGAAAGATGTCAATGAGCTCTATTCAACAATATAATGGGTTTAGACTTAGCAGTAAAAACTTACTGAATAAAACACAAAATAGGCATGAATGGTGTTATACACCGTTAATATTAAAATGACTAATTAATCTCTTTTCTTCAGCAAATAAGATGTTAATAAAGTAAGGGGAATTTTTTTTTTTTTTTAAACAAAATTTGGTTTATAGCAAAAATTATTTTAATCTCATAAAACTATTTGTTTTGAGGCTATTCAAAATGGTGGCAAATCAGAATGCTTGAAGCTGTCATCAAATTTTTGTTGGCTGAGAAGTGCAAACCATGTGAAATTTACAGAAGAATGTGTGATGTGTATGGAGAAGCATGTTTTAATAAAAAATTGAAATGTTTACAAATGGATTTGCCACTATTGAGCCTGAATGAAAAAGACAATCCATGATGTGGAAACACGCTGACTCTCCATTTAATGGAAAAATGAGATTTAAAAAAAATACATATCTGTAATCTGGAGTGAAGTTTAAATGTGTTTTGTGTTCAATCCTTTTTGTCATTTCAGATTCAGACTAAATGCAAAGATAAAGATTAATAGAAGAATACACTCTTTATTTTAAAAATATTTTTATTTGATTTAAAGAAGAAAAAAAAAAAAGATTGTTTTCTTTAGTCTATTTTAATTGTATAATTACTCTACCTCTATTTTCCATTAACTTTAAAACTTGGGACTCTTTTTCTATTAGATTTGAATTGGTTATATTTGGCTAATTCTCTTTGTTCAGCTCTTCAGAAAAACCTTTTCAAACTATTAGTAAGTTGTTATATATATATATATGTATGTATGTATGTATGTATGTGTGTGTGTGTGTGTGTGGTTTGCTAAAATGGGGTACTCAATATCAGTGATAGAGCATGTGTAGATCTAATTTTGATTAATGTAGACACAAAGTCAATGGCACTTGATTACTGTCAGTTTCTCTCTTATGTAATTATCAGACCAAGAGACTTCCATATAGGTATCTCTTTATAGAGTATATAAAAAGATACTTAATTAGATTTACACACACACACACACACACATACATATATATATGTATGTATGTATAATTTCAGTTTAATCATCCCCAACTATATTTAATGCTTAAACCATTGAATACCCATGATAATGAAGTGATTTCTTTTATGGTCTTCTAAAATTGTTTTATTTGGGCAGAAAAATTAAAAGGTTTTTAAATTTATAGACTCTTTAGAAGATCTTTAGTCTGCAACAAAAAAAGTTAAGTTTTTAAAGAATAAAAATACTAGAAAGAATGTAGACTCATTTTAATTCACTTAGTCTAGTTATTCTCTTTATTCTTAAAAATCTCTTCCCTAACCACCCCACAGTGCACACTTGTACCCCCATCAAATAAGAAAGAAAGAAAGGATTACAGACTGCCAAGAATATTATTGTTTCATTTTTGTAGAATGTTTGTTAAATCTTGTTTAGTATTTGTATCTTTTTGTTGTTAAGATTTGTGTTTATCTTTGCATGTTCAATATTTTGTAAAAAAAAAAAGGGATGATTGTATTTAACATTGCACTGGATATTGTGGTGTATCTTGTAGCACTCATATTTACATTTGATTTTTAAAAAAAAAGAAGTTCAGTGATATTTCTCGCTAGTGTGATAAAAATCAAGTTCAGTATTCTTTGTTGTCAGAAATGTTTCTTTTCCATCAATCTGTGTGTAAATGGTTTTCTTTCTAGTGACATTTTTTCCACATGAACTTTATATATTATCTATTTATTACTTTGAGGTGGGGAAATTAACATTAAAGCCATCAATTCAAAAAAGGCCAAACTTTGTTGTAATAAGAAGTGTCATTAAGCTAGTAGAAAAACTGAAGCTTTAAATGTTTTTAATACAATTTAGATAAAGCTGAAAAATGTATGATAAACTGGTGACTATTGTCTGGATTAGTCAGTCTGACAATTCTTAGTACTTTTTGATCAGAGGTTTGTAGCAAAATGCAAGTGCAGCACAATATATTGTCAGCAGACATAGCTCATCATTTTTTTCCCTAGACTGAAAATTCATTTCAACTGTAAGATTAGAAAATGTGGAGGATATCAAAAGAAATACAATGATACAACTTCACATTATATCCGAAAGTTTCAGGGGTGCTTTGACCAATTGAAAACTCTCTGGAATAAATGTGTTGAATGTTTCAATTATTATTCTGAAGAAAATTAATGTTTCATTCATTGTTCATTTCTTTCTTGATAAATACAGTTTCAGTCTCAATACTTTTTGAACACACCTTATATTAATCATTTGCCGAGTTCCACACACAGAAATACCTCCTGATCCCTGAAAGGTCAGAGTTTTGTGCTCCAGAGGTCAGATAAATCATGAAACCTTAACCTTGGTCTATCATAAATGGTAAAAAAGTGCAAAAAAAAACAAAAAAACAGATTAAATGTTTTCAGTCAATTTTGAACATATCAGTACTTTCAGTTAAATATGTTGATAAAAATCTCAGAAACTTAATTGATACAAAGAAAACCTTTTTTCTATTGTGCAGAAATAATCTGCCCTGGATCAAAATTAGGATCTGTGGCACTTTTGCCTAAAATCAGAATGTAGTATTTATGTGTTCTGTAAATTGGGATACACAGAAATATATATATATATATATATATATATATATGAATTGGATTTTAGATATGTGAAATGTGCTAAATACAGGTGTTGGGTAAATATTAATTTACCAGATACCTCCGTTTTAAGAACCAGGAGATATTTGTAAGTCATTGGAGGTGGGGGTGCAGAGACGGAAGATGTCTTGTATGCAACCAAAAACTAAGAATTCTAATGATACCAAAAGTTAATTTATATAAGCATTATATATGAATTTAAGAAGGATGGCTTTAATTATTACAAGAAATTAACAATATAAAAACAATTAAAAAAAATTAGCAGTGTACCAGATGTTTTGTAAATTTTTGACTATTTAGAATAAATTAAATTATATGGGGTGCTTCCTACTCACGCCAATTGTGGTCTTTGATACAATACACTTGTGTTAACAGAAAAATTCCCCTTTCATTTGTATGATAGGCTATAAGGACATAATAGTGTCATTAATTACAGTCATCTGTTTGATGCTTATTGTTATTGGTTGCCATCAAAGTAACTTGGGGAAAAAATTAGCTCAAAATCTAAAATCTAAACAAACCCTTTTGTTTAATTCATCTTATAACTGATATTGTTCATTAATTTAATTTTATTCAATTACTGTTTTTGTTTTTCATTTGTTTCAAAAGAAAAACTCAAATTTCTGAGATTTGTTTGCAACATATTTTATTAGATAAGAGTTTTGTTTTTTGTATAATTGTTGCCTAATAATGAATGTCAGAATAAAAATGATTTTGCAAAGTAGACAGAATCTTTAAGAGGAGGTGATTGTGGCATCATGACAGTTATCATCTTAGGAAATGGACATGGTGATCCAGGTTCAAATTCTGGAAGATGATGTTTGTATTTCACTTCATGCTAATGCCCTTAGGAAAGGCATTAAGCCATCTCTTCTCCTCCCAGCTATGGGCAAATAGTAGGACAGACTGGCCTATTTAGCTTTGGTACAGCAACCGGTATAAAAGAAGGAAAGACTCTGAATTCAAATCAGCACTACTCTGCTGAAAAATTGACTTAGTATTGCATCATGTCCATGGTGGAGTGGTTGGGTAAATATAATCTTTGATAGTATCTTTAATGTTGTTGAGCAACTTTGTCCTCATAATTTATCTTGTGCTCTATTACCTTGGCCTTGTGCCAGATTGGACCTAAATATCTACATTGAGCAAGATTTGCCATCAATAATGTTTACTTACAGACCATTGCTATTGAATTTGTTCCTCACTGGGCACCTGGCTATTGTGGTTTTCTACCAGATTAGTAAATGCCTTTTGTTACAATTAGTTATAATAAACTTTTCTGATCATCCTGTAACAACTTTCATCAACCAAAATACTTACAATCAGTGGTAAGTCTGCCAAATACCAATACTGACCATCACTTTCATCTGTCCAATGAAATTTTCTACATTTATGTCATTTTGTGATGCATCAGCTTTCACACGTAGTAAAGAAAATTTGGTAAATTTCTTTTAAATAAATATTTACTTAAAAAGAAAAATCGTCAAAAAGGAAAAAAATAACAAATAAAAGTAATAAAAAAAAATGACACAATAATCTTTTTTTTTTCTTAATGATAATATTTCTTGAACTAAGACAAATTAGTCATTATTTTTTCTGGTTAAAAAAAAAAATATTGCTAATATGAAACAAAAAAGCAATTCCATGTCCATATGAAAGTTCATTTAACAGAATGAAAGTAAATAAAAATTAGAGGAAATGAATATCTTTGCCTAAAAGAAAACATTTTTCATTTTTATATATATGTAATGTATACATAGTATTCCTTTTTTTTTTTTTAGTAAATATTTGTATATTTATTGTTTGTATCTTCAGGTCAGTTGTAATTATCTACCAAGCATCAAGGAATGTCTATTTAAGGATCAATGCCAGATTCCTGAACAAACAAAGTAAGAAGAAATTATTAAATCAAATTTGTTTTATGCTTTTATTCAATAGGTTGTCTCCCTTTGTTATGGAAACTTAAAGTTCTGACTTAAAATTTGCTTTACTACTTTCTAATCCATCATAAATATATATATATATATATATATATATATATATATATATATATATATGGAAAGACGATTGGAATGAATCCGGCAGAATGTGGTGGAGATGTGAGGAACGCAAGAACAAAACTCAAACAAAAGTGTGTAGGATATATTTCACTAGAGTGTCAAGCTCGGCATCATCAGTCGTTTTTTTTTTTAAAACTATTTTCTTGTCACATGTTGCATGTTCTCAACACTGACCTTGGAGTTAAGTTTTGATTTTTGGGAACAGCAAATGATTACAAAGAATTATCAACAATATTCCTTTTCATCATCAGATTTCTCTAGGTATTTGTTGGATGATAACCAAATTTGATACAAGAATCTAATTCACTTATAAAATCAACATGTGAAATAAATAAATTTGTCTGTGATACTCCTAATCATCCTACAGAATGAAGATGCAACTTTTTAAGAAGAAATCTCAAGAATCCTTTATATTCTCTTGCAAATGATTTTCTAAATGTTTTTGTTCTATTTTTCTGTTTCAGTATTCCAAACAATCCATGCAATCATCAGTTATTTACGACCACCCAAAGAAAAGTGGTACCAACTAGGTGTGGCTTATCAACTCCTTTGGCTGGCATATACAGCAGACATATGGCAACCATTGGATGGCCACAACCCAATGAGGATTACAAGAAAAGAGGACCAAACAATCAAGTTTTAAAAGGTAACATTAAACGCACATCTTAAAGAAAGATATTCACACCAGCTGTATTATGCTTAAAGATTGATTTTATGTTGTAATTCTACTTGGCATAGCCCTCTCTCCAAAAAACGGCTATGACACTGCAGTTGGTAGTGAGGCTCCAGTTTTAGAGCTCTGGGGATTGTGGAGTACTCCTCCATTGCCATTAATCCCAGGTCCATTCTACTGTGGAGTGCTACTACCAGTTAGGGTACAAACAAATGATTATAGACAAAAGTGCAATTTTAATGGAACATTGAAAATATAGTTATGATTAAAAGCATTTGCAAATGAATCAAATTTCAGCATTAAATAACCCATAAGGAATTGATATACCATTAAACAAATAAACAGACATTCTTCATTGCCATTACTCCCAGGCTCACTCTGACCTACAGAAGAGGTCCCATTTATAGGTCAAATAGATCAGTTTGAGATAATGAAGTGTTTACCTGTTTAAAATGATTGTGAACATAGATTTGTAGCATATATAATTGTAAACCATAATTGTTAAATTGACTTTGGCATGGAATAACCCAACAAGGGTTGACATGCTGCCAACCAATGATTATCATTGAGAATGGATGACTAACCTTGATTGTTTCATTTCACTTTTTCTTTTTTTCATCCCTGTCAATTCTCTTTAGTCTTATAACCATTGTGCAATTAAATATGACCCTCAAAAATTTCAAGAATATAGAAATTGGTATTTCTTTTCAAATTCACTTCCAAACATTTATATATCAATATCCAGTAGATTAAATAGGGAACATTTCAAAATATCCAGATTAATCAGTTCTTACTTTTATATTTTTAATATCTTTAATCCTTTGAAGGTGTCCATTGTTCAAAGGGTTAGAATATTTTTGACAACTTCTTGTAAAGATGAAAGAGTGAAATCTATTAAATATTCATTCAGAATTGATTTCAAGATTTTCTCTTTAATAAAAGAATCTCACCATTTTAAGAACTGAAAAAAAAATGGACTTCTCTCCAACTCCCAAAGCATAACAAGCAATAATAATGTCTGGCCCCTAAAAAAGGACTTCTCTCCAACTCCTGAAGCATAACAAGCAATAATAATGTCTGGCCCCTAAAAAATGGACTTCTCTCCAACTCCCAAAGCATAACAAGCAATAATAATGTCTGGCCCCTAAAAAAGGACTTCTCTCCAACTCCCAAAGCATAACAAGCAATAATAATGTCTGGCCCCTAAAAAATGGACTTCTCTCCAACTCCCAAAGCATAACAAGCAATAATAATGTCTGGCCCCTAAAAAAGGACTTCTCTGCAACCCCTGAAGCATGACAAGCAATAATAATGTCTGGCCCCTAAAAAAGGAATTTCTTTTAAACTATTGGATTGATTTCTAGTTTATGAAGATGTGAAAATGTGATTGTCTTTTGTTTCTAGCACCTGCCATTCCATCTTCACCTGTACGAAACACAGACACCTTTAATAATGGCATCAATGAGATAAAAGCAACAAAGAAATTTTATGTTGACAAATTCAGTTGTGGTGGTGAAGGAGGAGGAGGAGGAGGCAAAAGGATAACAATCGCCAACACAAAACCATCAGCGATACGGTAATTTTAAAATTAAAATTCTGTTTTTAAAATGATTTGTTATAAAAGTATTTTACTATTAAAATGGAAAAAGAAAAAAGAAACATTTTTCTCTATGCAAATATTTTCATGCGGAAGAAAAAAAAGACAAAAGATGAAATAAATAGAAGGAAAAAATAAGCTGTTTCCCTATAATAATTGACATTAGTCACTTTCTCATAGAAAAGGGATTTGTTTACATTCTGATTTCACACCATTGATATCTAAAAATCACTGGCACTAGTGGAGTGGAGACAAATACACTAAGGCCAATTCTCTAAGCCTATGTTCATATTGTCAAAGAATTGATTTGAGGAATTTCTGTTATTCCACATATTCATCTTGCACAGAAGTAAGACCACATTAAAAAAAAAAATAGATGTCCTGGGTATGACACTAACCTTTATCTAATGCAGAGGCTGGAGCTCTGGGGAGTGTGGAGTACCCTTTCATTGTCATTATTCCCAAATCCACTCTGACTTTGAATGGTAGTACCTGTTAGGGTCAAATAGATTATTAGAGCTACTTGAAACAGTTGAAAATAGTTGTGCATAAATTATTTGTACTAGCAAATATATGCACCCTCCGGGTGCAAGTATTTAAGTTTTAATATAATAAAATATCATATTAAATTAGAAAGGTCAATGAAACTGAATAAAAATGCAGATAACATGATTTGGAACAGAGGGGGTATGATTGAAAAATAGAACAACTTTGAAACTATCTCTTCCATTATTTTCAATTACTCCTATTCCTAATTTAACTATTTAGTTAAAATAGGAAGTAAAGTATAATATTACAGTTATTTCTTTTTGTTAATGGATTTCTTTTAAGATTTATTGAAGAGAATTTTGCTCATATTCAATAAGATAAAACTAAACAATTAGAAATCAATAATACTAAGCATATATTTATTAAAATCAATTTTTTAAAGATCTATATGCAAATTAGCCTTCCCGTTCACACTGTAAACCGCTATTTTATTGTATATATAAATACAACTGCATGTTATTAGAATGTAGATATGGTCAACAGTCTTAATGATGTAAAACAATTTTATTAATAATTGAGGTTTAAATAAAAAATAAAATCATGGAGAATATGATGTAAATAACAATGGGAATTGTGACTTGTATAGTAATATAGTTTCGGTTACAGACAGAAAAACATACAATCTCCATTATAATAAGATTAGATAGGAATGCAATGGAAAATATAAATAGTTATGATTGTAATTAAACATTTACTAAAAGAATCAAATTTCAGCATCAAATAACTCCTAATTCATTGATTGGCTGTTTTTTGTTGATTAGCAGATATTTTTTGTTTGGTTCCATTTTAGATAAACTTTAAAAAAAAGTGAAACTGATAATGTCCAGAAGAAAATAATCTCCCAGTTTAAAAACCTGATCATTTAATTTTATAGTTACCTTAGTTTTAGATAAATATTGGGAAAAATTAATATAAAATGAATATTTACATATATGCAATGTAAAAACAATCCATATATCTGAGTTTTTGTCTCTAAAAAATTTTAATTTTTTAATTTTTTAATTTTGTTTTTCTTCCTAAACCATGCACTGGACTCAACTGTATGTGCGTACCATATTTTTCACATTGATTAAGAATGCACACATATTTCATTTTTATAAGTATAGAAGTTATATTTATGAATGTGCAAAATATATCGTGTATATTTTATAATATTTCTGATAATTGATATTCCTCCACTTGTTGTTTTATTTTTTTCAGGTTGCCAGCAGTTGATAACATTTATTACCAACCAATGCAACCTAGAAGAAATATGAAATCACCTCATCCACAATGGACTTTATTTAATAACAATCTAACTTACACAAAACTTTTACACAGGGGTCATTCTCACACACGTCTTTGGTGAGAAAACAGGAGCTCTCTATAAAGGAAAATCAAAAAAGGATGAACTTGAAACCTAGTCAAACCAAGGATGATTTTTATACTATGTCAAATGTCTAAAGAAACAAAAACAAGTAAAAGAAAAACATAAACAAAACAAAAAAGAAAATATGTGAGCAAAAACAATCATTAAACGTTTTTACAAAGTTTTATCAAAAGAGAATATTTTTGTGTGTGAGTGTCTCTTTAAAATGAATGTAAATTTTAAGTTTAAAAAAAATCAAACTTTCTGCTTACTGGCTGAATTCTTTTTTCAACTTTATTACCAAATTTCTCTGGGGGGGTTAAAAAAAAATGTCACGGGTAGGGGAATAGATGTTTTTTGCTCAGCTTTTTAACTTTTAAGTTGATTAATTTTTAATTAAGTGATGTTAGTTCAGATGACAGTAAAATTTAATCCATCTGATCAAAATTATATTCTGGTCATCTTTATTGACATCATTTAATGTAAAAATTGCTGAAATAAATTTCAAAACAATAAATACTTCCTTTTCATAAGATTCAAATCATTATATCAATTGAAAGAGATCAATACTCAGTTTTATATTTCTGCTGCTGCTGCCATTTGATGAGCTCACATTTCCCAATGTTCAATCTGTCCATTTGTTTTCATTGTGTGTCCAAGATGGTATCATCTGAAAACTTTCTTCATATTTTAATGTTTTTTTATAAGAAGAAATTCATTGGAAAAGATATTTTTGTCAATTATTATTATATGCTGATTTTTTTAGGGTTCTTTAAATGGAGACAAAACAAAATATTGATTTTAAATCATAATTTTTACACTTTGTTTCAGGTAGTAATTTATTTGCCATGCTAATGTGTTATATCTTTTTGTATATATATATATATATATATATATAGGGCCGGTTTGGCTCAGTCAGTAGAGTGTCTGCCGAGGAAACACAAGGTTCCTTATTCAATATCAAACCTTGCCAACTCAGCGTATGAGTAGCACAGGGATCTGTGTGGTAAAGTAAGGAGCTGATGGTAGGTGTGGTGCTGTATGCAAAAACAACTCCTTGGTTTAGTGCTTGTGAAAAGGGGGTAGACACCTTCACTATCTGGCTGATACCGACTTATGGCCACCCCAACAACTTTTTTTTACTTAAAAATATATATATATATATATATATATGAGTATAGATAAAAGGATATGAAAACAACACAATATGCTGTTAAAGTGAAAAGATTTTATATCATATTCATAGCTAATATTGAACAATATTTCGATTTATAAAAATCATCTTTAGAGCTTGTTTTTTACTCCAGACTCATCGAGAGAGGAGATGAAAATAATATGAATTCAAAACGAAAACATTGATGTTGCAAAAAAGTTATGCGGTAGTTTCAAATATAAGCACATCCGCCACATGTTTCTCAGTCAGCCACAGTCATGTATATCTTATTGTAACAGAAAAAAAATGCTTCCACCCTACCCAGGAGATATATAACAGCTCTAAAAAATTTATCATTAAACAACAACATACACATCACCCCCTCTGACAAAGGAGGAGTGGTCGTTATGTGTTCTAAACAATATAATGACAAAATGCTTGATATCCTCAATGATCGTAATACCTATGAAATAATCTCTCCACAAACCATTACTAACAGCCCAATCATTTTCAACAAAACATATAAAAAAACTAATAGGCAACACAGATAAAACTTGGCTCACTTTGATAGACTACTACCCTATCATCCCCACTATTTATGGTCTCCCCAAACCAGGGATTCCATTAAGACCCATAATTTCGGGAATTGGCACCGCCCCTCATAAAATAGCTAAATCCCTAGCTAAAATATTAACCCCCCTCTTAGGTACAGTTAGCAAATCTCACATAAAAAATTCTAATAGCTTAATTGAAAAAATAAGAAATATAAACATGAACAACAAATGTCTAGCAAGCTTAGATATTAAATCACTTTACACAAGTATCCCGGTTGACAAATGCATCACTCGTTTAGAAAACCATCTCAACAAAATTAATACTTCATTTCCATTACCTATTAACAAGATAGTCCAAATTTGCAGACTTTGCACTAGAAATTGTTTTTTCCAATATAACGGAACTTTTTACAAACAGAAGTTCGGGTTGCCTATGGGGTTACCTTTGAGTGGTGTATTGGCGTGCTTATTCATTGAATTCTTAGAATCCGGTCCCTTTCAATATATTTTACCTAATAACTCTAATTTTTTCCGTTACATTGATTACATGTTATTCATTTACCCGAAAAACTGTAATTTAACTAATATCATTGACAAACTAAATAATGTGGAACCCTCCATTAAATTTACTCATGAATTTGAACAAAACCACGCTCTACCATTTTTAGACACACTTATTATAAACAATAACAACATTTTAGAATTTAAAGTTTATCATAAGAATACCAACAAAAATGACTACATCCATTTCTATTCCCACCATAACAATAAGATAAAAAGTGGTATCATAATAGGTTTCTTTCTTAGAGCACTTAGGATATGCAATAAGAAATATTTAGAAGAAGAATTTAAAAGTCTTTTCTTAAATTACAATACCCTTTAAACTTCATACACCATGCTAAAAAAAAGGCATTGAAAATACACAATAGAAAAAATAACACTACATCTCCCAATAACACACAACATAACAACAATAACGACTCTGATAGGTACATCATACTTCCCAATAATCCTATCACTGATAAAATAAATAGAAACCTAAAAAGATAGGTATTAAAACAGTTACTCACTCCACTAAAACAATCAAAAACATTTTACAGAATAAAAATAATCATAAACACACACATTCCGAAGCTGGAGTCTACACAATAGATTGCTTAAATTGTAACAAAAAATATGTGGGAGAGACTTCTAGATCTTTATCTAAACGATTATCTGAACATAGATATCATATTAAACGAGGTTTTCTAAACAACGCCCTAGCTAAACATATTTTAGACAATAACCATTCCTTTGATTTTAAAGGTGCCAAAATATTAACTCACATACACAATAGAACACTATGTAGAATTATGGAATCTTGCGTTATTCTCACCCATCAAACCATCCACCAAATACAAGGCTTTTTTAATATATCCCCTTATTTAGCAATACTTGTAGTCAGAAATCATAAAATCCCCTTCAGATAACCATTTCCGACATATACTTCCTAACAAATTTAAATTTCACATTATCCAAAAAAAAACCTTACACCATTCATACTTTTTTACTTTATATATAATAAAAAATAGAAAAATAAAAAAATAGATCTAAAAAAATAAAAAATTAATTTCTAAAAATCCGTTGCAGGCCTACCATCAACAGGTTAATATTTAATTTGTCTATTGTCGAATTTGAAATATGTCTTCTTTTTTCAAAAAATGTTACAATAAGATATACATGACTGTGGCTGACTGAGAAACGCGTGGCAGATTTGCTTATATTTGAAACTACTGCAAACATTTTTAGCAACATCAATGTTTTCGTTTTGAATTCATATTATTTTCATCTCCTCTCTCGATGAGTCCGGAGTAAAAAACAAGCTCTGAAGATGATTTTTATAAATCGAAATATTGTTCAATATTAGCTATGAATATGATATAAAATCTTTTCACTTTAACAGCATATTGTGTTGTTTTCATATCCTTTTATCTATACTCATACCGTCGGATTCATTTCCTTTCTCTTAACTTATATATATATAATAAGTTGGTGGAGGGACCTAAAGATGAACAAAAATGATCAGACAAATAGGAATATTTATTTTGTGTTATTTATATTTTGATTATTCTCAATTAGTATTGATCTATGTTATCATCAGGAGAAAATTTTTTGTGAATAAGTTTTTTAAAAAAAGTTTTTAGAATACCTGATGCTATAATGGGAAGTGACAAAAAATAAACTGGTGATGTAGCATATTCATTCATTCATAGAAAATTATTTTTTGGTTCATAGAATATATATATATATATAGAGAGAGAGAGATAGAGAGATTGATAAATAGATAGGTAATATTGTTATGTAATCTATGGGTAGCAACATAAATTTGAAATAATCTTTCAACCAGAATATTTTAATATTTTACAAACAGTATTCCAATATATTGAAAGATTGCTGCTCAATTATTTCTTGAGATTGAACATTCTTAATCCGTATCCTAACTCATAAACATTGAAAATCCTGTTTCTTTATTTTTATTCAAGTGCTGCAGCCTCTATCATTTATGTATATTGTTGAATACTTCTGTAGGAGCTTAGTTTCCTGTCTGGACTTTTTTGGGTATATAAAAATTAGTAATAAGGACTAATTATGGTTTATATCCTGTTACACTATATAAACTAAATATAATGTCCCTTTTAATTTGTAAAATTAAAAAAATAATTTTCATTTTTCTTTTCACCTGACGGCCAATATTATGCTAAGAGTCAAGAAACTCTGATTTCTCACAGTCAATTCTTTACAGAATTGGTTAGTGCCACTAAAAGAGCAAATTACAAATACTAAAATGATTAGTTTATTATACCCTAATGATAGTACCAATTGATTTTTTGGATCATTTATTGTACTAAATTTAAAGCGTTCTCTTAAATAGAAGAAATTCAAAATTAATTTTATTTATAATTAGGTGTTGATCTTTAAACCATATAATAATATTCAACTGTGAATGCCACATTTTAAAGGTTTATTTTAACATAAAGAAGCATAATTGATGCTAGGAAATACAGTGCATATAAATAGGAAATCTACTTACCTATATTATCATTTTCATTTGAAGGCTGTATTAAAAAATACAAAGAAATTTACTAAAGAAATTGCCGAGATATTTTCAGAGTTACTTCCCTTTAATCTTTGAAATAGTTTTAAAAACAAGACCGCATAGTTTTTGTCAAAATATTTGGAAGATTTTGAAGTCCAAAGTCAGAGAATAGAAAAATAGATTATTCGCCCACTTTGTATTTTTATTTGTCAGTAAAGTATTCAATATTATAAATTTAAATTCATAAATTTACTTGATATACATCCCTCTTTCACTTTTATATCTTTCTATTTAAGAAAAAATTTATCTGTTTTGGGGGTGGTTTTTTTTTTTTTTTAAACAGCTGACTCCCAACGTAAATTCTCTGAGATTTTAGAATAAATCATAGCCATTATTTCCTGAATTATTTGTATTAATCTCTATCATAACACTTTAGCCAATGTGTTTTTACTCAGTTCAAAGAATTGGTTAAAATAAAAAGATGAGACTTGGATGATTAATAGACTGATGTCATTAAGTAAAAAGAAAATGTAGAAACAAAATTTTAAGTTTAATTTTTTAAATTCATGGAATTTCATTGTTATTCATAGAATAATCTTATTTTCCTTCTTTTTTTTCTGTGAAAACCCACAAATATTAGGCATCTTCTAGACACATATCCATGGAAACTAGCTTTGATCTATAAATGAAAAAGGCAAAATATAAGTACATAAAATTACAAAAGCAATAAACTTTTTCTTCAATACATTTTCTGCATATGGTGACACTTAAAAATAAACAGTCAGTTAGTAGAAAACAAAATAACGTTCAGTTGTAATCAAATATAAAACCTAACAATGCAAAAATATGATCAAATTTTTTTTGGGGGGGGGGGGGTCTTTGAATATGGGCACTCATTATCCATGTATTTACTTGGATTAGTGACGCCACAGTAAATTTGTGTTATGAGTAATTTGTGTACATTCTAATTCATTTACTTCTTCTTCTCTCTTCCCAATATTTTAGATAATTATTTCAGACATTAAACAAAATATAAAAATGACAAATATTTTTATGTAATAAATCTGATAGAATAGAACATGCATATTATTGAGTGAGGATTTATGTGTTTGTTTCTAGTAAGAATATTTCTCATGGGACATTTAATGTCTTTTGTTTCACATTATAAACTCTACAGTATTTAAAACCAATTTAGTTAAGTTCCCTGAAAATTCATGATGTTGATAATCTTCAAATAAAATCAATCAAATCCGGTTGGATTTGCTTAGTTTCAAAACCATCTGCTTAATGTGCTCCTTAAAGCATCTCTTAGGTACAATGGGTTAATATCTGTTCATAAAAAAAATTCTGAGAGATTTTTGTCAGTTACTGAGTGACTATGAAATACCAAATACTTTCAGGATAAACTGGATATGAGACACTGTTAATACCAGAGATTGATAGAATCTAGTTATGACACTTGTCTCTCTCTCTCTCTCATGACACAAGCAACTCTTATTAACCTATTACAATATCTTTATTCTGTATATTGTGGAATAGTATTAAAATAGTTTTCTTCTAGAATAATAAATGTACAGACATTCCTTTACAAAATTAACTCTTGGAAAATGTTTGTACTTGATTTTAGTCATTAAAAGATTATCAGTTTGTTAAAGTCTTACTTAGATTAGTTATATAAATTCTTAATTCTAAACAACAAACTTTTATTATATGTATTAATTCTTTATTATAGGTATACATTAAATTTATGTCCAACTTCCAAACAGAATTTGCTAAAAGTATAAAAATTCTTTTACTTAAACATCAAAATCTAAAAATAAATGAATTCCCCAAATTCACCATTTGTAATTTGACTGCAAAATATCAAAACCATATTATGCTATTTGGAGGGAGGGAGGAGGGAGGGAGGGAGGGAGGGAAGGGGTACTTCTTTCATTTACAGTTCTTATTCATGTTTCTAATAAAACATCTTGAAGATATAAAAAAAACTTACCATCTGTAAAATAAAGAAAAAAGCTGAAAATTAAAAAATCAATGTTTAAATTTATATACCTTTAAAAAGAAAAAAATTCTCAAACATTTATGTATCATTTTGTTTGTACAGTTCCATTATTTCTTTTATATCCAGATATTTTTTTGTTTTCTTCTTAATCCAAATTGTCTTCCTCTTAACAGGATTATATTTTGATTAGAAATAAAAAGAATCAAAAAATAGAGAATCAATTTTTGCAGAAGAATGAGAAGATCTTTTTCAATATTGATCTTTACCCAATTGATCTTTACAGATTTCTTAATTGCCAACTAATTAATCAGTAAGTGGAGTTTATTTTCTAAATTCTTTTGATTTTTATTCTTGCTGCTGCTTTTGCTAATACCATTAAAATGTTGGCATTACTAGCTCTCTACTTATAACAATCCCTCTTTGTATTTTCTGCTAATACTTATGACACACTAATCATTATGTTTAAGAGTATGATAGACATTTGAATTAATTATTAAAATAAATTGGACATTAGGTAATCTGTTTTTGTTAATGTTTTCTTTTTTTTTTTATTTAATTACTGCTAAGATTCATTTAATTCATTCAAACTATTCATCATTTCATCTACCAACATTTTGTTTTAACAATTATACTTATCATTCTGGACTCATTTCATATCCGTTATCAAAATTCTCATAATTGAAGTGCAGTTACTTATTATGGATGACTAGGACAGTAAATTATTTACCTGTAGATCACCATTTTTGTCTAGGATCAAAGTGTAGTATCTATGCACTCTGCCAATTGTCAAAGTCTCACTCAATGGCACTAGGATCAGAGTGTAGTATTTGTATCCATAAAAATTCCATTGTTATTTTTAAAATATTTTATTTAGATATAAAATATGCAGATTAAAAAATTATTTCAAAGAAAATTAAATCAAATACTTTCTCGAAAATAGATACAAATTAAGAAAAAACAAAAGAAACTTCAATGAATATCTACAATTTTTAGGTCACTTTGTTGTAGCTCAACATACTCTATGATATATATATATATATATATATATATATATATATATATACAATTATAATTAAGATTCAATGCTAAAAGCATTTTTAATCTGTAAAATTCTTACAGTGCTCTATGCATAAAAATGCAGAGTAATATGACAAAATCTTTCAAGTATAAAATTAATGATAAAACAGGAAATAACTCACGACTTGTTCATTGTTTAAGATTACATATTTGTTTAGTTGAATCTAACAAATTCAGATGTGTTGAATACTAACTGACCAAGTTTCTATCCAGTATTCTATACTTGAAATATATTGTATATATATATATATATATATATATATATATATACACACACGTGTGTGTGTAATTGAATACTTTTTTTTTTAATTAAAAAACAGCTACATAATTTATCTTAATTTTATTTTGTGATACATTTAATCAATTTTCCATAAGAATTTTTTGCTCTAAACTTTCAATATTGATTCCATTTTTTAAGATTGACTTCAGCATCAGAAAAAAGCTTGGGTAAAATTTGATTTGATAATTTGTGTTCACATTGTAATTTTTAATTTTTTATAAAATCATTTGACAAATTGAAAATGAATCCCAGTCATGTGAGGCGAAAATGTATTTTCATTTTTCTTGACAGATTTCATTTTCTCACTTTTTTTTCTCATTGAAAACAAACGTAACTCCAATGAATTTCTGCAATTCTTCAAAAGATCTTTGGAGAAATCAAATGTTATTCCGTAGAATGTTCCCTTTTTTCTTCATCTGGAAAAAATTATCCTTTTGTTTTGTTTTTTTCTGTCGCCATTATCCCAGACATCAGGTTACATTTTTGTATTTCTGTATTTTTTATCTTTCTCTTGGTGTCTATATTTCAATGCATATAATAAGGTGTATACACATTTTTTTTTTCATTCATTTGTTTGTATATATTTCTACTAGGAATTGTGGTGTTTTTTCTACTTATGGAAGAGTTGATGTTTGATTTTAGAAACTTTTAATGAATTGATTTTAAACCTTAAAAGGAACAATAACAATAAAACATTTCAGATTAAATTTAGAGAAAATTTTGGTAACTTTAAAAAATAGCTGCCACAAAACATTTGAAAATCTTTAAATAATTGCTGATTACTTTGTATTTGTTTTTGATCAGATTATATGGGGATACAAGAACAAGTTTCATCATTAAATTGGCTTGAAACAAGGGAGAGAAATTTGAATCGTTGTATAGTCAATTTTTTTCTTCTGATTTTATAGAAGTTCTTGAAAATATATTTATCATTTATCAGTGAAGAAAAATGTTGACTTGCAAAACTAAATATGAAAAAAAAGGTCAATATTAGTAGATAGAGCTAATCAAGAAGTAAAAATGAATATTTCAAGAAACAAATCCCTACTATAAGTTTCCCCACCTGTGATTAAAATTTTTTTTAAAAACAATCACACACAAACACACACATTTATATATATATATATATATATATATATATATAAAGTTGGTGGAGTGGCCTATTTGGACAGCGAGGGCGTCTATCCCCTTTTCGCTAGCACTAGACCAGGGAATTTTTTTGCTTTGGAGCACCACACCTACTGTCAGCTCCCCACTTTACCACACACATCAGATTACCCAATCTGTGCTACTCATGCGCTTAGTTGGTATCAAACTAGGAACTTTGAAATTCCTAGGCAGGTGCTCTACCGACTGAGCTAAACGACACATAGACAATTTTTATTTCAATTGTATTTTCAGGGATCAATTTTAAAGGTTAACTTATGAAACTTTGAAATGCCAATTATCATCCGACTTAATAGAAACATAATTCATTTGAAAACCTTTTGAATCTGAGTGATGATTATTTGTACTGAATGACATAAACCTGGAAAGCCAGAAATTCAGCTGAGGATTCATCACTTCTCGATTCCTATTGACAATAAAATGTTTCAATTTTATATCTAATTTTATTTAGAAGGTATTTGATGTGTAATGGTTATCCTTATAGAAAATGGACATGGTGATCAGAGTTCAAATCCTCGATGAAGTTGTTTGCATTTCACATAGCTCTAATACCCTTGGGAAAAGTATGAATCCAACTATTCTTCCTCCAGCTAAGGGTAAATAATAGGGCAGACTGGACTCTTTAACCTTGGGCTACCAGTCTAGGAGAAGGAAAACTTTTAATGAATTGATTTTAAATTTTTTTAGAAGGATAACAATAAAACATTTCAGATTAAATTTAGGAAAGAGTGAAGGATTCTAATTTTTATAGTTAACAGTGGTCCATGATGATATTGATACTTCTATTTAGTAAGGAGTGAAGGATTCTAATTAGCTACCTCAAGAATGCGCCATTTTTGCCAATTTATATATATATATATATATATATATATAAAATGATATAAAAAATAGATAAATTTGTGCTGTGGAAAGTATATTCCCTCAAAGTAGAAGTCAATAAAATAATAAGTGCTAAATATAGACTTGCTGATAGTGGACTCTATAAATTTGACAACACATTAGTTTGACAGTCGAATTCTAAGAGTAAAAAATCCTTGATAAATTTTATTCTATTCAATTTGGCTGCAAATAAGTTTTATGGGTTGTTGTTGTTGTTCAATGAATCATGCAAAATAAAATATTAGAGTAGAGGATGAAGATTTGAAGACAATTCAAGATTTCCTCTTTCAATTATTGAGAGGAAAGTTTTTTTTACTGCTTTCTTCTCATGGTGGTGCAAAAGCCAGCTAACATTTTAAAAATTCAACAAATTTTAATCAAAAGAAGGTAAAGAATTTTTTTCTTTTAATTTAACTTATTTTGACTTTTAGAAATTACTTTGAACTAATTGTCTATATCTAAAATGTCCTCCATTTTCAACATCACAAAGTCAAACCCTTTCTTGGTTATATTTCATGATAGCCCAAAATTTTTCTAGCTCCAATATTCTAATTTCTTGTTGAATATTAATCATCAGCTCCTGAAGTGTATGAGGTTTGTTTTCGTAAACTCTTTAATCTCAAAGGAAAAAATCGGGAGCTGTCAAATATGGCTGCCAGTTAATTTCCGTTCTATGTGAAATTAGTCTGTCATTGAATATTCAGTAAAGAAGTTCTATTGTTGCTTTTGTAGTTAAGGCAGTTGCCCATCCATTGTCATGTCTGTGAACTGTTGAATGTGAAAAAAAAAAATGCAATTATCTCTTGGTATTACTCTACTTACTCTCAATGCATTATTGTCAGTATTTTTTAAAAAGTAGGACCCAATAATTCATTTTGATGTGATTCCACACCAGACTGCATTTAAAAGGCACCCTTTTAAATGCAGTCTGGTGTGGAATCACAGCTGCTGATAGTTGTGTACAACTCTGGGATTTTAAGAATCCCAAATTCTGCAATTCTGTCTATTAATGAAACCATTTAGTGGGCTTCATTGGACATAATTATTCTGTAGATAAACCCATTTTCAGTTCTTGCTGATAGAAAAAGCTAGTCATTCTTGAAAGTTTATTAGTTTTAATTCTTGCACCAGCTGAATCTTATACGGGAAGAGATGAAATTCTTTCAAAATGTGCTGCAGTGATAGATGGGAAATATCCAATTGCCTAGAATGTCAAGTTGGTGTTACCAGTTTTTCTTCAAGATTTTCACATTAGCTTCCTCATTTCTTGTAAATGATGACTTTCCAGATTGTAGCAAATTGGAAACAAATCCTTGTTCTTGAAAACATTTTGAATGGTTGATCTTGAGGGACTATTTCTAACATTAAAATAATAATCAAAATAAAATGGAACAATCTTTGTTCTTTGCTGAGTTGTATATGTCTCCATTGCAAATCTTCCAAATTTTGATTAAACATCATGGAAATAAATAAGTATATAAAAGATGTTATTTTTTTAAAAATGGTAAGGGAATTTTTGCACTACCCTGTATAATGTGAAGGTGAGTCCTTATACTTGGCATTTTCATCTTCATTGGATTCTCCATTCAGTTGTCCTTGTACCAGATTAAACTAACCTTGATATAAATAGATAAATATTTCATTAAATAATGAACAGGTTTGTCTTGTAAGCCATTGTGAATAAGTTTGATTTTTCTAAGAGTGCTCCTACTATTGTGACCTTGTGTCAGACTACTCAAAGATTCTTCAATATCTCCTAAGAGGATATTTTTCTGCGTGTATGAATAATATGAATCTTCTTTTCAACACAAGCTTATCTTGCCTTTTCTGTCAGTTTTTGTAAATTAAAACCAAGTCCATTGTATACTCCTCCAATCCACAAAAAAAAAAAAATCTTGAATTTCCATTTTGGGATCTCAGAAGCCAATTTGGACCCGCTTATCAAAAATGTAAAATCCTTGTAATTTTGTGCTCCAGACTTTGCCACTGAGGTTTTATTTCAGAATCATTTGTATTTTTCGTTTGATTGTGTTATAAAGGCAATTGATTTGGGTGCAAATTCTGTGCATGTGTGAAAGGAATGGCAACCCCCCTCCCCCCAGTCATTTCATACTTTTCTTTTTTTGTTTCATTTTAGCAAATCTTTGCCTGTTGAACTTTGTTCATTTTGGTTGTTTAGAAATAATTTGATATTAATCCTCTTTTATTTTCTTTCTCTAGAAAATCTTAATCTTGAATATTTCTCTTTTCAATATGCTTTCTACTAATATCTTAATTTTTGTTGTTTTTATCATCATGTTTCAGTCAGTGTCCTCCCCTTATGACATTCTGAATAGAATTATTGTTTTGTCCAACATTGACGTATATTTCATCTGCTTCATTCACATTTATATAATATGATAATGGACTCCAAATAAGAAAAATGTTTGCATAGAAAGAGTGCTCAATGCTATTATAGTAGAGAAAGTATAAAATGTAAAATTATGTATACTATATTTCTGTTTCTCAAGTTTCAAACGACAATTGAAATTATATTTATGCACTCTCTCTCTCTCTCTCTCTCTCTCTCAAGAAAATCTGAGAAAATACAACAAATATAAAAGGAAAGGTGAATAACTAACACTGACAATCGATTCAATTAATATTATTATTATTCACCTTTCCTTTTATACTTGTCATATATATATGATGCACATGTGGTGTAAACAGAGATTATCATAAGGAAATAGACTTGATGAGCCAAGTTCAAATCCTGGATGAGGCTGTTTACATTTTACTTAATTCTAATGCCTTTTGGAAAGACATGAATCCATCACTTTTTCTACTAGCTATGGGTGAAATAATAGGGCAGAATGGGACATTCTAGACGAGTCTAGAAGAAAAACTCTGAATTCAAAAGCTGAATTTCTTTTTTCTTTTGAGAATCTGTGACACTTTGCTCCACCATTTTTCTCTTATCAATTCATCCCAAAAATCTGGCTGGTCCTACACACACCTTTAACACTATAAACAAAAATAACATTTGTAACCAGTTATTGGTTAGGACACACATATATATATATATATATATATGCATGCTACTGAGAGTTTTAAGCAGGTAGTGCATAGCAATTTAAAAATGTGTTCCTTCTTTTTGATACTGAGCACTCTTATAGTTTTTAAACAGTTCATCAGGTAATTTAATTCTTTAATTGACTTGAGAGTACCTTCATTCTTTTATATATCATTAAATTCATTTTTTTCTTTAAAAAATAATGCCTCATCTTGCAATATCCAAATTGTCAAATTTAATTCTAAAAGGAATGAAGATAATATTATAAAACATTTATATCAATAACTAGAAAGAGTTTGTTTGTCTGTCCACTATAGATGTCCAATGGGTTTTTTTTTTTTCAAAGCTACCCAATCTGGTATGCATACTTTTTGGATTCAAGGTATTATGACCAATTTTAAACAAAATAGAACTTATCTGTATTGAGAAAACCTCATATGATGGGGCAAAATGGACTTGACTTTCAGATTCATCATGAAAAAATAGCCCAGAAACATGTGCCCATTGCCCAACAACATTTGGGTCAGAAATATTAAATGTCGACCAATATTATCTATGTTGCTGCAAGATGTATCTAATTATACAGAACTTAAATTTTTAAACTTCAAAAGAAAAAAACTTACAAATTATTTGTCTTACTGAAATAATTATTCATGTTTAATTAAACATTACTAATTAGGTTTATAGATAGTTCTTAGTTATTACTAGGTAGGTAGTTAGTTTTTTCAAACTGGAAATGTAAAACATTTGTAGAAAATTATTGCTTAGTCAGAATAGGCAAAAAACAAAAATACTTAGATTAATAAATCTCTGACCTGAATTAAAAAATATTTCTCTGAATAATATTTATAAAATATAAAAATTATAATTGGTAAATCTCTTTTCTATTATGATTTATCTTTTATAATACCAACATTTTTAATTGACTGTAAAAGAATGTAAAATAAACAACTAGGAACTTAAGTCTTCATCCAGTGTAGATATCTACTTCAGTAAGTAAATATTTTCTACATTATATAAACTAGCAAATATATGTACCCTCTAGGAGCAAGTATTTAAGTTTTAATGTAATAAAATATTATATTAAATTAGAAAGGCTAATGAAACTAAATAAGAATGCAGATGAAAAGATTTGAAATGGGGTGAGGGCATAATCGAAAAATAGAACAACTGAAACTTACTCTTCCATCACTTCTGTATTTTATTGATAAATTTTCCTAATTTAACTATTTAACTATAAGATAAAACCAAACAATTAGAAATGAATAATACCAAGCACATATTTATTAAAATCAAATTTTTAGTATCAATATGCAAATTAGCCTTCCCATTCACACTATTTTGTGTCTATATAAATACAATTGCATGGTATTCGTATGTAGGTATGGACAACAGTACTAATAATCTAAAACAATTTTATCAATAATTGATGTTCAAATAAAATAAAATAAAATCATGGAGAATGTGACGTAAATAACTAATGGAATTGTGACTTGAGTAGTAATATAGTTTTGGTTAGAGATAAACACACATTATAATAAGATATAATTATTATGACTCCCAAGATTCAGTAATATAGTCTCATCCATTTGGTCACAGACTGTTTGGTTCTTTCTGTTCGAGTGAGAAAGTGGGAAGCATGACCTCTGCCATTTGCTATTCAGTGTAAAATCCTTTGAAAATTTCTAGATGGAGAGAGAGAGAGAGAGAGAGAGAGAGAGAGAGAGAGAGAGATTGCAATTTGAGTTGAAACATGGTGATAAAACTTATCTCATCCTTTTCATTTGAAAGCAAATAGAATTAAAGTAGAAATAATAGTGTCTTTTGGAAGATACAAATGTCATTTTCTAGAATTTGTTGCCATATTTGTTTTCTGACATTGTAGTCAACTTGTATGAATTCAAATCAAAATAATTTTGTTTTTCATTATCTCATTCCTTTTTTTTTCCCCCATTGAAAATAGGAAATTTCTGGAAGATTAAGAGTTTCTTCTTTGGATGGTTATAAGCAAAAAAAAAAAAGCAAATTTGATGCAAAAATAAGATTAGCCACTCAAACATTGGAGAATTTAATAATACAATTATCTCCCTTTGTTGTTATCTATATTCATAAATTTGATTCTTTTTTCTAAGATTTTCAAATAATGACTTTAAGCTGATGGTTGCATTTTCCAGAATGTGTTTTTTTTTAATCTTAAAACTGGGAGACTTTTTGGTACACTTTTTTGTATGGATATTGTACTTAAAAAGTGTATTCAGTGTCTGTAATCTTGGTAAAAACCATGATTTTGATTTCAAATGCTAATTTTCACAGTAGACTCTCCCTACTTGTAAGATTGGTGCAATACAATCTTCTTACCCTCCATTTCCTTAATTTGGCCTTGTGTCAGATTTAGTAAATATATCCACCAATAATATTTCAGTATGTGTAGTGTAAAAGATTTGGGTTGAATATTTTGCCAAAACACTCACCTCTGACTTGCCATTTCTTTTCTTTTTTATCACTGACCATAATCAGAAGTTTTATCAAACTTATAAATATGTGTGTGAATATCTTATGTTTTTTAATGTTTCTTATTTATCATAAAGACATTTTTATTTTTACATTAGTTCATTGCTTTTTGACAGATCCATTCTGCAGTCTTCTTCATATCTTTTTTTTTTTTTAATAAAAAGAGGACCTCTCTCTCTTTTACTATGGATTGTGTCCCTGAAGAAAGAAGTAGATTGAATGGATCACACAAAAAAGTCATAGAAGCAAAAAAAAAAAAGAGTTCAGTTGTCTTTAGCAATTCTTAGAATTATAATCACTTCTCAAAAGTATAGAAAATACTTTCTATTTTCTCTCTCTATTACACACACACACACACACACACACACACACACACACAACACACATACATTCATATCTGACAATACACTTAAGAAATATGATTGAAAAAACCTTGAGTTGCTGAAATTAACAATTTCTTTGTGACATATTTTGTTTGGTGTTATCAGATATTTTGAAATTGTTTTTTTAAATAACAGAATTTGCCAATATAAATCATCATAGAAGAAGATGTTGTACACCAGTTGTTTTGAAATTTGAAAATCTGTTTTTGATTATTATTATTATTATTACTATAAGATATAACTGAAGATAATTATAAAAAATAATATAGTTTATAATTCATTAATAATGCTATAAAATATAAATGATTATTATTATTGAACAAATGAACAATTATCAGTTACTTTTAATTATAGATCTATTTATGTTTCTATTTATTTATTAATAATCTGTTGTTGTCTTGATATTGATTTGACTAAAAATGAGAAAGAAATTGGATTGTTCTTATTTGGTATTGTGAGATTACAGCAGATTCTAAACATTTGCATTTATATTTTCATTATGCAGAAAAATATGATTATTTTTCTTTCTGGGATTTATGATGGTATTCTGATTATCATCATCTTTAATACCTTAAAACTCATATATTGTTAATTAGCTTTTATTTTTCACTCATTTCTTAACTATATATATATATATATATATATACATACATCCGCGTGTGTGTGTGTGTTTGAGAATATTGAAAGTCTTGTCATTTTTTGAAATGGCATTTACTAGTAACTTAGGTTTTTTCACAGAACAAAACAAAAAAAAAAACATTCAAAATAACTAGAGACTAAAAATCACATTATCAATTAAATTTAAATTTAATTAGCAGTCGATGATGCCATGAATTGTAGATACAGTTCCTAGATTTCTGATTTGGTACATCGAAATCAAAAATGATCGTTTTTCTAAAGTATAAAAAATATTTATCTAGAATTTTCATGTTTAGTATGAAATTAATCAGTTATGTTTATAAAAAAGCCTAAGAATTTTATCATCAAAGAATAAAATGATATCTCATTTCAGATGGGTGTGTATGTGTATATTAAACATTTTCATTCAGTTTTTAGTAAAATAAAAAAAAATATTTTATAAACTTTTCAAATTTTTCATTGAATGATATTAAGAAATAGAATCTGCTCATTATCATTGTAAATTTATTTATTATATTTGTATGGCTTTGTGCCAGACTAAGCTTAGTCCTGTGCATATGAATCATTTTATGTATTTGTTATGTAGAAAATGCTTTGATGTGAAGCAAAATAGTCAAGTGATTAAATATGAAAGAAGAGAATGATTAATTGAAATTATATAATAACCAAGTACATAATAATCTGTACATTTCCAATGTTTTTGTTTAATATTCACTGGTTGGACACTTGGCCCAACTCTCAGCATTAAATGCAATTTCTGTTTTAGTAATTACAATACTGTTTGTCTATGAATGTAATTCATTGAATTAGTAAACAAAGCTTGGAAAGAAGTGAATGCATTAAAATAAATGAAATGTTTTGTTATAAAATGTGATTGAATTAGTCCGCATATGAAAATAATATTGCTGTTGCTTCACTGCTTTTCTTTTTCTTCTTTCAGCTTTTCTTTCAAATTAAAAACTTTCAAATTTATATATTTATATATATATATATATATATATATATATATATATTATATATATATATAAACTTTTCATTATCACCTTTTTATATTAAAATATCTCCCTCCTATCTATACACACACTTTTGTAACAAAAACATTTTTTTAAAACTTTGTTTCTTTTCAATCTACTTGTTGAGGAAAGGCATGAACCTAAAAGCTCCTTTTCACTCAATCAAATGCAGATGGATTTTTCTTTTTTATTAACATGTTTCTATGAATCAACTTTTTTTGTCTTTTTTACTTTTCTACCTGTTTAACTCTTTACCTACCAGAATAAAGGATCAGCAATATGATACTAACTTGTCAACCATTTCACCATGCTTATTGCAGTTGGCAGTGGTAGATAAAGGGTTAAGATGACTTGATAAAAAATTCATCAGCACAAAACAAAAACAAAAAAATCTTTTTGTAGAATGTAAACTTCATCTTCCTTCCAATCAGTTTTCTTTTCTTTTCTACCAACAAACAATTAAACAAAATTAAAATATCTATACTTTTTTCTACTTTGTATCCTGCCAAAACTGAGAAACATTATCGTTGTTAGTAACAAATGAATTTAGAGTGAACATTAAGTCCTTTCTTATTTCTATACAATTGGATCTTATAAACCTTTTAGGGGAAAACATGAATGTTGTGATGTTATGTAGAGCTATTAATGTTTCTGTCCAGGTGGCGCTGCAATCACCAGTATCAAAATGGTGGCTATATGTTTGTAATTGGAGAAAAAGTTGATGCTTTAGACTTAAATGTTTAAATGATGAATTGATATATTTTCTCTGACCAACAAAATTGAGTATGTCCTGACAAGTTAAAAGCATCTTGTTATCTTTTGAATTCTATCCACCTTTGATATCTTTGAAATTATCCCACTACCTGCCGATATCTTTGGAACTCTCTAAGATAAAGCTAAAAAAAAAAACAATTCCGTTTAAATGTTCTTGTAATGAAATAGTTGAGTCCAGATAAATGAAGTTATCTTATGTCCAATTGAATCAGTTCAGCATTAATGTCTTCCAGGCAATGGTGTGTTGTTTTTTTTTTTCTAAAGTGCCAATAAATGAATAAAATTAGTCTGCTTGCCATAGTGCATTGATTAACAGGTTAATATCATAAGTTATTGTTAGTGAGTTCAGTACACACACACACACACACACACACACACACACACATTAATTAATTAATTAATTGTAATGTTGATAAAATTTAACCCCCTAAAAAAATAAAAAGTCACCTACTGTTGAGACTCAAAGAGGAATACATGAAAAAGAGCAGAAAATACACTGTATTTCCACTAATACATGAAATAATGATAAGTAGTTCACACTGGAACTTGATGATTGCATCAGAAGTTTGATGAATGTACAAAAAGCAAAAGCTTAGATAAATAGATTAAAAAAAAAAAAAAATAATAATAAAGATAATTCATAGAACATATTTAAGAAGCCACCATTGTTGTGTCGACTGGAAATTTTGTGTCTTAGTTTTATCATCTTTAATGTTGTGTATTTCTTCATTCCTGCCATAAATAAAATAAAAAGTCTGCTGAAAAGTCAAAAAAAAAAGAGGGAAAAAATCCTTGTGACATTTGAGATGATTTTCTTCTAAGAAAAAAAAAAATTTGACTCAACGAAACTTTTTACATTCACATGTCATTGGAATCTTTGGAAATAAATTAGTTTCACAACCAAAAAAAAATGTTTTTATGTTTTGTTTATTCATTTTTTTTCCTAAATTTTAAAACTGCATCATTACAAAATAGAATTTTTGTTGAAAAAAAAAAAAAAGAAAATTCTTTATGAAATATTTGGTATTCAATATTTTGTAGAATTTGAAGTGCAAAGTGACCCCCACCCCCTCCAAAAAAAAAAAGAAGATTATGAAGGGCTTTAAAGAATTCTGATTTTTATTGATGCACACTACGTATCATTTAAAAGCTTGGACCCATCTTCATTCATATATGTGATGACAGAATAGATGACTGGAACCCACCTGAATCATGGAAGAGAATAACTTGTATCATGATAATATGCGCCGGTCATCAGAATAAGGAGATTATGGTTGCTGCCCAATGCTCCCTGAACACTGTAAAAGCAATCAGGCATGAACTGGAGAATTGCAATCGAGGCTGTGGCTAGAAGAAAGGAACGTAACAGATAATCTGATTGCGTTTGTACAGCAGAATTCCTTGAAAATCTGAAAAAAAAGTGTTAGAGGACCCTCAGATGCCTACATGGAGTTGCTAAACAAGCTCTGGATAACAATGGTAGCCAATGGTAGGCCATATGTATGGCAACAGGATTCGGGCCCCTGCCACACCTCTAGGAGAAGTCAAAAATAGTTGTTGGCAAATTATTATGACTACACCAGTCCCAATGTTTGACCTCTGAACTCCCTAGATCTTAACCCCATGGATTATTATGTATGGGTCACTGTTGAGAAAGACACTGATCACCGTGCCAGTACTACAAAAGCCCAGTTAACTGACAGAATTAAGGTAGTTTTTGAGACCCTTCCCAGGGAAACTGTAAGATCAGTTTGCTCCAGGTTCTGGAGCAGAATTTAGGCTGTGATCAATGCTAATGGCAGTTATTTTGAGTGAAACTTGTTGACAGTAGTGTAATTTCCATGCCTGTTGAATTTCTTTACAACCCATAAAATTTTGTAGTTACCAAGCACTTTTTCTTTTTCCTTATGAAACTGTCAAATTTATCCCGAACACACACACTCTCTCTCTCTCATATATATATATATATATATATATATATATGTTAATCCTAATGAGTCAGATATACCTATTAATAGTTTTGCTTTCTAGCTCATCAGGGCAAAAATCTAACTTTTGCCCTGATGAGCTAGTAAGTGAAACTATTAGTATGTATATCTGACTCATTAGGATTAACACTATTTGTTCTACTTGGGTATTGAGCACTCTTTACATTTTAGCTTTAGACAATCCTAGTGGTTTCTATATATATATATATATATTTTTCTTTTGGCCAAGTGTTATAGTGTTAATCGATTATTTTCGCTTGGTGCAACACTCTTGGTCTTTTCTTTTTTGCATTTTTTTCCCAGACAGTTTTGTAGTATATTTTTACTAACAGATTATTTGCCAGGGTTTTTTCTTACCGCAAGGTTTAATAATATAATTAGTATATATATATATATATATATATATATATATATATATAATGTGAAGAAAAGGAAGTGAATCTGACGGTATGTAGCATATTAAGAAAAATTGAAAAAACACAATTTAAATGAGTTAAGTGGTAAGTTTATTTGGCCGATGCTGCAGTGTTTCGATCTATTAATTAGATCATCTTCAGGGCATTTGATGGTATATGGAAGGTGATAACAAAATTTTATCACAGAATAATGAGAAGCAAATGTTGTTTATTCTGTTTAAAATTTGAAGTCTGAAAAAACTCGACTGTTGTGAAGATATCAGACGTAAAATATCTCTTTTGAAACTCGCTGTGCCTCGGCCGTAAAGGGATATAATCTTCCATCTTTACTCTCGTTAAAGATCTAAAGCCTATCTTTACAGCAACTCAGTCCGCGCCCATCATGCTGAGTATTGTCGTGGAGTATTAAGGTGTTGACTATGTAATAGTGGCGATGTGTACGCAATCGACAACATCAATTTTTTGAGTTTTTGCAATGTGCTTGTTGTGCGGCCGTCTCATAGAGCCGTCTGCCTGATGAGTATATCAATCTTTGTGCGGAATAAACGATTCAAACTCGAAACCAAGCCTCTCACAGGTTCGTTGCTGTGTGAGCCTTTTAATAGAGCCTGTATCCTCTCTTAGATGAGACAAAGTGAACTTTTTCAATAAGTGAGTGCCTCTGAGAGCGAAGTACTTCCTTTTAACTTTTGAGTTGCTATTGCGATCTGTGCATGTCATGTTACATTAAGTAAGGCAAATCACTAGGATGGCGAGAAAAGACATCTAATGCACTGTCAGAAATGATAAAGTTGCCTTTTTTATAGATAAGTGCAAAGAAAGAAAACCAGGTAGCCCGGCACCATACCCTGTTGAGACTTTCAATCTCTTTGTCTTGTGTCGGGTGGAGGTATAAAACATTTTATCACCGTGAGCATGGTTGTGGCAGTGTTTATGATATTAGTGTGAATCGATTTGTGATCAATAGATTTTTATGTGTTGTGACCCGATCTCACTTATAATGATAGATCTTTATCTCAATATTACAATTGTGTAAACAATTTAAACAAATTTATGATTGATATTTACTGATGCGATTATAGTATCACCTAGCAATCATTATGCATCCCTCCGGGTTGCAAGTATTAATGTCGACAAATATATTAATTAGAAAGTCTAATAGAAACTAAATAAAGATATGCAGATCAAAGCAGATGTGTCTGAAACACGCATAGGTTGGACCACATTTACCAGTGGTAATACATCCTTAACAATTATAAATCTAACTTGCTGTTTAGCTTTCCATATGTCTCATATTCACCGTCGTACTATTCCTATTGCTAAACGTTTTTAATTAAAGCTGTACTTTAGTGTGTAAAGGTGAGGCAAGAGTCAAAGAATAACAATTACCGTTATAATATTGCCTCTATTAGTGTTAAAAATTGATATTTATTTTTGAGATTTCCATCTACGACCCGATCTTTACGCATCCTAAGAGCGCTTAAATTAAGTGATTAAATAATCTGATTAATGAATTAGAACAACTGCAACCAGTACCAAAGCAGATATCTATTATTCTCAATCAATCAACATTTCTTACATTATTCCTCATCGCAACTTAGCCGTGTGAGCTTCCACTGATATTGCATATTTTGTCCGCCGACTCGGTGTGCTCTCGATGTATAAAATACAATTAGCATGTTATTCACGTAGACATGGATCATGCGACAGTGATGTCTTAATAGATGAAAAACCAATATCATATAGTTAAAGGCTTAAATAGAAAATTGATTAATGGAAGACGTCTCTCTTATGTAATAAATAGGAGTATAAGTCGACCAGATAGTGACCTTTGTACAAGTAGTGATATACTCTTTCTACCTACCGTGTCCCTTCACCTCAGCGTCTCAAAACAAATATATCAATTCTCCCCGAGTTATAGATAAGATAATAGCTCATATAATATCATATCTATATATGCTCAAGAATATCAGGAAGAGAAAAATAACAGTAAATTACTATGCATTATTTAGCATTTTTATGAACACGATATTTCAGGTAGAAAACGATAGTGTGCGTCTAGTAAACAGATTGGAACCATGCAATTTAGATAACGCCTAAAAACTCAGGATTCCTTTTTTTTTAAAGTTCCTAGTTGAAAATATCTTTTCTTGGCTTATTCATGCTCTCTGTTGTTTCTGCCCTGAATGTAAATACATGGATATATAACACCCAACTGTAAGTCTGGCGAACTCGGTCAATAAATTATTTTCTTCCTGCTATATCTCAGTACTGTGTGTGGTCATATTTTTAAGATCGAACTAAATTAAATCAAGTCTATTCGCAGATTTCCAGCTAGGATGTACCACCTGATTACTTTTACTACATATGATAATAATGAATAAAAAAATGACTAACAGACACTTTATCGATGTGAGAAGTGATTATCAATTTAGACCCCATCTTCCTTATCTATCCGATCGACCACAGGTGTTAGCTGGTCTACCAACATACAGATAACATCAGACCTACTTTTAGACAAATCTAGTTCTTTTTCCATATATCTTTAAGTAATAATAAAGAATCTATATATATATATATAGTGGAACTGCTAGACAATTTCTCAATGGTTCCTTGAATAGTCTCTATTATGCGCTTAAAATATCTTATCAAGACCGACTCTCTCCTTTTGTAATTTTTCCATGCGATTTTACAATTTTGCCTCCATCGGTGCTTCCACAGACGCTGATCTATAGTCGCACATGAGCTCTGCGCTAAATGTCTCACACATAATCTAAAGAAGATCTTTTTATCGCTTGTGAGACGACCCTGCATCCTGCACTCGCTTCTTCGTAGACTGCTACGTTCCTTAGTCCAAATTCACTTTATGTGCTAATATGTGCGCCGTTGGTAACATACTGGATACTTCAGCGGAACGACCTCTCCTACTGTCGCAACGTCGCAACGCGATCATAGTCATGATAATACATGACATTCATACAGCCAAGAACTCTCGCATGAAGAGTCCACATCTGAACCCCGTTCGCCAGTAAATTTCACAAAACACAGTCAGACTCCATGTGTGGCCGTGAGACTGCACTCATTACACTCGAGCAGAGAGCGTGTGTAATCAAGCATGGATAGTGCGGCGTGCCCACTCACACCGTCTCGTCAGTACTGTAATCACAGCAGGCTTGCGGGACATGCGGAACAACGCTCCTTGACCCATATTACATCGCCGGTCGAAAGACTCTCACCTACTCGTCCCCGGCTCATAACCCTGCAAAGTCCTCGCGCGCGCGTCTTATATATATATACTCACTCATTCCCTTACTATGTTCTAAAGATATGGCCGTCCACTAGTCTCTCTCGGACACACCCTAAGGTGTCACACACAAAGGCACAGAACTTAAAATAAAAATCGATCCAGGAGACTTCAGCGCCTAAAACCCTCCTTCAACTTTAAAAGCATCAAATATTTCTCCACGACACTCCGTCTAGGACGTACTTTGTGATGTGCAAAGATTTATTCAAACATTCGATATATGAGAATTTCCTCCTAAACAAGATCCTTCTCTTGCTGTTTACTACCTTGTGGACCGCAGGATGCTCCAATGATACTTATTCAGCCAAGTCTCGTTCTCCCATTTCATGGATGGCAATAGGTCTCTCTACTACTTAAAAACTTTAGATCACCCCTAATCTCTTTGATATATAAAGGTGTTCAGTCCCAACCTCAACGCCCTCCCCATTACATTCTTACTCTGCCGGCCTTAATCACTCACCTTCTTTTATTCTTATAATTTATATATATTTATTATCTGTCTGATCCGCACTCTGTGTTAACGCTCATGTCTTTTTCCTATACCATAGTATCCACAAGCCTTGATTTATAGGTTATTATAAGGTTATATACATCATATATTCTGATCGATATGAGGATGTTTCAACTTGGATTGCTTCGGTAAGAATCCGACAAATGGGATTGAGATATTGAGGAAATACTGGACTAAAACAACAGCAGACTCCGTCTCTAAAAATATTTTGCAACGGTCTTTTGCAAAGCTTTTTCAAATTTCAAATTCAGAAAAGCTTCGCAAATATCACATCAATTTAGTTGTTGTGTTGTTTTAGCCACACTTTTCCTCTTTTTTTACCACACACACACACACACCTATTTCTATCACCTGGTAACTTACCTTCCACACCCATTCCTCAAAGTAAGTCTTATCCCAGTGTCCTATAGGACAAATGTTAGTTCCTTTTTTGAATTATTTAATTTTTTTTGGATTTTTTAAAATTTTATGAATGAAAATCGTGTTGGTTTCTTGATGCCAGAAAATAAAATTATTTCTTTGGTAATGAGGCCACCAACCCAGCACTTAGTTGTCTGTTTGCTCTTCTAATGTTTTATTTAAATCTGCAAATATAACTTGTGCAAACTTTTATGCAAATTCTTGGTCAGTTGAAAAATGGCTACCCAATGGCATTATTTACCAAAATGATATTTTCATTTAAGTTGAAGTGGTAGCCATTTTCAAAAGGGAAACAATTTCCATTGTTTTTTTTTTCATTTTAAATATCAAATAACAGCATTAAAAATAAAAATAAACCTCTACCTTAAATGTAGGTGGATAAAAAGAAAATGTTTTCCTGAAGACATTAAATCAGCCTATTCACACAAAGCCAACTGTTAATTGACAGCTACTGGGGATTTTCTCTGCACTTCCAAATTTATTGAGGTCAGTTTTGGTCATTTAAGGAGTTCCAAGAGAGAGCACTGCAGGGTTGTTGGCTGCAAACCAATAATTTCAATTTGGCTTCACCCTCCACATACACACACTATTAATGATATGGCTAAAAGCCAAGGTGATTTCTTAGCATCATCATCTTAGTTTATTTTAAATGCGGGAATATGTATGTGTGTATATATATATATATATATATATATATATATATATATGGTTTTGGATAAAATCATGGTATTCTATACAAAAAGCTTTCTCATGACACAACTAAGTGCCAGAACTGGAGGCTTATTTCAAAATGTTTGAATTTTAGAAATTTTGGAAGAAAAAATAGTTTTTGTTTTTTTTTGCATGTCCACTTGGTAAATATTCAACAAGATAAAAAGAAAGTTAAAATTTCTTGTTAAAGATATAATCTACATAATGTTAGAATTTCATTAAACATAAACATTTTACATAAAGGTAAAGCTGATGGGTAAATTGCTGCCATTTTAAATAATCAATTTCGTACTTGCGCTTTGTTTTCTTTTAAGCAGCAAATTAGAGTCAGTTGGACACCGTCTATGAAGAAAGCAACTGATGCAATTCACTTATCCTGAAATTAGAGTCAGTTGGACACCGTCTATGAAGAAAGCAGCGATGCAATTCACTTATCCTGAAATTAGAGTCAGTTGGACACCGTCTATGAAGAAAGCAGCCGATGCAATTCACTTATCCTGAAATTAGAGTCAGTTGGACACCGTCTATGAAGAAAGCAGCCGATGCAATTCACTTATCCTGAAATTTGGAAATGAGATGCTGTACTGCTTAGTATTTACACTGGAAACTCCAATACAAAGATTTCAGAGTGTTTGTGTGTCAATCTGAGGAGAGTACAGAGGATTTAGAGGGAGTTGGATGAGTCTAATGGTGATTACGAACATATGGCAACTTTGAAGGTTCTCTCTGATCATTCTGATAAAAAAAAAATTTCCAATCATTGACAACAATCCCCAGCAAGTCAGATGGGAGTGTCTGAGTTTCTTATTAGGCAGGTAGTACATGAACATTTGGTATTTCTCATAGAAGATGAGAAAAGGCCATGAAAAACAAGAGGAAAGACCGCATGTTGCAAAACTCTTCAACAATCATCTCCTTCAATTGAAAAGGTTTGGGTTTTTCTCAAATGGTGAATTCACAAAACTGTTGGCTTGCTCTCTCCCCACAAGATGGATTGATAGTGATAAAAAGCAAACAGTCCACATTATGGTGTTCACTAGCAATGGTGATGTAATGCCTTTTCATCTTCCCACATGGCCTCAGACTCAACATTGAGGCCTACATGGAGAAGGTAGTGCTGCCCTAGATAGAGAGGATGGCAGTTGGAAGACCCTACGTCTAGCAACAGGACACTGCACCATGCCATACAAGCAGGAGAACTCGGTGTTGGTTGTGAAAAAACTTCTGTGATCACATCATCCCTAATATCTGCCTGTCTGACTCTCCAGATTGCAATCCCCTTGATTATTATGTGTGGAGCACGGTTAAGCAAGAGACCAATAAAACTCTGTAACATCAAAGATGAACTGAAGGTAAGGATAATGGCTGCATTTACTGGGAGAGTCTGAAGTCATCTAGAAGCCATGGTTGAAGCTAACAGCAATTTCTTTGAATAAATTTAATCTATAGCATTTCAAGATATTTTCATGTAATTTTACTCTCTATCTCCTGTGTGTGTGTGTGTGTGTGTGTGTGTATAACCAGTGCAATTAGGATATTCAACAGATTTTACAAGCATTAATAAAGCCAGAACAAAAACTTTGAATAGAGAATCAAATTTATTTGCATGGTTTTTGAGACAATGATGAGTTACGGGTTTTCCCAGATAATCTCTTAATCCAGAGTTTATCTGTTTGTTATCGGAATTAACTTGAGGTTTTAGAAGTTGTCACATTTGTGGCAGAAAAAAAAAAAAGGCTAAATTTTTGCCACATGTTTTATTGTGAATACACCTTATTTAGAATATTTGACAGCATTAAATAGGTTTGATGTCAGGAAATGAAAACCGTTTAATTCTTTCAGAATTTTAACAATTGTCTGAAATCTGCACAATAAAATCACTTTGTTTTTTTTTTCCTTCTTCAGAATAGTCTAACATTCAAACACATTGCTCTTTCCACATTTCACAGTGAATTTGGTGTTATGGAAGTTTTTAGAAACATTTTGTATTTTCTGATTTTAATAGAAATTGTTCAGTGCAGCTTTTCTTTTTAATTTGAATTTTGCAATCAAGAGGTGCTGTCAAAAGATTTAAATAAGGCATATTCAAAATATGATACAAAATAATAAATCATAATATCATTCTTGTCTTAAAAAAAAAAAAATTTTTTATTTTTTATTTTTTCAAACTGGACATTTCATATTTGAGAATTTTCTGGAAGGAATGGTCAACAATGACCAACCATTTGGCAAAAATTGAAGAACTGAACATCCAATTTTCCTATGACATTTAAAATTGGGCCATTTGCATTTTTAACTTTATGAACAAGATTTTTCTGCAGATTCAGCACATGGGGGGGGGGGGATAGGAGATGGGAAAGAAAATTGTCAAAATGCTCCCACCCACCCCCAATGTTTATAAATTATCAGTAATAGAGATATCCATATAGGTTCATAATTTTTACATCCTTGCAACATGCACACACATATACATAATATATACACACATACAGTAACATTTTGACAAAAAGGTATTAGTTTTCTTTTATGCCATTTTTCTTGGTAAATAGATTCAAAACTGTTTTGTAAAAGTATCAATTCCGAGATGGAAGTGAAGGGAAGAATTTCTTCAATCTAGATATGACATTGGAAATTTTAGTTAATCTTATTTTCTTGCTTTTTAACTAAATTATATTTAGTACAGGTGGTGAATTTCAGGTTTTGTCTACATAAAATTGGTTTCAATATTTTTAACCCTTTTAGAATGACATACACAAATAAACTGGAATGCAAACAAAAATTTAAAAAACAAAGAAAAAAGAAAAAAATTCTGAAAATTACAATTGCCAAGAATTAAAGACACAAAAGACTTGAACAAAATTTCAGGTTTTGCTTTTATTTCACATTTTTATTCCCGTAAATTCTGAATCAGGAAAAAGTTTGGAAACTAAATTGCTTTTCACAGTCAGGATGTGACACAAGGTCAATTTTTGGAAGCAGAGTACCGCTGTTTTTAATTTAGTCTTTCTTTTTAGACCAGCTAAAAAGTCCAATCTGTTCTATTTACTCATAGCTGGGGGTGGGGGGTGGGGTTTCAAAAGACACAATAGATTTATGCTTTTCTAAAGGGCATTAGTGTGAAATGAAACACAAACTCCAGATTTTAAATTGAGTCAACAAATATTTCCTACAATGAAAATTGTTACATTCCACATGCCTTTCATGGTTAGATGATTAGTTTGTTTTTTCTTTGTTAATGTTTGACAATTAGGGCGTCAGTGGAAGTCACCCACAAAATTCAGTGTAAAGAAATAAGAAAATGTGCATGGAAAAAAAAGAAGAGTTTCTACATTCTCATTTGTTCAACTACATTAAACAGACTAACAAACTTTTTCAATAATGCTGGTTTTTGAATTATTTTGCATTTTTTTAGAGTCTTACAGATTCCTCTTCATGTTTATCTTTTTTTCTTTTGCAGGTCTCTCTGTCTGTCTGTATGCAGAGAAAGGGATTCTTATAAAGTTTTCCTCTCCACTCTAACCCAAATAGATTAGAGATTTTGTTTAAATTTGGAAGTAGATTTTCTCTTAAAATTGATATTCTAACTAAATATGAAGGGTTTAAAATGATTGAACTTTATTAATGTTTGTTTGTTTTTGTTGCAATTTGACAAAAACAGTTAATTTAAGATATATAATTGTTAGCAAATATTATGTTACGGATAGTTACTTATCGTAATAATTATTATAATTAATAAAATAGTTATAATTGTTTACAAATGATAAGTACTAAATAGGAATAAATATTTCAACCCTTTGAGTCAGTTGGACCATTGTGCTGATCACGGTTGGACTTGAAGAGTTAAACCCTGTGATTGCTTGAAAAGAAAATGAAAACCACCTCCAGTAGCCCAACAAGGGTTGACGTAAAACCCAACAACTTTCTCTTGCTTCCACTATTTATATAAGTTTATGTGGGTGGGAGTGAGTGGGAGTAAACTTTGAAGAACGTTTTCTAAGACAAAAAAAAAAAAAAATTTAACCTATCAGTATATAAAAAGAGTTTAGTGTACAAATTGATGGTTATTAGTGTGTCACTATCTGTAAAGAAAAACGATGACAATCTTAGGCCAAAATTTTAAGAAATAGACTTTCTAAGATTATTTGTAGGTGGAATGTGAGAGAATATTTTTCTAATGTAGATCAGGGGTACTAAAATAACTTTAGCTAGCCAATATCCTGACCAAAGAAATGAGGTAGGGTTTTTTTTATTGTTGAAGCCAAGAAAATGCTTAACTATTTTGTTTTATCGTCAAATTTCTATAAACAGTTTTTTTTATTTATTTATTTTTTATCAACTGCAGCATCAGACAAACTTGACAACAAACACTGAAGAATTTGGGATATTTTTTAAAAAATATTAAAAAAAGGTCGAAATTGGATGTCTGAATGAAAAATTTGTAAAATCTGCTAAATGCAAAAGAAGAAAAGAACAATAATGAGAAAAGCAACTTTGTTAAAGCTGATCATCTTTCTAACAGTCATTCAGATGCTGATCATCTTTCTAACAGTCATTCAGATGATGATCATCTTTCTAACAGTCATTCAGATGCTGATCATCTTTCTAACAGTCATTCAGATGCTGATCATCTTTCTAACAGTCATTCATGCTGATCATCTTTCTAACAGTCATTCAGATGATGATCATCTTTCTAACAGTCATTCTGATGATCATCTTTCTAACAGTCATTCAGATGATGATCACAGTCATTCTCAGATGATCATCTTTCTAACAGTCATTCAGATCATGATCATCTTTCTAACAGTCATTCATCATCTTTCTAACAGTCATTCAGATTCAGATGATGATCATCTTTCTAACAGTCTCAGTCATTCTCATCTTTCTAACAGTCATTCAGATGCTGATCATCTTTCTAACAGTCATTCATTCAGATGCTGATCATTCAACAGTCATTCAGATGATCATCTTTCTCATTCCCAGTCATTCAGATGATGATCATCTTTCTAACAGTCATTCAGATGAGTCATTCATCTTTCTAACAGTCATTCAGATGATGATCATCTTTCTAACAGTTATTCAGATGATAGTATCCTAGTGTGTTGTTTAAATCACAACATTCTAACTGGTCAACCTTGCTTAGCACATAATGAGCAAAACAATAAAAGATACTTGCCTGAATAATTCAGAGAATAATGACAAAATTTCAAACAACATTTAAACTCATTCATCAATTGGACATTTTTCGGCTTCTAATTTTACTTTAAAGAGAAAAATTTTTCACATCAATTTTTATTGTTGCTATAAATAGAAACTACCATTTCTTTCACTACACATCACAAATAGGTCTTATTGAAAAACTTTGACAGCATTAGGATTTTTTTTGCAGTAAGAAAAAAAATGAAAGCAAGTGGCAATGGATAGAGCAGCCTTTTTAAAATTGTTTTTGCCTTTGTGGTAATTAAGGGGAGAGTATTATCCAGTTGTACTAGTGGCAGTTCCATTTCCCAGGATTCTTTGTGACAAAAAAAAAATGTAAAGCCTAGTAAAGAAACTTGATATTAAGCATGGGAGAAGAGGGTGTGTGTGACCAAAACATTAATCAAAATATGGAATTTTGTGTGTATGTAGGTGTGTGTGTGTTTTCTTGGTAATGTTTCAAGAAATTTGAGACGTTTTTATTTCAAATAAATAAGTCCTTTATTCCACCAAACATCAAAATGATATTAAAATGGATTTTTGGCAGTTGGGGAGGAGGAGGAGAGGTTGGCAATGATAAAATTTGTAGAAGAAATTTGTTTGTTTTAATTTGTAAAAAAAGAAGATACAAATAACAAAACAGAAGAGAAAATAAATAAGGTGTGATGATGATGATGATGATGATAGGAAATGAGGATGAAGAGAAAGAATGGTGTTGTCAAACAAAAAAAAAATTTTTTTTTTAATTCAGCCAAGTTAATGTGATTGAGCATTCAATTTCCACTAGCTGTAAATTTATTTGGATTTAAAAGTAGGTTTTTAAAAAAAAAAGTTTTCACATAAAAGAATCTCAACTGACTGTTGGACTAGAATTCACTTGTTAATATTAAATCTTCACTGAGAAGATCATTAAAAAGTTTATAGAAATTTCAATTAATAAAAATAAAAGCACCAAATAATATTTTTATAAAAAGTCATTCAGATATTGGCATTTTGATAGAAACCAAAAATCATTCTGGTTATTTTTTTAAACCAAATTTTTGTGGTTTAAATAGCAACAATCTCCTTTTTTCTTCAAGTTGTGTTTAGAAAATTATGAAGGAATTTTAGAGACTTGTTGACAATTTAAAATTTTGAATTTCCTTGAAGATTATTTGAAAGAAGGCTGAAAAAAGTACTAGTCAAAATAAGATTTAAAAAAAAAAAAAGATAAATTAATAATTTATTAATACTCTCATTATCCAATTCTGTTTCTGTGAAATCAAAAATTACCAAATATAAAATTCACGTGATTCTTAAATCTGAAATATTCTCAGTATTGCCTTTAAAAAAAATCTTAAGCAATTGAATTTTATTATTGAACTTTATGTTCACACAAATATTAAATTCAGTCTGCAATTATTATTCAATATTTCTGAGTCAAATTAAACTTAACCAATAAAATTAGGAAGATTGTGTTGCACCAATCTTCAAAGTTGGGGAGAAAATGTTTGCCTTCAAAATCCTAAGATTTACATGACCCCTGGTGGAAAATCTCATTATAACACCCCCACCCCCCCATTACACACGCACACCTGTCAAGGATGACAATGGATAGAGCAGGAATTTTCCTATCACTGTCTGGATAAATAAGTTGTGTGAGAATGGAATGTTTTTAACAGTTCTTTTCCACAATCTGTTTTTGTGGTACACTAGTAACAAGACCTTTAAGTAAAAAGTGTGACTTAAGGTCAATTTACACTGAAATCACTGGTTCACACCATATAACCAAAGTTAAGCAACAATAAACCTACAGTATATGGTTATTCAGGAACATTTATTTTGTGCTCAACTAAGCAAAACTTAGTAAAACTCAAAGTCATAATTGTTGATTTTATCAACCAAGTTATTATTATTACTTTGATATGTTTATTAGTATCTATTCTATGGTTAATTGAAATCTTACCCAGGTTATTTGTTCCACCCAAATCAGGTAAATAATTCAAAATGATTTGGTGAAGAAATACAACTTAGAAATTAGAAGGCAAAGAAAAACTAAAATTATTCATACAAGATTCTATAGATTTAAGAATAATATCAAAATGAACGAGAAGCAAAACATTTCAAATGTTTAACCATTCACTCAGACAGTTAAGGGTTCAATTTTAAGAAAAGGATGGAAAGATTGTAATTTCAAATAGCACAATTTAAAATTTCTTTAGAATTCTATTTCACAAAAAATAAGAAACCCAAAAAACTTTCACATTTCAGTCATTAACTTGTAAGTAAACAAATTCCATTTATTTAGATGAGATATGATGTATCACCCCACCCCACCCCAAAAAAAAACAAACAAAAAAAAACAATGCCATCATTTCTTTGGCCATCAAAATTGTTGATGAATAAACTGATTTTAATGTTTACATTCTTCTCCCACAGAATTTGGTCAGAGCATTTTAGTCTCTTGAATATAATATGACATTATTTTAGTTTAAGAATTCAAAACAATTATCAAAACAGGGAGTAGAATGAAATTCCTATTTCATTTATTTAAACATGCAAAATAATTTTAATGCAAACCTTTCATTCTTTATCACTAATAAAAGAAATATTTATAATTTGAAGGTTTTCATTGAATCTCTCCCAACAATGAGGATTGAATTTTAAAAAAATCATTAGCACCAGATTATGGTCATCATTATTTCAATTAAACAAAACATACATCACAATTAAAATCACAATACTGCTATTTAATATTAAACTTATTAATGAAAAATTAATTAAGTAATAGCAAAATAATGCAGTTTATATTATCAACAGATAATCACACTTTCTTCCTGTTGCTGCTATTAAAATGGCTACCATCACACCTTGATATTTTGCTAGAGTTAATGAATTGTAATAATATCAACATTTATTATTGCAAATTTTTCTTCTAAGTTTTTATTTTTAGGTAGAAAAAAAGAAAACTTTATCCACATTTTTTTTTGTTTGACTAAATTCATTCATGCAGAAACATTTCCAATTCCATAATTTTACATTAAAAAATAAAAAATAAATTAAAAAACCAGCAACCCATGACAAATGAAGCAGCTGATACAACTGACCAATAAAAAATGATACAGCTGGTTTTCCTGACCAATTAAAAATGAAGCAGTCAATTTGAATAATAAACCAATTACAAATAATGCAGCTGATTCAAATAAATGCATGGTAACAATTTGGTGAGGCTGTGTGTATGAGAATAAATATATAAATAGTTTTAGATAAATAAATAATACTTAGATTATCAAATGCCTTCGATTTCTCTCCAGTGTAAAAAAAAAGAAGACCCCCCCCAAAAAAACTGCCCAACTGCCAACAAAACCAAAATGATTATTTTCCTGTTGACCAATATATTCTCTCACCATCATCAGTAGACAATCTCAGATTTATTTGCTCAAAAGAAAAAGAATTGGTCTGTTAACCTTTTTATAAGAAAGCTGCAAGTTAATACATTGGCAAAAAAAGAAAAAAAGTCACATTCATGATGTGAACATTCCTAGGCTATAGCACCTGATGATGATCGGAGAACAGAATTAAAAATAAAAATAATGGTGGTATGGTGTGTGTGTGGAGGTATCAGTCCAGATAAAACTCAAACACAACCAAAGATTGACTGTATAAATATCAAACCATACTAGCCACCAGTAGTTCATTATGTTTCAAGAACATGAAGTAAGGGATCAGTTTGATACTTAAATAATAGCTAAACTGATCCCCTTCTTTATATACATCAAATAAACAAACAATAAAAATGAGGATTTGAATAAAAAAATTTGTAAAAATTTAAAGGAAAAAAATAATAAATAATAAAAAAAATGTAGCACAAGTTTTTTCTGAATTGCTTAAAAGTTGGACAAAATTTGATGAATTTTCCTTCCAAATCTTTTAAAGAGTTGAAGCAAGCAAACATTGTGCATTGGTGGTGGTTTTTAAGTTTTGTTGAATTCCGAAGATAATTGGTCAATAAAGCATTCAAGCTTTGGTGCCATTGGTCAAGCCCTTTGGAAAAAAAAAAAAAAAAAAAAGAAAAAAAAATATTTAGGCTTATTTTGGTTCAAACGGAACTTGCAGTTCAATATTATTTTCCATATTTTCAATTAAAGTATCTTTCATTTCCACATCTTCTCCTCCTCGAGCTTTTTGTCTCATTTCTTCACGGTCAGCTCTGAAAAAGAAGGAGAAAAAAAGGAATTTAGACAATAGAATTATCTGCAGGTTCTCAATGAGGATTGATTTGTTAAACAATCAAATGCAGCTGATACAATTGACCAAAACATAAAGAAATGCCAAATTTGATAATTTATAAATTTAATATGGAGTCTTGAAAATTCCTAAAAAGTTTGCTGAATCAAAGGAAGAAACATTTTAGTTAGGAGAATTATTTTCTTTGGAAACTTAAATATCTTTTGCTATTCGTCCATCCATTGAAAAAGAATTGTTGTAATCTGTTGAAACTCTTTCTCAATAAGCTGTAACCCCCCCCCCCCGGGCGGGCTGCGAGGCCCTTGCACACTTCTGCAACTCTCTTGCGCTCACTGCATCTTTCTGCACTGCTTCTTCTGGCCGTTCATCTCGTCTAGCAATGATTCCATGTCGTCCGCCAGTTCTCTAGGACCTGTCCACGTTGCAAACACATGTGCTCAAAACATCTCGCAAGGGCCACCCGCCAAGGGTGTACAAACGAACAAGTGTTACAAGGAGAAAGAGAGAATAAACAACAAGACAAAACAAAATCAGTTAGGTGAACATTAGAATGGTCAGAGAGGTATATAACTGTCTGCTGCTATCTCCAGTCACTCCATCAGCTTATAATTCATCTGCTCCTATGTCTGTCGAGAGGGGGTCACCCCCCGTTCCTTTTGGAGATCTCTGCTAAAGTTGGTTTCTAGTGGGCATCTATGATCCTAACTTCCTCAGTGTTCAAGACTCATCTGCTCTCTTTGGCTCCCAGGGACTAACTGCTTTCGCTGCTCCCAGAAGCTAACTGACTAAACTTTTTAAATTTCCCAGAAACCCCAAATCTCATTAACTCTCGTACGAAATCTCACCCTCCGAGATTTCAAAATCCTTTGTTCTAACAGACCACCCTCATGGTGTTTTATGACCCCCTAACCTACGGTCAACTCTCAAAGTTGTTCACAACCCAGACTTCTCGTCTCTAATCTGGGGAGTTATCACCCTCTTAATCTTTTCTTCAGTTTTACGGTTTCTTTGACCGACCATACACATACCTTTACTTACACATACAATATATGTGCATACACACACACGTGTGTATACATGCGCACATATGTATCTATCTATCTATACATATGTATACCCCCATTATCCGCACTAGAACACACACACATATTTATACATATATGTGGCTTGACTTACTATTTACTAATTCAATTTAACTAACTATTATGTATCTATATAACTAACTATACAGCCACATATGCATGCACAATGCATAGTATTATATACACACCTACCCCCACATGCATAGTATTATAAAGCCAAACAGAAGTATTTACCTTCACATCAATTAATCATAACAGACTTCTGGGATGAACAGGAGAGTAAAATAAAATGTTATAAGAATATTTTTTGATTAATCAAAAACCGAGCTACATGACTTAGATAAGCTGATGTGAGCCACTTGTGAGTTTGATAAAAAGAAAAGGTTGATTTGGCCCAGGAGCCAGAAAAGACCCAAGCAGCAGCAAAAGAATACAACCAGCAAGTGGGTCAATCATCCATGATGGTCGGCACAACAAGCCTCACCTCACACGTTGAATTCTCATGTGGTCTTTTGCAACTCATGCTTTAGTACACAACAAATGACAAAGTCAAACAGTCAAAAGATAAAAGCCACTTTGATTTGATTATTTAAAAAAATAAAAATAAAAAATAAAAAAATAAAAATAAAAAGAAGAAGAAAAGAAGTCGTGTGTCTCATAATAAGATTGTCACATTTTTCGTGTCTGAAATTTGTAGGTATACACGATAATTGACCAATTTAGCTTTTTTAAAAAGTTGAGAAAACTACAATAAAAGTTAGATGAAGTTTGGTTGGCAATATTTCCAATATTTTTAAAGTTACAATAATCACTTTTTAAAATTTTCATTTTGAAATTTGAACACAGCTAATTCTTATGCATATGACATGTATCATTACAAGGACATCTTTATTAGAAATTAAATTTTATTTCACAAAAACAAAGTCTACACACAACAAGGAGGTTTAAATTTTTTTAAAAATCAATTTCATACAAACATGTATATATATATATATATATATATATATATATATATATATATATATATATATATATCAAAACGAAAATCTGTTGACTTACTTTTTGCCTACTGTCATGATTCCATAGAGTACGCCACAAACAAAGACGAGGCCACAACCAAAAACTGTGCTGAATGAGAAACACATCAATATAGGAACCACTGAAGTCCTGCAAAAAATAAATAAAAATACAGTAATAAAGTAATCTGGTACAATGACATCTACAGTAGTCAAGTCATTTTCATTTGTCATAGTGATAAAAGTCAATGAATGCATTGTTGTGGAGAAAGCCTTTTATGACACTATAAACTCTTCTATCCCTGGATGTGCATATTTAGGTACAATAAGGAGGCATATGCATGTAGGTATTAGTGTGTGTTTGTGTGTGTTTATGGGTATGCATAAGCATAACATGCATGGACGTGTGTATAGAAGTATTAAAAGGATAGCTAAAGTTAAGTAGGTTGGTAGATTTGAATAGATAATAAAATAGAGGAGTTATCCATGGGGATGAAAAGGTTATTTTCTTTAATGCCCATAATAATGTCTTTTGGCACTAGTATGGTTAGAGGTTAGTAGAGAAGGGTCTCATTTTCTTTTAATGTATTTTAATATTGGGTGGTCCATGTGGGAAAAGCAGTTTTTTTCCCCCCAGAAGTCCCATGTATTCAATACAGCAGTCAGGAGTTGGACAGAAGCAGTGGCAGTTCAACTCAAGTGGTAATAAGCATTACTAAGTCACTAGGAATGGTAACAGTTTAAGAAAGAGTTATTAGTTGACTGTTAGACACAAAGAAAGGAGAAAACTGACCAGTGTCCAAGACTTTGTCCATCATCTATGAGAGCAATGGATGTTAGGGCAGATTAAAAATTCTAAGAACAATATATGTTAGGGGTCGGGAAAGTTCAAATAAATGATCCCAGACTTTTATTATTTTTTTTTTTTAATAATAATAATTAAAAAAAAGTATGAGATCATTTATTTGAACCCCCCCTAACATATATTGTTCTTAGAATATGAGTGAACCTTTTCATAAGTGATCCACATGTTTTATATTTTATATTCCATCAGCAGAGAATCATTTCTAGTTGTTAAAAAAAACTTGAAGTGAATAAAAACTAAAACCCACACAACTCTTGATTAACAATCAAATATACAATAACAGAAATTAATGTTAAAATAACCAGTTTTTTTTTGTTTTTTTTTACCAGACTTACAATGTGTAGAAAACAGCTTTCTGCCAATGAGGCCTGGCATCAGAAAATTTGCCAATTTCATTGATGAAATCCAAAAAAGGACAACAACATGGACCCTCAAAAACGATGGCCATAAAGCCAACACATCTGGAAGAAAAAAAAAAAAAAAGAGAAAACATGTTAGGAAACAGGTGAAAGCAGGTTGAGAATTTCACATTCAGATTTTTACAAAAAAGATAAATCCATTGATTTCAAATGTTGAAAGGTTGTTGGAAATGAAGGACAAAGTTACAGTGTACAGCTTCCTATTTATAATACCAGCACATTAGATGCAATGGAATCTTTGCATACTTTAGAAATGTACATTATATCAACCTGGCTGGTGTTATTTGGGGTTTGGGAATTGCATTCATTGTATGTTCATATTTGCATTTTTTGTTTGGTTGTTTCTTAAGAGTTATAATCCTTAGTAAACAATTATAGATTCTATTTGTCTGATCTTTATTGTTACATACACAACGTTTCGGCTGATGTACCCTCCGGTCTTTTTCAGATGTTTCTGGTCAAACTCAGGAGACTTCACAGAAGTTCAAATCAAACTCTTTATCCAATCCACCAGGGAATATTATTCTCTTTCCTTTAACGATAACCGGGTACAAGTGTAAAGCTAGGTTAAGTATTCTATGTTATTATCACCTGAGGTCCAAATTGAACCTGAACCTACAGATGATTGTCACTCAGACACATAGCGCAATGGATATAACGGTTGAGTTAGTAAAAAATTATATTTTCAGTAACTATTCTTAATATAACTAATTTACAGTTATATAGTATCAAGTATTCCTATCTAATAATTTTCAAACAGATCCACTTGACCCATAAATAGTACTCAAACAGGTATTATCACTACGAGTCAGAGTGGACCTGGGAGTAATGGCAATAGGGGTACTGTACATGCTCCAGAATCTCATCACCAGATGCAGTGTTAGTGTCATACCCAAGACATCCCCCATTTTTTGAAAGGGGAGGAGCGTGATACAATCAGTATATTCTAAGCCCTGTTGACAGGGCCAGATTATTAAATACAAATAGTTAATTGAAACTATATAATTTCTTGAAAAACAAGATTTTTCTTGAGTTTGAGGTTTGTATGTTGGTTTCATAAACCATTGATAGTAAATATTGTTACATATGGGGTCAGGAATAATTTTTCTATGGGGAATTCTACAATAAGATTCCCTGATATTATCTTTGCTGGACATATACACATAAAAAAAAAATTTTTTTTTTTTAAAGTCCAGATTCATATTAGATTTTTAAAAGAGAAGAACAATAAATTTGATATTACACAAGTACAAATTGCAAGAGACAACATAAAACATAGATAATCTATTAGGATAACAATATTAAAAGATAATCTATTAGGATAACAATATTAAAAGATAATCTAGTAGGATAACAATATTATTAATGAGAGTTACAACCGAATAATTCTATTGCTGAAAATTATAGTAAAACAATTCTATCAATGAAAGTCAGTAACAGTTGTATGAATGAAAATTATAGTAAAAATGTCTATCAATCAAATTTGTGATAAAATTGGAAGAAAGGGAAAGGCCTTCCCCCCCCCCCTTTTCTTCACGCCTGATCAAACTTATACTCATATTATCTTTGGAAAAAATGTAGAAGGAGGTGAACGAACAACGATAGGGATAGTGAATGTGTTTTCTGTGGAGATGTGAAATTGACAATACTTATCTGATTTTTTTGTTATTGTTTCATCTTTGTTGTATCTTCATTCATCTTTGTAGATTTCTTATCCTTGATATTTAGTTTTCATCATTTCTTTGGCTTCATTTATTCCCTTGGTTTTTATCTTCATTCCTCATCATCACAACTACATACAGATGGATGAACTTTTCTCTAATGTTTTGTTATGCCAATTTTCTCTCATGGGTAATAACGCAAGCTGGGAATTTAGTAAGTTGACATTCTTCTGCACTTTTTCTTCAATCCCCTCCAAAAATATTTCAATTAAATAGGGCAGCATTGTCCCTTCTTCCCTGGTATATTTCTCAGGCCGGTATATAGAATGAGGTTGCTATTTAGACTGATATCCAATTTGTCATGTTACTCTATCTATGAAAATGATCTTTCTCAGGCCAGTATATAGAATGAGGTTGCTATTTAGACTGATATCCAATTTGTCATGTTACTCTATCTATGAAAATGATCTTTCTCAGGCCAGTATATAGAATGAGGTTGCTATTTAGACTGATATCCAATTTGTCATGTTACTCTATCTATGAAAATGATCTTTCTCAGGCACCATATTAATATTGCGTCATTAGGAAATTCATTTCTTGGCTAGCATGGTGTAATTTTTTTCTGTATTTCTGTAACCCTTTCTCTCTCTCTTTTTTTTCTTCATTATTTTCATAACATTTTCTTTCTTTCTTTCAGTAGCAAATATCATAGATATAGATATAATTCTTTCTTTATTTTTTACAAACTTCTTTCTTTCTTTCAAACTTCTTTCTTTCTCTACCATTCTTTCTTACTATCTATAACATTTTTCTTCTTTATTTCTGTAAATCTTTCTCTCTCTTTCTTTATTTCCATAACATTTTCTTTCTTCTTTCTTGATCTCATTGCCAAATATAAGCATGATTTTTTGGACTGTTGTCCTCATCTTTATTGCTATATACACATTTTGGTCGATGTGCCCTCTGGCCTTCTTTAGGTGTTTCTTGTCAAACTTGGGGAACCTTGTTGTTAAACAATAAAGGTGAGGACAACATTCCGAAAAATCCAAATAATATAAATTATCAAACCTCTACTAAAAAATTCAAATATAAACATTGATAGTAAATTTTTATATTTAACATGACTAAGATGAGAAGTTTTACTTACATTTGTAAAATTCCGCCTACAATACAGGAAGTTGTCAAAGAAAGACAGGTAAGAATTCCAGCGGCCATTGCACCTGTAAAAGAAAATATAAAAGTTTTAAAAAAATAAATAAAATAAAAAAAAGCTGAAAAATAAAGATTTATATACTGTGTATTAAAATGTTGAACAGAAAACTATCAAATGTCAGTTAAGTGATGCTCATTACTACATATTTATTCAGAATGGTGTTTACAATTGTTTCTTTATCCTATTTACAAACAGGGCTGTGGAGTTGAAAACACAAAACCTTTGATTCCAACTCCTATTTTTGGCACCTCTGACTCTTTTTTTATATAGTTAATTCATAGTAAATATAAAACCATGATTTTTTTTATAATCTTTTCATAAGGACTGTGCATGATATTTACATACTAAACTAGGGCCACAAAGTCTAAATTCAACTAGAATTGGAGTCGGTATAGTTTTACCGACTGACTCCAGTGACCTCTTTATTGCTCCCGATCCAGACTCTGTAGCCCTGTTTACAAAGAAAATTTGATTTATCATATTTAATACACAGCGTAAGAATTGCTGTTTATCAAACCAATCCTGAGAGATATGAAAGAAGAAAAAATAGAAGTGACTCTGCTATTGAAAACACACAACAAACGTAATACATTCTCTTTTTTTGGGGGGGGAAGAAAAAAATTATTTTCTGTTTTCTAGAAAATTATTCTAGTTACAGAATTCAAAGTAACATTCAGAAAAACTTACATTGAACCTTTAATAAAAGTCTTCATTTGTTTGATGACAATTTTTCACTCAAATTATTGTCAATGATTATATAACAATGCCTTACAACTGCCTCCTGCCATTGCTAAAGTGTTTTTTTGTTTTTTTTCTTCTGTAGAAGGAAAGGTGAAGATTCTTTTATTAAATCTAGTTTAGCCTAGAGTCTGACAAATATTAGGTGCTTATTGGATAGCAAGATTTAATAAAACTAGCTTGTTAACCATTATAATGTCAGGTAATATTAGTTTACAGGGTACCAATAATAAAGAAGTATCCTTGACCTGATTGCACTGAAATAAGTCAGGTAAATAAACAGAAAATGGCTGAAGATGAGTCATTTGATGTTCTGTGCTCAGAGATTTTGGTGGGGAAATTTTTATAAGAATCTGTCATTAAAGCTTTGTAACAAACAAAAAGGCCAATGTTTCTTCTTGGAGATTTTTTTCCCCTTTTTATCCTGCCCCCTCCATCGATCATTTTATTATCTGGTGGTTTATTCTGTGATGCCAATTACATTGATATTCAAAAGCTCTACTTCACAATAGGGGTGGGGTGAAGAGAGAAATGAAAGAATAGAGAGAGGGGAGAGAGAAAGAGGGAGAAAGAATAGAGAGAGAGGGAGAGAGAAAGAGGGAGAAATGAAAGAATAGAGAGAGAAAGAGGGAGAAATGAAAGAATAGAGAGGGGAGAGAGAAGAGGGAGAAATGAAAGAATAGAGAGAGGGGAGAGAGAAAGAGGGAGAAATGAAAGAATAGAGAGAGGGGAGAGAGAAAGAGGGAGAAATGAAAGAATAGAGAGAGGGAGAGAGAAAGAGGGAGAAATGAAAGAATAGAGAGAGGGGAGAGAGAAAGAGGGAGAAATGAAAGAATAGAGAGAGGGGAGAGAGAAAGAGGGAGAAATGAAAGAATAAAGAGAGGGGAGAGAGAAAGAGGGAGAAATGAAATACAGAGAGAGAGGAGGGAGAAAGAGAAATAAAAGAATAGAGAGAGGGAGGGAGAAAGAGAAATAAAAGAATAGAGAGAGGGAGGGAGAAAGAGAAATAAAAGAATAGAGAGAGGGAGGGAGAAAGAGAAATAAAAGAATAGAGAGGGGGAGGAGAAGAGAAATAAAAGATAGAGAGGGGGAGGGAGAAGAGAAATAAAGAATAGAGAGGGGGAGGAGAAAGAGAAATAAAAGAATAGAGAGGGTAAGAGAGAAATGAAATAATGAAGGAGGACTGAGAAAAAAAAGAAAGAAAGTTTAAGTCACAAAGAAATAATGGAATAGAAGGAGTAAAATGGAAGGGGAGGAACACGATAAAAAAAAATTTTTTAAAATATAAAAAAAAAAAAAAGAGAGAAAAAACTGAAAAAGAAAAAAGTAATTGCAAGAAGCAAAGATATAAAGAAAAAAAGTTCATTTTAAAATAATTGTTTCGGCAACAACTGAAGGTTTAGAAAAAAGAAAAGAAAAGGCATACAAGTCTCAAAACCGAAAAAGTTGTAACAATCAATTTTTAAAGAGGAAATCTAAACAACTTTTGAAAATAAAAAGCACAAAATTGTGTTCAACCATCAACAAAAAAATTCAAAGTTTCTATCAACAGTTTCCAGAACTTATTAATTAAACTTTATAAACATTAAAATCACTCAGCAAGAATTTTGGAAAAGGTTTGTCTTTTTCATAAAGATAAAACAGTTTTACCAAAGGAAGTTATTTCCTATGATATTATGATTTATTTCATTAACTTCATGTGTATTAAATTAGAAGAAATAACTTCATCTGTATAAATAAACTGATGGTTGACCCTTAGTCATGCCTTCTAGTACTGTTAAGATAAAAAAAAAAGAAAGAAAGATTGGGTATTTGACATTAGAACAGTTTGTAGAAATTTGAGCTTTACATGACCAGCCATCTGATCAGATCAGATCTTTCTGTCTGATTTTAGTCCAAGTAAAGATCGAAATGGAGTGATGTAGGTCATATGACCACTTAGTTGAATGGTCAGACACCAGGATCCCTTTGTTAGTCACCACCCATGGGCAACAGAATCGGTGTATATATATATATATATATATATATATATACACACATACACACACATACAGAGATGCTGATAGGTACACATCCTGAGTCCCTGATCCACAAAAATCTAAAAGGATGCAGTAAAATCATATTCATGTGTCCCAGTGTTTTTCTTTTTTCTTCCCTCACCATTTCAAGTTAACTGTAAATACATTTCAATAGTTTCTTAGAAACAAATTACACAAGATAGGTTACAAGGTAGGAGTTAGACGGCTTTAGTTGGGACCCATAAATTTTCCCAGGGCCTCATTCAAAGCAAATATGTGCATCCCAGGATGCACTAAATCAAAACACTATCAGCATCACTGTATATATAAACAGTAAAATATGAACATTGATTGATTAACAACATGTCCATTTCCAGTACTCTTGACCATGGAACATGATAATTGAAAATAATGGGGAAATGAGTACTTCAATTCCTTAAAATGACTATTTGCTTATGGAGTTGTTCCAAAGTGGCTGCTATATTTATTGTTAGCTTTGACAGATCATAGCCAGTAATGGAATAACAACATATAATGGAGAAAAAATGAGAATTAGGTTCAATAAAAAAAAAAAAAATTGATTTGTTATAAGGAATAACAATTCAATAAATATGTCAACTATTGAAAAAAGAATCAGATATTTAAATATATCTCAATCCAATATGGCTGTGTACCTTGATGGTCAGCTGACAGCTTTTATACTGCAAACAGATGTAATCCAATATCACTACCATCTGTTGCTTTTTACTAAAATGACTAGCTGATATGACAAAACAGGTTAGTCTCACAAACCATTGGTAGAGAGCTTGATCTTCACTGGGTTTCTCACTACTGTGAAATTGTGCCAAATAAATTGATAGTTTTCATAGAGGTTAGCAGGTTAGTCTTAAAAGTTACTAACAATAAACTTAATCCTCATAGTCTTATGCCAGATCAATAATTTAGATTTTGGGAAATAATGGCTGATAGATTATTTCCTTCAATGCTTCCTTTTCTTTCAATGTTTTTGCTTGGATATCTTCCTCTTTCTCTACATCATAACATTCAACTGTAAATCAGACCATTATAGGAGGTGCATTTAGCGTAATGGTTATCGTTGTAGGAAATAGAATTGCTAACCCAAGTTCAAATCCTGGACAAAGCTGTTTGTGTTTCACTTCATAGTAATGCCCTTGGGAAAGGCATAAATCTCTTATCACCCCAGTTATAAGTAAACAGTAGGACAGACAGACAATTTAAACCAGCTGTACTCCACTATTGCTGCATCCTGCATGTGGCGGTGGGGTTGGGTAAATATATACACTGATAGACTAGCATCTTCATTGTTAGAATCACAATGTATATAACACGCACACACATATTTACTATGTGTAAATAGTAGGGCGGACAGGCAACCAGCCTAGGAGAAGGAAAACTTTGAATTCAAACTAGTTGGTGGAGAAGTTAAGTAAATACATAAATCATACAATTATATGATGAAGCTTAGTCTAGCACAAAGCAACAATAATAAGGCACACTAAGGATCAAACTCATGTAAATTTAAAAAAAAAAATCTTCAGTAAAATCTTGACCCATACTTTGTATTATGGGTGGGGGCAGGGACGGGGAGAGCACTATTTTCCAAAATATTGAGAAACATTTTCTAAAACATTCTACTATACAAATTCTCAGCAATTTTGGTTTTTATTTGATAAATCATTTTCCTCTTATTTTCTCACTTACTCATATTTTTGTTTATTATTTACTTCGCTGTAAAAAAAATATAATTCAATCGATAAAACCACATACAAATTACATATTTAGAAAGATTATTTTATTTTCTTTCTTACCAAATAGATAAAATTAGACTAGTGATATGCGAGAAATTCTGAGCTGAACACAATTATTATATTACTCAACTACTGTATTTCTTTCCAAGTTCTCATAGTCAGGTGGTGTGGGTCATTTAATAATACCCCACCCCATGCCCAACAAATATTAAACATTTTCTGTCACTGAATCTACTTTGTAATCTTTTTTTCTTTTGCTTTTCTTACTTTCCGATTTTTCTTGAACTCCATTAGTAAATTTATTTTGTCTTCAAACTTTCCACCCACAAATTGTTTCTTTATTCCTTTCTTACCTTCCAGCTTTCTTTTTTCTTCATGTTTATTTCATCTCACCCACCCATATCTCTTAGCTGTATCAATATTCTATTCTTTTTTGTAGATTTTGGAACTATTACCCTCCATCATTCCTTGCTTTTCACACCCTCCATTCAAAAGTTTCCTCTTCAACTCTCTCCCCATCATCTCCCAAAGTAGTCACAAGTGGTCAGTTCATTCTCTTTCTAAGCAAACAGACTAACCAACACAAGAAATACTAACAGTTGCAACAAGTGTTTAACAGAAAGAAAAGAAAAAAAAAAAGGAAATGAAACTACAATTCAAATCTATTTAGTAGTAGTAGTAGTAGTAGTAGTAGTAGTAGTAGTAGTAGTCATGTTGTGCACAACATATGGTTCAGTTAAAGACACATGAACCTCTAAACTGCTTATACAGTTAATTTATTTATAGTGTTAAAAGGTCTGTGTAGGAGGACCAGCAACATTTTTTCAATGAGTTGCACTGGTGTGCCACAGATTCTACCAAACAACATTCAGGTTTCCATTCTTTTAGACTCTTTACTAAAAGCTAGAAAGCAGAGGCTGCACTACTTTTTTTTTTACTCATAGTGGAAAGAAAAATGAAAAAGATTAATTCCTTTCTTAAGGGCATTAGCACAAAATGAAACATGAATACCCAGTCCAAGATTTGAACTTTGCACATCAAATCCATTTTCTAAGATACCAACGATTATACTGCACAAACAGTCTTTACCTAGAATAATAACTGTAACAAACTATATACCATTATAGATAGATAGAGAGAAAACTTGATACTATATAACTGTGTAAACAAATGATTATAGACAAATAAAAGGATAAGATTTTAAAAAAGAAAGACAAAAAATTTTTAAATGAATATTAATGATTGTAATCAAACATTTAGACATTAATCAAATTTTGGCATTAAATAACCTATAAGGAATTGATATGCCATTAAACAAACCAATCTACAGAATGTTTCTGAGGGAGATATTCATTAAGTTAAGCCTAGTCTGACACAGGGCCATACACATTCGAGCACTAGTTAAGATTATTGTTCTAGTGAAATAAATCTGCTAAACTCATATTCTATCACTGTGTCATTATATAATAAATTCATACAACTACTATCTAAAAAAATAACTACTAAAATTCCAGCAACATTTGGCCAGGGCTGGAGAATGATTATCACTAATCCAGAGAACCCCAGCAGTACCACCAGACTTTGTTGGTTTTCTCTCATAGTAAAGGGGTGTCAGATCCATGAAGATCCAGTGCTTCTGTCTAATCTCGGAACCTCTTGGTATATTTCCTTCTAATATCAATGATACTGAGCACTCTTTATAGATAAATAAATATAAGTGAAAATAGTCAATAATAATACATTTAACCCTTATTAAGCCATAGGCATCTATAAAAGAGTGGTCAATATCAGAGAGGAGAGAGAGAGAAGAGAGGAGAGAGAGAGAGAGAGAGAGTGTGTGTGTGTGCAGTATAACAGAAATCAGAAACCACTTGGTCTAGTAGTTGAGAGGGAGAGAGAGAGAGAGGGAGAGAGAGAGAGAGAGAGAGAGAGAGAGAGAGAGAGAGAGAGAGAGAGAGAGAGAGAGAGAGAGAGCAGATAACAGAAATCAGAAACCACTTGGTTAGTAGTTGAGAGAGGAGAGAGAGAGAGAGGAGAGAGAGAGAGAGAGAGAGAGAGAGAGAGAGAGAGAGAGAGAGAGAGAGAGAGTGTGTGTGTGTGCAGTATAACAGAAATCAGAAACCACTTGGTCTAGTAGTTGAGAGGGAGAGAGAGAGAGAGGAGGGCGGGAGAGAGAGAGAGAGAGAGAGAGAGAGAGAAGAGAGAGAGAGAGAGAGAGAGGAGAGAGCAGTATAACAGGTCTGAGAGGGAGAGAGAGAGAGAGAGAGAGGCGAGAGAGAGAGAGAGAGAGAGAGAGAGAGAGAGAGAGAGAGAGAGAGAGAGAGAGAGGGCGGGCAGAGAAAGAGAGAGAGAGAGGCGGGCAGGGAGAAGAGAGAGAGAGGGCAGAGAGAGAGAAAGAGAGAGAGAGAGAGAGGCGAGAGAGAGAGAGAGAGACGAGAGGGCGGAGAGAGAGAGAGAGAGAGAGAGAGAGAGAGAGAGAGAGAGAGAGAGAGAGAGAGAGAGAGAGAGAGAGAGAGGGCGGGAGAGAGAGAGACGAGAGGGAGGAGAGAGAGAGAGAGAGACGAGAGGGCGGGAGAGAGAGAGAGAGAGACGAGAGGGCGGGAGAGAGAGAGAGAGAGACGAGAGGGCGGAGAGAGAGAGAGAGAGACAGAGAGAGGGCGAGAAGAGAGAGAGAGAGACGAGAGGGCGGGAGAGAGAGAGAGAGAGACGAGAGAGGCGGGAGAGAGAGAGAGAGAGACGAGAGGGCGGGAGAGAGGGAGAGAGAGAAGAGAGAGAGAGAAGAGAGAGGGCGGAGAGAGAGAGAGAGAGAGAGAGACGAAGAGGGGGGAGAGAGAGAGAGAGAGACGAGAGGGCGGGAGAGAGAGAGAGAGAGAGAGAGAGAGAGAGAGAGAGAGAGAGAGAAGAGAGAGAGAAGAGGGAGAGAGAGAGAGAGAGAGAGAGAGGGCGGGAGAGAGAGAGAGAGAGACGAGAGGGCGAGAGAGAGAGAGAGAGAGACGAGAGGGCGGAGAGAGAGAGAGAGAGGAGAGAGAGAGAGAGAGAGAGAGAGACGAGAGAGAGAGAGAGAGAGAGAGAGAGAGAGAGAGAGGAGAGAGAGAGAGAGGAGAGAGAGAGAGAGAGAGAGAGAGAGAGAGAGAGAGAGAGACGAGAGAGAGAGAGAGAGAGAGAGAGAGAGAGAGAGAGAGAGAGAGATTTAGCAAAAGGAAGAATACAGACACAAATAAAAATAGTAGAAATGATTCATTCTGTAATTTCTCTCAACAACAATTGTTCAAGACTATTGATCTTATTCTTTGCGTTGTAATCACAATATCTCAGCTGATTCATACAATCATTTTTTTCTCCAGGTGTACAATCCATAAGGAAAGCAGAGGATGAGAATTTATATATTTTAAACAATTGTCTACAAATACAATTGAAAAAACAAAAAAAAAAAAAAAAGGATGCTATAGATGAATTTCAGTTCAATCTATGCATTCTCTTTACAAAGAAATCATTTTATTGTCTTCATCAGGAGAATATCATCATCATCAGTAAAATTCTTTAAAAAACAACAATCAGTCCAATATAACGTCTGGAATTCTAAATTAGGAAGATGAACCCTAGAAATGTAGAGGCAGCAATAAATTTGGATGATAAAAGATTGCATATACAACATCTTCTGCAAATGTAGAAAACAAAAACCAGAGATTTAAAAAACAAAGGAAAACCCCAAATAGGAAGACACACTGCTATGGTTTGGTTTCTTTGTTTAATGGCATGGCATGTCAAGCTTCATTAGTTATTTAATACCAAAGCAATCCTTGTAGATGAACAGTAGTGGTACTATTTAACCCATAGCTGGAGATGGGGAAAATAGAACACACTGCTATTTGAATCGAAAAAGTGATTACACTATGCTTTCTGGGATGAAGTCCAATTACTAGATAAGGAGCATTGCTGGAGAGTAAGAAAATTGAAGGAAGCTGCCCATATCCTTGTGGATTAAAGTCAAAGTGAAACTGGTATAAAATTCTTTGCTTAGCATAAGACAGTTGGTTGGCTGGTTTTATGACATGTCAACCCTTATTGGGTTATTTTATTCTGAAATCAGTTTTTAACAGCTATATATAGTACAAAAATATATCTTCACAATCGTTTTAAACAGGTAAATACTTCATTGTCTCAAACAGATCTATTTGACCTATAGATGGGACTTTAACAGGTACTACCACCGACACCCTTTTAGGGGAAGTATTACCTCTTCGCAGGGAATATAGTTTGCACATTCTAGGCACTGCCAACAGGGTAGATAAGATATACAATTTCTTATGTTACTCTGAATTGCCTTGAGCTATGATTTAATGGATTGGCCAGATATTAGCCCCTACTTTTGTTTTACTGTTGGTGGGCTCTACCGAGGAGATGAGAGACCCAATCACCCCAATTTCATTCCATATAAATTGTACACCTGAAATTGTTTGTAGAAGAGATTAGCCAAAATGTAATACCAAAAAGAATTAGGAAAATGGTAGTAAAGTTTCTAAATCCCAGGAATTTTACTGCCATAAGAATCCTAAGAATTGTCCAATGGAACTCAACAGGTTCATAGGGTGCAAAACAAACTTAACAGTCCATGATGATATTGATGCTTCTATTAAAAAATAATATTCATCATGAATATAGACCTCACAAAATTATCATTCCATAACAAATTGCATTATTCTCTAACTTTAAGTTTATTGCTCTAATAAAAATCTGTGATGTGCCATTTTTGCTGAGTTACAGTGACATACAAAGATTTTTAATAACAGATCTAATTTGTAATTCTCTGGCAAACAAAAAGAAAAAAATAATTTAAAGTTATGTGTGTCTAAATACTGTTTATGGGGAATAAATCCTAATGAATTTAAAAATGTGTCCTTATCAATATAAAAGACAGTTCATTCCCCCACCTCAACCAAATCATTAATGTATCTGTGAGGGTGTTAAGGTAAGTTTAGAATCAATGTGGGTTTTTTTAGTGGTTGTGTAGCAAGTGGTATATACACAACAGGCAGGTAGATAACCAAGTACATAAACATATAATTTACAATTTATATTAATTATTACTAAAACAGTAGGAATAAAAAATGACAGGATTATTTATATATGAATTGGGAGCATTTGCCTAGGATTAGTGTAGTATCTGTACACTCTGAAAAGTGTGTGCGCATATATATATATATATATATGTGTGTGTGTGTGTGTGTGTGTGTGTGTGTGTGTGTGTGTGAATATTACAGGTATGCAAGTCAAGAGGTCATATAGAGAAACTGATTTCAAAACTTTTCTCTAGGTTGTCAGTCTTCTAATATTCAAACAATCCAATCTAATGTATACTTTAATCATATGGATATTTGTATCCTGAAATCTCTCTAATCTGTTTTCCCAAATTTATAAATAAAAAAAATTGAAGAAAGCAAAAAGCAGGAGCAGCAAGCACCTGCTTTGAAAATGTGTGTTTATCCACTTGAAGGATTTCTAAATTGGATCCCATCTGAAATAAAACTGGGTTATCTTTCGTGCAAATCTTCAGATTGACAAAAGAATAATATTTAACAATTACTTCTTTGAAAAGATCAAATTTACACAATTGTTCTCTTTTGACCATATACATAAAAATAAAACACAGCACTTGGTACAATAAGTCTGTTGCTTGTTTATAGTTGTGATAGAAATAAGAGTTGTGCCATGATGAAAGAATTTGAGACAATTATTTGAAAATAATCCCAATCATTTAAATATTTGACTAAAACCCAGAGTTATTGATTTTCTATTTAAATCTCTGAAAACAGAACTTAAATTTTGTTGTATTTGTGTATTTTATAAGTGAGCAATAATTGTTGACATCATCTCATTTAAATTTATATCTGATGGCATCATGTTATGTGTGGGTGTTGCATCCAATGGTGAGGCTAAAGTTCTGCAGCTCAGAAGAGGAGGATAGAGTTATTCTTTCATTACAATTACTCCCCCACTCTACTTTGACCTGGGGTGAGGTTACCATCTATAGACTAGTTTGAATTACTGTTTAAAATGATTGTGAACTTTATTAAAACATTGGTTCATAAAACATAGAAACTAAGTATAAAGTGCTTACCTGTTTAAAATGATTGTGAACTTTACTTTGGCTTTAAAACATTGATATGGTTACAAGGATACATTTTGATATTGTATATGATTGGAGACCATAATTGTTAAACAGCTTTAAGCATAAAATAACCTAATTGGCATGTCATAAAAAACCAGCCAAATACGCGGTTAGAAGTGGATGTTAAAGTGATTTAGAGTCAGGAAATCATTGATTTATTAGATTAATTTTTGAAGCCAAGTGTTGTTTCTTGTCTTTCCTAGTTGAATTTAAACCTCATTTCTTTGCTTAAAAATCAGATCTTCAAAATTCTATGTATTATGATGAGTATGCATGATAAATGTATAAGCTGATAATATTTGCTGGTATTTCAGACTGTGTGTGTGTGTGTGTATATATATATATATATATATATATATATATATATATATATATATATATATGTGTGTGTTAGGGGTGTAAACAGAGGGAATGTTTGCTTGGACTTGATAAAATCTCCATTTAATTCCTAATATCTCCCTATCCCCCTGACTGGGATGCATCCCACTAAAAAAAATTTTTTTTAAATAAAAAATACAATCCTTTCCCACCACATAGTATAAAAGTTAACCAAATTCTCCAACTTAGACACACCAACACCAATACACAATCATCACGCAACAAGCAAGAACTTAATGTCTCCCACACAAGATGTCACCACATATCCTGAAGAAGGTTTTAAAAACTGAAATATTATAGTGTTGACATTACCATCAAGAATAAATATTCACCCTTTGGAACACTTCGTTTGTGTGTGTGTGTGTGTGTATATATAACACTAACAAAGATCCAACCCCCACAGCTCACATGCGACAGCGCAAACATTATATACTATATCTACTGTACAAAATGCAAAAACAGCGGATATATAGCACCATTTAGACATCTACTAAACAACCACAAATCCACGATAAAACTAAAATCACAACAAAGTAATATCGCACAACACTTCAACACCCCATCACACAACCTGGAAAAACTCAAATGCATCTTAATCGATCATGGATTTCCAAGCACACAAACACACCGAGATAAAATGGATAATATGCCTAAAAACACACATCCATGGTCTCAATAGTGACGCTGGATTTCTCAAAGCATATAAATATTTTCACAACACCACCACCACCACAGTGGAAACCACAAGAAGTGACCATGACGAACAAGAAAGACAAAACTAACAACTATAAACAAACCTATTAAAAAAAAAAAAACACCACCATAAAACACCCACACAAGAAGAAGAAAGGAACAAGGTCACAAGCAGCAACCACCCACACACATACACCTAAGAGCTGAGATGACTACTACAAGAAACAGCCAGCAACCTAGTCAGTTTCATAGTCCGATGAAGAAAAGATAACACTCTCGAAAATTTACTCAATAAATGAAACTTAACGAGTTTCTAATATTTTTAATGCTTCACACTAAAGCCCAAACAAGATATATATACCACCAATATATATATATATATATATATATATATATATATACACACACACACACACACACACACAGCTGCATATTCATATTTCTGGTAATAAATAATGTTTTCATTTTTTAATGTTCCACTAGAAACAACAAATTCCTGGAATCTTTGGTTTAGAAGAAAATTAGCATCTTTTAAAAGAATTGTTAAGGGTGTACTAATTTATGGATGATTAAGTATGCGTGAGTATATATATATATATATATATATATATTATATATATATATATATATATTACTTCTGCATGCCTCCCACACACTATCTATAATATTGGATGTTATGTGTCTCATCAGAAGGCAAGTGATCTATCTCTAACATATACAGTATATATTTAGATACCATGCAAACACACTTATATAACATATACATTATGAATGAAAGAAAAATGCACACAGTACAAGGACAATTCTTTTAATTAGAACTTTGTGTTCTTCCAATTAAAGTTCATATGTGGGCAGTTTTTAAAAAAATTTTCTTTCTTTTTTAATGTACATGTTGTTTGGCAAATAGGATAGTTATAAAGATATTTAAAACATTTTGTGTGTTGGTTGCGTGTCAGTGGGTGTGTAACATCAACAGTTGTAATTTTGTCAACACTTTAAAGTTTAGTGAAGGGAAATAATTTGACATTTCAAGCAAAGAGTTTTTTTGTAAGAAAAGTCTGAATGAGTGGAGAACATGAATAAGAAATATAAATAAAGAAAACCACAACAACAACAACATATGGCTGATGAAAATGTTAGCAGTCTGCAGAGCAGCAGTGGAGGGAATAAACATTTTTTTTAAATAAATAAATAAAAAATAAGTTTTTATATTTATGGTAGGAGAGAATTATGCTTTAAACAAGAGAAAAAATTTTTTTTAAATAAATAAAATTTATCACATCCCAACCATCACACATCCAATTCATCTCCTTTAAAGTCATCTCCTCTTTGTAAATTGCAATTCTAAATATTATTTCCCCTCAACAAACAGAATTAATATCTTTATTTAAAAAAAAATAAAAAAAAGGAAAAATCACATACTAAAGAAATATGTTAAGCTAGTTTCCCTCATAACTGCTAATATAGAGATTTTTTCTTATCTTTATTAAGTGTCTCATTATCTATAGCCTTGTGCCCAACCGAGCAGAGATCTGGAAAAAGTCTACATAAGTGCATTATATAAAAGGTGATATGCAAAATTAATTTTACAGTTTACAAAATATACAATCTCATAAATATGTACCCAAATGGAATCAGAGACCAGAGTTCAAATTCTAGAAACAGCTGTTTGCATTTCTCTTTATGCTAATACACTTTGGAAAGGCATGAATCCACCTGTTTTCCCCCAACAAAGGGTAAATAGTAGGACAGACTGGGTTTTCTAGCTTTACTAAGACAGCCAGTCTAGTAAAAGGAAAAATCTGAATTCAAACCAGCCGTACTCCACTTAAAAAATTGATTTGCTTGTGGCAGAGGGGTTGAGTAAATATATCCATGTTTTAGTCTTTAATAAGCAAGTTTTACTAAGAATTAATTTTACAAGATATAAGATTAAAATTATGAAATTGAAAAGATTTATTTGGGGTTAATAAAATGAGTGTCCATTTTAAAAAACCATAACATAAAATATTCAGATAAAAAAATTTATACACTTCAAAATAGGAAGTGTATAAAATTCAATTGTCGGCAGGCTTCCGTCCACTAAAGACAATGGTGTAGTGTCAAAAAAATAAAAAATAAAAATTTTTTTTATCTGCATCGGTGCAGGCCAATTCTTCAATGATTGTTTTTGGTGTATTGACTGTGATGCTTGTTGGGGCTGCTGTTTTCTCGTCTTCCTTCTGGCTCTTTTTGCTGTGGCGGCTACTCTCCTCTCTGCTTTATTCCTCTTTGTGCCTTGTTTGACACTGAGGTGCCAGGTTGCTTGATTTTCTGCACCGACCCCATGTGTTGGTGTCAATGTGGCATGTCCTCATGTCTCTCCTGCAGACATCTTTGAAGTGAAGGTGCAGTCTACCTAATAATTGAGAGCCTTTTACTAAGTCACCATACAATAGGTCTTTGGGGATGCAACCATTGTCCATCCTCCTGACATGACCAAGCCAACAAAAGTGCCCCTTGCAGAGGATTGTGAACATGCTGTTCATGCTGGCATGATCCAGGACGTCTGTGTTGAGCACTTTATCCTACCAGCGGATGTATCATAAGCACTTGAGGTGGAAATTGTTGAGTTTCCTCTTGTGGCTCGAGTATGTTGTCCACATTTCGCTAATGTAGAAGAGTGTACTAAGAATGCAGGCTTTGTAGACACGCAGTTTGGTCTTTTTAGTGAGGCTAATTGTGATTTTTGTATATGCATGTGGGGGATCAAGCAACCATGCGGAGAGAAATAGCCTAAAAGCAATTTTGGATGATTACTAGATAGATTAAAGCTTTGAAATAGAGAAGCATGTAAAAAGAAATTTATAAATAGTTATGAATTTTAAATGGAAAAATGATAGGTATGTTGCATAATTGATGGGTGCCCTGTTACTTATGCCCGGTTAGTGTAGAGAATTTATTTAAATTCAAAATAACAGTTACAAAGATTTTTGATTGATGGCCCTTAACACTTTTGTGTAGCCATATTCCTGTTTGTGAGTTTGAACTGTGGGAAGGAGTTTTTAGATAATCAGTTACTAGTTAGCCATGGAAAGATGAAGACGCAAGCACGGTTGATCCGGATCCAAGAGCTTAATAAAAATGTGAATTCAATAAAGTAATGACTTGAGTTGTTAACTAAGAACAAACAACGAAGGATGTTTCAACGAGAATTTAAAGAAGATAGACAGCCCAGAAGAAATTAGAAGAGCTACTCAGACTAACCAATCTGAAGTAAGAAGAAATATAATACAAGACAGAAATCGACAGTAATAATAAATACAGAACAAGATTAAGAATAGTATACAGCCACGGGTATACATGTTAAGATGTATATGTAACACTATGTCTAGATTTTGGAACAAAGGCAGAGATTTCTAAAAATCTGTTATCTATTCATTTAATTATTATATATTTACTTACTTATTATTATTATTATTATTTTTAAACATTTCATATAGAGAGATGTTTAGCATTTATACATCATTACATACATTTTCTTTAGTTTTTCTTTTCAAATTTGCACAGAGGTAATTCTGTAACAGTTACAGTACCTGTGTTTTCCATTCAAATGTTTAACTAAGTGTTAAAAAAAATTGTTAAGATAAATGGACTTTCGACAACTATATGTATGTACTTATCTAGATATTTCTTTATTCATTTATTAATGTTTTAATTAAGTTACTTTAATTCATTCATAGTAGTAGCATCTCAAATTTTAACGTTCATTTCTACTGTTTATTCATTAGAGCTGCTTATTCTATCTTTATCATTTGAATAGTTTAAAACAATAATAGCATGATTTAATAATAATAATAATCCATCTACTTCCACTTTGTATAGAAGACTTCTGTCCATGACAGGTCTTCTTTATTACCTGTTACATGATCATGATTTGCTGGTGACTAAACTGACGCTCTCATAAGGCATGCCTTGGCTTGTCTGGTAAGGTAGGTGTGTAGACACCCAGAATCACCAAAAACAAGAGCTGTCAAAGAGCAGATAAGCTCCAGGGGAACCAACGGCCATCCACATCAATAGTAGTAGGATTGGGGTATTTTCTACTCACATGAATTAGCATTCCCAGTTGATTTTTTTTTATTTGAGGTTATTATTATTTAATCATGTTAGTTATATAGAGCTTTGTAAATGGAGTTCAAAACTGTTTGAATTATACAAATATCCCCAGTGGTTCAAAAGTTATGAGAATTTAAAGCCCCGAAATTGGGATAAAAAAGTGGACATGATTTTGATAAAAAAATCTGTCAACTCATGGACCAATTCAGAACAAGAAATTCAGTAATTTCTTCACCATTTCTTTATTTTTGAAGCAATTTTGATAAAACTTTGCATTCTTATGTAAAATTCTATGTTTTTATGTATCTCCATGCTAGAACCCATTATTTGGGGAATAAAAAGTAGGAATATCAAGATTTTTTTTTTTTTAAAGTTTACCACAAGATTATTCAACATTTTAATTTTTATACTGCATGTATACACATATATAATATTAATTTAAATATATAACATCACTTTGAATTTAAAAATACATTTCTAAATGCTTATGTTGAATTACATAAAAGAAATAGATTACCTATTTACATATGTTTTCACACAAACCCAGTCAGTGTGTGGCCGTGTTTTGATTACATTTCTTGTAATTTCAAGTTATTTTTTTTCTCCAAAATTGAAACTGACGTAAAAAATAATTCAATTGTTAAAAACACATAAAAGTGAAATATTTAGAAAGATTATGTTATTTTATTTTCAACGATATAAATATTTTAAAAATTGGACGAGAAATAAGCAATTAATTTAAACTATTGTCTGCATAAACGATGCTTAGCTGACAGTTTACGTTATGCCGTACGCCTGTCGGACAAATAAATTTGAGTTTTTTTTCTCAAAATACAAACTTTCGAAGCAAATCCTGAACAGTATAGCAATCTTTACATTTTACAAATTATATATCAAAATAATTCTGAAACTTTCTAATATCACAGACAAAGTGCTTCTTTTTTGCTTCTAATACACATTTTGAACAAATAGCCTTTAAGTTTGCACTATTGTATTTTTATTTTCATGGGTCCTAGAAACAAAAAAAGGGCCCTGTTTGTACTTCCAGGTGTCTTCTAATTGAGTGCAAAATTTCAAGAATATTGATAAAGATTAGCCACTTAGATTTTCCAAAGAAATGTAGAGTGTAAAATGTATTCTCGGAAAAAAATTCCTATCACGCATTTTCTTTTTTTTTAAGCAAAATACGTTTTTAACTCACTGTAAAAAAATATTCAATTAATAAAAACACATACAAATTACATATCTAGAGAGATTATTCTATTTTCTTTCCAACCATATGAATATTTTTAAGATTGAACCATAAATATACAAGAAATTGTGATTTTAAATCAATAAGGTCCGATTTGTGACGTCAGTTGACAGGGTGTTTTTACATCCGAAAGTCACGTAAATTTGGGTTTTTTCTTCAAAATCCAAACTTTCGGAGCAAATCCCGAACGGTATAGCAATCTTTAAATTTCACAAATTTTATACAAAAATAATTTTGAAACTCTAATATTACGGACATAGTGCTTTTTTTTGCTTCTCTTATATTTTTTAAACAAATAGCCTTGAACTTTGCCTTCTCATATTTTCATTTCCACGAATCCTAGAAACAAAATAAAAGACCCTGTTTGTACTTCTAGGTGTCTTCTAATTGAGTGCAAAATTTCAAGAATATTGATAAAGATTAGCCACTTTGATTTTGAAAAACAAAACAGCGTGTAAAATTTATAAAAAAAAACAAAAAAAAACCGGTCATATTTTTGCTTTCAGCTGTTCGACTGAAAATACGGTTTTAACTCTCTGTAAAAAATAATTCAATTGATGAAAACCGATAAAAATTACATATTTAGAAAGATTATTCTATTCACTTTCCAACCATATAAATATTTTTAAGATTGGTTAAAAAATACTCTACATAAATCCCCAAATGGGATAGATGGGGCTCCTTAGCCTTGGTCAGTAATCCATCTAGGACAAGGAAAAGTCTGTTATAAAATTCAATACTTACTCAAAAATAGATACAACCTACCTACTCCCCCCTCCAAAAAAACAAAACAACGACAACAAAAAATTTAAAAAACAGACAAACATATGGATAGGTAATCTATTTCAGTTTTCACAGGTTCATATGCTACACTGTGTCCTAGACAGAGAAGTATATAGAGAGCAACAATCTGATTGGAGGCAGAAATACCAGGAAGCAACACTTGTACCTTACACAGAGAATTCCCAGTTGTTTTTGTTTTTTTATTTAGTTATATGGAGCTGTGTAAATGGAGTTAAAAACTGTTTGAATTATGCAAATATCCTCAGTGGTTAAAAAATTATGAGAATTAAAAGCCCCGAAATTCGAGGTACAAAACGACATGATTTTGTTAAAAAAATATGTCAAATGACACCAATTCAAAACAAGAAATTCAGTAATTTCTTCACCATTTCTTTATTTTTTGAGCAATTTTGATAAAACTTGGCATTCTTGTGTAAAATTATGTTCTTTCTGATTCTGCACTGAAATTGTATTTTTACGCTGTAACCCATTATTTAGAGAATAAGAACATATATCGATGTTTTTAAAAAAAGTTTACCACAAGATTATTCAAGGTTTTCATTTTAATACTGCATGTAGACATATATATATCTCTATCAATTTAGATAAATAACATCACTTTGAACTTAAAAATACCTTTTTAAATACTTGCTATATTATATTACATACAAGAAATAGAATACCTACTTACATCATTTTTTTTTTTTTAAACAAAGTCTGTCTGGCCAGCATGTGATTAGGTGTTTGATAATATTTTAATACTAGCTCGTAAGTTAGTTTTTTCCAAAATTGAAAGTTTGACGGTAAAGCATCATACAAATGTCACCCAAGCACCAGCCCTGGGAGTACCCCTTCATTGCTATTACTTCCATGTCCATTCTGACCCCAGAGTGTTATAATAATAACCTGAAACTATGACTGTTTACTAAAGATTATTATTAGTTACTTGAAACCATATAACTGTCTAGAAGGAAAACTCTGAATTCAAATCAGCTTAACTCCACTTAAAAAGTTTACCTTGTGTCACATCCTACCAATGGTGGAGGGGTTGGGTAAATACATAGACAAGCATCTTCATCTTAGTTGTTAGAATCAATGTTTCACCTGTTGTACCATCCAATTTTCTTCAGGTATCTTATCATGGCAATGTAGCCCTGTTGGAATTTTGAACTGAACTCTTTAATCTATGAAGGTAGAATTAACCAATATCAGATATCCTCTAATTAATGACAATGGAATTAGAATAATCTTCCAAGAGTTACCAACTCCAAACACCTGAAGAAAGCCTGAATGTCTAAATAGCCAAAACATTGTGACTATAACAATGACTTGATAAGGAGGACACTAGTATATCAGTGTATAGTGAATCCTCAAGCAATTGTAGGACTAAATTCCATATCTACCCCAGGGATCAGCACGTTTTGTTTTTTGTATCCATAAAATAAATTTAGTAAAAGTCAACCATGATAGTGTCAAAATTAAATCACATTTTTCTGCTAAGTCATTTCAGCCTATGAATGAAAGAAATAATGAATCACAAAAGAAATTGTGTTGTTTGTTAGACTTGCTTTTCTTTATGCTATTTATAGAATTGGGACAAGTGCTTTCCTTTCTTGTGATATCATGAACTGAATGTGATATCATGATTATATATGTGGGAATGGCAGGTGATGACTTTACAGAGTGGGAAATTGAAAGGTATGAAATGAGGTGGGGACTGTGCGGAACATGACATAGGATGGATGGGATGTATAGAATGTGGCGACATAGGATGGATGGGATGTATAGAATGTGGCGACATAGGATGGATGGGATGTATAGAATGTGGCGACATAGGATGGATGGGATGTATAGAATGTGGCGACATAGGATGGATGGGATGTATAGAATGTGGCGACATTGGAATTTCTTGAAAATCCTGATAATCAAAAGTAACGATTATTTTTCATGTGGACTGTTGTAAAACATCTTGCTGCACAATTTTTGGTCTTGTGTTGAGTAAATTTCAAAATAGAGAGGAGACAAAGTAAGAAGGATGGAGATAGATAGATAGAGGAATGAAAGAAAAACTCTGAATTCAAACCTGGTCACTACTAGAATAGACTCGGGCCTACTTAATGATTTATTTCAATTAAAAAAAAATTAATTTTAAAAAGATGAAGCTTAGAAATAGAAATTAGGCAAACTAAGAGATATGTGAGAGGGAGAGTGAAAAGGAGAGAAATTTCTAATTGTTTGATTACAACCATAACTAATGTTGCACCTTTTTTCTATAATCATTTGTTTGCACACAGTTATATGATATCAAATATTCCTAACTTACAAAAATAATTTGCACAAAGTTGTATGGTTTCAAATATACCTATCTAATACAAATAATTTGAACATAGTTGTAGGTTTTCAAGTATTCCTATCTAATACTAATAATTTATACATAATTGCATGGTCTCGAGTAACTATTTCTATTTAATAGTAATAATTTGTTTGGAAACAGTTAAATGGTTTCAGGTAACTGATAAAATCCATAGTAAACACAATTATAGCTTCAAATAACTATTCTTAATACAAATAATTTGCACACAGTTATATGGTATAAAGTATTCCTATCCATTTGTGTAAACTTGTGAAATGAGGCTTGATAATTTGAATTATTTTGATTTTTTCAGACTGTTGTCCTCATCTTTATTGTTATTTACACATACACAAAGTTTCAGCTAATGTGCCCTCTTGCCTTCTTCAGGAGTAGATTGTTCTCATTCCATTACTAGTATTAAGATTGTTTTATCAGAGTAATTATTCAAATTGGAAAATAACTTTGAATGATTTGACTGTTGTGCAAACAAAGCGCTGAAGAACAGTCAAAGTATTCAAAATTATTTATATGAGTTATATATATATATATATATATATATATATTAGTTAAATGATGTCAAGTATTCTTATCTCATATAAATAATTTACAGTTATTTTGGTTTCAAGTATTTCTATCTAACATTAATAATTTCCAAGAAGATCTATTTATCTAACCCATAGAAGGGACTCTAAGTCTAACAAGTACTACCACTCCAGGTCAGAATAGACCTGGGAGTAATAGTAATGAAGGGGTGACCCCACCCCCCTCAGAGCTCCAGTGCTGTAGCCTCATCATCTGTTCCAGTTTAGTGTCATATCTAGGACACTAAGTGTTTCACTAAGATTTACTTCTGTTTGTACTTTGGTCACTTTTAATGAACTTTTGTCTATTTCTGGATTGTTGTCTTTTTACAGAAAATGTGACACAAAATCCACCGATTAAAAAGTAAAGACTTGGAAGATTACAGTGTGTTTGCAAACAAGCAAGTACTTATTATTGTATTTATATTTTGTAGAAATCTTCATGAATCAAACAATCTTTCTTTCCGATCTTGGAAATTACAACATGGATGAAAACTAGAAATAATGAATCCTAAATTATGGAATTAGCACACTTGGATTTCTTTGTTGTATGCAGAAATTCTTTGAAAGGGCCAAACAAGTGGAAATCTGGAGTGGAAGGAGGGTGTGGGCAGCTGTTATCAACCAAACTGATTGATAGTTTGTGCTGTTCTTGCATTGTCCTAGTGAAAGACCTATCATCAACAACTGACCTTAGAAAAGGTCATCATGTCCAATTTTGTGTGCTCTACCCACAGAAATACACAATAGTTCAGAAAAGTCCTCTACTGTATTCTGTTAGCCAAAAGGAGTGCATTAACTAAATCCACCATTGTGGGCCTATCTATCTTAAATACTATTTTGACCTTCTTTAAATAAGAAGTTAATTCAAACTGGAATCATTTGTAAACATTTTCTTACTAAAGCATGCTTCTCTGTACACATCACACATTATTTGCACTTCTCAGCTACCAAAACTTTGATGACAGACCTCTGTTCAATCCTGGAGCACTCTGATTTGTCACCATTTTGCATTTCCTCAAAACAAATATTTCTGAGATATTAAAATAATTTTTGCTAGAAAATAATTCCAAACAAAGCAGAGTTTACATTTATGGGAAAAAATATATTTTACTAAAAAAAAAAAAAAAAAAATGAAAAAAATGAAAAAAATTTTAAATTAAAAAAAAAAAATCACTATATTTATTGAATGATTTATTGAATATACAAGATTAACAAGAAAACAATACCAAGATATGATTAACAAAATGGGGAAATATGAAGAATATTGTTACAGTATGAAACATTTTTTATCTAGAATTCAAACTGGAATCATTTCAACATCAAGATAGTCTTTTTTTTCTTTTAAGAATTGGAGTTGTAATTTTCAGATATCACTGTTTCAAATTTTAATAGAAAGTTAAACATTCAAGGTTTATCTATACAGTTTGCAAGCCTGAAAAGGAAAGGGAGAGAGAACAGAGGAAATGTTCATACTTTAGATCAGATGCTTATTATCTGCTTCAATGAAATGGAAAGAAAGAAAGAAAGAGGGAAGACAGAGAAAAAAAAATGGAAGAGATTGATAGATAGAAACAGAAGTGAGAAAAAGAAAGAAATGAATACTTTTCTTCGTACTACTACTAAACTAAGTAATAAAGAAAGCAAAGTTTTTGTATTTATATTATTTCCCTTTAATTAAGTTGTTTACAAAAACAATTGTTTTATACTTTGAATAAAAACCAAACAGAGGAAATTAAGTGTATTCTAATACTGTAGAATCAAATTAAGAATTCATTTGCAAATAAATCTGTAGTTTTTTTTAGTTTTCATTATTAAAACAGATTTGTTTTTCTAGTCTGGATTTTAATCATTGGATAAGTTTGTTCAGAACAATTTTTGTTTTTATATAACACTCCAACTGTGTATTCTTCAATTGGTCAATGTTATATAACGTTGATAAGCATCTTGCTTCTTTAAAACTAGATTTGATGATATTTTAGAACACAACAAACATTTAAAAAAAAAAAAAAAAAAAAAAAAAATGGTTGAAAAGCATACAGCCAGAAGAAAAAACTAAACAACAATGATAAGGAAAGAAATCCAAACAAACAAACTAAAAAGAAGGATTTTTTTTTGAGAGAGAGAGAGAGAGAGAGAGAGAGAGAGGGAGAGAGAGAGAGAGAGACCGACCATTAAAAATTTTTTTTAAAAAACAACATCAAAAAAAAACAAAAAACAAACAATTTATCACCCCTTTTCCCCTGAATAATATATATTTTTTTTAATATTAAGTCATTTTTGTACCACACTGAATATGATATGACAAAACTATATTTTTATTTTATTCAAAGCACAAAAGACGCTTAAAAAAAAAAAAAAATAAAATAAAATAAAAAAACTAGCAAAAAGATTAAAGAATATTTAGAAAGAATATTTTAAAATTGTTCTTTTCCAAATGGTAATAGACTTAGGATTCAACATTTACAATTGACTTTTCAGAAAAGGAAGAAGAAATAGATTTTTTTTTTTTAAATACCTTGACTTGAGTTTTTATAAAATTTGGAATGAAATCAAGAATATTTTGTTTCTCAACTAAAAAGAAAAATTTTATTGTTTTACATTGAAAGGTTTCCAAACTTTTGTGCAACTAAAACAAAAGTTTGAAGATTTTCTACACATCATGTTAGTTTCATTTCCAGGAGTGAGACAATTAAACAAACAGGTAATAAGAGAATTTTAAAAATAGAGGGGGGGGGGAATAATTCAATAAATCTTTTTTAAATGACCTATTATAAGAGTTTAATATATTTTTGGGAATTCATTTGCAGTAAAAAAAAAAAAATGTGATTCTCCATGTAACAGACCTAAGCTTCTCCCATCAATAAGATATATATAGTAAAATTAGCATTACCAGCTCATTTGGTAAAATCATTGGACATTGACAATTTTTCACCTTAATTGGTTCAAATCGCAATTTCTCACGGATTTCTGGTCCAATCTTAAAAATATTTATATGGTTGGAATAGAAAACAAAATAATCTTTCGAAATATGTAGTTTTTATATGTTTTTATCCATTGAATTATTTTTTACAGAGAGTTAAAATGATATTTTGCTTTGAACAGCTGAAAACATAAAATGACATTTTTTTAGACTAATTTTTACACGCTACTTTATTTTTCAAAATCATAGCGGCTAATCTTTATCAATATTTTTGAAATTTTACACTCAATTAGAAGACACCTGGAAGTACAAACAGGACCTTTTGTTGTTGTTTCTAGGCCCCGTGGAAGCAAAAATTCAATAGAACAAAGGCGATTTCTTCAAAAAATATTGGAGAAATAAAAAAAAGAAAAAAAAAAGAAAAAAAAGCACTATACCAGTAATAGAAGACTGTATCAGAATTATTTTCATATATATTATATATGAAAATGTAGGATTGTTTGAATTTCGCACATTATATAATATAATGTGCGAAATTCAAACAATCCTACATTGTCAGGAATTTTGCTCAAAGTTTTAATTTTGAAAAGAAAATTGTCAAATTTACTTGAGTTTCGAATGTAAATACAATCTCTGAACAGGCATCGTAATTCTGGCCTTATTGGCTTGAATAGTAATTACTTGCATATTTTGGGTCCAATTTTTAAGATATTTATAGGGTTGGAAATAAAATAAAATAATCTTTCTAAATATGTAATTTGTATGTGTTTTTATCCATTGAATTATCTTTTACAGCGAGTTAAAATGATATTTTGTCTTCAAACGTCTAAAAATGCGTTATACAATTTTTTTTTTTTTTTTTTAGATGAATTTTCCGTGTTATTTTTTTGTAAAAATCAAAGTGATTAATCTTTATCAATATTCTTGAAATTTTACACTTGATTAGGAAACACGTTTAACTACAAGCAGAAACTTGTTTTTCTATTTTTCGGCCTTTGAATGCTAAACCACAACAGACCATAGTTGACAGAGATTTCTTCAAAAAGTATAAGAAAAAAAAAAAAAGAGCACTATATAATTAAAAGAAGTCTCAGAATTATTTTCATATATAATGTGTGAAATTTTAATGATTGTATACCATCAGGGTTTTTGTTAAACTTTCAATTTTGGAAAAAAAAAAAAAAAATTACATAAACAAACTTGCACACACAGGACAGGTTTTGTTGAATAAAATTATATAAAGTTATTCAATTTCTTGTATGTAATACAACATAGCAGGTATTTAAAAAGGTAATTTTAAGTCCAAATTGATGTTATTTATATAGATTAATACTATATATGTGTATATGTACTGTATTAAAATGAAAATGTTTAATAATCTTGTGATAAACATGAAAAAAAAAAAAAAAAAAAACGTTGATATCCCTACTTCTTATTCCCCAAATAAGGAGTTCCAACATGGAGACACATAAAATTTGAGTGCATTATCAGAAAGAACATACAATTTTACATAATAATGTAAAGTTCTATCAAAATTGCTCAAAAAAATAAAGAAATGGTGAAGAAATTACTGAATTTCTTGTTTTGAATTGGTCTGTCATATGACATTTTTTTAACAAAATCATGTCCATTTTTGTACCCCCAATTTCGGGGCTTTAAATTCTCAAAACTTTGGAACCACTGAGAATATTTGCATAATTCAAACAGTTTTGAACTCCATTTACACAGCTCTATTTAACTAATATTAATTAAATAACAATAACGTCAAATAAAAAGAATCAACTGGAAATGCTAGTAAAATGTGCAGAGTGGCCTATTAATCAATATCAGCTGAACACTGAAGGTGTCTATCCTCTTTTCACTCACACTGAGACCAGGGAGATTGTTTTGCTGTGTGGAACTCATAGATGCTGCTTTACCACACAGTTCATATTACCCAAACTGTAATGTTTCTGCATTGAGTTGGTGGGGACTGGTATCAAAACTGGAACCTTTTGATCCTAGATAAATGCTCTACTGACTGGCCCATCAGACATATATATGTTCCAATAAACAATAATTAATAAAAAGGTTATTTATGTAAATTTTGATGCTACAAAATTGCAGCCTTTCTTACTATGTGAGTTGCGTGATACCATTAGCATTATATTATTCCTATAAACAAATTAGGTTATTCTTTTTATTTTATTTTATTTATAACTTTAAGCATAATTAAAAATATAAAAAATTTGTTTTTAAACTTGTTCTTTGTTTTAATAGTTTTAATAGCCCCAAAGATTTTATTGAAATAAATAATAAAATAAACCTAAAATTCATCCAATAAGTAAAATTTGATTTTATATTCAATTTTTTCTATTTTTCAAATATTGCTTCTGTCCATATTGCTATATTATTTTAATTTATTCAAATATTTATCATTAAAATCCATGAAGAAAATTTGCACCAGTAAATTTTTTTCTCAGCTTAAAAAAGAAAAAAAAATTCTTTGAAATTCTGATCCCAATAAACTGCTGGGGGTAAATAACATTTTGATAGGGTGAATAAAATCTTAGGAGTCCCCAAGGTCACTATGAACTAGAATTCCAGAAAAATCATAGTTTATTGCCATAAACCATTGTATTTGTAGCAGTTTGGTAATATTTTTGAGAAACTGAAGGGAAGGGTCAACTACTAAATTCACCAGCTGAGCCCCATGCATTTTCATTCATGAAAACTTTTTAGGTTAAAAGTGCAGTAAGTGTAACCTGAAGCCAAACTTTTTTTTAGATATTTTTCTGATGCAGGGAATGAGAAAAGTTTTGGTAAATAGACCAAAGCTGAAGCATTTACCAAATATTGACATTTTTTTACACTTGAACTATTTCAAAAATTATTCCTCTTTCCAGTATTTTCAACTGCATAATACAGCAATGATAAATTGATTTGCAATAAGTAGATCAATAATTTTTGTTTTCAATTGTGTTGAAGTTCTTTTGAATATTAATAGTGAAACAAGAAAACACATGTGATCTTTTACACTGAGCATTTTCTTCTTGCTCAAGAGATTCAAGAAAGTGTGAAGATTATGATTGGTTCTTTTTATCAACTGTTATTAGTGGATGAACTAAACTTAAGTGAAGGAACAAATAATCTGCACCAGATTCAAGTTATGTTCTCTATTAATGTCTCTCCTGATGGTTCAGAGAGTTGAATTTATGAGCTGAGGATTCAAGTGTTTGGTCGAAATTATCTGTCAATTAGAATTCCCAAATAGGTATATCTGTTGGTTATTGTGGTTTGCAAATTCCATTTTCATAAAACTGTTGAGAATCAATTTCTGCTTCAACTGTTTCAATTATAATCAATGCAATGAAAAAAAAGGGAATTGAATCATGTCAAATCAACAAAGGGTCAGATAATGAATGACAGATTTTTTTCATGTTTGCTTCACTTGCTATAGACCTTCATAATACAAATTAAATGGCATTAGTCTCACCTCTCAAGGTTGAATGGTTCTGGAGTTATGACCTTTTGACCTTTGCAAAAAACAAATTTTTGATGACAAAGTTTGAAATTCAATATGTTGGGTGTTTTTGCAACCTGAAAGCCGATTTATGTTGCATTTAAAAGAATTTGGTTGGATCAATTCCATTGAATTTGTACAATGAAGGTCAATAAGTGCAGCAATTTCTTTGGATATGACATGGAATCACTCAGTTATAGGTAAGTTCAATATTTTTATATTATGTAGATATACACCCAACAGAAAATGTTTCAACATAATCACTTTGCCAATTAAATTGGAACCCTATAAATGTATTAGTTTCTTCACAGAATTTGTGCACATGCAATCTTTAGGCTTAAAGAAAAAATTTTAAAAAGTAAAAAAATTCATTTTGTACAGCAGGGAAAGTCTTTTTCTGAATCTGTTAAAGAATCAATAGTCAGAGTCCAACAGAGTTGTTGTCTAATTTTGATGCATATTCAAGAACCTATTCTTGAATATGCATTCTGCTGCTTATTTAACTATTGTGGTCTTTTTTACCATTGCAGTACTAATAATTACTTCTGGTGTTTTATAGGGATGCACAAAAACTCACACCTGCTAAAGCACCCCCCCCTCTTTTTTTTAAAATATAAATTCCCTAGAAGTGGGCTAATGCTGATAAAATTTTCAGTATTTAAAGCAATAAAAGATTGTTTCTTCTAAAAATTCTGAAGACATTTTTTGTCAATTTGAAAGAGAGAGACCAATTCATGAAACCATTCATGAATAGAAACCCTAATTTTGGCAGAGTCAATATCTTGATTTTCAGCCGACCCCAACAGCTTTGTTGGGTGTATGAGAAAATGGGATACAAAGAAAAACAGATAACAAGAATCCTTTAAATGGTTAAAAGCTGAAAGTGAATTTACACTAAAGAAGTTGATGGCTATAAATTTATCTGTACAAAATGATATAATTTATATCAGAGTGTCTTCAACAGTTGTACCACCCCCTAAAAGGTAGATCTGCAATTTTAAAAGGGAGGTAGTTTCATTTGAAGAAATTTAATTTATTACTAATTTTATTGGTTATTTTTTGTACAAAATGCTGTACTGTAAAAATATTTTCAAATTTATTTGTGGGGCATATTGTAATCTTTCTAAAATATGTTAAACTGGATAATGGGGGGGAAAAGTTGAAAACACTTGATTTATATTATGCTCATCATCTTAATCAGGTGCTAAAACACAGCTTATAGCAACAATCGGTGACAATTTTAATAAAAATTGTAAAATGTATTACAATAATTGAAATTTTAATTTTGGTTTTAGTAACAAGAAAACAGCATAAAGTCAATCGTAAAAAATATTTTGCATGTTTTAAGGTTTATGACTTTTTGTAATGTTAATTTTTGTAATTCCAAATTAAGTTTGATTATGTCATAAATATAGTCACTCTACAGAAAAATTTACTTTTTTTACCCCCATTTATTTTGTAAACAAATAGATTTCACATTTATTTTCTAAAAAATATTCAATTAAATGTTTTTATCATGTTTGTTTAATCTCTTCCTCCTACAATAGTATAAATATTGATAAAATTTAATTTTATTAAAATTTGAAAGTCTTTTTCAACTGTGTTTTCTTGGATATGGTCGTTTAGTAGTAATAGCACCACACCAAATGGTTTTGGTTTCATAAAATATTTTGGTAGCTTTCCAGTTTGCAGATGGAACAAAAAAAAAAAAAAATCAGTTATTTGGTTAAACCACCCATCTGTTCATATATATATATATATATATATATAATATTGTAGTTTGGTATACTTATAAATAAAGGGGGTCAATATCATCTGGTCTGGTGATAGGAGAGAAACTAGCACTCACCAAGTGTTATTGACTGTGTCTATGCTATCCTAAATTTAATACAAGTTGATTGGATGATAAATCCGTCATTGTTTTTTTTCATTTGAAAATATTTTTTCAGATAAAACAGGAAACAAAGTAGTGCCCTGATGATGGTTAGAGAGACCAAAACACTGGCACTGATGGCAAAAGATACATCATGTGAGATTATATATATATATATATATATATATATATATAACATAATTATCTGCCAAATACACATTAGATTAGAAGAATTTCTTTTATATCAACAGGGTTACTGAGCAACAAGTATCATATCTTTTTTAATTATAAAATGTAAATGAACAATGATTTTGATAAAATCCTATTTTTTTGTTGCTTCTTTCAAATAAAGTCAAATAATTACCAAGTGATTTTTTATGTTTTCACAGGGAAGCTGATGAGAAAATAGTAAATAGATTGCAGATAGACAAGACATAAATGGAAATAAAAGAGTAAAGACAGACATGCACAAATATTTGAATATTATTTGTTACAACATGTGACAAGAGTAATGAGGATATATCAGATTATTCAGTTTACATATGCTAGTCAGAATTTAGACAAGATGGACAAGATGCTGATATTCATCATCATCATCATCATCATCATCGCTAGGCGTCCGTGGCTTTGTTGTTAGGAGCCAAATTCTCACTAAACTCTATACAAAAATAAACTGAAAAAACTAAACTGAAAAGAAAAAAAAAAACTCAGGCAGGTGGGGAAATACCCAGAGGTGAGAGATGACCAAAATACACTCATTCATGTCTAAATAAAGAAAGTGAATATAGACAACCAGACAATATGAATAATGAATCTAAGGATAAAGATTAACAAAGATATCATTAATCCAAAGCTAATGCATGTCACTTTCTGATCTAGAAAAAAAAATGGGGCATGAGTAAGAACGGTTGCAGATTTTATATATTTATTTATTTATTTATTCGGGGAGGTGAACAGTTATGGGGTAATACTATATTTTATTTGTAAAAAAAAAAAAAGATAAAAAAAGAAAAAAAGAAGAAACTATTACAAGATACTAATATTTAAATGTCATAGCTTTTCATTCGAAAAATTTTAAAAACATTTCTATTTAGTAATTTCTTACAAATAGATATTTCTTGAGATCCTTTGACAGTTTATGCACACTGCAGTAAGTCTGGCAATAAAAAATAAAAAATAAGGTCTAAATATTGTGCACGTCTGCTTGGATTTTGCTCTGGCTTTGAGAACAGGAAAAAATAAAATTAATAAAAAAGATTTCTCTGAATGTTTCAGATGAGGCTAGATGATTAGTATTATCTGCGTTATTTGGACTATTGTCCTCATCTTCATTGTTATAGGTACAACTTTCAGCCGATATGCCCTCCGGCCTTCTTTAGGTATTTCTTGTCAGACTCGGGAACCTTCTTGTCAGACTCGGGGGCCATCATGGAACTTTGAACCTAACCCTTTATTCAGTCCACATGGGGTATCCTGTTCTTATTCCGCTAACCATAGTTGGGGTAGAGGCGTTAAGCTGGTTAATTATCATTCTATCTTACTGCTGCCCTTGACCAGTATTGAACCTGCAGTCCAGAGATAACTGTCACTTAGAACTGTCTTAACCTAACTCTTTTATCCACTAGGCCATGTGTCCAATTGGACACATGGCCTCTACCCCAAAACGTTAATGAAGATGAGGACAATAGTCCGAATAACGCAGATAATAATAAAAAAGACGTTTGTTAAGTCATCCAAAACAAGTTTACAAGTCATATGTTATCTTTGTCGTTGTTATTCAATTTGAACATAATAAAACATTTATCTACTAATCAGATAATAATTTCCTAGTTAACAGCAGATCAAAAAAATGAAATTTACATAAGATAAAATTAAATTAAAAAACAACAAAAAACATACAGTGTGACTCACAATCAAATTCATTTTAAATTACCTAAATGCTAAATCCCAACCCTAAACAATCAAATTACACAAAAGAGGAGGAGAAAAACAAAACAAAAGGGTGGGTGGGCAATTCTCCCCATGTGCAAAAGTTTTAATCTTGTGTCAATTTAGTTATTTACTAAGCTTTGCTTAGTTGTGGGTACAAGGCCAGGCGTATGAGACACTCAGTGAGATTCGAACTCACTGATCTGCCAGTCTAGCTTGAAACACACAAGATACCTAAAGTCTATGTCAATGTAAGGACACAATGTTAACCCTCCAGTGTCAAAATCCGAATTAGATAATAAAAAATAAAGTCATTTAGGGTAATTTCCTTCATTTATTTCTTGAACTAATCAGGTAAATTATAAAAATAAATGATTTTTAGTTTCCAATTCTGTACAAAAAATTATGATAAATATCGATGACATCAAAAATACGACCATAATTTGTATCATCTTAGAAAAAAAATGTAAACAGTTTCACATACTAATAAAATAATATTTGTATTCAATACACTAGCTACTGGTAAAATGAGCCTAAAATGCGTTTTTTGACAAAAATGACTTTTAGCCCCCCTACAGAAAATAATTTACCAAAAAATCAGGGAATTATCGGATTTTAATGAAATTTTCAGTGTTTATTTATCACTGAATGATGCATTATTTATTTTATTTCAAAACCTTCTCATTTTTTTTCAGGTCACTTAATTTTGACCCCCCTTATGTTGGGGGCGTAACATTTTTGCGAGTTGTCATTTCGATACTACAGTATAAATAAAGAGATAAAAGACTGAAGTTATGAATAGAAACAAAAAAAAATTTTTACGGTGGCTATGAGAAAATAAGTACTGAAAATTGAAAAATAAAATGTAAAAAATAATAATATTTTTTGGAGATTTTTTTATTACTCATTTCGATAATTATTTAATTGGCTATCATCTTATAAAAGAAAAAATTATACATTGATATTTTTTATGCTTAAAAGGGGGGGGGGGTACATTTTCAATAGAGTTTTTCTTCAAAACTTATTACTTTATGTGTCTAAAATAAGGTTTGCATTAAATAGATATTTATTTCTAGAATCTAAAAATATAACATTTTAAACTTAACATCAGACTTTTCACATTCTAAATGAATTTTATATATTAATTTTTCATAGCAAAAATACTAAATTAGTTTTGAAATAAAATAACTGAGGCATTATAAAATTCATTAATTGATAAATCAATACTGAAAAATTTCATCAAAATCGGATAATTACCTGATTTTTGGTAATTTTTTTTGCAATCGCGAATGTTACATAAAAATTGTAAACAAGCGCATAAAACCATTGAAAAAATAGACAAATGGCGGATCGCGTCGAAATTGACCAAAATAAATCGTTTTAAATCTATTAAAATAAACTGCATATGTAATGATATTTTTCTTTTTTTAATGATGGTTATGTTACTACTTATCGATTTTGACAAAGTTTGACCTTAAATAATAGATTTAATTATTTTTAATTCGCTTTTAAAATCATAGCAGATGACAAAAATGCCAGTGCCTACAATACACACATATTATTTTATTAGTTAGTATATGTAAAATATAATAACATGTAATTTACAAATATAATCTTTTATATTATCAATTATTACTAATGAGAAACTATCTAAGAAGACAAATACTAAATAAATACTAATAAAATATTTGTTGTACAAGAATGTATATAAGAAGACTCTTATATACATTCTTGTACAAATATTTTATTAGTATTTATTTATCAATAACTATGTTTACATTTTTCTAAAATGATACAATTATAGTCCTATTTTTGATGTCATCAATATTCAGTTTTGCCAACCACCGAGATTGCTCCCAACTCCTTTCTTTTCTGAAAGTTAAGAACAAAAACTTGGATACCACACTCAATGACTTATTTTATCTTTATTCTATTTTTGTTGGGATGGTAAGAGAGGGATGCGAATTCTACATTTTTCTTTTCTCCCTTAAATAACGTTCCCCTCATTTATGCAACTTAAGTATTGTGATAAAGTTGCAATAAACAGCAAATAAATTAACTTCATCAAAGCGTAAAAAAAGGATGATAAATTTCACAAATTGACGCCGAAAATGCCACCCCCTTTTTTCTTTTTTTAAACTTAATTTTCAGTTGAGCGACATTTTTGAAATCAAAATCACGTTTTATTGTTTTAAAAGCCAAACAAAACAAAAATTGCTCATTTTAGCATTTTTAGTCTTACAATCTTCTTTTTTTCAAAGCATTAATAATCTTTGAAGATTATAGAGAAAATAAATACTGAAAAGTACATTTTTATTATGATTTAACAAAAACAAATATTTTTTATTTCAAAATCTGGAATGTGTCCCAGCAAAGTGGTAAAAATCAAACAAAAACAAAAATAATTGCGAGAAAATTTTGAGACTTGAAATTTAAAAAGGTATTTTGTTGTTGTCATATATTGAACACACGCCTACGCCTGATTAGAAATAAACAACATCAACTACAATATTGAACGTAACTCAGCTCTTTTCACATTTTATTTATTTATTTATTTTTAGAAATGTTCCTTTATTTTATTAAATAAAACCCATTCAGGACCTTAAAAACCTTTAACTTTAAAAATTGAAATTTCTACCGAAAACAACTATTTGTTTTTCTTTGCTTTCCCTCCAATCTTTTTTTTAATTTATAATAAAATGAAATAAAAAATGAATTAATAAAATAAAATCTGTTCATTTAAAAGCGTGGTCATCTATATTGACTCACTGGAACAGTAGCATTATTAATGCCAGGTTGGTGATGCTTGTTAAATCATCACCAAGAAGAGAGAACATTCCACTTTTATTTTACAGTCGCCACCAATAAAAAAAAAATACCTGTTTAATCACTGGGCAAATACAATCAATTTTAAAATTCATCTCTTCCCTTTTTCAAGCTGTAAATAAGGAGATATTTTATTTTAGCAATTTCTCAAAATCAATACAATTGAATATTTCCTAATCCCGAAAGGGTCATTATCAGGACCCATTGCATCTAGGGGATTTTGAGCTACTAATTTTAAAAAAATTTAAAACAACCTATTTTTATTACAGATTGAAATTTCAATAATAATTCTATTTTTTTTCCTCAAGTCTGGAATACTTTTGAAGTTTGTATTAATAATTAATTCAATAATTTTTAAATTGGAAAGCAAAGCAGGTTTAAATACCGTGTGATCAAACTAGGAAGACCTGTATCATCTGTGTATTTTTGTGGCCAAACATACAACAAAATACGTGTATCCAGAAATATTTAGACAAACCACAAAAGGGAGCTATGTTTTAAGGACCCCTCCCCCCACTCAAATCCACAAACTTTTATTTATTTATTCATTTATTTTTCTAAAGGTACAGAATTTCTATTATTTTTTTTTTCTTCCTCCTAATTCAGAAATGTCACTTAAAACGACTAACGAAACATCAGCTACGATGTTGAACAGACCAATTGATCATAAACAAAACAATAATTTGAATATTTTATGGGTAAATCTGGCCAGAATTATTTTTTATATATAATTTTGAAAAATATATGATAGTCAGAAGGTTTTTAAATTCAGAAATTTAGTAAATAAACAGATCGTTCATAGCTTTTATATGTAAGAAATACATTATAGAAAGAAAGACTCATTGATTTTTTCCCCAAAAATGGTCGATGGCCGTTTAAAAATGTTTAAAATTCTTTGTTGTGATTGTTTTATTTATTTATACAAATATGGGAAAAAATATTATTACATAATTTTTCTTTTGTTCCATATATAAAGATGTTTGGTTTGAAATTAAATGAGGAAAATAATAAAAAAAATTGAATTATTAGTTAGGTTATTTAATAAACTAACTAATAAATTCAATTTAATGTTTTTGAACATTGAACAAAAGTCAATTAAAGATTTTTCTCGCGTAAAATAAAATAATAAATACTGAAAACAGTAAAAACACAAAAAATATTTTTAAGGTTTTAAAAAATACCAAATTTATACTTAAGGAAATTGCATAAAAAATTATAAACTTAAATATTTTTAATTAAAATAATATACAAAAAAAAATTAACATTTTTACTTTTCTTCGTCTAAAAAAAAAAATTAAAAAATTAAAATCAAATAAGAAAAACAAATATTTTTTATATATAATTGTTGTTCTTTTTATTTAATTCTAATTTAAATAAATAATAGAAAATTTTTTTGTGTGTTTCAAAATTCCATTGAACTTTAAAGAATAAGAAGAATAACACAAATAAGTCGGGTATGAAATGGGTTTAAAACTTAAATACTAAAAATGTACGATTTTTTTCCCCATAAGTGAAAAACAATTCTTCTGCGTATTAACTTTTTATTTAAAAATGTTTGTTTTTTTACAGCAAACGTGGAAAAATTTCATGGATTAAATTTAAGTGGTGTTTTTAAAAAGGAAATGTAATAAAACCAAAGAAAAAAGTTTTTTTTTTTAATCCCTTAGAAAGTAAAAATTTCTCATAAAGAAATGAACGTTCAATATTGTAACCACTTACAAAAAAGAAAAAAAACTCGTGATTTATAAGAATAAGATATTATTATTTTTTAAGCTATTATCGACAAATAAGAAATCAAAATCGCATTTTTTATAAATCAGATTTAATCAAAATAATAAAAAAGGTAAATATAAGGAAAATCGATACTTTATTTCTACCTCTGATTTAGGATTATACATTTTTATTTTTGTGTCAATTAGACCTAATTCATGTGGAAGAATTACAAATTACCTTTTATTTTTAACTGTACGATAAAGGATAGTCTGGAATTGTTTAATGCAATTATACTATCTGACCTTACTCCATATCTATCTATTCATATCAGCTATTATTTATTCATTAGTTGTGGTATGACTCTCCACTTAACTTCATTTCTTTGACCAAGACACAACTTGTCAATCTCTTTGCAAGTCTCTGAGTTAGAAAGAACCAATTTTTTTATACACACATTCAAACGTAAAGTAATTGTATGTTATTACAACGATTGTTGGAGGATATCTTATTTTCTCTTCTAATACACTAACTACAAGAAAAAACCTTTCAAAAACATACAAAAAACAAAAAAAGTTTTTTACCAGTATTCCCAATTTAATTAAAAATTTGGGTTTCTTTTAGGAGAACAGCTCACAATCAGGCATACATGCCTATATTTACTTTCTTCTTTCAACGATGCACCTTGTGGTTTTTCTCCATTTCAGCTTATACCGGACTATGAACAGCATAGATTTAAACCTAAGAATAATAATATAATTCATTGCGAATCTTCCACAGCACTCCAAATAACACTCAGCATTTTGCAAGTAATATTTAAACTACACCAAGAAATTCTCATCGTGTTGATTGTTGTGAGCTGTGGATTTGCTCGCCTTTCCTGTGTGGGGTCGTACCAGAGGGCGCAATTAACTATATCATGACTTCTATCCATTGCCTTATAGTCAAAAAAAAGATATTAGTCCGAAAAATGCTTTAAAACCGTTAAATCCCACAACCACAAACAAATCTTCCATCTTTTCAAAAGCTTCCTTGTTTAAAATCCGCACTTCTTTCCCCCTTAATTTCGAACCACAGTTGAGTTTAGCATTTGTGTCATGGCTGGAGTATTTATGCTCAGCAAATAATTTTAATTGGTAGAAACTAAAAGCACTCGATTAAAAGATTGATTATCCTCTCTCAACTT